>CM040126.1:365731371-366331371 GCA_022559845.1 Amorphophallus konjac
CGCAGGTCAGTGATGACTGGCGTCGGACTACTATCCTTCATGTATTCTGTAAGCTGGGAAAGCAAATTTGCAAGGTGGTCATCGATAGCGGGAGTTGTATCAATGCAATCTCCACGAACGCTGTCGCCCGTCTTGGTCTCACATCCGTAGACCATCCTTGTCCCTATCAGGTATCATGGGTGGATACCACTTCCATGTCGGTCAGGCTACGGTGCTTGGTCCCGCTGCAGCTCCACTCCTACCGTGACGAGATCTGGTGTGATGTTCTCCCCATGGAAGTGGGCAATATCATTCTTGGTAGGCCGTGGTTATTTGACCGGGATGCCACGCTCCATGGCCGGTCAAACACCTGTACCTTCGACCACGCTGGCCAATGGGTCACCCTCCAACCAGTTCGGCCCAGGAGCCCATCAGTCAGGGGTCCCACTGGCCCTAGTACTCCGAAGCCTTCTGTTCCCGGGCCTAGTACCCCATCCCCAGCTCAAACTATGACCGTTACCTCTGGCCCAGGAGAGCCCTCGACGAGGAGATTGATGATGATTAGCTCCCGGGAAATGGAGCAGGAGCTTAGTCAGGGCTGTCCGGTGTTTGCCATTACGGTCCGAGAGGTGGAGCGGGACTCCGAGGGTGAGCTCCCACCCGAGGTTGTTCCCATTCTGCAAGAGTATGCTGATGTCTTTCCCGATGAGCTTCCCGAGGGACTCCCACCTATGCGGGATATTCAGCATGCCATCGACCTTGTTCCGGGCTCTTCTTTGCCCAACCTTCCTCATTATCGCATGAGTCCCACGGAGCATGCCGAGCTTAAACGACAGGTCGATGAGTTAGTGCAGAGAGGGTCTATTCGGGACAGCATGAGTCCATGTTCTATACCCGCAATACTCGCCCGAAAGAAGGATGGCACGTGGAGAATGTGCATTGATAGTCGTGCCATCAACAAAATCACCGTGAAGTACAGGTTCCCTATTCCCCGCCTTGATGACATGCTGGACATGATGGCAGGTGCCACTATCTTTTCGAAGATCGATCTTAAGAGTGGCTACCATCAGGTGAGGATTAGGCCAGGTGATGAGTGGAAGATCGCATTTAAGACCAAGGACGGTCTATATGAGTGGTTGGTCATACCTTTTGGGTTGACCAATGCCCCTAGCACTTTCATGCGGCTCATGACTTAGGTCCTTCGACCTTTCATTGGAGTCTTTGTAGTGGTGTATTTTGATGATATCCTTATCTTTAGCCGCACCACAGGGGACCGCTTAGACCACCTTCGGCAGGTCTGTCTACTTCTTCGGCGAGAGCAGCTGTTTGCGAACCCATAGAAGTGTGCCTTCATGACACCTCAGCTTACCTTCTTGGGTTTCATTGTGTCTAGTACAGGGGTCTCCGCCGATCCGGAGAAGGTCCGGGCCATTGTTGAGTGGCCGGAACCCCGTACTGTTCATGATGTCCGCAGCTTTCATGGTCTTGCGACATTCTATCGTCGCTTCATCCGCGGATTTAGCTCCGTCACCACCCCGATCACGGATTGTATCTAAAAGGGCACATTTGTATGGACGAAGGCCGCATCGTCCGCCTTCAAGGACATCAAGGAGCGCATGACCCAGATGCCTATCCTTCGATTGCCTGACTTCTCGAAGGTGTTTGAGGTCTCTTGTGATGCGTCGGGTGTTGGGATAGGAGGAGTTTTGAGTCAGGAGTCCCACCCGATCGCATATTTCAGCGAGTAGCTGAATGACGCGAAACTGCGATATTCCACATATGATAAAGAATTCTACGCAGTTGTTCAGGCTCTTAGGCATTGGAGGCACTATCTTTTACATCAGGAGTTTGTCCTATACTCCGATCACGAGGCATTGAGGTACTTCCATTCTCAAAAGAAGCTTAACTCGCGTCACAGTCGTTGGGTCGAGTATCTCTAGCAGTTCACCTTTGTGCTTAAACATAAGGCTGGAGTGGAGAACACGGTGGCTGATGCCTTGAGTCGGCGAGCATGTTTGCTTACCACCATGAGTGCCGAGGTCATAGGGTTAGAGAAGATGAAGGAGGCCTATGTTGATTGTCCTGACTTCGGTCATATTTTTACCACTCTCCAGGCCGGACCCTCGAGAGACCTTGATGAGTATGTGCTTCAGGAGGGTTACCTCTTTCGAGGTAGCAGGCTATGTGTTCCCCGAACTTCGGTTCGAGATTTCTTAGTGTGGGAACTACATGCGGGAGGTCTAGCCGGCCACTTTGGTCGGAACAAGACTATTGAGGCAGTGGAGCATCGATTTTATTGGCCGAGCTTGAAGCGCGATGTTGCTAACATCGTGGCTCATGCCGTACCTGTGCTACGGCCAAGATGAAGAAGCAAAGCCCCGACCTTTATACGCCTCTTCCCGTGCCTGATGCCCCGTGGCAGGATGTTAGCATGGACTTTGTTTTGGGATTGACACGTACCTCCAGGAAGCATGATTCGGTCTATGTGGTGGTTGACCGTTTCTCGAAGATGGCCCTCTTTATTCCTTGCTCGAAGACTTCGGATGCTTCGAGGGTAGCCCGCCTTTTCCATACGCATGTGGTGTGCATGTTCGGGTTGCCTCGCACTATAGTGTCTGACCATGATGTTAGATTCACTTCCTACTTTTTGGACGACACTATGGCATATGATGGGTACGCACCTCAAGTTTTCCACTGCATATCATCCCCAGACAGATGGTCAGACCGAGGTGGTCAATAGGAGTCTGGGAGACCTTTTGAGGTGTCTTGTTAGGGACCGCATTGGGGATTGGGATCTCATTCTACCCATGGCCAAGTTTGCATATAATGATTCGGTGAATAGGTCTACCGGCATGAGTCCATTTGAGATTGTCACAGGTCGTAGGCCTAGGAAACCCATTGACCTTGTCCCCATGCCTATCCATGCTAGAGTGTCGGAGTCGGCCGAGTCGTTTGCTAGGCATGTTAGGAGTTTGCATGACGACATCCATCGTCACATTGAGGCCAGCAATGCACGTTACAAGGAGTTAGCCGATGCCCACCGACACCACCGAGAGTTCCAAGAGGGCGAATATGTCATGATCAGGGTAAGACCTGAACGGTTTCCCTCTGGAACCGTTAAGAAGTTGCAAGCTCGCGGAGCCGGTCCATTCAAAGTGTTGAAACACGTTGGATCCAATGCGTACGTTGTGGACTTGCCCGAGGAATACGGTATAAGCTCTACTTTCAATGTATCAGATCTAGTTGCATATAGGGACCCAGCGGTGATCCCTAGTGAGCCTTTCGAGCCATCTCCTCCCCTTGTGAGTGACCCCACACCTGAGTGTCCACCTCCAGCCCCGTTGTCATGGCAGCGTGAGCATATAGACCATATACTGGATGAGCAGGTGACAGTTACCAGGAGTGGATCCTACCCGCGCTATCTAGTCGATGGAGAGGACGGCCCGCTATCGAGGACACATGGATCACACATGGCGAGTTGCAGCAGATTGATTCGGACCTTCTAGAGCGATACAGGAGCAATGCAGACCCTTACTCGACAGGGTCGAGTTTCTCCCACCCGGGGAGAATTGGTGCGGACACCCGAGCAGTTGAGCGGCGTGATACGCCGAGCCACCGGTACCGCACACGGAGCACGACTCGAGCCACCTCAGTGTCCATCTGGCTCGGAGACAGCCTGGAGACTCCGCCTTGAGCCTCCCCATTTATCATATTTAGTTAGACTTTATGTGTGTGTAATTTATGTTTATTTCGTTGTATTCGGTTTGCTTTTTTGATTGTAAGAGGGGCTTATGTGTAATTTGGACCCCGTGGGACCCGTGGGCCCCCAGGCCCCATCCCATTGAGCCACCTCAGCCTAAGGTCCCATGTGGGGTCAGTCAACCTTCCACATGGAGGTTTCTAGAAGGGTGGGCCAAGTGGGGGACAAGTGACTTGGAAAGTCCAAGATGGCCACCCACCCCCCACCTACCAAGTCAAGCCCACTCCCTTTGGTCCAAGGGACGCCCCCCCTTAATTTATTTATTGTATTTTGTGTGTGTGTGTCACACTCAATCCAGGCCACCCATTCCCATCCCTTAGATCCAACGGTGGATAATGGATGTGAGATGTAACACATAAATACTTGTAATTTCCCATTTTGATGAATTAATGCCATTTGAATCAAACTAATTCCAAGAGCAAGGGCTGGTGCGCCCCCCTCCTTTCTCCTCTCTCTCCCCCTTGAAGCTGTGAAGGCTTCCCTCTGGAGGTGTGACTCCTCCCCTTATCATTACGGTCGCTGCCGCCGCCGCCACGAGCCGCCATCGCATCACCGCCGAGATCGCCGGAGTTCTGCCTTCATCCGACCACAGTAGCTTCCACGAATTCTATGTGTCAGCCACAAGCTCAGATCGACCTGGGGATTTTAGGGGATGCTCCAGAGGTGTCAAGCACGTCCCAAAAATTTTGGTTGGTCATAAAGATCCCATTTGATATTTTTTTATTTTCCTCCAACCTTAATTGCCAGATCTGTCTGCTTGCTGTTTCAACTTCCACCCACCCTGTGTTTCAAGTGTTCGGACCTCTTTCTGATTTTTGTTAGATCTCCCAATTTTACTGGGAGTTCTATCCATCAACCCCACCGTCCCCAAATTTCCTTGAATTTTTTTGAGGCCATCCCTTATTTTTCAAAAATCGATCTCAGAGATAGCTACAGTGATGTCCACCTATTCCTAGATCCGACCACCCTCCAGTAAACAAATCATAACAAATCACAGCTACCTCCAATCCGTCCACAAAAAATATCCCCGTCTTTCCAGTCCACAATCCCATAACTCTGATGAAGAGCTCAAGAGCTGAATCGGAGGTATACTAGGAGGTCAACGGCAGTTCTCAGACAAATTCCCTGCAGATCTGAGATTTCGGTTACTGTACAACATGGACTTGTAAATTCAATAACGTTCTGATCCGACCAGATCCAGCAGATCTCTCTGGCTCTAGATCGAAGCATTTGAAGAGAGCTTTCCAACGATAGCTCATGCGTTCTGATCCGACGTCGGGATTGATCGCAGCGGCCGTCTTCGCCGGAGCGCGCGCTGGAAGACAGCAACCAAAATCCGTGGGAAGTTAGTTCCAGAATTGGGAATCGGGGCCGATCGACCCCCGATCGGTGTTCCCGGCCGACCGCCGTCCGTGGAGGCATGCCACCAGGGGTCCCCATCACAGTGGGTCCCACCCCCACAGATCCAGAGGACAGCGCCATCCGCGGGCCCCACGGGTCCGTAAAACCCGCCACTCGGAAAGCACGAAAACGCGAAGTTCGGCATCGCCGGGCGACATCAAGATGCTGCCCGTCAACCCGATTTGCGCAATTCCTGGACCCCACATGTGACCTTTTACCTCCCTGCGTGGAGTGGGTCGACTTAGTGTATTGCTGTAATCATTGTTAACCGGGAGTCCGTAATTCGGCCGGGGTTGTCTTCGCCACGCTGGGTGCGTGGAGGTAATGGCCCGAACTTCTTGGCGTTCATTTGATTAGCTAGTATATGGTCTTTGCCGCTGTCGAGAGCGATAGGTACTAGCCCGTGTGTTCATGTCACTACTGTGAGTGTGAGAGTGACCCGTCCCGTGACTCGATCCGAGTCCGGAAGTGAGTCTGACTATCTTGAACTCTGCCGGTTCTTCAACCGCGCACGATCCGCGTTTCCCTCGCTTGGGACGACGAGTGAGCTTGCGTTCTGTTAGCGACGTATAGCCCATAGGAGCTCTCCGTGTCAGGCCTAATGTCTCTCCCATCATGTGTTACTGGTCGTGTCCGCATCTAGAGTCCGAGGTCCATACCACGTAGAGTCGGTCCCCGTGTCCGTCCCGCATCACATGCTGTGAGAGTCCTATGGGAGGGGAAAATCACAAGATATTGGGCTTGTGTGTGCACACGTGGTCAAGGGCATTGCACGAGCGCCGACGGGCGTGACCCTGACTAGTCACTCATTATTTGGTACTTGGTTCTTGTTGAGTGTCTCAGTTACTGCCATTCCAGGCGTGTGGGAGATACTTGTGGCGCAGTGTAAGACGTCAGTGGACGCATGTGGCTGTTCTTCTAGTGAGGAGGTACTTCTATCACATGACACGATGACTTGTGGCTTTCGTGACTCGCGTGGTTCTTCGATGAGTCATGTAGCGTACACGACGGTGAGATCGTGTATGTGTTGGTGCTTTTAGACCGTGTGGTCTTGAGTCAGGCTATTGTCTCTACAGACGAGCCTGCACGACTGAGGTGTCGTGATGTGTCCTGGCTGTGTAGCCGGAGTTCCTTGGCATCGGTTTAGTGATTCCTGACTATGTGTCTGGGGATTCGTGTTCTTGCCGATAGGAGTAGCTTGCAGCTCAGCCATGGTTCCTTCGACTTTCATCATGGCGACTGTTACTTCCGTTGTTGTTGTTCATGCTCCTGGTGCTGCTGCTTTGTTTTAGTTGTTAGCACTGATGTTACTGCGTTGTTTTGTGGTAGGGTTCTGCGGGATCCCTACTGAGCTAGTGATAGGAAGCTCACCCCTAACTTTTCAGGTGTAGCTGTTCTTCCTCGTGGTTGGAGGCACAGTGCGGTGGTTCTTAGTTGCCAGCTTTGCCAGTGTCGGGCTCTCCCGACTTGAGAGTACGTTCTCTTTCCTATTGTACTGTACTTTAGTTGGACTGGACTCTGTTGTAGCTTATTTGCTACTGTTAGTTTTAATTGTTATACAAAATGTAATTTTATTTCTACTATTTTAGCAATCCTGATCATAGAAATTTAATTACTTACTGCTTTATCTGGAAGTTTAATGTACTCTCACATACCTTTCTATCCCTTCGGAGCTTTCCCGCTCTTAGGAGGCCTCTCAAAATCCAAGTGGTATCAGGTTTACCCGGTATCCAGAGTCTGGGTCGTCACAAATATGACCGCGGCCAGAGGAAGCAAGAAACAAGGAATGATCATTATGGCTCTGCTCATATCCACCAGACTGAAGCACACTTTTTCAGTTTAGAAAACCATGAACGGGGAGCTTGTTTTAAAATATATAATGCCTTCTTCAGTTTACAAACCATATGAGGATCAGAGCAATATCCCGGAGGTGGTTTCATGTACACAGTTTCGGACAAATCACTATGGAGAAATGCATTTTTGACATCCATTTGATAGATGTCCCAATCCCGAATAGCAGAAATAGCAAGCAAGGTGCAAACAATGGTCATCTTGGCAACGGGGGCAAATGCTTCGTCGTAATCAATGCCATATGCTTGCTTGAAACCTTGAGCTACAAGACGTGCCTTGTAGCGATCTAAAGAGCCATCAGATTTAAGCTTAATAGGGTATACCCATTTGAATCCGACGATAGGATGATTAAGAGGAGCAGGTACCATATCCCAGGTGTGGTTGGATTCCAAGGCATCTAATTCTTCCTACATCGCACGATTCCATTGCATACTATCTGCAGCTTGTGTGTAAGAACGAGGGATAGAAAAGGGGGCAAGTGTGGAAATAATGAAAGGCAATCTGGTGGTTTAATAATGCGAGAAGAACGACGAAGGCCAATAGGTGGTGCTGGTGGAGGTGGTGGAGAAGATGGGAGGAAAGAAGAGTACCTGAGTCCAGAGTTGGCGAAGTGCAAGGCATGGGAGAGGGAACACTTGTTGACCTGCAACTTGGAGAAGCATCCTTCAACGTTTAGGAAATGAGAAGAAAGAGTCAATGGATGGAGGGGATGGGGTAGAAGGAATTGGAGAAAAATATGGGGTGTCTTCAAAAAAAATAACATTTCTAGAAATTCTCATTTTCTTGGCAGCCCATTCATAGCAACGATATCCCTTCTCAAAAAAATAACATTTTTGAAATTCTCATTTTCTTGGCAGCCTATTCATAGCAACGATATCCCTTCTATGTTTCTGAGTATCCAAGAAATATGCACTTCACAGATTTTGCATCAAGTATAGAATATTCAGACTCATGAAGCAGCACAAAACATGTGCATCCAAAAATTTGGAGCAAATTGTACTTTGGAGAACATCCAAACAACTTCTCAAAGGGGGAAACATTTGCTAAAAATTGAGTAGACAAGTGATTAATCAGGTACACAGTAGTCAATACACTCTCTACCCAAAAAATCTTTGGCAAATTTCCTTGGAGTTGAAGTGTGCGAGTAGTTTCCAGAATATGCCGATGTTTCCATTTAGTGACGCCATTTTGTTGGGGCTGGTGGGGACAACTTCGTTGATGAATAACCCCCTTTGTGGAAAGATATGTTGAAAATGGCTTAGACATATATTCCTCCCCAAAGTCATGTGGACGCACTTTTGGGATTATCTTTTCATTCGTTTATTCAATTCATTTATTGGTTTATTTAGTGCGTGGGTGTGCCAATCACGAAGTGACGATTTATTCAGGCTTCAAAGAAGCACAGGTGTGTAGACACACTAAAATCGATACAATGATGAGTAAATCTCATGTCACGACGTAATGCCCCAAAGTGGACTTCAATGCTGGCTTAATATGAATTTTTTCTAGTTTCTTTAGAATTTTTCTAGAATGTTTGTAATTAGCGACTGTCATCAGGGCATCATTTAATAAATTCACAACCGTTCACACAGGCGTCATTTCCTGGTTTTACGAATTCCACTCAAAATTAAATTCAAGGAATTAACGTATGGCTCAAAGACGCTCATTAATTGACGCCACTTCATGCAGGCGTTATTTTCTATTTTTCAAAAATGGAAAGTCTTTTATTTCTATAAATTAATCCAGGAATTAGCGACTGCATGCGCGGTCGTCATTTTAAATAGCGACCACTTTGATGTCGTCATTTAACTTCCGTGTCCGTTTCTGCTACTGCTTCCTTGCATAGTAAACCCTTCTATCTTTTGATCTTGATCCTTGCTTTGGAAGTACATCCATGTTCTGGAAGTTTATTCCTAATTTTAATCCCATTAGAACTAGGTATTAAGCTCTATAAATACCCTCCCTTGAAGGCCACCTGCTGGAGGAAGACTTTTGTTAGCAGAGAGAGATCCATGCGGTATAGACTTCCAGAGAGAAGAGCCTTTTTAGTGTTTCATTAACAGATCTCCTGCATTTTCTTCTCCACGGTAGGGGTTTTCCTCCGGCGGCCTTCTTCCTCTTGCGGCCAAGCTCTCTCTCTATTTCTCCCTTTACTGCTGCAGCAACAGTAGAAGGGCGCTCTCCTCTTTTAGTTTTCTTATTATTTATCTTACGCACATCTCTCTCTAGCCATCTTTACTAGAAGCAAGCATCATATATATTCCTCTACATATCATACGTGCTTTGCATTCATAGCATATATCTCCCATCCCTTTTACTCTTCTTAGGGGTTTAAAACAAAAACACACAAGGTGTGTTCATGTTTATATTGCATAGCTTTATTTCTTTGGAGCATTGATACTACACTTTGGCTAATCCATACTATTTGCTTGTCTTTGCTTGTCTTACAAAGGTAATCAAAGTAAGAACCCCCTTCATCGGTCGGCCGGTAGAAGGAGGAAGAAAGGACTCACAATCTCACCCGCTTGTTCACAACGTACATGCTATCATTCCTTTTATTTTTGAGGTAACCCCTCTGGCGATCACCCTCCTTTAGGGCATCACATGCTCTTTTTTTATTATTCTTTTTCCTTATTCCCATCATATGTCATATCATCTCATCATCTCATCTTCCTTTCTTAACTTCTCTTTTTAAAGAAATCAAATCCTCTTTCTTTTTAATGTCTATGTGACACGTTCACAAATTGGCGATCATGGTGGGACTCTTGATGTTTTTATTTTGATTACCCCTCTATTGGCACCCACGTGTGCCCCTCCCTTTGGCACCCTCGCGTGCCCCTCCTTTGACACCCTCGTGTGCCCCTCCTTAGTGCTCCACGTAGCACACTCCCTTTGTGCACCACGTGCACACCTCCCACTCGATTAGTCAATTTTTAAACTTTTCATAGCATTTTTAAGAAGGAAATTTGATTTCTGTTAGTTGTCAGTTTATTATCTATTTTCTAGAACTGATTAGCGACTTCTCTGCAGCCGCTATTTTCATAATCAGCGATCGCTCACAGAGGCGCTGTTTCCATTATTTTCGATAATTTCATTATTTTTATAATCAACGCCCCTCCACAGAGGCGTCATTCATGCATTCAACGCCTAACTCCAAGGCGTCATTTCTCAGTTACTATTGTTTCTCCTCACACGCTAGTCACTATTCACTGCTATTGATGCCCCTTCACAGAGGTGTTATTCACATATTCAGTGCCTCATACCAAGGCGCTATTTCACTTTATTGTTCACTATTTATCACGGTTTTACTGTGATTAGCGACCGTCATACAACCGCAATTTTTTGATACAGCGACTGCTGTCAGGTCGCTATTTCATTTTGTTTTCACATAACCTTCATTGTTACTGTTATCTTCACATGTTGGATGCATTTATTGATTATCTGATTATTACTGCTTGACCTGCCTGCATTAGCTTGCATTCTATGGCATTTTGTTGAGAGACCTCCTCTCTCTACACTCCTAGGATTCCACACCATTTTCTTGGAATTGGAAGGACCCTCTAATGAACATTCCGTCTCTTTAGACTAGAAATTCCTTTTCCAAGGCCTCCGTAAGTCCCCGCACCCGTGGATTCCCCCACGGACGCCGGGCCGGTTATACCATTTGAAGTACTCGAAGTTTAGTCAACCCATCCGTTGGTAAGGAGAGAGAAAGAACTTAGTTGACCCAGAGATTACACACAAACTTGAAACTAGGACCCACATTCAAAAGAGAGATTTGATTACACATTTAAAAATCCATCTTAATCTAAAAAAAACCTTAAAATCTCAGGTTCATTACAACTTGTGTGAACAACTTGCTTGATTGGGTGATTGCTTCTTGTTTATATTTGTTGGCTTGAGATATTTTCCTTTCCATGCAACTCCGTTCAGGTAAAATCATTAACATGGCCAACTACGAGTACTCTTATGATGGTTATGAGGAGGGTCAATATGACTCATTCTATGAGACTCCCCCTCCAAATTCCACCCATTATGAGGGAAACTATGCTCCCTCCCATGCTTATTATTCCCAAGTCCATGTGGTAGACACCACTACTCAAGAGGTAGAGCCTTCCTCCCAAGCTCAACCTACCACGCAAAATACATCTGGGGACGCTTCCCCATCTTTTAATCTCAATGATTTGATTCATGCTCTGTCTCAACTAGACAATTCCCAACGTCAGGCGGTCCAGGCCGCTCTAAAAGGGAAATCTGTCCCTTCATCTTCAAACCCTCCTCAGGCCGCAGGGTGGCATTTCATCTCCTAATGACCAGGCGGTCTCACATAAGAATCCTTCGCGTCCATCAACTCCCATCATGGTTACTCCAGCTCAGCCGGCAAGCCACTCCGTGGTTAGGCCCCAATATCCTCCACCTCCCCAATCCTTAAGGAGGCCTATGTCGAATCCGTTCCCTTCTAATCCGACCCCGGTCGAGTCTGATACCAACACCATACTCCTCCAGAAGATAGCTAGTATGGAGGAGCAGCTTAAGAAGGTCACGGCACCGAAGAATGCTCCAGAGATTGCTCGCCTTCTTTGCCGATTTTCCATTTGCCTCCTTCTGAGATGCCAAATTTTCGGCGCTACAATGTAACGAGCAACCTGTTCATTCATCTGAAAGATTTCATGTACGAGACATCCTTCTGGCAGGATAATAAGATCTCCTTGGCCTACCTTTTTAGAAGGTCTCTAGATGGTCCGGCACTTGAATGGTTCTATTCTTTGGAGCCGGCCGAAGCCAGTGATTTTGATGTTATTCAGTGAAAGTTCTTACAGAAATATAAAGACCGTGTTGGTCCATCCCTGTCAGTCACAGATCATGTTGCTGAGAAAATGAAGCCCGAGGAAGACTTCATTCTGTTTGCCGATAGATGGAGAGCTATGGCCGAAAAATTAAAAGACACCCTTTTGGAGACGGAACAAGTTAAGATGATTATATCGAATTCTACTCCACAATTCCATCACATTCTGGCCATGAATAGGCTAAGCACCATGGAAGAGCTCTATGAGAGAGCTAGATATATACAGACTCAAATGAAAGATTCACCCATCATGGGCATGTTTGAACATAAACCAAGGCTGGTCAGGAAGAACGCCAATGTTAGCAATAGTGTTGAGTTATGGTTTTGATGATTGTTGTGATTGTTAAGTTATGGTTTTGATGATAACTAAACTTAATGTGTGATTAAGCGATGCTAACTAAAGTTGTGGTTGATTGCTCATGCTCTTGTTATCTATGTATGTTTGAGATGGCAAATGGCAATGGTTACATGGTCTTGATCTTTGGTTTGCATATGTTGATTTTACAAGAGGCAAGAGGTTTCATAACCTCTTTAATGTGAACAAGCATGGTATTAACCCTGACTATCTTGCTTGCAGGATTAAACTCATGGCAGTCACCTGGTGAACCAAACGTGTGGATAAGGACCCTGCTCCTCTACAAGCCAAAATAGGTGGTATATGTCATGTACTGTCAAGAACCATTGGTAAGGCTCTTACCCTATTATACACTCCTTATTATTGAGTGTTCCATGAGGTTATTTCATGAATAATTTACTTGGGATGATTGAGTTTTATCTCTTGATTCTTAGTCCAGAACTTGATCCTTACCTCAGAACATGTGTGTTTCAAAGTGTTCATATGCACCTAGTTCATGAGGTTTCAAGCCCTTGCAAAACTCGCCATCGGGCGCCCTCGCACGCGGTCCGGTCACGGGGGTCAAGGGGGCAGCGCCCCTTGCGGGGGTTTCTGGGGGCGGAGCCCCCGGAACAAAATTTTGTATTATAGGGGCGATATTCCTTTAATTTGTTAACTTCAAGAGTGAGCATTGAACTTGTTTCAGGAGATTTCATGTAATGAGAAATGCTCAAATGGTCTAATGCATAAACCAAGTTGAATCCAATCCCTAAATGCATGAGTTGATATGGACATGAAGCCCTTGACTTATGGACAGTTTTCACTGGGGTAACACTTGGATTTTGCAGGACTGGGGATTTTCGGTCGACCTCTGCACCATTGGGGGTCGACCTGAAATAACAGAATTGAACGAAGCCCACCTGTAAAAATAGCGGTCGATCGGATTATTCAGTAGCCCATTATCTACAGGAATTCTTAGAACGGTCGACCGCCAGCCTCCACCGGTCGACCGCCAGCCCCGAAGCCTTCATTGTTGACTTTCTTGTTCCAACTCGTGGAGAGATTCTTTGGCACAATTTTTTAAGCCCATTGCCCCCAATCAAGGAGGATTTCGTGGATCTGGTCTGGGGCTTATCCAGGACCATTCAAGGGTTATAAAACTCTCTTATGGAGATAAACCCTAACCATCCAAGAGATCTAAGGGGAGGCTGTTCAAGGAGGAAGAAGGAGATACTGTAGCTCCGTGAACAGTACTTCGTGCAGCAAGATCTTCATCTATCTCCAACCCATTCATGGTACATCTGAAGCCAACAAGCATCTATGAAGTGAATAAGCAAGCAACCAACAAAGAAAGATCAAGGGGGAGGCTACCAAGAAGCAAGCAAGGGTTTCAAGAAGAGATCAAAGAAAGGTTGTCCAAGTGAAGAAGGAAGAGTACTGTAGCTGTGAACAGTACCCCGTGCAGCAAACTCTACATCAACTCCAAGGCCATTCAAGCTTAATCTGAAGCAATTCAAGTGAAGAAGGAATTAACGTAAATATCTGCAACATATCTTTTGGGGGAGCTAAATCAGGAGCTTTCTAAATTATGGTTTATTCATATTGGTGTCTTGTGTTTTAAAGTTTGAGATTCGTGTTCCTCATAAACTATAAGCACTCGTGTGTGTGTGGATCGTTTTGGATCCGTGGTCGTGTGTGGTTATTGTGTTTCATTCGTGTGTGTGTGTGTAGGTCTTCTTAGATCTGCGTGTGTGTGTGTGGATCTTAGAGTTTGTGTGTGTGGAGTGTTGCATCTGTCGCAGCAAGTGTGTGTGTAGTTGATCCGGTTGTTGGATCCTGTTGGAGATCTCACCTCCGTGTGTGTGTGTGTGTGTGTGTGTTGGGACACATCCCCGTGTGTGTGTGCAGGCGCCATCCTGCGTGTGTGTTTGGAGCGTCGTCTCCATTTGGGGATTTATCCCCGAGTGAAGTCTCACCGGGTTTGGTAAGGGGTGGACGTAGGACTACCGTCGTTCCATCCAAACCACCTTAAAAATCGCTGTGCAATGTGGTTTGAATTGTGTGGTTTGATCCATTTTCTCTACCTCTATTCTACATGAGGGTTAGTGTAAATTGTTGTTCTGGATTTATCTACATATATCTTGCTTAATCCATATCATCATCAATTAAGTTTGATAAATCCGATTTGTGATCAAACAGTTTTGAACCTCTTGATTAACAATATATCACATATTTTAAAAAGTCCAAAAGTTTTCTTAAAATTGGTAAACACCCAATTCACCCCCCTCTTGGGTGTCATTGATCGCGGGACTTCAAATAGTGGTGGCACCACCGAGGGCACCGTGACTAATGAGCAGGTGGGCGTGGTTGGCAACGCCCCACCTTTCTGTCATCCTAACCCAAGACCTCCACAACAACTCCCATTCTTTAATCCCGCTCCCCAAGCAAATATTACTCTTCGACCCTTCCATTGGTGCGGACACCCGAGCAGTTGAGCGGCGCGATACGCCGAGCCACCGGTACCGCACACGGAGCGCGACTCGAGCCACCTCAGCATCCATCTGGCTCGGAGATAGCCTGGAGACTCCGCCTTGAGCCTCCCCATTTATCATATTTAGTTAAACTTTATTTGTGTGTAATTTGTGTTTATTTCATTGTATTCTGTTTGCTATTTTGATTGTAAGAGGGGCTTATGTGCAATTTGGACCTCGTGGGCCCCACGGGCCCCCCAGGCCCCATCCCATTGAGCCACCTCAACCTAGGGTCCCATGTGGGGTCAGTCAACCTTCCACATGGAGGCTTCTAGAAGGGTGGGCCAAGTGGGGGACAAGTGGCTTGGAAAGTCCACATTTTGGCCACCTACCCCACCTACCATTTCAAACTTGCCATTCTAGTCCAAGGGCCCCCCCCCTTTATTTTTTTATGTATTTTTTTGTGTGGATGGTCACATGCAATCCCAACCCTCCATCTCACCTCCCTAGATCCAACGGTTGAGGATTGGTTAGACATGTGACCTATATATGCTTGTAATTTTCATTTTTGATAGAATTAATGCCATTTGAACTTGAAAATTGTTGGAGCATGGCCTAGGCCGCCCCCTTTCTCTCTCCATCTCCCCCTTGCAGCTTTAAAGGTTGCTTCTTGGTGGTGTGACTCCACCCTATCAGTTCCGGTCGCCGCCGCCACCGCCATCAAGTTCACTGGAGTTCTGCCATCTGCCTGCAGCCACCACTTCCATGAATTCTTGAAGTCAGCCACGAACTCAGATCGAGTTGGGATTTTGAGGGGATGTTCTTGAGGTGTCAAGAACGCCTCACAAAAATTGGTTGGTCATAAAGATCCCACTTGTTATTTTTTCATTTTCGTCCAATCTTAATTTCCAGATCTGTCTGCTGTCTGTTTCCATTTCCATCCGCCCTGTGTTTCCAGGTCTCGGACCACTTTCTGATTTTTGTTTAACCTCCCAATGTTACTGGGAGTTCCGTCTACCAACCCCATCGTCCCCAAATTTTCTTGAATTTTTTTGAGGCCATCTCATATTTTTCAAAAATCGATCTCAGAGCTAGCTACAGTGATGTCCAATTGTTCCCAGATCCGACCACCCTCCAGTAAACAAATCATAACCAATCACAGCCACCTCCAATCAGTCCACAAAAAACATCCCCGTCTTCCTTGTCCAAAATCCCATAACTTGGATAAAGAGCTCAAGAGCTGAATCGGAGGTTTACTAGGCGGTCAACGGTAGTTCTCAGAAAAGCACCCTGTAGATCTGAGGTTTCGGTTACTGTACAACAGGGACTTGTAAATTCAATAAAGTTCTGATCCGACAAGATCCAGCAGATATCTCTAGGTCTAGATTGAAGCATTTGAAGAGAGCTTTCAACGATAGCTCATGCGTCCTGATCCGACGTCGGGATTGATCGCAGTGGCCGTTTTCGCCGGAGCGCACGCCGAAAAACAGCAAGCAAAATCCGTGGGTTATTAGTTCAAGAGTTGGGAATCGGGGCCGATCGACCCCCGATCGGTGTTCCCGGCCGACCGCCTTCTGTGGAGGCGGGCCACCAGGGGTTCCCATCACAGTGGGACCCACCCCCGTAGATCCGGGGGACAGCGCCATCCGTGGGCCCCGCGGGCCCGTAGAAGCCGCCGTTCGGAAAGCACGAAAACGCGGAGTTCGGCACCGCCGGGCGACATCAAGATGCTTCCCGTCAACCCGATTTGCGTGATTCCCGGACCCCACATGTGACCTTTTACCTCCCTGTGTGGAGTGGGTCGACTTAGTGTATTGTTGTAATAATTGTTAATCGGGAGTCCGTAATTCGGCCGGGGTTGTCTTCGCCACGCCGGGTGCGTGGAGGTAACGGTCTCACCTTCTTGGCATTTGCTTGCTTAGCTAGTATACGGTCATATGCCACTGTCGAGAGTGTAGGTTCCTAGCCCGTGTGTCCATGTCACTGCTGTGAGCGTGAGAGTGACCCGTCCCGCGACTCGATCCGAGTCCGGAAGTGAGTCTGACTACCTTGAACTCTGCCGGTTCTTCAACCGCGCACGATCCGCGTTTCCCTCGCTTGGGACGACGAGTGAGCTTGCGTTCTGTTAGCGACGTATAGCCCATATGAGCTCTCAGTGTCGGGCCTAATGTCTCTCCCATCATGTGTTGCTGGTCGTGTCCGCATCTAGAGTCCGAGGTCCATACCACGTAGAGTCGGTCCCCGTGTCCGTCCCGCATCAGTTTGGTATCAGAGCGAGTCGAGTCTAGGGTAGTCGTTGCATATGTATTGCATAGTATAAGTCGAGTCTAGGATCATCATTTCAAAACAACAACAAAAAAGTGTTTTCAAATTGCATTTCACCCAATAGCTCGGTATATTAAAAGGCGTTGCCCGAACATTAGGTTATGCCTATCGGGAGGGTAGCGTACTTGCGCGAGTGATCTTCGGATCGCTTATCTCCGCCTCGTACCGGATATTGGTTAGGTCTAAGTGCATCATCTAGTGAGTGTTTGTATTAGTCGGTGTCTTCTAGGTCGTGTGTCTTTACATGCCCACCGTCGAGGTACCCAATACTCGCCACCACCACCTATGGCGGACTCCCGAGCCCGTAGCTCCGATGAGTCCTCGACGGCCGAGATGTTCCGAGCCATTATGGAACGTCTTGACACGCATATGGATGGCCTTAGTACGCGTATGGATGGCATAGGAATGCGTCTAGAAGGGCGGATGAAAGCCCTCGAGGATCGGGCCGAGAGTTCGGATCAGTCCATCCAAGGCTTAGTTGGGAGGATTGCCGTCCTCGAGAGGGGCCCAGTAGCGGCGCAACCCGCTCCGACGAACGGCCAACAGGAGCCGGTTCAGCAACCTGCTGTACCAAGAGCTCAGGCGAAGAATGTTGGGGTTCAACAGGTGCATGTGGTGGATGATTATGCATCTGATAATGATCAAGGGGGTAACGGTCATCGTCATCAACGACGGAATCGTGATGACGAGGAGGATGACCGCATTCTTAGGGGCGTGCGTGCGGACCCTCCCACTTTTAGCGGGTCCTTGGACCCTCGTGTGTATTTAGATTGGGAGGCCGGAATGGACCGGTACTTCAAGTGGTTTGAGATGACGGACCACCGAAGAGTCCGATACGTGAAGATGAAGCTGCAAGGGCAGGCTCAAACTTATTGGATCAACGTGGAGAGCCTGCTCAACCAACGACGTCAACCCCAGATCGGTACTTGGGATGATATGAAAACCAAGTTGAGGGAGAAGTACCTTCCCGCCTCATATCGCCAATGTCTCATAGACAACTGGCAAAGCATCTCCCAAGGGAACCGATCCGTGACCAAGTACACTGCCGAGTTCGATGATTATTACTTACGGTGTGGGGTCACGGAAGAGAGCACTATGACTATATCCCGCTTTTGAAGAGGTTTGCGGCCCAATTATCAATATGAACTCTTTCACCGCAATGCAACCACTTTGGAGCAGGCATATCAGATAGCTCTCGAATTGGAGCAATTCGAGGCCGAGTTCGAGTCACCCCATCGGTTGGGCTCTTTTCCCCTTCGTAGTGTCGAGCCCCGTGGCTCATCTGGCACGTATCCGAGGGCCCCCATGGCTCGACCACAGGAGCCCGCTCGCCCCGAGCCCTTTGCTCCTAGGCCTCGTCCTCCACCCCCGAGGGACCTTCCTCATCCCCAGCATCTTACGGCCCCACCCATAGCCCGTCCACTGACACCCGCACCTCCTGCACGTCCTTTGTTGCCTACGCCTCCTATCCGTCGGGAGGATAATAGTAAAGGACCTATGATTGGGGAGCCTAGTGGATCACGTCAGTAGTGTTATCGCTGCAATGGGTTTGGCCATTTCGCCAACCAGTGTCCCACCCACCCATCTCTTCACATTGGGGACACACAGGCCGAGGATACCACCCCTACGGGCCTCGAGTTAGTCAGCTATGAGGCAGATGAAGAGCTAGCTGACGAGTACTATGAGATGGGAGGTGAGGCCCAGGAGGCCCAGCATTCGGACGATACCCACGTGGGGGTCGTTAGATGTATCCTCACCCAGCCGCAGGTCAGTGATGACTGGCGACGGACTACCATCCTTCATGTATTCTGTAAGCTGGGAAAGCAAATTTGCAAGGTGGTCATCGATAGCGGGAGTTGTATCAATGCAATCTCCACGAACGCTGTCACTCGTCTTGGTCTCACACCCGTAGACCATCCTTGTCCCTATCAGGTATCATGGGTGGATACCACTTCCATCTCGGTCAGGCTACGGTGCTTGGTCCCGCTGCAGCTCCACTCCTACCGTGACGAGATCTGGTGTGATGTTCTTCCCATGGAAGTGGGAAGTATCATTCTTGGTAGGCCGTGGTTATTCGACCGAGATGCCACACTCCATGGCCGGTCGAACACCTGTACCTTCGACCACGCTGGCCAGCGGGTCACCCTCTACCCCGTTCGTCCCAGGAGCCCATCAGCCAGGGGTCCTACTGGCCCTAGTACTCCGAAGCCTTCCGTCCCCGGGCCTAGTACCCCATCCCCAGCTCGGGCTATGACCGTTACCTCTGGCCCAGGAGAGCCCTCGACGAGGAGATTGATGATGATTAGCTCCCGGGAAATGGAGCAGGAGCTTAGTCAGGGCTGTCCGGTGTTTGCCATTACGGTCCGAGAGGTGGAGCGGGACTCCGAGGGTGAGCTCCCACCCGAGGTTGTTCCCATTCTGCAGGAGTATGCTGATGTCTTTCCCGATGAGCTTCCCGAGGGACTCCCACCTATGCGGGATATTCAGCATGCCATCGACCTTGTTCCGGGCTCTTCTTTGCCCAACCTTCCTCATTATCGCATGAGTCCCACGGAGCATGCCGAGCTTAAACGGCATGTCGATGAGTTAGTGGAGAGAGGGTCTGTTCGGGACAGCATGAGTCCATGTGCTGTACCTGCATTACTCGCCCCGAAGAAGGATGGCACGTGGAGAATGTGCATTGATAGTCGTGCCATCAACAAAATCACCGTAAAGTACAGGTTCCCCATTCCCCACCTGGATGACATGCTAGACATGATGGCAGGTGCCACTATCTTTTCAAAGATCGATCTTAAGAGTGGCTATCATCAAGTGAGGATTAGGCCAGGTGATGAGTGGAAGACTGCCTTTAAGACCAAGGACGGTCTATATGAGTGGTTGGTCATGCCTTTTGGGTTGACCAATGCCCCTAGCACTTTCATGCGGCTCATGACTCAGGTCCTCCGACCTTTCATTGGAGTCTTTGTAGTGGTGTATTTTGATGATATCCTGATCTATAGTCGCACCACGGGGGACCACTTAGACCACCTTCAACAGGTCTGTCTACTTCTTCGGCGAGAGCAGTTGTTTGCGAACCCACAGAAGTGTGCTTTCATGACACCTCAGCTTACCTTCTTGGGTTTTATTGTGTCTAGTACTGGGGTCTCCGCCGATCCAGAGAAGGTCCGAGCCATTGTTGAGTGGCCGGAACCCCGTACGATTCATGACGTCCGCAGCTTTCATAGTCTTGCGACGTTCTATCGTCGCTTTATCCGCGGATTTAGCTCCGTCACCGCCCCGATCACGGATTGCATCCGTAAGGGCACATTTGTATGGACGAAGGCCGCATCTGCCGCCTTCAAGGACATCAAGGAGCGCATGACCCAGACACCTGTCCTTTGACTGTCTGATTTCTCGAAGGTGTTCGAGGTCTCTTGTGATGCATCGGGTGTTGGGATAGGAGGAGTCTTGAGTCAGGAGTCCCACCCGATCGCATATTTCAGTGAGAAGCTGAATGACGCGAGACTGCGATATTCCACATATGATAAAGAATTCTACGCAGTTGTTCAGGCTCTTAGGCATTGGAGGCACTATATTTTACATCAAGAGTTTGTCCTATACTCCGATCACGAGGCATTGAGGTATCTCCACTCCCAAAAGAAGCTGAACTCGCGTCACAGTCGTTGGGTCGAGTATCTCCCGCAGTTCACCTTTGTGCTTAAACATAAGGCTGGAGTGGAGAACAAGGTGGCTGATGCCTTGAGTCGGCGAGCATGTTTACTTACCACCATGAGTGCCGAGGTCATAGGGTTAGAGAAGATGAAGGAGGCCTATGTTGATCGTCCTGACTTCGGTCAGATTTTTACCACTCTCCTGGCCGGACCCTCGAGAGACCTTGATGAGTATGTGCTTCAGGAGGGTTACCTCTTTCGAGGTAGCAGGCTATGTGTTCCCCGAACTTCGGTTCGAGATTTCTTAGTGTGGGAACTACATGCGGGAGGTCTAGCCGGCCACTTTGGTCGGAACAAGACTATTGAGGCAGTGGAGCATCGATTTTATTGGCCGAGCTTGAAGCGCGATGTTGCTAACATCGTGGCTCAGTGCCGTACATGTGCTACGGCCAAGATGAAGAAGCAAAGCTCGGGCCTTTATACGCCTCTCCCCGTGCCTGATGCCCCGTGGCAGGATGTTAGCATGGACTTTGTTTTGGGATTGCCACGTACCTCCAGGAAGCATGATACGGTCTATGTGGTGGTTGACCGTTTCTCAAAGATGGCCCTCTTTATCCCTTGCTCGAAGACTTCGGATGCTTCTAGGGTAGCCCGCCTATTCCTTACTCATGTGGTGTGTAAGTTCGGGTTACCTCGCACTATAGTGTCTGACCGTGATGTTAGATTCACTTCCTACTTTTGGAAGACACTATGGCATATGATGGGTACGCACCTCAAGTTTTCCACTGCATATCATCCCCAGATAGACGGGCAGACCGAGGTGGTCAATAGGAGTCTGGGAGATCTTTTGAGGTGTCTAGTTAAGGACCGCATTGGGGATTGGGATCTCATTTTACCCATGGCTGAGTTTGCATATAATGATTCGGTGAATAGGTCTACCGGCATGAGCCCATTTGAGATTGTCATAGGTCGTTGGCCTAGGAAACCCGTGGGCCTTGTCCCCATGCCTATCCATGCTAGAGTGTTGGAGTCGACCGAGTCGTTTGCTAGGCATGTTAGGAGTTTGCATGACGACATCCGTCGTCACATTGAGGCCAACAATGCATGTTACAAGGAGTTAGCCGATGCCCACCGACACCACCGAGAGTTCCAAGAGGGCGAATATGTCATGATCAGGGTAAGACCTGAACGGTTTCCCTCTGGAACCGTTAAGAAGTTACAAGCTCGCGGAGCCGGTCCATTCAGAGTGTTGAAACGCGTTGGATCCAATGCGTACGTTGTGGACTTGCCCGAGGAATATGGTATTAGCTCTACTTTTAATGTATCGGATCTAGTTGCATATAGGGACCCAGCGGTGATCCCTAGTGAGCTTTTCGAGCCATCTCCTCCCCTTGAGAGTGATCCTACACCTGAGTGTCCACCTCCAGCCCCGTTGTTAACGTAGCGTGAGCATATAGATCATATACTGGATGAGCAGGTGACAGTTACCAGGAGTGGATCCTACCCGCGCTACCTAGTGCGATGGAGGGGACGGCCCGCTACCGAGGACACATGGATCACACATGGCGAGTTGCAGCAGATTGATCCGGACCTTCTGGAGCAATACAGGAGCGATGCAGACCCTTACTCGACAGGGTCGAATTTCTCCCACCCGGGGACAATTGGTGCGGACACCCAAGCAGTTGAGCGGCGCGATACGCCGAGCCACCGGTACCGCACACGGAGCGCGACTCGAGCCACCTCAGCATCCATCTGGCTCGGAGACAGCCTGGAGACTCCGCCTTGAGCCTCCCCATTTATCATATTTAGTTAAACTTTATTTGTGTGTAATTTGTGTTTATTTCATTGTATTCGGTTTGCTATTTTGATTGTAAGAGGGGCTTATGTGCAATTTAGACCTCGTGGGCCCCACGGCCCCCCCAGGCCCCCTCCCATTGAGCCACCACAGCCTAGGGTCCCATGTGGGGTCAGTCAACCTTCCACATGGAGGCTTCTAGAAGGGTGGGCCAAGTGGGGGAACAAGTGGCTTGGAAAGTCCACATTTTGGCCACCCACCCCACCTACCATTTCAAACTTGCCATTCTAGTCCAAGGGCCGCCCCCCCTTTATTTTTTTATGTATTTTTTTGTGTGGATGGTCACATGCAATCCCAACCCTCCATCTCACCTCCCTAGATCCAACAGTTGAGGATTGGTTAGACATGTGACCTATATATGCTTGTAATTTTCATTTTTGATAGAATTACTGCTATTTGAACTTGAAAATTGTTGGAGCATGGCCTAGGCCGCCCCCTTCCTCTCTCCCTCTCCCCCTTGCAGCTGTGAAGGTTGCTTCTTGGTGGTGTGACTCCACCCTATCAGTTCCGGTCGCCGCCGCCACTGCCACGAGCCGCCATCGCACCGCCATCAAGTTCACCGGAGTTCTGCCATCTGCCTGCAGCCACCACTTCCACGAAATTCTTGAAGTCAGCCACGAGCTCAGATCGAGTTGGGATTTTGAGGGGATGTTCTTGAGGTGTCAAGAACGTCCCACAAAAATTAGTTGGTCATAAAGATCCCACTTGATATTTTTTCATTTTCGTCCAATCTTAATTTCCAGATCTGTCTGCTATCTGTTTCCATTTCCATCCGCCCTGTGTTTCCAGGTTTCAGACCTCTTTTTGATTTTTGTTTAACCTCCCAATGTTACTGGGAGTTCCTTCCACAACCCCACCGTCCCCAAATTTTCTTGACTTTTTTTGAGGCCATCTCATATTTTTCAAAAATCGATCTCAGAGCTAGCTACAGTGCTGTCCAATTGTTCCCAGATCAGACCACCCTCCAGTAAACAAATCATAAAAAATCACAAACACCTCCAATCAGTCCACAAAAAATACCCCCGTCTTCCTTGTCCAAAATACCATAACTTGGATGAAGAGCTCAAGAGCTGAATCGGAGGTTTACTAGGCGGTCAACGGTAGTTCTCAGACAAGCGCCCTGTAGATCTGAGGTTTCGGTTACTGTACAACAGGGACTTGTAAATTGAATAAAGTTCTGATCTGACCAGATCCAGCAGATATCTCTGGGTCTAGATTGAAGCATTTGAAGAGAGCTTTCCAACGATAGCTCATGCGTCCCGATCCGACGTCGGATTGATCGCAGCGGCCGTTTTCGCCGGAGCGCGCGCCAAAAAATAGCAAGCAAAATCCGTGGGTTATTAGTTCAAGAGTTGGGAATCGGGGCCGATCGACCCCCGATCGGTGTTCCCGGCCGACCGCCTTCCGTGGAGGCGGGCCACCAGGGGTTCCCCTCATAGTGGGACCCACCCTCGCAGATCCGGGGGACAGCGCTGTCCGTGGGCCCCGCGGGCCTGTAGAAGCTGCCGTTCAGAAAGCACGAAAATGCGCAGTTCGGCACCGCCGGGCGACATCAAGATGCTGCCCGTCAACCCGATTTACGTGATTCCCGGACCCCACATGTGACCTTTTACCTCCCTGTGTGGAGTGGGTCGACTTAGTGTATTGTTATAATAATTGTTAACCGGGAGTCCGTAATTCGGCCGGGGTTGTCTTCACCACGCCGGGTGCGTAGAGGTAACGGTCTCACCTTCTTGGCATTTGCTTGCTTAGCTAGTATACGGTCATATGCCGCAGTCGAGAGTGTAGGTTCCTAGCCCGTGTGTCCATGTCACCGCTGTGAGCGTGAGAGTGACCCGTCCCGCGACTCGATCCGAGTCCGGAAGTGAGTCTGACTACCTTGAACTCTGCCGGTTCTTCAACCGCGCACGATCCGCGTTTCCCTCGCTTGGGACGACGAGTGAGCTTGTGTTCTGTTAGCGACGTATAGCCCATAGGAGCTCTCCGTGTCGGGCCTAATGTCTCTCCCATCATGTGTTGCTGGTCGTGTCCGCATCTAGAGTCCGAGGTCCATACCACGTAGAGTCGGTCCCCGTGTCCGTCCCGCATCATCCATCCTCCTCCATAAAATCAAGCCATCCACCCAAACCCACTAGTTCCTCAACAATACCACCAGGTTCCGCCACCCACCAATTACGGCCCCCAGTAGCCAAGAAGACCACTAGGCCCCAAAAGGGCCAAATAACCACCATTACCTGAAAGCCTTCTTGACATCTTCAATGCACTCATGGCCGCCAACCTGCTCACCTTGCCCAAAGAAAGAACGGCCTGACCCTCTAATGTGAATGCCTCTCGGTATTGTGTCTTCCACCGACAGCCTGGTCACAATATAGATCATTACTTTCATTTCAAGGACTATATCTATGATTTGAATGATCAGGGTGATATCAATTGGGATAAGATGAGGTAGTTTATTGCAACCTTAAAAGCATGAAGACCTCCTCGGCAGCAGCAGGCTCAGCAGTCGCCTCAACAGCAAGTTCCACCTCCTCCTCATCAGCAGCAAGCTCCCGCACCTCAACCGGACATGGGGATTGTCCATAATCTATTACCGGAGCACCCTCCGAACCAGCAAGTAAACCATGTTACCTCCTTCCACAAAGTGGAAAGTGGACAAGGTTGGCACGAAGAGAACGCCTCTGTTGGGGCTATAAACTAAACTCCAACTCAACCACCCTGTCTGCTAAGAACACCTCTTCATCCAACACCTTTTCCCCAACCATCCCGGCCCCTTCTGCGCACCACTAACCAAATTCCCTCCACTACCACTAACCCCTTACCGGCTAAACCTCTCCTCATTTGCCCTCCACCATCTTCCACACCACAAGCAACCCCCCCTCCAATCTTGAACTCCTCGCCCTTGCCAACTAGGCCACTCCTTATTCACCCCTCACCAACACCTAATCCCTCCACTGATACCACCAACCCTCCGCCAGTAAAAATTCCTACACCACAACACGCAAATCCCTCATTTTTACCCAGGCCCCTCCTCATTCGGCCTATGCCCCCTTCAGCCGTTCAGGCACCCTCTACTCCTTCTACTATTGTCCCTCCAGCTACCACTACCCTTCAGCCAACAAGGCCCCTTATAAGGGTTCCTTCTTTGATCACTCCTCCAACATCCGTTAACCCAAACATCCCATCCTCCTCATCCATCAATCCTCCACCTAACTGCAACCCGACAAAGGCGCGATCATCACAAACCATGGTGCTCCATAGTGGACGGATGTTCCATCGTGTATTCCCACAAAGGGAGTCAGAGCCCACACAGGGGCAAGAGGAACAGGAGCAAGAACAAGAGTCCATACCGGGCACTCAATATGACTTGTTAAAACACTTAGACAAGACCCCGGCAAGGATTTCTATTTTAGAACTAATAAAAAGATCCACCATTCATCAGCAGGCTTTGAAAGAGTATCTACAGAAGGTGATGGTTAATGAGGACATTCCAGCAGAACAAATTACATCAGTCTTGACACCAGCAAGTGGTCAGCCGGCCATTATTTTTCATGAGCATGAATTAGCTCCAAAGCCAGCCAGGAAATATGCCTTGTGTATCACGGTTGACATTAACAAGGTGGCAATTAAACAATGCTTGGTGGATACTGGAGCATCCATCAATGTGCTTCCTCCCATCCCTCTGAAGATGTGTGGCATTCCGGATAGTCAGATTCGGCCATCTACTATTACAGTCACTGCTTATGATAATACGATGAAACCTCCCCTGGGCATGATTACTCTAAAAATTGGGCTGGGACCGGTCTCGATTACAGCATACTTCCACATTCTTGACATGGATCCGACCTTCAATGGTATTTTGGGTCACCCTTATATTCAAGAACTTGATGTCGTGCCCTCCACGAATCATCAATGCATAAAGTTTCCACACAAAGGGTGAATCATCAAAGTCACAAGCATGCCTATTTTGCCGTCAGATGATATACACTCGGCAACGTCAGTACCTTCCATATGGCCGGCTAATAGTCCATTATTATCAGTGTTAGATGTTGCCGATCTGCGGCAGAATTTGCCAAGGCCTCCAATCACAACACCTGCATCGGTTTTGATATCACCCCTACCCTCCAAAGGGAAGAAAAAGAAGAATTTGATAAATACCCCGGGATGGAATATTTTGATGAAAATGGGGTATAGAACTTGCAAAGGCCTAGGTGTTAACCTCCAGGGCAGGGTAAAGCCCATTAAAAATCATAAGCTTATTCCCCAAGGCGGCCTGGGATATAAAGGGCCGAGCAAAGAGGAACATGGAAAAGATGAAGGAGAGCCATGGGGTGTTATAACCTCTACTCTCAAAACAGACCGACAGCCACTCACATGGACCTTATATACTAACTTTGTGAAAGGGGATACTCAATATGACGAGTAGACCACATTGGTTACTTCTTTGTTAGACCATCAAGATGTGCATTTATGGCAGTTTGCTTGTCATCTGGCACCATTAGTCACTTATAAGGCCCTAGAATCTGTAAGGCCACTCAAAAGAAGAAAGATGGAGGATCTGGAATGTGAATGGTACCATTGGTTTGATATGAATGACTATTGTACCCGAACAATTTCCCTAGCAAAATACCCAGAAATAAGAGTTCGGGAATTTCCTCGAACACATTCAAGGCATGGGCTACCCGGCCCCTTTGACAACCCAATGGGCCCGACCAACTGCCCTGACTCGCTAGCCGAGGTATACGGTGGCATTAGCAATCAATCGGGACGGTTCCCGACTCCTAAGTTGCGGACCTTGCCCGCATTCTACCCGACCACCCGGGGCAACCCGGGGGCACTCCGACTACAAGCCACGCCACATGGCATCCAGTGAAAAGGCCAGGGGATTACCCCGGGACGCCTTCTTTCAACCCTCCAGGGCCAAAGGGAGACCTAAATAGGTCAACCAAAGGCTTGGGAGGCCCGCAGCACATGTATACGGCTCACACACGTGTGTTCAACATTCTGCCAAACACCTTGTGGGCGCACATGTTTCAGCCCTTCTATACCAATCCACAGGCCACCCCGTGGTTCCAGTACACTAATTGGGTCCTATAATGACCCCCCAGCAAGCCGGGGCCACCCCCGACCCTCAGACACGTGGCAATGAGCCACTTAGCTTTAGCTCTCGGACCAACCCGAGGCAACCCTGCCAACCCACCGTACAACATGGCACGTAGCACGAGGCAAGGCCCATGGGCCCAAGGTGCCTCCTCCCAACCCCTATGGAATTCTACCCTTGGCCCTAGGGCAAATCCAAGGCCCGTCGGCCACCTACGCTGCCCGTTCGGCAACCCTGGGTGTGTTAGGCATTTGCCCGAACACCTTGCGAGCGGCTACTACGACTCGAAGAAAAACAGCCCCCATGGGCCATCCCAGTATCCCGGAACGCCGTGTCCTTCAAAGGAAATCCCTAGACAACGAAGGAAGACCCCTGGGGGCCATCCCTCGGGGTTGCGGCTCGTCCGGGGCCGACTCGCCCCGGGGCACGGCTGCACCCCCAAGAGAGGGTGAACTCCCTGGGGGCCGCGCCCTCTCCGTAGCCCGGAGGCCCTACGGTCCTCCCCAGCCCCAGTTCATGCGAATTCTCGATCTCATAGTCCGAGGTTCGTGCAAAGTTTCGTTCATCGTATCGGAACGTGGAAGAATTCGTGAAGACGGAGCCCCGGATTACGTCTAGCCACACACGTCAATCCCTCGGTCTACGCGTACCAGCAGCCAGTCAACCAGTCCAAGCCCGTATTCTTTGTCTTCTTGCGTTCAAACTGAGTCAAAGTGGGGATAATATTAATAAAAATTCTAATTTTATAGAGGTGAGGCCGCCCCTCTCTCTCCTTCAAGCCAGTCCGCCCAAACCCCCCCTTGGGAGGGGTTTAGGCGGACCAGCCTGGACCCCCAGGCTGGTCCGCCTAAACCCCTGGGTAATAAAAAAAGATTTTTTAAAATAAAAAAATGGGCCACCTTGGTCTGCCCAAACCCCCCCTGGGGAGGGGTTTAGGCGGACCAGACCAGCCCCTTGGGCTGGTCCGCCTAAACCCCACCTTCTCCACTCCATTACACACACAAAAGACAAACTAAAAAATATAAAAATAAAATAAAATAACACTGTTTGGGGGGTTTACCCAGACCAAGTTGAACCCTCAACTTGGTCTGCCTAAACCCCTCCCCCCACCCCTTCAACTTCCTATAAATTCCCCCCTTAGAAGCTCAAGGGGCATCATGCATGAAGGACACACTTGGCAACAACAAGGAACAAGGGATCAAGGCTAGCACAAGCGGATACACCCCCTGGCCTAATTATCGCACCCTCGGACTCCCGAGGCCTTCAGCAAGGGTCGGGGACGCGAGAAGCTAAGTGTGCGCGCGGTTGGCTTGCTAGTCGGCTTACACACGCCGAGGGTATGTCACGTATACTCCCCTCACTTGATGTTTAGCCGTCTCACACCAAGTCCATCCTCGCCACATGAAAGATGACTACGCCAACGGCAAATACACCTACATTCAAGGTCCACCTATGTATGCCAACATACGACGGTGACGAAGGACGCTCCGTAATGCCGTAACAGATCTTGACACGGAACCACGTGCCCACCGTTCACCACCCAGTCGACCGTTGGCCCCTCAGACTAACAAATCAAGTCTAGTCGGACCTCTGGCCCAGGAATCATAGTCCCGGGGCTGACCTCGACTCTCCAGCATGACGACACTCACCGTCCGAGACCCAGACCTAACCGCTCACCTCGAGCCGCGTTCGACCTCTACCCGGCGCCAATCCATGTCCTCTCTGGCCACCAAGGCAGTCGGGCCCACACCAATCCCTCTGTAAAGAGTTCCCATACGACACGCGGATACCCGCCTCATTACGCAATGACCCGGGGACCAACCCACGTGTCGAAATTGTCCCGCGGCTTGCGCCCATTGTACTTTGGCCACCTAGGCCCATATGTAAAAGCCATGTAGCCCATCATAAAGCCAGTGAAATATAAGCACCCACATTTGGGCCCCCAGCTTCCTACCTACACCACTTGGCGTCCGTGTCTAACATCCTAACCCCAGTAAACACCCCCCAGTCGAAAGTGCACCCACAGCTGCAGAATGCTCCCAGCCCTCTACCCATGGTTTTAGACATATATACAGACTTTTCGTCAGCACAGAACGAAGGTGTTCGGATTCAATCTGATGTAAATAAACACTGGTTGCTTGTGGCCGGTGGGGAAAGACGTCCAGTACATGATTCCCACAATCGCCTACACACTCGCACCCACGGAACCCCTTCTCTCCACGTGTCGCCTGATCGTCCGAGCCCACGTGCCGCGTCCTGGTGACGCTTCCACGAACCATTAGCCTCAGTAGAGGAACCCACCAAAGAGATCAATCTGGGTACAGAAGAAAACCCTAGGATTGTCCTCATCAGTAAAAATTTTCCTCCTTCTGAAGAAGAGGCGCTCATTCATGTTCTTTAGAATATAAGGACACATTTGCATGGAGTTATGAGGATATGCTAGGTCTGGACCCTGCGCTTGTTGAACACCATCTCACACTTAAGCCAGCCATACCGGTCAAACAGTGGTTAAGACGTTTCCACCCTCACATGGCATTAAAGATGAAAGAAGAGGTTGATAAGCTTCATAAGGTCAGATTTATTAGAGTCGTCCTCTATCCCAATTGGGTGGCTAACATTGTCCCGGTGATGAAGAAGGATGGAAGAGTTAGAATTTTCATAGACTTCCGGGACCTTAACCGTGCGTGTCCTAAAGATGATTTCCCACTCCCTCACATAGATGTGCTAATTGACAATACGGCAGGGTACGAGACCCTCCCTTTTATGGATGGCTTCTCTGGTTACAATCAGATCCGCTTAGCTGAAGAGGATCAGGAAAAGACCTCATTCACTATACCTTGGGGCACTTACTGTTATGTGGTCTTGCCGTTTGGGCTCAAGAATGCCAGAGCAACTTACCAACGGGCCATGATGGCTATTTTTCATGACATGATCCATATTTTTATAGAGGTGTATGTGGATGACCTGGTAGTGAAATCAAGGACAAGGATTGAGCATCCTGGGGTTCTAGCCAAGGTGTTGCAAAGAGCACAAGAATATCAGTTAAAGATGAACCCCAAGAAATGTGTGTTTGGTGTTTCATCAGGAAAATTACTTGGATTCATAGTCAGCAAAAGGGGTATTGAGATTGATCCCAATAAAGCAAGGGCAATAAGGGATATGCCTCCTCCCAGAAATTTGAAGGAAGTTTGAGGATTGATCGGGAGGTTGCAGTTTATTCGCCGGTTTGTCTCCCAGCATTCACAAAGGTGTAGGCCGTTTTACGAGCATACTAAATCGGGAGTCAAATTTAATTGGGATGACAAGTGTCAGGCAGCCTTTGACGGACTAAAGGATTATTTGGCCAATCCTTCTGTCCTGAGGCCGCCTGTTCCAGGTAAACCACTTGTTCTTTATATTTCTGTCCTGGATGACTCTATAGGTGTTGTCCTTGCGCAGATTGATGAAGAAGGAAAGGAGAGGGCAGCCTACTACTTGTCTAACCTTCTTAACCCATGTGAGCAGAAGTTCTCAGCCATGAAGAAGACTTGTGCTGCTTTAGTCTGGGTAGTGCAGAAATTGAAGCATTATTTCTTAGCTCACGAGGTTCACCTTATTGCTCGCATGAATCCTATCAAGTTTCTCCTTGAAAAATCTATTCTCATCGACCGATTGGCACGATGGCAAAGCTTTCTTTCTCAATTTGATATCATCTACATTCAGCAAAAAGTAATTAAAGGCTATGCCATAGCAGAACATCTTGCTCATCACACTCTCCCTAGATTCGACCCTATTTGCTCGGAGTTTCCAGATGAGGAACTAATGTCCGTCAATCAGCCCGATTCAATGTGAACATTACATTTTGATGGAGCTCAAAATTCACAAGGAAAGGAGATCGGCGTTGTTCTCCTATCACCCGAGGGTATCACTATTCCGCTTGCCTCTCAGCTCGCATTTCCAGTTACGAATAACATAGCTGAGTATGAGGCTCTTCTGGCCGGACTACAGGTCGCTCATCAATTCGGTGTTACACAATTGTAGATTGTAGGTGATAGTCAACTTATTCTTCGCCAAGTGCTCACCAAATGTCGCACGCTAAATCCTAAACTTAAACCTTATCAAGAATTGGCTTCTGCTTATGCCAAGCTTTTCACTAAACTAATCTTCGTCCATGCTCCTCGAGATCAGAATATCCTAGCCGATGCTCTCGCTTCCCTTGCATCCTGTTTGGTTTTCCTTCCCGAAAGGGACTTCTATTCGATCATTGTTCACAAGCGTCTCACTCCTGCTATTAAAGATCCAACATTCCTTAGTATTAAGGAGAAGGTGCTCATGAAGGTTAAGGAAGGTGGAATCATTAAGAACAAGGAGATCATGTTATTAGATCTAGAGGAAGAGCTGGATGATGAAGAAAAGCCGTGGTATTATGCGATTGCCAAGTATTGTCAGGATCAATCTTATCTTGAAGAGGCCACGGCTGAAGAGAAGAAAGCCATCAGAAGAGTTACTCAGAGATACACTCTGGTTGGAGGTGTGCTTTATAGAAGAGGTCGGACTAGAGTCTTGCTTAGATGCCTCGATGATGATGAGTCTTGGAAGGTCGTGGAAGAGGCATATTCAGGAGTGTGTAAGGGTCATGTCAATAGTCAGATGTTAGCTAAGAAAATCCTTAGATTAGGCTTCTATTGGCCCATTCTAGAAGAGGAATGTTCTGTCTATGTCCAAAGGTGTGTCAAGTGCCAACTGCATGCCGATAAAATTCATTATCCTACTTCTTCACTCCATCCTATGTCCTCCCCATGGCCTTTCTCCATGTGGGCTTTCGATATTATCGAACCTCTTGGTGATTCAAACCTCCTCACAAACCGAAATCATTTATACTCACGGCAACAGAGCACTTCACCAAGTGGGTGGAAGCGGAAGCATACGTGGAAATTAAAGTGTCAACCGTCTGTAAGTTCGTAATGAAGAATATCATTGCAAGATTCGGCATCCCAAGTACCATCATCACCGACAATGGACCACAATTTATCTCTCAAGAGCCTCAGGACCTCTGCAACAGGTATAACATTGCATTGCATCATTCATCTCCTTATTATTTGTAGGGCAATGGACAAGCAGAGGCAACAAATAAAATGTTAATTAAAATCATTAAGAAAACGTGTGAGGCTAATAAATTCACGGACTGGCCAGAAAAGCTGGTAGAAGCTCTTTGGGCCTACCGCACTTCCATTCGAACTCCAACTGGGCAAATCCCTTTCGCCCTCACTTATGGGATGGAGGCGGTAGTCCCTTATGAAATTCTTATTCCTTCTCTTAGGGCACAATTGGACAAGGAGTTCTCTGTTGATGAACGTCATGAATCTCTCCTCGCTCAGTTGGAACTCTTGGATGAGAAACGCCTGGCCACTACTGAGCATGCGCGCGTTTACCAAAATAGGCTTTCACGATTTTATCAAAAGAAAGTAATTAAGAGAAAATTTAAAGTTGGTGAAATGGTAATCAAAATAATTTTTGTAAAATCAGGTGGACCTCGTTCAAAACTCCAACCAAATTGGGAAGGGCCCTACGTAATAAAAGAAGTTTATCCTGGTAACGCTTACAAAATGGTTAACCCCAAAGGAGAAGAACTGGCTCACCCTTGGAACGGATTGTACCTTAAGAAATACCACCCTTAAGTCTTTGAAAAAAAAGAAAAAAGAAAGAAAAGAAAAGAGAAAATTGAAAAGTTGCAGGCTGGCATGGGGCATAGGCCACGGAATCTAAAAAAATCAAAATCTCTAATTCATTCTTCACGGTTTAACTCGGGGTCAAAACCTGTACACACTACATGTTCTGCTCTTAAACTCAAGCGGTCCAGAATTCAAGGAAAGTCAAAGCCTAACTAAGAGTATAAAAACTTTACCTATTCTCTTCTCTTCGGTTCACGAGAGGGAGTACAAGTCAGGGAATGCCACCAAACCTACCCACCGCCCTAGTAGGTGGAGGTCAGGGCCCAAAAGGGAACAATGCTGCAAATCCCAAGTACAATTAGGCCCTTATTTTAAAATAAAAGTAAAGGAAAGGAAAAGGAAAAGAAGTGCAAAGTTACAAAAGAAAATCATGTCAAGAGGGCAAAGTCCCCGCAGGAAAACCCTGGTCGTAAGCATGCATGAATAAAGGCAAAAGGCAACAAAAATTTCTCTAAGCCAAAGACCGAACCCCAACAGGCACTAGGGTAGGGGAGGGAATGGTGCGGACACCAGAGCGAGCGAGAAGCACGAATCGGTGAACCGTCGGTACCGTACGCGGAGCACCACTCGAGCTACATCGGCTTCCATCTAGCTCGGAGATAGTATGGAGTCTCCCCCAAGAGTCTTTGTATTTATCATATGTATTGAGATTTTATTTATGTGTAATGTGTGTTTATTTGATTTTATTTGGAATGTAATAAGGTTAGTAGATTGTGTTTATTTGTAAAATGGGACCACCTGGGTCCCGCGGGCCCCCCATCCCTTCTCCCATTGATCCACCTCAGCTCTTGGGCCCATGTGGGGTCAGTCAACCCTCCAAGGTGGGCTTCTAGAAGAGTTGGACCAAGGGGGGGATAAAGGGTAACAAAATTCAAAAATGGGAACCTACAAGTCAAGGGGGCGCCCCATGTATATCATATTATATTAGGCTTGTAATTTTATTTTATTTGGTTCCAAATCACATGGGAGAAATAAATTTGAACTCCCCCATTTACCCCTCCCCAATTCTAGATCTAGGGTTAGAACTGGTCTTTTTGCATTTTCTTTAAGACCCTTGTATTTCCATTTTGAATGGAATTAATGCATACAAATTGAGAGTTTTGTTGGAGCTCCAAGCTTGGTGCGCCCCTCTCTCCTCCTCTCTCCCCTTCTGCATCTGGGACGGCTGTATTTTTGAGGTGAGACGCCACTTCTATCGGTTCGTGAGATCGCCATCACCGCCGCCACCGCCATCGTGCCGCCGTTGCACCGCCGCCACAGTCACCGGAGTTCTGTCCACTAAGGACAGCCACCTCTTCCTAGAATTTCTGCTCTCAACCTTGAGATCTGTTGGGTTCCAAACTTTCAGGGTGAGTTCTAGAGGTCCAAGCCATGATTTAAAAAAATTGGTGGAATTTCTAGCCTTCATTTTCCATTTTTCCAATTCTGTACCCCCCAGCCCTCTAGATCTGCCTGCAGTCTGTCCAGTGTTCCAGCAACCAAATAGGTCATGCATGAACCCACCTTCCCCATGTCTGAACGAGTTATAATTTTTATTGGGGATTCTGTCCACCCAACCTCTCTTCCATGAATTTTTGTGAGATTTATAGATCTCGTTTAGATTTTCTTAAAATCTCTGTCAAATCCCAACTCAATTCTGTCTGCCACTATCCAGATCTGACCACTCAGTGTTAGAAAATAGTTTTCCCCAACCAAACCTCCACCAGAAATTACAAAAAAACTATCCCCGTCTTCCTCTCTTTCACCTCTCCAACTTTTATGAAGAACGTAACACCTAGATTCGACGTCTTCCCTCCAGTCAATGCCAACTTTCAGGAAATTCCACTTCTGCCCGGCCAGATCTGAGACAGAGATCAGTCAGGTTCTAAATTCTTCCATCAAGAGTACGGTCTCGATGAAATTCCTGGAACCAAATAGGGTCGAAGGATTTCGAGTCAGCTTTCAAACGGCGCTGGTTTTGCGCTGATCTGACGTCGGTGTTGGTCGCAACAAGCTTTGTCGCCAGAGCGCGCGGGTCTGAAATAGAGTTTCAGATCCGTGGGCAGTAGGTCCAACACTTGGAGATCGGAGCCGATCGGTCACCTCTCGGAGTTCCAGTCCAGCCGCCATCCAGGGGATCGCCCCTCCAGGTGTCCCCTTCGCAACGGGACCCACCCTGCCAGATCCGGAGGACCGAACAGTATGTGGGCCCCGCCGACCCACCGAACGCGCCGTCCGGACAACACCAAATTGCGGCTTTCAGCATCGTCGGAGTGACCCCAAGATGCTTCCCGTCAATCCACTGTCGATCCTCCCGGGTCCCACATGTAACCTGTTACCTCTTTGCGTGGAGTGGGTTTAAAGATTGTAACTCAGTAGATTTATTTAACCGGGAGTGTGACTTTGGCCGGGGTTGTCTTCCCCACGCCGAGTGCGTGGAGGTAACGATCATAACTTCTCGGCATTACACTTGCTTAGTTAGTATATGATCATATGCCACTGTGAGTGCATTAGGAACCTAGCCCGTGAGTTCATGTCACCGCTGTGAGTAATAGAGTGACCCATCCCGTGACTCGATCCGAGCACGGAAGTGAGTTGACCACCCTTGACTCTGCCGGTTTCTCAACCGTGCGGATCCACGCTTTCCCTCGCTTGGGACGACGAGTGAGCTTGCGTTTCTGTTAGCGATATATAGCCCATAGGAACTCTTAGTGTCGGGCCAAGGCGTCTCTAGTGTTCGCGTGTCGCTGACCACGTCTCCATCTAGAGTCCGAGGTTCGCATCACTTGGAGTCGGGCCCTCTGTCCGACCCGCATCGGTTTGGTATCAGAGCGGGTTGAGTCTAGGGTAGTCATCATAGCATGGTCTAAGTCGAGTCTAGGATCATCATTGTTTTAAAACAAAAAAAGTGTGTTTTGGGTCACATTTTTATCCCAATAACCCGGTATATCAGTAGGTGTCGCCCGAACGTTAGGTTACGCCATCGGGAAGGCCGACACTCGCGTCGAGGAGGCCCCCGGGTCAAACCTCCGTCACGTACCAGATATTGGTTAAGTCTAGGTGCATCATCTTTGCATTAGTCTGTGTCTCCAAGTCCGTGTGTCTTTGCATGCTGATGGGAATCAACGCCGAGCATGTACATTTTCTTTTGCATTTATGTCCTTTTAGTTTGTGTTCATATCCTTGGGAAAGTATGTACGCAAATGTACGGCTTTGTAAGCCAATGCGTCATTCCCTTTGATTGTGTGGGTTTTTGTACAATTGTGTAGTAGGTCCAGCTAGGGGGCCCTCAGCCCTTTCCCATTGGTCCATGTCACCTATGTGGGGCTGGTCAACCATCCTAGGTGGCCATCTAGAAGGGTTGAATGCCAATTGACCACATGGGAGATAAGGGGTTAAAATTTTCAAAGGTAGGCTACCTACCCATTCAACCCCTTTACCCTAGTCAAGGGGGCGCCCCATTCCACTTGTATTATTTTATTTTTTGTGTGTGTTGATCACACTTAATCTAGGCCATCCACTCCCCATCCCTAGATCTAATGGTGGAGAATGGATTAGATTCATAGCATATAAAAGGGTGTATTTTCCAATTGACAATTAGTGAAAAAGAAGAAAATTCATTGTGTTCCTTGGAGCTCCTTGCGCCCCCAACTCTCTCCCTCTAGTTTTCCTCTTCCCCAACCCCCATTTCTAGAGTGGATCACCTCTATCTCCTCCCCCTCAATCTCTGAGTTCATCGGTGCCGCCGCCGCCGCCGTTCGTGCCGCCATCAAGCCGCCGCGAAGCGGTCTTCAGTAATCTGTCCATCCAAGACAGATGCAACTTCCACGAATTTCTGCTCCCACCTCCCTCCTCCTCTGGAGCTAAAATTTTTGGGAGTGGTTCACCTCTCGAACCCTTATCTTCACAAAAAATTTCAAGTCATATTTCTTTCATTTGGTATATTTCCATTTTCTTTCAAACTATCATTCTAGTTCTGCCAGATCTCTGTCTATAGTGATAGTTTCCCTGAGTTTTCCATTTCCTGACCACCTTTTGATTTTTCTTGGAGCCCCCAATTTTACTGGGAGTTCTGTCCACTATACTCTACCTCTCCAAAGTTTCCTGAAATTTAGAAAGTTCGTTTCATATTTTTAGAAATTCCTGTCCCAACTCATCTACAATTCTATCTACATCAGTCCAGATCCGACCACAGTCCAGTGTAAACTCTCTAGAACATCCATACCACCATATGTACTAGATATAAAAATAGTCCTGGTTTCCTCTTTTGATTTTCTACAACTTTACTGAAGAACCCAACTTCAGATTCGGACGTCTACCTCACGGTCAAAGGTAATCCACAGGAAAGTTCCTTGTTGATCTGAGGGTTCGGGTACTGTACAATAGCAGCTTCAAAAATAGTCAAGGCCCAGATTCGTGAAGATCCAGCATCTCTCTCCTATCCTATCTTGAAGGATTTCGAAGCAGCTTTCCAACGGCGCCAGTTTCGTCGCATTCTGACATCGGTGCTGGTCGCAGCGAGCGCTTTTGTCGGGTCGCGCGCTGAAAAATAGAAACAACAGATCCGTGGCCGGCTTTTCCGACCGGTGCCGATCGGAGTCGCTCGGCCTCCGACCGGTGAACCAGCGCGCCTCCATCCTTGGGAGCACCCCTCCAAGTGTCCCCACCGCAGTGGTGCCGCCCCGGTCCCACACGGTCCCTCCGGACAGCACATGGGCCCCACAGTCAAGAGTTCGGGTGCTGCCGAAGTTACGCGAGAAGCCGCCCGTCAACCTGAAATCGGTCCTCCCGGACCCTATTGTGTCACCCTTTACCTCCCTGCGTGAACTGGGCTATAATTCATTGCTGTAATAATCGTGTATTAACTGTCCCAGGAGTACGAGTTCGGCCGGGTCCGTCGTCCCCTCGCCGAGAGCGTGTAGGTATCGTTTTCGCTCCCTTATTCGGCATTTGCTTTCTTTCGTATATACATCTTTATGCCGCTGCTAGAGAGCATGTGTAGGGATATCTATCTTGCTATATATTGTTTATTACCGCTGCTGCGAGAGAGAGCGTGACCGTCCCGTGACCCGATCCGGGCACAAAAGAGAGCCGACCACCCTAGCTCATTGCCGATTTCTCAACCGCGCACGTCCGACGCTTCCCTCGCTAAGGGACAATTGCGAGCTTGTCGTGACCGTGGTCCGTCCCACATCAATTTGGTATCAGAGCGCCAGTTGAGTCTAGGGTGTCCAAAACAAAAAAAAGAGTGCCATTTAAGTCTAAGTGTCTAAGTCGGTCTTAGGAGTGGCATTTGCATACCATTAGTCGGTATATCAAAAGGTGTTGTCCGAACATTAGGCTACGCCTATCCGGAAGGCCGCACACTTGCGCAAGTGATCTTCGGATCGATTAGCTCCGCCACGTACTGAGTCTTGGTCATCATGTCTAGGGTTGTAGTCCATTGTCTAGTTGGTTTATCTACTAGTGTCGACATGGCCATCCACTAGCTTCTCCGTGTCCCATGGATTACCGAACACCCGGATCTTATCCATGGTGGCGATACTATCTCAAATGGAAGGACCACCCGAATCACCCCACTAGGCCCGAAACCCGGGACTTCTACGGGTCCGATGACCCAGGTGACTACCTAGAGTGGGAAGCCATTATGGACGACTACTTCGAGGTGTACAATATGTACGGGCCCATGCAAGTCGATGTTGCCAAAAGGTGACTTTTTGGTGAAGCCGCCGAAACATGGAGGGACATCAAATATTGGAGGGAGGATAGGAATCTAAGGCCCATCGAGTCATTGTGGGAAATGAAGAGAGCGCTTAGGAGGGCCTACTTTCCCCGCCCACCTACCGCCAACCACGGAGGTCATACCACTCACCAACCCCACCAACTTACCCACAATCAAGTGGGCCACACCTCTACCCAATCCCACCCCTTCACCGCCGTCCAAGCCCACCAAGGCGACCCCAATCTTGTGGCCCGCCCAGTCACCTCCAACCAACCTCCCCTTGGCACCCCCAGCCCAACCCACTCAAGTACCTCCAACCGAGTGGAAGCCCCGCTTATAGCCGAGCCTAGGACCACACCTAGGCCGAGGGACGAGGAGCGAGTCCACCCCAAGGTCCCTACTCCAACCCGCACCCTTGCCAAGATCTTGAAACAATTTACGGACGGGCTGGATAGGATTGAGAGGGCACTACTCCAACCCGAGCCCAAGGAGGTCATAGCCGGTAGTCTTCACCCTGCCCCACCTCTAGCATCCCCAAGCCCTCTTCCCACCATGGATACCACGCCTCTATCACCCTCGAGAGCTCCAATGCCACCACCCTCTATGTCCGAACGTGATTCGGAACCATCTCATTTGGAGTCACCAAGGCCCGAGCCACCCGTATTTCTAACAGGTACACTATACATCGCCGAGCCGCTTTTTCGTTGGCTCAAGGATGGCTTGGTCCCACCTCCCTTTCCATCCATGGACCCCATCCTCCCTTTAGTGCCGGTCAACTCCTTCCATACCACATTTCGATCTAGTCACCATGTTGACACATTGGACGATCTTGTCATGGGATTAGATTCACAATGGAAGTTGACGCATCTTTTGGCGCGAGGCTTTGACCAACTCGCTAGTCTTAGCTTCACCCATCCGGCCTTCGGGTCCATTACCTCCGAGTGCACCGTGGGTTGTGTCACCATAGAGGTTCTTCTACTTCTCCCGCTACCGGATGAGCCCTAATTCATACCCTTTTATCCGAGGGAGGAATCATACTTCTTGTCTATGATCCCCGTCCCATCCGTCACAATTCAAGAAGGTGACTATCCACACCTTCAAAACTTCTACACGTGGGACCGTGACTTGTGGGAACCCACCACAAGGGGTCATACCTTCTTTGATCCCTTTGACCCATTCCATAGTGGATCCTTAGACCCTCCATATATACTTCACTTCTTAGAGGGAGTCCACTATCACACTCCTACCCCACGGGTCGGGTCATCTACGCCCACCAAGCCCGTACACATACAAGATACACCATCATCTAGGGGAAATACTCTTGGTCCTCCAACATCCACATCCCATATGCATGCATGGCCCACCTTAGGTGGTCTAGGATTTCCGCATGATGTCAACCACCGATTACGTCAGATGCATGCATGGCATACGTTCGGGTGTCCTGGTCCGCCGTCATCCATGTACGGGTCGGACTAACCATAGATTTGTCTCGAGTCATGAGTCGGTTTCTTATTTGTGTGGTTTGCATATGTGTGTTAGTGCATGGTGTGTCTGCATGTGTCGTGTGCAAGCTCGTCGATGTTAGTCCCTTATGAGTGTGAAAGCGAGTAGACTCACTCGAGGAGTTTGGGAACGGTTCTACCTCTATACCCGGATCAGTCACCTACAGGGACCCAGCGGTGATTCCTAGTGAGTCTTCGAGCCGCCTCCTCCCATTTTGAGAGTGTCCCACTCGGAGTGTCCACCTTTAACCCATAGCAGTCCGTGCATATCGAGTATATATGGAATGAGCAGGTGACGATCACTTGGAGTGAAGTAGACCCGCGCTACTTGGCACGGTGACGTATCCGCCGGAGTACCCGAGCACCCATACCCCTACTCGACGGGGTCGAGTTCCTCCCTCCTGGGGAGAGTTGATGGGAATCGACGCCGAGCATGTACATTTTCTTTTGCATTTATGTCCTTTTAGTTTGTGTTCATATCCTTGGGAAAGTATGTACGCAAATGTACGGCTTTGTAAGCCAATGTGTCATTCCCTTGGATTATGTGGGTTTTTGTGCAATTGTGTAGTAGATCTAGCTAGGGGGCCCTCAGCCCTTTCCCATTGGTCCATGTCACCTATGTGGGGCTGGTCAACCATCCTAGGTGGCCATCTAGAAGGGTTGAATGCCAATTGACCACATGGGAGACAAGGGGTTAAAAATTTCAAAGGTAGGCTACCTATCCATTCAACCCCTTTACCCTAGTCAAGGGGGCGCCCCATTCCACTTGTATTATTTTATTTTTTGTGTGTGTTGATCACACTTAATCTAGGCCATCCACTCCCCATCCCTAGATCTAATGGTGGAGAATGGATTAGATTCATAGCATATAAAAGGGTGTATTTTCCAATTGAAAATTAGTGAAAAAGAAGAAAATTCATTGTGTTCCTTGGAGCTCCTTGCGCCCCTAGCTCTCTCCCTCTAGTTTTCCTCTTCCCCAACCCCCATTTATAGAGTGGATCACCTCTATCTCCTCCCCCTCAATCTCTGAGTTCATCGGTGCCGCCGCCTCCGCCGTTCGTGCCGCCATCGAGCCGCCGCGAAGCCGTCTTCGGTAATCTGTCCATCTAGGGCAGATGCAACTTCCACGAATTTCTGCTCCTACCTCCCTCCTCCTCTGGAGCTGAAATTTTCAGGAGTGGTTCACATCTCGAACCCTTATCTTCAAAAAATATTTCAAGTCATATTTCCTTCATTTGGTATATTTCCATTTTCTTTCAAACTGTCATTCTAGTTCTGCCAGATCACAGTCTACAGTGATAGTTTCCCTGAGTTTTCCATTTCCAGACCACCTTTTGATTTTTTTTGGAGCCCCCAATTTTACTGGGAGTTCTTTCCACCCTCCTCTACCTCTCCAATTTTTTGTGGAATTTAGAAAGTTCGTTTCATATTTTTAGAAATTCCTGTCCCAACTCATCTACAGTTCAGTCTGCATCAGTCTAGATCCGACCACAGTCCCGTGTAAACTCTCTAGAAAATCCAGGACTCCATATGCTCCAGATCTAAAAATAGTCCTGGTTTTATCTTTTGATTTCTTACAACTTTTCTGAAGAACTCAACTTCAAATTCAGACGTCTACCTCACGGTCAAAGGCAATCTACAGGAAAGTTCCCTGTTGATCTGAGGGTTCGGGTACTGTGCAACAGCAGCTTCAAAAATTGTTAAGGCCTAGATCTGTGAAGATCCAGCATCTCTCTTCTATCCTATCTTAAAGGATTTTGAAGCAGCTTTCCAACGGCGCCAGTTTTGTCGCATTCCGACATCGGTGCTGGTCACAGCGAGTGATTTTGTCGGGTCGCGCGTTGAAAAATAGAAACAACAGATCCGTGGCCGGCTTTTCCGACCGGTGCCGATCGGAGTCGCCCGGCCTCCAGCCATAGAACCAGCGCACCTCCATCCTTGGGAGCACCCCTCTAGGTGTCCCCACCGTAGTGGTGCCGCCCCGGTCCCACACGGTCCCTCCGGACAGCACGTGGGCCCCACAGTCACGAGTTCGGGTGCTGCCGAAGCTACGCAAGAAGCCGCCCGTCAAACCGAAATCGGTCCTCCCGGACCCCATTGTGTCGCCCTTTACCTCCCTGCGTGGAGTGGGCCATAATTCATTGCTATAATATTCGTGTATTAACTGTCCTGGGAGTACGATTTCGGCCGGGTCCGTCGTCCCCACGTCGAGAGTGTGAAGGTATCATTTTCGCTCCCTTATTCGGCATTTGCTTTCTTTCGTATATACATCTTTATGCCGCTGCTAGAGAGCATGTGTAGGGATATCTAGCTTGCTATATATTATTTATTACCGCTGCTGCGAGAGAGAGCGTGACCGTCCCGTGACCCGATCCGGGCAAAAAAGAGAGCCGACCACCCTAGCTCATTGCCGGTTTCTCAACCGCGCACGTCCGACGCTTCACTCGCTAAGGGACAATAGCGAGCTTGTCGTGTCCGTGGTCCGTCCTGCATCACATGCCCACCCATCGAGGCACCCAATACTCGTCACCACCACCTATGGCGGATCCCCGAGCCCGTAGTTCCGATGAGCCCTCGACGGCTGAGATGTTCTGAGCCCTCATGGATCGTCTCGATACGCATATGGATGGCCTTAGTATGCGTCTAGATGGCGTAGGAACGCGTCTAGAAGGGAGAATGAAAGCCCTAGAGGATCGGGCCGAAGCATCGGACCAGTCCATTCAGGGTCTTGTGGGGAGAATTACTGTCCTAGAGAGGGCCCCAGTGGCGGCGTAACCCGCGCCGACTAATGGCCAACAAGAGCAGGTTCAGAAACCTACTGCTCGAGGGGCTCAAGGGGCAGATGATAGGAGGCAACAAGTGCCTGAGGTGGCTGATTATGCGTCCGATAATGAACAAGGGGGTTATGGTCGTGACCGTCGAGCCCAACGACGGAATCGTGATTACGATGATGACGACCGCATTCTTAGAGCGTGCGTGCGGACCCTCCCCTATTTGATGGGTCCTTGGACCCGAAGGTCTATTTCGATTGGGAGGCCAGCATAGACTGGTATTTCGAGTGGTTTGAGATGATGGACCACCGAAGAGTTCGTTACGCCAAGATGAAGTTGGAAGGACAGGCGCAAACTTATTGGACCAATGTGGAGAGACCGTTGATGCAATGACATCAACCCCCGATTGGTACTTGGGATGACATGAAACTCAAGCTGAGACAGAAATACCTTCCTGCCACATATCGCCAGCGTCTCATAGACAAATGGGAAAGTCTCTCCCAAGGGAACCAATCCATGACTGAGTACACCGCCGAGTTTGATGAGTACTGTTTGCGGTGTGGAGTTACGGAAGAGAGCACCATGACCATCTCGCGCTTTCGAAGAGGTCTACAGCCAAATTATCAATATGAACTTTTCTGCCGCAATGTGACCACTTTGGAGCAAGCATGTCAGGATGCTCTCGAATTGGAGCAATTCGAGGTCGAGTTCGAGCCTACCCAAAGGATGGGCCCTTTCCCTCTTCGTAGTGTCGAGCCCCGCAGTTCAGCAGGCTCATATCAGAGGGCCCCCATGGCTCAACCTAAGGAGCCCGCCCATCAGGAGACATTTGCTCCTAGGCCTCGCCCTCCTCCTCCGAGGGACTTCCTCATCCCCAACAACCTCCGGCACCCATAGCCCGTCCACCGGCACCCGCACCTCTTGCCCGTCCCTTGTTGCCTTCACCCCCTATCCGTCGGGAGGATAAGGGTAAGGGACCTTTGATTGGGGATCCTAGTGGATCATGGCAACAGTGTTTTCACTGCAATGGGTTTAGCCATTTTGCCAACCAGTGTCCCACGTGTCAATCTCTAGTCATTGGGGACACACAGGTCGGGAACACCTCATCTTCCGAGCTTGTGGCAGTCAGCAATGAGGCGGATCAAGAATTAGCTGACGAATTCTTTGAGAATGAGAATGGTGGTCAGGAGGTTCAGCATCTTGATGATGCCCAGATCGGGGTCGTCAGGTGCATTCTCACCCAGCCACAGGCTAGTGATGACTGGCGTCGGACCACTATCTTTCATACATACTGCAGGCTGGGCGGACAAGTGTGTAAGGTGATTATTGATAGTAGGAGTTGTATCAATGCAATCTCCACAGGCATTGTCTCTCGTCTTGGTCTTACTCCCGTGGACCATCCTTGCCCCTATCGAGTATCTTGGGTGGATTCCACCTCCATCCCGATCAGGCTGCGGTGTTTGGTCCCACTGCAGTTCCATGCCTACCGTGACGAGATCTAGTGTGATGTCCTCCCCATGGAGGTGGGCAGTATTATTCTTGGTAGGCCGTGGTTATTTGATCGGGATGCCACACTCCATGGCCGGTCGAACACATGTACCTTCGACCATGGTCGCCAACGGATTACCCTCCACCCCTCTCAGCCCAAGAGGCCTTCAGTTAGGGGTCCTACTGGTCCTAGTACTCCGGAGCCTTCCATCCCTAGGCCCAGTACCACATCCCCAGCTCGGGCTATGAGCGTTACATCTAGCACTGGCGAGCCCTCGATGTGGATGCACTTTTTTATTAAGTTCGTTGTTTATTCGTTGATTGGGTTTATTAAGTGCGTGGGCGTGCCAGTCACAAAGTGACAATTTATTCGGGCTTCACGGAAGCCCATGGTGCGCTCGATCTGACTAGTCAGACGATTGTGTGGTTTGGGTCGGGACCAAAACCCGCCGTGTCATAAAGGCCATGGCGTTATTTACATCCCCCATACGGGGGAACACCCTTGATTGATTGCCGGGAATAAGGGCCCTACGGCCTGAAATTCATGGTGACAAAGCGAGAACAACGATCTCGGATCACATTTAAACAAACCCACGTTGGGACGTAAAATGTTCATAGATATGTATATGTTGGTCACTCACGGACCATTTCGTGCTCGGACGGAAGTCCGCATCAGAAGCGTCGAAGACGAAGACAAGACCGTACAGATGTCTGCCGTAGGTACGGCAAGTTAAATGTGGATGCGGGATTAGATCCCGGAAGAAGTGGGTCAAGCTGATGAACTATCGGCCCAAGAGGTGCCCGGATCATGACCATGTCGGGGGTTTCGAGGTCGACGTCCGATACCAAGGGGCATCATCGCTTTTCTCTTTAAACAAAGTCCGGGGAAGCGGATTGGTCGGTGTGGAGCCCGAGCTCACCAACGTGCGCCCTCGCACGCGGATCGACCTGCGCGGTCAGGTTGCGGGATTCGACCTACCCGGTCAGGTCGTGGGGGTCAAGGGGGCAGGGCCCCATGCCGGGGTTTTCGGGGGGCAGCGCCCCCGGAACAAAATTTGGATTGTAGCGAGGAGGAAACTTTTGATTAGTTTTATTCATTAGCTTCAGGTATTTTCTTTTGGTTAATCAGTTTCTTTCTCTTTTAGGCACGCCGGATTTGGGGCAACAAGATGGAGATGGGCGCGTCGGATTTGGGGCTTTACAGGATAGACAAGGGGGGGCGTGCTGGGTATAGGGGCGCCATTTTAAGAGTGGAACACGGGGCGCATCATTTTAAGGGCAAGATGGAGGGCGGCACACCGTATTAAGGCCATGCAAGGGGAGAGGGGCGCGCTGGATATGGAGGGCAAGGGGGGGGGGCGCCGTTTTAGCATTTAAAGAAAGAGATGGGGGGATTTTGTGAGGAGGGTTGAAGCGACGCGGTGGAACAGTGGTCGCGCCATTTTAACTTGCGCTGGGATAGCTATATGGGGCTGTTTCGAAGCTCTGTTTACTATGTTTTCTTTTTCTTTCACCCGTAGGTTGATTCAAGGGTTGATTTGCTCGTTCTGTTGATAGATTAAGCTGGTAGTGAGGAGGTTTTAAGAGTTTTGATCATTTATTAAGGTGAAACAACATGAACGTCTAAGCGCTTTACTCAAGCAGTTTGCTCACAGAGGCCTCATTTTGTTCTTCATTAGTTCAACTCATTCACTTGTTGTTGGGCGTTCTTAGCCTTGCCGAAAATCGGGCAGCACCTCCCCTGGACCGGGACTTGCCAGAGATAAAGGAAAGTCACCAATCGGATTGCTCCAGGGTAGACTCTCAAAAATCGGAGTGGCCTCACGGCGGTCCGAACCCAAATGTTCCTACCTACAAGAACGACCATGGCTCACGGGCGAGGAACCTTCCAAATGGGACAAGTGTTTGCCACAAGGGCCATAGATGTTCATCCGGCGGTGGGTACCTTTGAGGGTCATGCCATGGGAGGGCAGCTCTCAAGGGCCCGGGATGATCGGAGAATGAGCAAAAGGAGCAGAGACTGAGGTGGGAATTTCTAAGGTTGTAACAAAAAGGGGATTTTTCTTCTTTTATTCATCCACACAACGGGAGAAGATATTTCTTAATAGAGGGAATTCATCCTGAGAAGAAAATAGAATACATCGCGAGAGGGAGGGGGAGGAAGATATTGACAAGAAGGAAAAGGAGAATACATATCGCTCTTTCATCCCGCTCACCTCTCACTCTCCCCTCTCTTCACCTTCCCGACGTGAGGACGGGCTTGATACACTCCTCGAGCGGGCTCTCCTTCACTCAGAAGCTCCCTCCCCTCCCTTCTTTCTTCTCTTCCTGCACACAGCCGAGACCCTCTCGAGACCTCTTTTTCTTCACAATGATGCCCCCATTTTATAGAATGGCGAGCCTGGGAGAATTCTTGCCACTTCCACCTCATCCGCAACGACGTTGGGAGTTGACTCGATGCGCTGGACGATGCTGGTTCGCGCCGTACATTGTTTTTCATCCGAGGATGAGATGGTCGCAGGTTTGCAGGGGTTGCTCCGCCGCTGCCGCTCCTGTGCTGTCGAACGGAGGCGGAGACAGAACGTCGGGCACTGAATGTCCCCTGCGCATCACATTTATACCAAACAAAGTATCGTGCCAGAGATGGGATAGAATGAGGGTAAAACGGCACGGTGGAACAGTGCCCACGCCGGTTTAAACCCAAGTGCAATTGGCGCGCCGGTTTAGCTTTTAGGCAAGTGCAGCGCCGTTTTAAGCATCAAAGGGGAATGGCCCCTTCAACAGGTGCGCACCGGATAACCAAAGCAAAGAGGTGGCGCCGTTTTGAACCAATCATGGGGTGGCGCCATCTTAATGCAATGCAAAGGGAGCTTGTATTAGAGCATGAAATGGGGGCACGCCGTTTAAGCAAGGGGGGGACGCGCCGTTTTAAGGCGTGCCGCTTTAAGGCCCTTCCGCGCCGTTTTAAGCAGCAAACGGATTCTTTTCGAAGTCGCGGCCGTTTATATGAACGTTGGCACTCCCGAAATGTTTTAATTGTGATACATGGCCTCTGCAATGTCCCGTTCGTAACTTCTGGGGCTCGGTCCAAGGCTTTGCGTGACTTTCGGCATATGCCGAGACTGTGCCGAAGTTCCCAACTTTTCTTTGATTCGATTCTTGGCATGGCCGGTCATAGAATTGTGGTATGGGTCTGTTTGGCCCTCTCGTCTTTGACTCGCGTGCGGACGCGAATGCCATATGATCGTCACCATCATTTTTTGACGTCCACAAATACCCCCCACTAGCGGGTGGCGCAAGCAAGGGACGAGTGCGCGGGTCCTGCGAGTGTAGAGCTCTTCGACAAGATGTTTGTTCTTCTTGGCTGGTGGCATGCTGGTCCAGTGCTAATTCACGGGAAAGCGCTCACTCCTTCAGCAAAGGGATGAGGGGATCGCTTCACCGCATATGCACATGGACCGACATATCTGAGTGGAGGTTTGGTCATCGGCATGGCGGAATACCGAAGCAAGAGGGAAGGGATTATGTGTCGTCCAGGGCAAAAGGCCCAAAATGACTTCGACGAGGCCAATCCCAAAGGGGGAGTTATTGACTCGTGTTGGGTTTAGGAAAGTTGTTCATTCACTGACTCAGACGGAGGGTCCGAACCGAGCAATGGGGATGCGCATTTTTGTTCATGGACTGGGATGGAAGGTCCGAGCCAAGCAAGGAGGTTCTTTTTGTTCATCGACTTGGACAGAAGGTCCGAGCCGAGCAAAGGCGTTCTTTTTGTTCATCGACTTGAACGGAAGGTCCAAGCCAAGCAAGGAGGTTCTTTTTGTTCATCGACTTGGACAAAAGGTCCGAGCCAAGCAAAGGCGTTCTTTTTGTTCATCGACTTGAACGGAAGGTCCAAGCCAAGCAAGGAGGTTCTTTTTGTTCATCGACTTGGACGGAAGGTCTGAGCTAAGCAAAGGCGTTCTTTTTGTTCATCGACTTGAACGGAAGGTCCAAGCCAAGGAAAGGCGTTCTTTTTGTTCATCGACTTGAACGGAAGGTCCAAGCCAAGTAAGGAGGTTCTTTTTGTTCATCGACTTGGACGGAAGGTCCGAGCCAAGCAAAGGCGTTCTTTTTGTTCATCGACATGGACGGAAGGTCCGAGCCAAGCAAAGGCGTTCTTTTTGTTCATCGACTTGAACGGAAGGTCCAAGCCAAGCAAGGAGGTTCTTTTTGTTCATCGACTTGGACGGAAGGTCCGAGCCAAGCAAAGGTGTTCTTTTTATTTATCGACTTGGACGGAAGGTCCAAGCCAAGGGTTTGTTCATCGGTGGGACTGGAGATTGCAATACTGGGGTGGTTTGTTCATTGACATGGGGTTAGTGTCAAAGCAAGGGTCTTTTTTTTTCATGGAACTAGACGAAAGGTCCGGGCCACAGGTTTGTTTATCGATGCCGACGAGGAGTCGGGGACTGACACGGCTTATTCATTGACACGGGGTTAGTGCCAAAGCAAGGGTCTTTTTGTTCATGGAGCCAGATGAAAGGTCTGGGACACTGGTTTGTTTATCGATGCCGATGAGGAGTCGGGGACTGACATGGCTTATTCATTGACACGGGGTCAGTGTCAAAGCCAGGGTCTTTTGTTCATGGAGCCAGACGAAAGGCCTGGGACACTGGCCTATTCGTCGATGCCGACAGGGAATCAGAGACCGACGTGGTTTTATTCATTGACACAGGGTTAGTGCTAAAGCAAGGGTGTTTTTGTTCATGGAGCCAGACGAAAGGTCTGGACCACAGGTTTATTCGTCGATGCCGACAGGGAATCGGAGACCGACGTGTTTGGTTTGTTTATTGAAATGTTGTCGAAGATAAGAGTGAATATTAATGAAGGGAGACTAATTCCTCCCTCCCCTTTTTCCCTTTTTTTCCCTTTTTTTTCTTTTTGTTCTTCTTCTTCTTCTTCTTTTTCTTTTTTTTTTCTCTTTTTTTTTGAAATGCAAGATAAATAGTGCCCAAACCATCTGGGCAATAGTAATGCAAATTCGCCAGGGGCGGGTCGGAGAAATGTTTCATTCATTGAATGTGGGACTTGGAGCGTGGTACAACCTTAAATGTCTACCGTTGAGGGGCAGAAACTAAACCTCCCCCTGATGGTTGACGATTACATATGCTCCGCTCTCGTAGACTTTCTGGACTACATAGGGTCCAAGCCAATTCTCATTTAGCTTGCCCTTGGGATTTGTCACGCCCCGAGGCTTTAATTATAGCGGAAGACTTGCTCGGGGAGCATAAACAGCCGGCATGGTAAGCCTCTTGCAAGCAAGAATCAATCAGAGCGCGAGACAATCACACAAGTAAATGCAGTTGCACATGATTTAATCAACTTTAACTTCATATCATAATGCTCAATATTCAAAGATACAATCACTAATTTGATTTTCATTCTACTAGACTCAAGAAATAAGAAAATTACATTGACTCAATCTAGACATTATAGACTTCCTAAGTCTTCGCTCATCTTTAATCACTCTCGGATCCGCTACTTGAATGATCTGAATCCGAACCTGACTCACTTTCATTTCCTGAAAAACATTGGAAATAGGTAATGAGCACACTTGCCCAGTAGGTATCTTCGCATCAACATGAAGGCACTATTAAAGTGATTATCATTTTCGCTCTAAATAAATAAGGTAAAATCATGCAATGCAATGATCATGCGATTAAATCAAAGTAACCAGACTATCATATAAGATGGAATGAGAACAAGAATGAACTAGTAAGAATAGGACAAGAACATGATATTGGCCTTTCATGAACAAGAATATATCGAGAATGTACTAGAAAGCCACATATTCATCACTTTAGCATCTTATGCATATGAGCAAGTGCTTCGTGAATTTCTGTGGAATATCAAGCAAAAATGTCATGTTGTGCCGTGGATCTTCACTTATTTGTAGAAATAGTACTCCCAGCGCAATGCGACGCCAGTAGCATCATATCCCATGGTTTATAAAATAGTATGTTTCCGGTAATTAGCCGAGGGGACTAGCATAGAGCCCTTGAACACAATCAGTGCTCGATCGCATCTTCAGTTATAAATTAAGCTACTTCCACGCATGTAACAGTAAAGTATGGTCAAGAATGTAATAAGTTCAATAATTCCATGATAACAATAATCAATGAATGAATGCTTTAATTTGAATATATGAGATCAAGAATGACATTTAAACTATGTTATGCTTACAGGATAAATCGGCAGCATAACGATATATTTCCTTAACTTTCATCCATTATATTAAGTCTATTAAGCAATATGATAAGTTCTAGATCATCAAGGTTTGTCTAGAATCATTGAAATATCAACCCTTGGTCAAACCTTGGGTTAACATATACAAGCTATGTAACGGTCGTTAACTGGGCCGTTACACTATGTAACGCGTCATTAATGGGCCGTTACAATGATCAGAGTCCAGAAAGATAAAAATAGACTCAGAGGAATGTGACGGTCTGGCACTGGGCCGTTACGTGAGCCTGACGGTCCAGTTCAAGGCCATTACATTTCAAGAAGCAGAAACCATGATAGTGCATTCTATTTATTGGGCTTTAATGGTACAACCAACTCGGCGTCCTAGTGGGAATCCCAGGCTCGCGGAGAATTACAGAGGCCTTGAAATAATGATTTCCTAGTCCATTGGAAGGAATATCCAATAGAGAGGTCCTCATGTCCAAGATTGTGTTCCTATAGTGCAAAGTGTGAACTAATGACAACATACCGGAATATGTGCCATGTACTTAGGGAATTGACTCTATTGACAGAGAGAGATATGTATAATCAATGTGAAATCATGATGAAAACTCCGTCAATACAATGTTAAAAAGTCATTCTTTATAATACAAAACTATATAATTTGGCTTCAAAAATTAACATAACTCAATAAAAGTGAGACCACAAAACATGCAATACCTATCATGAATGATCAAATAACCTTAAAATCACATGATCAGGTTAAAACTTAGGTAACTAGGTTTTAACAATAATAATATTGGCAGGTTATATTCTATCTTGGGATTGACAGAACACAGAGTATAACGGTCTGGATATGGGGCGTCACTGTGATTGTGACGGTCAGGACCCAGCCATTACATGAATGTAACGCGTTTGTCAAAGTGCGTTATAATCAACCGTGAAACCCAAATCCAATCAAGGAGTACAACGGTCTGTCGTGGGGCCGTTACATGGAAGTGACGGTCCTTCTGTGATGCGTTACAGTCTCTGCTAACAGGAAATAACTATAGAAGCTAAGAGATCAACTCACATAATGTCTTTTATCAAAACATCATGAGTTCCTAGATATGTTAACAAAGTAAAGGTTGTCTATATGCATGGGTATTGGTGAATAGATGGATAGTCAAGTCTTTAATCTTTAGTTAGGGCTGATGGAAACATGATATGCATAGAACCAATAAAACATGAAATTTATGATCTAGCATGCATGAAATCCAATCAAAACAGAGGCTCTTAGTCCTATCAAGTTATTTTTGCCGTTCATGAGATAACCTACCTCTTACTTAGACTGTAGTTCCTGAATTTGGTAGAGAACCTTGCCCTAGATCTCCTCCTTCTCTTGTGACTTTTCCAACAACTTCCTTGGGCTCTAACTCCACGACCTCTTGACCTAAAGATGTGAAATTCGGAGGGGAGTTAGTCTAAAGTATTGTGAACAAATTATTTTAAAGAACTTACCTGAGATAATGACTTCTTACCTTGCTTCCTTACGCCCAAAAAGTAAGGGTCGCACAGTTCAGAACTATGCCCTATTTATAGAGTTTAGACTAGGGTTTGAGGATTAGATTGAGTTTAGAGTCCTTGTTTCATCAAATCTTAATCTCTAAGAGTCCTTAGAGTCTTTACAATCCTTCTCAAGTCGATCCCTAGTGGATAGGAACATCAAGTTCCAATCTTTTCATGAGTTCCTTCGCTTACGGAACTAACAGGTTTGTAACGGACTAGGACCTACGCGTTAGGGTTATGTGGCGGTCTCGCGATAGACCGTTACATTACTCGTTCCTAGAGTTCAAAGAAAATCAAACTCTTTTAGTTTTCTGGTTCATAGTGTAACAGTCGAGACACCGTGCGTTACACGGCTGTGACGGTCAGGCTATAGACCGTTATATTTGTCGTGGATAGAGTTCAAACAATTTAAAACTCTTTTTATAATTATCCATTAACTTATCTTATATATTCTAGTATTTATCCTTAATATCCGTGGATAAACTTAATTACCTTTTAGAATGTGGGCCAAACTTAATGGGCCAGAGTTAAAACCTTTTGGACTTTAATTAAGTGGGTTGGGTTAATCGATTAACACCACTTGGCCTCATAATTACTTATTAATTTTAGATAAACCATTTATAAATTTATTTAGGCCTTTATAAATTCTTAAAAATTATTTAAAATTTCAGGGGCACTACACCCTCCCCTACTTAGAAAGAATTTGGTCCCAAAATTCAAAACATGCATTGAGGAGAGTGTACTTACAATTGAATAATTCTGGGAATCTTTTCCGCATAGCCGTTTCAGTTTCCCATGTCGCTTCATATGGCTATATTTTCTTCCATTGGATCTTGACCATGGGAATAACTTTATTTCTTAATTGACGCACTTCCCGATCCAGAATTTTGATCGGTGTTTGCTCGTATATCAAGTCTTTCTGAATCTCTATATTGTCATAAGTGATAATGTGGTCTGGGTCATATACATACTTTTTCAGCATAGAGACGTGAAATACGTCATGAACTCCAACTAACTGTGGAGGTAAGGCCAATCTATAAGCCACTTCACCGACCCTTTCAAGAATTTCAAATGGGCCAATGAACCTTGGAGTTAGCTTTCCTTTGATGCCAAATCTTCGAATACCACGACCTGGAGAAACCTTCAAATACACATGATCTCCTACCTGAAACTCCAAGTCACGTCTTCGATTATCAGCATAAGATTTTTGCCAATCTTGTGCCATTTTTATTCTTTCCTGGATGAGCTTTATTTTCTCTGTAGAATCTCTGATAAGGTCGGGGCCTAGAAATTGCCTTTCCCCTATTTCATTCCAACATATTGGTGCTCGACAACTTTTTCCATATAGAGCTTCAAAAGGTGCCATTTGTATGCTTGCTTGATGACTGTTGTTATATACAAATTCTACCAGAGACAAGTGATCATGCCAACTTCCTCCAAAATCAATGACACAAGCCCTGAGCATATCTTCTACCACCTGATTAGTCCTTTCTGTCTGACCATCAGTTTGTGGATGAAAGGCTGTGCTAAAATTCAATCTAGTCCCTAGTGAATGTTGTAAACTTTTCCAGAATTGTGATGTAAAACGTGGATCTCTATCTGATATAATAGAGATAGGGATACCATATAGTTTAACAATTTCTTTGATGTATAATGCTGCTAGAATATCCACAGACCATCGACTTTTTATTGATATGAAATGTGCAGATTTAGTCAATCGGTCTATGATTACCCATATTCCATCATGTCCACCTCTTGTCTTAGGTAATCCCATAATGAAATCCATTCCTATACTTTCCCATTTCCATTCGGGAATATTTAAGAGATGTAATTTTTCTGCAGGTCTGAAATGTTCTGCCTTCACTTGTTGGCATGTAAGACAACGAGATACAAAATCAGCTACTTCCCTCTTCATATTGGGCCACCAGAAGTTTCTTTTGAGATCTTGATACATCTTGGTACCTCTTGGATGGATGGAGTACTTTGATTTATGTGCTTCTTCTAAGATCAATTTCTTTGTATCCTCATGATCCGGTATACACATTCGGCCCTTGAATAGCAATCTTCCCTCATTAGAAATAGAAAAATCCAGTCTTTATTCAATATTGGCCTTAATTTCCAATAAATTTGGATCATCCTCTTGTAACTTGGCCAAATTCTCTATCAATGTAGGTTGAGCTCGGATATTAGCTATGAAGCAATCTTCTTCCTTAACGTCAACATCTAAATTCAACTGGGTAAATTGAGGAATAAGGTTAGTCACACTAATCATGAGACTTGATAACATACCAATTAGTTTTCTGCTAAGTGCATCTGCTACAGTATTTGCCTTGCCAGGATGATATTGAATAGCAAAATCAAAGTCCTTGAGATGTTCTAACCACCTCCTTTGCCTCATATTAAGCTCTTTTTGAGAAAATAAATATTTCAAGCTCTTGTGGTCTGTGTAGATCGTGAACTTTTCTTCATAAAGATAATGACGCCAAATTTTTAAGGTGAAAATAACTGCTGCTAATTCCAAATCATGTACAGGATAATTTTCTTCGTGACGTTTCAATTGTCTTGAAGAATAGCAAATCACCTTTCCATCTTGCATAAGGACACACCCTAAGCCAATTCCAGATGCATCCGTATATACCTCAAATCTAGCACCCTCTATTGGTAGCGACAAAACATGGGCTGTTGTAAGATGATTCTTAAGACTTTGAAAACACTTTTCACAGTCCTTCGACCAGATAAAAGGATTCTCTTTTCTAGTAAGTCTAGTTAAAGGAACCGCGATCATTGAGAAGTCCTTTATGAATCTTCTATAATAACCTACTAGACCCAAAAAGCTTCTGACTTCAGATATAGTCGTTGGTCGGCTCCAATCTCTGACAGCTTCTACCTTAGAAGGATCCACAGCAATACCTTCTTTTGAAATAATGTGGCCTAGGAATGAGACTTCCTTGAGCCAGAATTCACACTTATTGAGTTTGACATATAGCTAATATTCTCTAAGTGTTTGCAAAGCTATCTTAAGATGTTCTTCATGTTCTTCTTTTGTCTTGGAGTATATCAGGATATCATCAATGAAGACGACGATGAATTGGTCTAAATATGGCTGGACTACACTGTTCATAAGTTGCATAAATGTTGTTGGGGCATTAGTTAAACCGAACGGCATCACCACGAATTCATAGTGGCCATAACGACTTCGAAAAGCCGATTTATAAATGTCCTCTTCTTTGATTCTAAGCTGATGATAACCTGATCTTAGGTCAATCTTAGAAAAGTACTCAGCTTCCGAAAGCTGATCGAAGAGCTCATCAATACGCGGCAATGGATATTTATTTTTGATTGTAAGCTGATTCAGTCGCCGGTAATCGATGCATAATCTGAGAGAACCATCCTTCTTCTTGACAAATAGAACAGGCACACCCAAGGGGATGTGCTAGGTCTAATGAAACCCTTGTCTAGAAGTTCCTATAATTACTTCTTTAGTTCCTTAAGTTCTGTGGGAGACATCCTGTAAGGGGCTATAAAAACAGGTGCTGCACCTGGAATGAGTTCAATGGTAAAGTTTACTTCCCTCTCGGGTGGTAAACTAGGTAGTTCGGATGGGAACACGTCAGGGAATTCATTTGCAATAGGAATGTTTGCTAGGATAATTTCCTTAGATTCGGTGACAATGACTGAAGCAAGAAAAACTTCACATCCTTTCGAGATAAGTTTGCAGGCATGAAGAGAAGATATAATGGTAGGATGCTTCTTGTATTTGATGCCAAGAAAAGAAAATCTTGGAAGACCGGGTTTTCGGAAAGATATAATCCTGTTTCGGCAGTTGATGTAAGCATCATGGTCTACAAGCCAATCTACCCCTAAAATGGCATCATAACCTTTCATATCGAGGCATACTAAGTTTGCGGGGAGATTGTGTCCTTCTACTACCACCTCACAATCAGGATAATACTTGGTAAGCTTAGTTCCAGATCCTAAAGGTGTAGTAATAGTGAGATCTAAAGGTAGGGGAACTGATGTAGTTGGTAAGGTGTTTGTAAAAGTGGTGGAGATAAAAGAACGAGAAGCACCAGTATCGAATAGCACGAATGCAGGACGAGAACAAATTTGAAGAGTACCTTCCATGAGCCCATCATTTTGATCCCTGGGCGCTTCTTCTTCATAAATAACTGCATTGAGGCGAGCCTGCCTCCTACATCCTCCATTATTTGATTAATCTTTCATAAGGGGGCAATCTGGCACACGATGCTCCTTACTTCCACAGCGCAAACAAGCACCTAGGCGCTTCCAACATTCTTCAGCCGAGTGGCCGAATTTCTCGCAAAAGGTGCATGCCGAGGCGACTTGCTCCTTCTCTTCTTTAACCTTTTTACTATTCTTTTGGGAACTTCCACCGTTCCCTTTCCTTGATCTTTTCTTGTTATCACGGCTTTTGTATGGTTCCGTGATGCTAAACTTCACTTTCTTATAATGCCGATTTGAGCGCCGGCTAGATTCTTCTCCCTTTCCTTTCAACCTTTCGACCTTCTCTAAGGTCCTCTCGCATAAATATGCCCTTTGAACCATATCCGCATAAGTGCGGATATTCTGTGTTCCCAGTTGCTGAATGAAACCGGGCCGTAACCTGTCCATAAATCGATTCACCTTTAATAATTCCGTATTAATAAGGTGTGGTGCATATGGTGCTAGTCTTGAAAACTGCAACTCGTACTCTGCTACTGACATCATCCCTTGACGAAGGGAGGCAAACTCCATAGCCTTCCTTTCCTTCACATGTTCGGAGAAATACTTGGCACGAAATAAAGTGAGAAAAGCATTCCATGTATGTGGCGCATCGGCCGGAGGTGCCGGAATGGACTTCCACCAAGTACAGGCATCCTTATTCAATTGGAACGTTGCTAGATAGACTTTCTCCTGATCAGTGCATTGTATGACATCAAATATACGATTCATCTCATCGATCCAATTTTCTACTTCGTCTGGATTGGAAGATCCATAGAAACGCGGAGGATTTAGACTCCGGAAGTTACGATGAAGATCTCCTGCCCTTGCCCCTGCACCACCTTGTGCTATAGTCTGCAGTGCTTGGGTGAGGCCGGCAACAGTTCGTTGCATACCGTCCCAATCTACACGATGAGCCATTCGAAAAATAGGGTACCTGAGAGAAAATAACAACTTGTTATTTCTCATGAAATTGGAATGAACAAAATAATTCTTAAAGCTAATTAGTTATCTTATCCCGGGTTCTACCCAATCCTCACATGGGTGTGAAATTTCTTCCTTAGTTCATAGGTAGGGGTCCTTAACCTTGGACTTATCCTATGACATGACTCTTTTCCCTAAGTCCTAAGACTTAGGCTCTGATACCAACTTAACTGTCACGCCCCGAGCCTTTAATTACAGCGGAAGACTCGCTCGGGGAGCGTAAACAGCCGGCATGGTAAGCCTCTTGCAAGCAAGAATCAATCAGAGCGCGAGACAATCACACAAGTAAATGCAATTGCACATGATTTAAGCAACTTTAACTTCATATCATAATACTCAATATTCAAAGATACAGTCACTAATTTGATTTTCATTCTACTAGACTCAAGAAATAAGAAAATTACATTGACTCAATCTAAACATTATAGACTTCCTAAGTCTTCGCTCATCTTTAATCACTCTCGGATCCGCTACTTGAATGATCTGAATCCGAACCCGACTCACTTTCATTTCCTGAAAAATATTAGAAATAGGTAATGAGCACACTTCCCCAGTAGGTATCTTTGCATCAACATGAAGGCACTATTAAAGTGATTATCATTTTCGCTCTAAATAAATAAGGTAAAATCATGCAATGCGATGATCATGCGATTAAATCAAAGTAACCAGACTATCATATAAGATGGAATGAGAACAAGAATGAACTGGTAAGAATAGGACAAGAACATGATATTGGCCTTTCATGAACAAGAATATATCGAGAATGTACTAGCAAGCACTACTAGAAAAATAATAATATAAGGCAAAATTCTTCTACCTTTTAAAGTGTCAAGATCTGCCATCTATTCTATTAGAAGGCGGAAAGAAGGCGAATTATATTCTGCCTTCTATTCCACTGTCTTCTATGCAAATAGAAGACGGAAAGTGAACTTTAGAAGGCAGAAATTTTAAAAGGCAAAAATGATAGTTATAGAAGGCGATTTTTTTCGCCATATAAACTCATGATTAAAGGCACTTATATGCGCCCTCTATTATTTTTTGAAAGACGATAATTTCTGCCTTCTTAGATCTATATAGAAGGTAAATATTTTTGCTTTCTATTCCTTTTAAGTGGCAAAATTTTTTGTCTTATAAGTTGTCAAAATAAATCAATAGAAGGTAATTTTTTTTGCCTTCTATACTAACTTCATAACTACCTCCATGGCTATCACCCACCATTGTCATGCCATGTTATACATTCAGCACATGAGCAGAATCAAATGAGAAGATAAACACCATGGCTTGCACATGAACGAAGTCCATCATTTCAAATGGGACTGCATTGTACACATGTCCATATTCACCATTAAACAGCTTACAATAGTCACATTGAAAATGCAAATTAAAAAAATAGGCAAAAGACATTGTTTATCACCTTACAAATTACAATACATACATCACATTGCTTATATACAAAGATTGTCAATCCTTGTAGACGTTTACATTGGATTTTAAAAAATAAATTGCCAATGCAACATAGTCCAAATTGGCATACACAGCTGGATGTTGGTCTCTGCCCCCATTGTCCTCCTCCTACGGCATCTCCAATCCTCCTACTCTTCCACTTCCTCATTCTTCAGATGATCTACAATGTAAACAAAATGCAGAGCACCACCATAGCCAACACAATTATTTATCCACAAACAGTGATCATCCTGAAACTTTTGAGATTGAAATGATCAGGAAAATAAAATAGAAGCGCTCAAGAAATTTTATGCAGGCTTTGTACCCACCATTTTCAGAAGACTCCTTCTGCAGACTCGATTGTTGTGTAACCCTGGGGGAGTGTAATTAGAACACTTGTCACATAATTTTAGATGTATACCCTGCCAAAATAATGTAAAATTCAGAATAAACTGTCCGCATGAATAGTTAGTATCCTTAAACTATCCGCAAAAATAGACTCAGATCAATGCATCTCATGTCAGACGCCACTTAATATTTCCTTTTTATTTGCTTAGTTGAAATCTGGTTCAGATTATCGACTTTAGTTAGAAGAATAAGCAGAAGATACATTAAACATGCCATTCTCCTTTTAATGAAAAATGTCAATTCCCTTTAGGTGTATTATTTCATTGACTGAGATCTTCATTCTTCTGGCAGATTTCATTTTGGTGTAATGTCTAGATGGATGATTAATCATGTGAACAATTCACCTTTAACTTTTACTAATAAAAATGCCCTACAAAAATCATCTGAAATAAAAAATGAAAATCATTCTACATATTGAAAACCAATTCACAAGCACTTGAGACAATCAAAGAAGCAGAACACAAAGGACAATTTAGCGAAAAGCTTAATAAAGGGAAAAAATGCACGACAAAGTTCCAACATGGAAATCAACTTACATTAAGTGTGTGAATCCAGGAAAAAAATAACTAAAAAGAATGTCACAGTATATAGTATGCAAATCCACTATAAAAGAAAGAGCAAAGTGAAGTTCCAGTATCAAAATCAGTGATTAGATATGTGTATCCAGGGGAAAAGGAATTTTTAAAAGAAGTTTGGAAATCGTCCTCTGTTTGACAAAGCACAATAATAAAAATTCGGAAATCCAAGAACACAAAGGGAAAAGCATGCTTCCAATGCTGTAAGGAATTCCCCCTGTCAAGCTGTTGTTTTTTACATCACTGCAATTAAAAAAAAGCATTGTCCATGTTAAAATTGGAAGTAGCAAAGAGCACAACATAATAAAATTATCTGAAGTCAGGGGACTCACAAAAACCACAATCCTATCAACTGACACATATCAGGTGAAAGAGTCCCTTCAAAATTGTTTCCCCTCAATCCCCTGAAGAGAAAATCTTAGAGACTTGTCAAATATTTTCACTCAAAAGAAACAACATAATATACAAAAATGACACCTTCTACAATTACAGGAGACGAAAACTTACAAATATTGCAGAACTTCATTCAAGTATATAAGCCTTGGTATTTCTCCACTCAGTTTATTCTGAAAATATGAAGTGGAAAATATTAAGGGACAGTGCCTTAAGTATTTTTCTACCCTATCATGTGGAAAATATTTTTTGAAGGCGATCTGGAAAGTATTAAAAAGAACCACATAGATAAGAAATATTCTGAAAAATGCTAATTGTAGTTCTAAAAATTACCCCTTGAGATGTGGAGACTTGAACTTTTGAAGAAAACTTTGCACTCACTTGGTCCAACTTGATAGTTTGACTAGACTCTTGAGATCTCAAATTAAAAGACTCCTTGTTTTCACGGAGAGTTTCCCATGCCCTCTCTTCTCCTGTTGGTGGTAATTGGCCAGATCGGCCACGCCAATCACGATTGTCAGGTTCATAGTATCAGCTTTGCGGTTGAGCCTGCAACTAAAAGGAGCATTTAAAGAGAGATGTAAAGATATTAGCATGCATATCAAGAAGCAATAAACCAAAATATTAGCCTGAAGAAAGGAAATGTTTGGACTTTATATTCAGTCATACAAATAGAAAACAAAATGACTGTATGAAACATGAGAAATGTCCATAAAAAGGCTTCAATAGTCAAGATCCATTGAGACTACACATTCGAGTCAACTAGTGCTTCAAGGATGCACAAGTCTGGAGCCCTACCAGGAAATATAAGCTGTGCAATAGCTCACGTAATCTAATAATTAAATTTGGGCTTTTCTCTAACATTTATATGTCGAGTTATTTGACTCATTTGTTTGGAGCATTAATTTTGGTATTTATTTTTAAAAATATAGAATATCAATATTGATATTGATGTAGAAGAAATATGAAGGGTAGTAATTAAAGAGGAAAAGTGAAATTAAATGTAGAGAAAGGAGAGGAATTGATTGATACAGTGTCAAAATTAGGGGAAAACAAATCATTCAATTTTTGAAGTAGTCCATTTCATTCAAATGGAGAGAAAAAATATAATCCAACATGAGCCCAAGATAAAAGATAGAAAACCCATAAAAACACAAAATGAACCAACGCCAATGACCATTACGGGCATGCTCAATAATCCATACATGCACGTATCACAGAAATCAAGACCCTATTCACAATAGGAAGAACGAACTGAAAGTATCAAGGGATGGAAACAGTTTTGCCGTGGAGCACCACTGAGCACGCTCGTCGAAAGCTGTTGAGGACAGTGGTGCAGATCCACCGTCGATGCTAAAGAAGCGACAGTAGCAATTGAGATTAAGCAGAGTGCCGTCAAGCACTGCCATTGCAGGGTGCCATCATCAGATTCTGTCGATGCCAAAGACAGTGCATCAACATTAGGGGGTTGGCTCACTCTCCTCAACTCAGTTTTATCGGTAGTGCCTCAACATTATTTGTCTATTTTTCTAATGCCCCAAAATGTAAGATTGAGCATCGACAGAATCAGAAGGTTAATCTGGAAGGTAATAATGATAACGCTCATGGTATCCCCTTGGTCAAATGGGAATCAGTGTGCAGGCTGGTCAAATTTGGAGACCTGGGAGTCAAAAATTTGCAGATTATGAATTTAGCACTCATTGGCAAATGGCTTTGGGACTTATGCACAAACCAAAAGACTGATTGGTGGATGGTGATTCAACAAAAACCTTACAAAGCTTCCCATAAATTTTGTACCTGGATGGTCGACCGTCGGCGATGGCAGTTCTCCCTCGATGCTACGCGTCCTCGACAGTGGCGACTCTGGTGCCGACGGCGAGAGAAGGTGGGAGGGGCGCAGCGGCGATCGTGACGGCGAGAGCGAGAGAGAGAGGGGTCGGGGGCGATCGTGACGGCGAGAGCGAGAGTGACAGAGGGGTCGAGGGCGATCGTGACGACGAGAGGGGTTGAGGGTGATCGTGACGGCGTGCGAGAGCGAGAGAGAGAGAGAGAGGTCGGGGAGGTGAGGAGGCGGAGGGAAAGAAATAGAGAGAGGGGTCGGGGAGGTGAGGAGGCGGAGGGAAAACGGGAAGAGGGAATCCATTTCTAAAATTTTATAAAAGGCATATTTTTATTAGTGTCTTTTATTTAATATATTATATAAGGCATAACTTAATATTCTGCCTTCTATAAAATTTATTTAACATATATATAAGGCTGATTTTATTTTTGCCTTATAATCTAACAAATATAAGCCACAATTTATTTCTGCCTTATATATGTAAATTTTTAGTAGTGAAGCCACATATTCATCACTTTAGCATCTTATGCTTATGAGCAAGTGCTTCGTGAATTTCTGTGGAATATCAAGCAAAAATGTCATGTTTGTTGGGTTCGGTGCAAGTATTCAGAGGGGGGGTGAATGAATATAGCCTATAAAAATTTCACCCAATTAACAACTAGAATGCTAACAAGACAGATTAGATAATCTGAAGGCTAATTAAATCTTCTGTTCAACCTGTAAACAAACAGATGGAGCGCCCCTATGCAAACATCTAGCGGAAGCAAAAACATATAGCGAAATCAAACCACTGCACAGAGAATTTTAGGTGGTTCGGTCCTGCAGACCTACGTCCACCCCACACTCAAACCGAGTGTGGATTCCGCTGACTCACAGCTTGAACAGCTGGGCATCACAGCTTGCCATACAACCGCTGGGCAACATAGCTTGCCGTCTGAGGAATCCTCCTCGCCCGCTGAGCAACACAGCTTGCTGTCCAGTGGAATCCACCACTGCAACTGTTGGGGATTACAGCTTACCCGTCCAGAGGTAGCACCTCTACAAATGCTGACTAACAGCTTGAAGAAAGGATAAAATGGAAAACGAAAACAAGTAGCAACAGTAACTGAAAGCTGTAAATAATGAAAGCACAAATGTGGCTCCTAAGAGCTGGCTGGCCTGGATTTGATCCACGGTCCAGTGAATGCAGATCTCTCTCGATCTCACTATCTCTCCTCTACTTCTTTCTCTTCTTCTTCTCTCGATAGCTCTCTATCTCTCTTTTCTCTCTTCTCTTCACACTCTGCTCTTTTCTTTGGTTCTTCTTTCTGTCTGGTTCGTGGAAGCTCTCACTCTGCCTCTGCTTCAGTCGATCACTGTCTATCTCCTTCAGACAAAGGAGACTCCCTTATATAGCATCAGCAGATTAGGGCGGTCGTGTGCTCTCCACATCTCCCGCCAAGAAACCTCAGTCCACGTGGCAGCATTTCAGTACAGTGCTTCACGTGTCACGATCAGGGAACCTCGTCCTTCCTTGGATCACGAGCCATGTCAGCAATCCTAGTACCAAATCCCTGTCAGTCAGTCGAAATAAATGTATCAGTTCAAGTGTAAACTCTGTACACACTTTGAAGATGAAATGCATTGTATAGACTTTATAAGCAGCACTTGAATAAGTGTGTACATTTGAGAACCGATGTATAGACATTATGAATCAGATCTGAAGCAGTGTATAGAGTTGCTGAAGTGTAAAGTAATGTACATACTTCACATAAGCAGAGCTATGGCATTGTATAGACTTCACATTGTGAAGCAATGTATACACGTAGCTGAAGACTGCCAGTCGATGTATTGACTTGGCTGAAGCCAAACGCTGAAGCAATGTTCAGACATTGAATAACACAACGTGCAGTAGTGTACAGACTTAGCCAGCAGACTAGTCCGATGTACACACTTGCTTGTTGTTCAGTCTTCAAGAATGATGTATGGACTTCAAGACTAATATGCACAATGTACAGTCTTTGCGAAGGTAGTGCATTGTATAGACTTCAGGTGTGAAGACATTGTGAATGCAAATGCAATGTTCAGACTTCAGATGAGAAGGCACTCGCTTTACATACTTGCTGAAGAGAATGCAATGTGCAGACTTTGACTCGATGTACAGACTTCACAACTGATGAATGCAATGCAATGCAATGCAATGTATAGACTATGCCTTAGAACGAATGTGCACACTTGAAGAGCATTCAGCAATGTGCAGACTTCAATGCATATGATGCAGCCAATGTATGGACTTGAGTAGTCTGATGCTGAACAACCGATGTATAGACTTCACAGTCTGCTAAGCAAACAATGTATGGACTTGGCCGAGGCAGACTATAGAAGCACAATGCATGATCAAGCCTAACGGATGTACAGACTTCCTGAAGTGAAGAAGTTGAGTGTATAGACTAGACAACAAAAGGGCTGTACAGACTTGATCAATGCAAAGGCAATCGGGTGTATAGACATTCACAATGTGCAGACTTGCTAAATAAGCTCTGTACAACCTTGATCAGATCAAGACAACTGAATATATGGACTTCCAATGTGTAGACTTTGTCTATTAGTCCATTGTACAGACTTGAACTGAAGACCAATGTATGGACTTCAAAACAGATGCTAAGGGATGCAGACTCTGTATAGACTCTGAGGTCCAAAGGCAATGTACAGACTTTGCCTTAGAAACGATTGTATAGACTTGGCAGCTTGACCCACTGTACAGACTTGGAAGATTGAACCAATGTATGGACTTGGGGTTCTGAACGTAGGTAAAGACTGGGAATGTATAGACTTGCCCAGTGCTGCCAATGTATAGACTTTGATGCTCAACGTCAAATGCGATGTACAGACTTGCATGAGATGCATGCTACAGTGCAGTGTGTGGACTTGAAGAACAATGCATGCCGCTGTACAGACTTTGACTCAAATATGCATGTGAGACGCTAAATGAGACGCACTAGTGTATAGACTTATGCTGTGCAGACTTTGACTCAATTTTGCATATGAGATGCTGAATAAGACGGTCCAATGTCTAGACTTTACTGTGAATGCATATGCCAATGTATATACTTGAAAGCTCGACCAGTGTACAGACTTGCCACCGACCAATGTATGGACTTAGACGAATGATGCATGAATAGTAGTGTATGGACTTGCATGAGACGCTCATTGAGACGGTCAATGTACAGACTTCTAAATACTATAGACAATGTATAGACTTAGTGTAGTACATGCAGCACAAGATGCAATGTACAGACTTTGTCCACGAACATGTGCATGCATGAACGATGTATAGACTCTGAAATGCAAGCAATGCAGTAATGTCTAGACTTTGGGCTTTACCCTGCAGTGTATAGACTTGTGCAGACAGAACACATGCATTCTCCAGATAATATACCAGTCACAGTCATATGCATTATCCACAGAGTATATCAGTTATAAACAATCATGTTGCTATCATTCAATGTGGTGACTCATTCATGTTGCTATCATTAAAACACCACATCATCAACAAAGCACAAGGGGCACAATAATCTCCCCCTTTTTGATGATGGAAACATGATGAGTCCCACTGACTCGTCAAACTATTCTCCCCCTTTGACATAATCAAAAAGAAGGGAAATGGTTTGAGAGACAAATTCAGCATACAAACACAGCACATAAATTCAGAGAATGAGTCATGGTTCATTAAAATGAAGTTCTCTCTTATGACAATGAAACAGCTCTCCCCCTATCAACATGCATGATTGACTACTCTCCCCTTAACTGTAGATAAACCATAACACCCCCTGAAGCACAGGAATGGACTCAGGTTATCCAATAAATCAATCTGAAATCTGCCATTACAAAGAATCTAAATTTTGGTGAAAAGACCACAGAATCAGAATTTGTTGCAGAACAAGATGGAAGATTCCAATAGTGTGGAGAAGAGTACATCTCAGGAGTCAATCAACTGATAGTGTAGCCAAGTGGTGGGTTGAGAAATAGTCAAAGCACAATACATCTTAAGGAATCAATCAATAGCAAGATGTTAATCAGGCTGACTGAAAAGAATCTGATCATGAGAGATTTTAAAGCATCCATCACAACAATAAGTCTTAAGAAGATTAGACTCTTCTATCATAAGGGGTTATGAATTTGTAGCTTAACCAATCTGATTTAATTTTGATGTATACCAAATTTGTCAAATTAAACTCAATATTCATATCTGAATCCAAGTTTTAATAAAGGTGAACCAAATATTCAGAAAGCACTCAGAAATAGTCATCTTTTATCTTACACACATGATCTCAATGACTCTTTCAAGAGTTACACAGATTAGTATTGATGTTAAACACTTTATCCAAGAATATGAGTTGACAGACTTTTCAATATTTTTATTTGAAGCACATCATATTTTTTTTGAGCAATTTAAGTTGATCAACACCTTTTTACATGAGGCACAACAAGTCTTAGTTGAAGTGACCCAGTTACTCAGAATGATAACTGTCATTGCATCTCAACATTGAGACCAGAGTTAGCAATATAAGTGTCTTTTTGCATGAGGAGACACCTTGATTAGAGGCCAGACTCCCTAGCTGCTCAACACAATTTTGCCATTGCTCTGTCAGTTTTTGATAATAAATTTTCATCAGAGATAACTATGGCACTTCATGACGTGAGTTACTTTATTTCATTGACAAAGAACCCAGTTTCTCGGTGACCAAGACATTGCTCTGAATTGACAATTTTTATTTAGTCAACATTTTTCAAGTTAATGTTTAACCACAGAACTCACTCTATGTATCTCTATCAAAGAGCCTTGATTTCAAATTTTCAGATATCAGATGAGAGAGTTTGAGGATTACATGACATAAGTGGTTAAAGTTTATTAAACCTTATCATTCAGATATTTTCAATTCATTTAATTACAAATCTGGGAATACATTAATCTTATATCAGTCTGATTCAGTGATAATTCTTAAACCTATATGATAGAAATTTCTACAATGTTCTCAGACTGAATTGCATGACATGCAGCTGATAACTTCATATTTTCACATATTAATTTCACATGTTTTAGAGAAAATTCAAAGTAAATTGTTGATTATGTGTGAAAATATCCACAGAAATAGGTTTTGATGAATTTTGGAGTTTTCATGAAAAATGATAAATTTTGGGGAAGAATTTGTAAGCAGAATTCAATGCATATATATGAATAAGTTTTTCATTGATTAATATTTTTTGTTACAACATTTTTTATCTTGGTGTCACTTATGCACTCTTTCTAAATGGCAGGTGCATGTATTGGGCCTGCGTCAACATAAAGGCCCAGGTGGGTTGCATGAGGCAGAAGGTGGCATCAATATAAACATGAAATGCATAAGCACATAAAGAGCATCACGTAAGGCAATATGCATTACAAGACTTTTTGGCTTAAATGCATGAAACATGCATGGCTCTGCTACTAACGTAGCTAGGTGGTGAGGTCTCCTTCATGAAGAGAAACAAGTGGGTTGCATGAGGCACATAAGAAGGTCATCACGTGCTTGGCATGCGATGATGGTGTGCAACGAACGTGAGAAGGTGGCCACTTGCATGCGAAAGATGGGTTAGCCACACGGGTGGCGTTCACGTCAAAAGCGATTGAATTCCTTTGTGCATATCGTCGACGAGATAAGATAGATGCAGCCAAGGATGCGGAGGCAGTTCGCTCCGTGGGTGACGTGTGCGGTGCGTGAACGGTGGGGCTAGCAATGAATGCTCATACGAGTGCGAAGGCTAAGACTTGCACGAGGTTTGTTGCACCATATGAAGAAGCTGCACGAACCATGCTTGATTATGCATGGACCTGTTCATGGGAAAAGATGCACAAAGCTGCCGAAGTCAGTGCACATTTGGGCGAAGCCTTGATACGATATGCACGAACCACCTGCGGCTTGAAATGTTGCACGAAGGCAACCTCCTGCTGAAGAAGTCATGCACGAACCCTTTTATCGTGCAATGCTACACAAACTTGGAATCATCAAGATATGCACTGACTTGCTAGGAACTGATAATCTGCAAGAAGTTGGCGAGGATAAAGGAGATGACCCAGTCAAAGCCTAGCAGTGCGAGATGCTCGCAGCATACGTGATTACAGGAGGAGATTCTGTGAAATTTGTTGGCAAGACATTTTCCTATAAATAGGAGGTTCAGGAACAGCGCAGGGAACTTTTTTTTTGGCCTTTTCATTTTTTGGCTTTCAGTTCAGCCTGTTGGGTTTTTAGTCCGTTCTTTGAGTTTTCCAGTCTTAGCTTTTGATTTTGGGAGTTCTTGAGAGATCGTGTCTTCTTTTGGGGCGAACTTCTTCCGACGCTGAGCGTCTAGCATCCGGCTGCAGCGAGCTTCCTCTGCCGTCTGTGTAGAGATCCCTCCGCTCGTGCGTTCGTGACCGGAGAAGGGAAGTGCCGCGTCCCTTGTTGCCGTGGTAGCCTCCTCTGCTGCGTTCGTGCCGTCCGTGGTGAGCTTCCCTCTGCATCGTGTGGGTGCCGCAGCCCACTTCTTCAACGGCTAGAAGTGCAGCGTCATCCACCGCTCCGTACGTGGCCAGCTCCCTCTCTGCACCACCTGACATGCAGACGGCTGAATAGAGTAGCAGTCGGCTATCTCTCGTTGCATCTTTTCTATAGCACTTTCGCGTGTGGAAGCTCTCAGCTGCAGCAAGCTCCTTCGCGACCGGGGGCCTTCGTCCCTCACTGCCGTGAGATCCTTCCTGCTGCGACTGTATTTCCATGGCATGAAGAGAGGGACGCTGGCAAGTTCCCTTAGGCTACAGTGGTTTTGCTAGCAGTGCGCCCTGGGTGTTGCATGGGTGCTGGCGGCGTGTGGGAATGGAGCAGAAGCCTTCCGTGCTCTCCTGTTAATCATTATTTGCATATTGTTCATTTTAGTATTTATTTATTGATTGGAATATTTTCTTCCCATTTTAAGTTAGTTAGTTCATTAGTCTTAATTGTCTTAGGTTTGTTAATTACACTACCAGCACACTTATCCTTTAGTATTGATTTGGTGCAAGAGTTTTGTTCATAATCTCTCTTCCCACTTCTTTTGACGTGGTATCTTCCTTCTATTCTTATCATCGCAATTGATTACATTAATTGATGTCTTAGTTTCTTTAGTCCAGTCCATTCACTAAGGTTAGCTTATTTTAATTTGTCAATTGTGTTTCATTATCCATTTGCCATTAATTGTTAATTATAAAACTCAAGATTTCCTATCTTAAAATCAAAATTTCCCTGTGGATTCGACTCGGACTCACCGCTTATCTATTTTCTTATAATTAATTTGTGAACCGATAATTAAATTTGGTAGTGAGAGTATTAGCGACATGCGTTTTGAACTACCAATTTTTGGCGCCGTTGTCGGGGAGGTTTATGATTTTTAGGTTGTTAATCTTGTGTTTTTGTACATAAATTGACACTAATCATTTCTATTTTTTTTTTGTTGTTGCAGGGAGATAATCAAAAAAAGAAAAAAAATAAAAAAAATTGGGTGAGCGCTTTCCAAGTAAGTACTCACATTTTCCCTTCTTGTGAGTTCAATTTCTTTTTCTTTCTTTCATTTTTCATATCTTGTGGCTAGATAGGTTCACAAAATAAAACTGAAAAAAAAATTCCATTTGAACTTTAATAAAAACCTTCATCTCAAGAGTAGCAACCACATTGCCATGTCTTAGGCCATGCATCATTTAGGCTTGAATTCATTTTGTGATTAAATGCATTGTGGAAGAATTTTGCAAGGTGAGTTCTTTCTTTTTCCTAAATCACATGACATGCATTTTTGCATAGAACCCCTTGTTTGATATTGTGGTGTTGCATTTCATTTCAAATTTATCTTAAGGGCAAAACCCATAATCACATAAGGTGGGGATTTCATCACCCTTCCTTAGCCCACAAACCACAACTCCACATTTTGCATTTCCCAAGCCTAATAAAATCTAGTAGACATTGGCCCTAGGGTTCACTTTGAGATTTGATTTCACTTGGGCCCATTATCAATTTGGAAACTAGTGTCTAGGAAAGAGGTCCGATGGAAAACGCCTTAAGTGGGATTGTGGTTTATTAATTAGGACCCTACATCTGTAGGGGGAGCCTCCCACAACCCCACCTCTTTCCTGGCTAGTGGACAGATTTGGTAGTGGACTTGGGCTGGATTTAAGTTGATTTGTGAGAAAGCTAACATTTGAGCCCACTTAGTGGTTGAACCTTAAGGGAAATTGTGCTTGTATCACCATCTAAGGGCTGATGTCTAGGCAAGAGGTTAAAAGGCTACGCCTAAGTGGATCTGTGGTTCATTAATTAGGAGCTTGCGAAAGCAAGGGGAACCTCCCACGATCCTACCTCTTACCTGGCCAACTTGAAGGGCGGTGTGTGCAAGATTGCAATTGAACTTTGGGGAATTCTCACTATTTGTGCTCCTAAGTCCAAGGAGCCCTAAGTCTTGTAGGTTAATTTGTTGAACAAGTGTTTGCAAAAATTAAAAAAAAAAATTTGAATCAATTCTTGGAGTTCATGCAAGGTAGAAGATCCCAAGTTCCACATTTAGTTGAACCTATCCAAGAAATAGAGAGGGTGATCCATCAAGCCCAAAATCCCATTCAAGAAATGGCTAATCAAGGTGAATTACCCAAGCAGATGAAGGAATACTTCATTCCTTCTAGCTATCAACCTTCCACATGTATCCATCTTCCGAAAGTGCCAGCAGCCCAATATGAGATCAAATCTAGCACGATCCAAATGCTCCCTTCATTCCATGGGCTTACAAATGAAGACCCATATAAGCACCTAGATGAATTTCTAGAGATATGCTCCACTGTGAAAATTCAAAATTTCACAGATGATGCCCTGAAACTGACTCTCTTTCCCTTCTCTTTGAAAGACAAAGCCAAATATTGGTTAGGGACCTTAGGAAGACCCATTCGGTCATGGGAGGAAATGCAAAAAGAATTTTTGAAAAAATTCTATCCTATAGGTCGGACCAACACAATGAGAAGAGCTATCACTGGTTTTGTCCAAAATCCAGGGGAATTGATTCATGAATCTTGGGAAAGAATGAAGGAGTTATTAAGAAAATGCCCACATCATGGGCTATCAAAATGGCAAATTGTGCAAGCTTTTTATGAAGGATTGACTGAACCTTATAGGCAAATGGTTGATGCCTCTTGTGGAGGTGCTTTCATGAGTAAGAGTGAAGAAGAAGCATATGCCCTTTTTGAAATGCTGAGTGAGAACTCCATCAATCATGCTTCTCTTTCTTCATATGAAAAATCAGTAGGGCCATCTAGAAAAGCTGGGATATATGAGGTCAAAGAGAGGGGAGAATTTGAGCCTAGATTAGATGTGAATGCCTTGACCCAAAAATTAGAGAAAGTTGACCTGTTAACCCAACAAGTGGGCGAGCTCATTAAATTGAATAAACAAACCTTCAATGCCCAATCACAACCATCTTTCTACTCTCGCCAAGGTCCAGTCCAAGAGGCTTGTGTGCTTTGTGAAAGCCCAGCCCATCAAGTGGATGAATGCCCTGCAGCAGCTCAATTACCCCCGGCCATCCAAGAGCAAGTCTATGCAGCCCAAGGATTTTCTAAACCCAACAATGACCCATTTTCAAACACATACAATCCAGGCTGGAGGAATCACCCGAATTTCTCTTGGAAGCCCCAGCAGACCCAAAATTTCCCACCCAAGCCCCAACCTCAGGCCCATTTTCAAAATCAAACTTTCCATAGGGGCCAATTGTCACAACAATTACCCAATCACTCTCAACTCCCTTATGGCCAACCATCTTATGGCCAACCCTCATTTGCTCAGCCCGCATATGGGCAAACTTCACATCCTCCTCCAATTTACCAACCACCTATGCAACCTCCACCAATGGCCCAAAATGATGACAAAATCAATCAATTACAACAACTCATTTTGGCCCAAAACCAATCTTTCCAAACCCAAATGGCTGAAATGAAGGCCCAGATTGGCCAACTCTTGGAAACCAATGTAAGGAGAGATCCGGGTCAACTTCCAAGTCAACCCATTCCCAACCCTAGAAATTATCCTCATGGTTTTCAGCAGCCCCTTCCACTCGCCCCTCAAGGGCAATTCCAACAAGGCCCAAATCCTCCAAAGGGCCCACAATTTGAGAATGCTAAGGCCATTTCGGCCTTAAGAAGTGGTAAAATCTTATCAGACCCACACCAAATTGATGAATCCAATCAAGCCTCATCTAGTCAAACCCAAGAAGAAGAAGAACCCATTTCCATTCCTATAGTGGATAGTGAGGCAATCAACAAAGAGAAAGGGAAGGCAAAGATAGATGAATCACCTGAAAGCTACAAACCTAAGATTCCCTTCCCTAATGCCTTGGACGCTAGGAAAGAAAAGAAAAAGAAGAACAATCAAGCTCAGAATGAAGAATTGATGAAATTGTTCAAACAAGTCCACATCAACATTCCCCTCTTAGATGCAATCCAACATGTACCTGCATATGCTAAATTTCTCAAGGAAATGTGCACTCAAAAGAGGGAACCAAAGGTGAATCTGGAAAGAATTCTATTGTCAGAGGATGTTAGTTCTGTCCTACTAAATCAACTCCCCCAAAAAATGAAAGATCCTGGCACCCCACTCATATCTTGTGTCATTGGGGGGGTCACCTTTGAAAATGCTCTGTTGGACTTAGGAGCAAGTGTCAATCTCCTCCCAACATCTGTGTACCAAAAGTTTGGTATGGGAGAACTCAAATCAACCCCTGTCATTCTCCAACTGGCTGATAGATCTGTTAAGACACCTAGGGGGTTGGTAGAAGATGTCCTTGTCAAGATAGAATCTTGCTATTTGCCAGTTGATTTTCTAATCCTTGACATGGAGTCTAAATCAGACTTAGCCCAAAGCCCAATTATATTGGGCCGTCCCTTCTTAGCCACAGCCAATGCCAACATCAATTGTAAGTCTGGGCTTATGGACATCTCTTTTGGAGATCAGAAGATGACACTAAATGTCTTCAAGGCGTCTAAACAAATAAGGGAGGAAGAAGATTGTTACATCATTGATGTGATTGATGAGATGGTAGAAAATGACCCTCCCTTGACCAGAATAGAAAACTTTGACAAAGCTGAAGACAAAGAGCCCATTTCAGAGGTCAATGCTCTTCATCAGTTTGAACATTTGTCTGATGTGAAACATGAACCTTCACTTCCCTCCATCCATGCCCCACCACACCTAGAATTGAAACTCCTACCCAATTCCCTAAAATATGCCTTCTTAGGGGATGAGAGGACTTTGCCTGTCATAATAGCATCTGATCTGACACCCACTCAGGAGGACCAACTGATTGATGTCCTCAAAAGACATAAGGAAGCCATAGGTTGGTCTGTGGCCGATCTTAAGGGAATATGTCCATCAGTATGCATGCATCACATTTATCTGGAAGACAATGCAAAGCCATCTAGGGAGATGCAAAGAAGGCCGAACCCTCACATGAAAGAAGTGGTTAAGAAAGAAGTAGTCAAATGGCTTGATGCAGGAATCATATACCCAATCTCTGACAGCCCATGGGTTAGTCCAACTCAAGTGGTACCTAAGAAAGCTGGGCTCACTGTGGTGAGTAATGACAAAGGAGAATTAGTACCCACTAGATTACCCACAGGGTGGAGAGTATGCATAGATTACAGGAAATTGAATGAGGCCACTAAGAAGGACCATTTTCCCCTACCATTCATTGACCAAATCTTAGAGAAATTAACTGGCCAACAATATTTCTGTTTCTTGGATGGTTATTCAGGATATAACCAAGTGGCCATTTATCCAGAGGATCAAGAAAAGACCACATTCACATGTCCTTATGGGACATTTGCATTTAGGAGAATGCCCTTTGGGTTATGTAATGCTCCAGCCACTTTTCAGAGATGCATGATGGCCATTTTTTCAGATATGGTGGGGAACTTCTTAGAAATTTTTATGGATGATTTCTCAGTCTTTGGAGATTCTTTTGAAGTGTGCCTAGATAATTTGACAAAAATTTTGGAGAAGTGCATAGAAAAGAGGTTGATTCTAAGCTGGGAGAAAAGTCACTTCATGGTAAAAGAGGGCATAGTGTTGGGCCACATAGTTTCTGAGCGGGGTATAGAGGTGGACAAGGCCAAAATTGACCTCATTTCTAATCTTCCTCCACCCACCTCAGTTAAGCAAATTCGGTCTTTCCTTGGCCATGCCGGCTTCTATCGCCGGTTTATCCAAAATTTCTCTCAAATTGCCCGACCTTTAACCCTTCTCCTAGCCAAGGATGTCCCATTCAGTCTTGATGAGCAATGCTTACAAGCATTCAATATTTTGAAGGAAGCTCTGACCAAAGCTCCAATCCTTCAACCACCTGATTGGTCCCTTCCCTTCGAAATCATGTGTGATGCTTCAGATTTTGCTATAGGAGCAGTCTTAGGGCAAAGGATTGACAAACGCCCTGTGGTGATTTACTATGCTAGTCGCACTATGGGTGATGCTCAACTGAATTACACCACCACTGAAAAAGAACTCTTGGCTGTGGTGTTCGCCCTTGAAAATTTAGATCATATCTCTTAGGATCCAAGGTCATCATCTACTCTGATCACTCAGCCTTGAGATACCTCATGTCCAAGAAAGAAGCCAAGCCCCGTTTGATTAGATGGATCTTACTCTTGCAAGAATTTGATATTAAAATTCGGGATAAAAAGGGGTCTGAGAATGTGGTGGCTGATCATCTCTCTAGAATTCTTGTGCAAGAAAAGGAGCCCATAAGAGACATTTTTCCTGATGAACAACTCTTGTCCATTAGCCACATCCAACCCCCTTGGTATGCCAATATTGTCAATTATCTGGCTGTTGGATTGACCCCTGAAGGTTGGTCTAAGAATGAGAAGGATAGATTCTATGCTCAGATAAGACACTATTTTTGGGAGGATCCAGAATTATTCCGTATCTGTGCGGATAATGTCATTCGAAGGTGTGTCCCTGAAAATGAGCATCAAAGTATTCTCACCTTCTGCCACACTCTTGCTTGCGGAGGTCATTTTTCTGGAAAGAAAACTGCTGCAAAAGTCCTCCAATGTGGTTTTTATTGGCCCACTCTCTTTAAGGATGCCCATGCTTTTAGTCAATCTTGCCCAAAATGTCAAACCATGGGGAATATATCTCGAAGAGACATGATGCCCTTGAACCCCATTCTTGTGGTGGAAATTTTTGATGTATGGGGAATTGATTTCATGGGACCATTCCCACCATCTTATGGGCATGAGTATATTCTAGTGGCTGTTGACTACGTTTCCAAATGGATTGAAGCTGTAGCAACTAGAACCAATGACCACAAGGTGGTCATGAAATTTGTGCAAAAGAACATTTTCTCTAGATTTGGATTCCCAAGGGCTATAATTAGTGATGGAGGTAGTCACTTCACTAACTATCAATTCAAGAGTTTGCTGAAAAAGTATGGGATCACTCACAAAGTGGCCACACCATATCATCCCCAAACAAGTGGGCAGGTAGAAGTTTCAAATCGAGAAATCAAGAACATTTTGCAAAAGACTGTGAGGACTGATAGGAAAGATTGGGCTGAGAGATTGGATGATGCATTATGGGCCTACAGAACAACATATAAGACCCCTATTGGGATGTCACCCTTCAGATTGATTTATGGAAAAGCCTGCCACCTCCCAGTGGAGCTGGAACACAAGGCTTATTGGGCAATCAAACAATTTAACCTGGATTTGACCCAAGCTGGATCACACAGGGCCTTGCAATTAAGTGAGTTAGAGGAGCTTCGTGAGGAATCCTATGAGAACTCCAAAATCTATAAGGCCAAGATGAAAACTTTTCATGACAAACACATCTCCAGGAAAACATTTGAACCTAATCAAAAGGTCTGGTTGTTCAATTCTAGATTGAAACTTTTCCCTGGGAAGCTTAGATCTAGATGGGATGGGCCATACATTGTAGTTAATTCATTTCCCCATGGTGCTGTTGAGATCTGTGACCCCAAAAGTGGCAACACTTTCAAAGTCAATGGCCAGAGACTCAAACCCTTCATTGAAGGAGTCTCAAATGAACTGATTGTGGAAGAAATTACATTAATTGAACCAAGTTGAATTCGCTGATGTCTGGCTGAAGACATTAAACTTAGCACTCATTGGGAGGCAACCCAATGCTTTCTTACTTTCTTACTTTCTTTTAAATAATGATGATCTATTTTTTAGGAGCATGGAGCAACATATCTCTTTCCACAGCAACATTTCATCTTGCTCAGGTTGTACCTTTCCCTCTCAAAACATTCACTCTATATTGTCCTAATTTTCTATTTTAAGCATGTCATTGAGGACAATGTCACTTAAGTTGGGGGGTAGCTTAAGCTTAAATTTTCATCAAAATGCTGTAATCTTTCATGATTCCCCTAACAAATGCTTTAGGGTCATTTTTCATGATAAGAAACATTGTCAAAATGATAAGGCTTAGAATATCCACTTGTGACAGCATTGAATTAAAGGGTGAATTAGTTGGTTATGTTTTTAGCATCTTCCTCGGAATACACTCAGATTTTTCTTTGAACTCACACACATCCGCACACTAATGAGAATAGTAGGTATTAAACACGAGGATGATGAGCTCTTTACGTAAAACTTAGGCGAGGATTGAAAATTCTGCCTAGTCATTGAAGATTTATCGTGGGGAAAAAGCTACCTGCATGCAAATAAGTGCAAAGCACCAAGAAGAAAAAGAAAAATGAAATGATGATAAAATGATGAAAATAACTCATGGAAAATGCTCCTGATCTTAGTAACCGGGCCTGCTTCTCCTGGCAAGAGTTGAGGTTCGCGTCAAACAGTGAAGGAATGTGCAGCACCATGATGAAAAAAATGATGATGATCAGGCAGAGTGAAGCTACCTGTAATTCGAGAGTCTGATTTAAAATAGGTAGAATTGGAAATCATTGTTAAGTGATAAATAGAAGGCTCATTCATCCAGTTGTCTGATATCCACTAATCAAATTAGATCGCATGCACAAAGAGATACAAAAAAATTATGAGTGTAACTTGGGGAAGTATCTAAATTACATGGATTGACGAAGTTTATTCTTGACATTTATTGCTTGAACTCGTAATATTCTATAGTTCAAATCATAATGCTCAGCATTCATGTCATGAAACATGATTTTTGAACTCTTGTTAGTCCTAATTCTATAATTGTTTGCATTGCTAAGGGTCTAGCAATGAGTAAGTTGGGGGGTGTGATAACTTCATATTTTCACATATTAATTTCACATGTTTTAGAGAAAATTCAAAGTAAATTGTTGATTATGTGTGAAAATATCCACAGAAATAGGTTTTGATGAATTTTGGAGTTTTCATGAAAAATGATAAATTTTGGGGAAGAATTTGTAAGCAGAATTCAATGCATATATATGAATAAGTTTTTCATTGATTAATATTTTTTGTTACAACATTTTTTATCTTGGTGTCACTTATGCACTCTTTCTAAATGGCAGGTGCATGTATTGGGCCTGCGTCAACATAAAGGCCCAGGTGCGTTGCATGAGGCAGAAGGTGGCATCAATATAAACATGAAATGCATAAGCACATAAAGAGCATCACGTAAGGCAATATGCATTACAAGACTTTTTGGCTTAAATGCATGAAACATGCATGGCTCTGCTACTAACGTAGCTAGGTGGTGAGGTCTCCTTCATGAAGAGAAACAAGTGGGTTGCATGAGGCACATAAGAAGGTCATCACGTGCTTGGCATGCGATGATGGTGTGCAACGAACGTGAGAAGGTGGCCACTTGCATGCGAAAGATGGGTTAGCCACACGGGTGGCGTTCACGTCAAAAGCGATTGAATTCCTTTGTGCATATCATCGACGAGATAAGATAGATGCAGCCAAGGATGCGGAGGCAGTTCGCTCCGTGGGTGACGTGTGCGGTGCGTGAACGGTGGGGCTAGCAATGAATGCTCATACGAGTGCGAAGGCTAAGACTTGCACGAGGTTTGTTGCAACATATGAAGAAGCTGCACGAACCATGCTTGATTATGCATGGACCTGTTCATGGGAAAAGATGCACAAAGCTGCCGAAGTCAGTGCACATTTGGGCGAAGCCTTGATACGATATGCACGAACCACCTGCGGCTTGAAATGTTGCACGAAGGCAACCTCCTGCTGAAGAAGTCATGCACGAACCCTTTTATCGTGCAATGCTACACAAACTTGGAATCATCAAGATATGCACTGACTTGCTAGGAACTGATAATCTGCAATAAGTTGGCGAGGATAAAGGAGATGACCCAGTCAAAGCCTAGCAGTGCGAGATGCTCGCAGCATACGTGATTACAGGAGGAGATTCTGTGAAATTTGTTGGCAAGACATTTTCCTATAAATAGGAGGTTCAGGGAACGGTGCAGGGAACTTTTTTTTGGCCTTTTCATTTTTTGGCTTTCAGTTCACCCTGTTGGGTTTTTAGTCCGTTCTTTGAGTTTTCCAGTCTTAGCTTTTGATTTTGGGAGTTCTTGAGAGATCGTGTCTTCTTTTGGGGTGAACTTCTTCCGACGCTGAGCGTCTAGCATCCGGCTGCAGCGAGCTTCCTCTGCCGTCTGTGTAGAGATCCCTCCGCTCGTGCGTTCGTGACCGGAGAAGGGAAGTGCCGCGTCCCTTGTTGCCGTGGTAGCCTCCTCTGCTGCGTTCGTGCCGTCCGTGGTGAGCTTCCCTCTGCATCGTGTGGGTGCCGCAGCCCACTTCTTCAACGGCTAGAAGTGCAGCGTCGTCCACCGCTCCGTACGTGGCCAGCTCCCTCTCTGCACCACCTGACATGCAGACGGCTGAATAGAGTAGCAGTCGGCTATCTCTCGTTGCATCTTTTCTATAGCACTTTCGCGTGTGGAAGCTCTCAGCTGCAGCAAGCTCCTTCGCGACCGGGGGCCTTCATCCCTCGCTGTCGTGAGATCCTTCCTGCTGCGACTGTGTTTCCATGGCATGAAGAGAGGGACGCTGGCAAGTTCCCTTAGGCTACAGTGGTTTTGCTAGCAGTGCGCCCTGGGTGTTGCATGGGTGCTGGCGGCGTGTGGGAATGGAGCAGAAGCCTTCCGTGCTCTCCTGTTAATCATTATTTGCATATTGTTCATTTTAGTATTTATTTATTGATTGGAATATTTTCTTCCCAGTTTAAGTTAGTTAGTTCATTAGTCTTAATTGTCTTAGGTTTGTTAATTACACTACCAGCACATTTATCCTTTAGTATTGATTTGGTGCAAGAGTTTTGTTCATAATCTCTCTTCCCACTTCTTTTGACGTGGTATCTTCCTTCTATTCTTATCATCGCAATTGATTACATTAATTGATGTCTTAGTTTCTTTAGTCCAGTCCATTCACTAAGGTTAGCTTATTTTAATTTGTCAAATTGTGTTTCATTATCCATTTGCCATTAATTGTTAATTATAAAACTCAAGATTTCCTATCTTAAAATCAAAATTTCCCTGTGGATTCGACTCGGACTCACCGCTTATCTATTTTCTTATAATTAATTTGTGAACCGATAATTAAATTTGGTAGTGAGAGTATTAGCGACATGCATTTTGAACTACCAGCAGCTTAAGTTTCTCAGATCAGAAAAATAAGTTTAGCTAACCAACAAATCAATAGTAGAGCCAATTCAGTCACACCAGCTGAGAAGAATGTGAAAGGTGAGTATAGGCTGGTGCAAGAGTAAATCAGCAATAGAGAAGAGCATCAGAAGAGATTTTTATCATCAGACAGTAGCTGAGTCTGGAATACAGACTGATCAGCTATTTTAGAAATACCAGCAGAGAATTCAGTTGAATAGCGCATAGTCAAGATAATGAATCAGATTACTTAAACAAAGGGAGTTCATGAGGTGAAGAAGATATGAAATAGGAATGCTCCCCCTGTCTAAGTGCAGTGAATTTCTTTTTAGATTTTTTAAAATTTTATGATATGCACTATCCTACATATGCAGTATGCAACAGTTCTAACAAGGAGAGCATGATGATCAATCAACAGCAAACAAGCTCCCCCTGACAAAATGTATGATGTGCAATGAATAATTTCTTTTCGAATTTTATTTTCTTCAAATTTATGATATGCAATACACTGCTCTATATGAAAAATAGACCCATGGTACTGGGCGGAGGACTCGGTCCAAGGACCACCTCACGCATGGCAGTAGCATCCAGACATACTCCATATGCCCTTCAGCACTGTTCCATTTAATATACCATGATGGTCATGCAAATGACATATGCAGTGCAAAGCAACCTCATTTATTTAGTGCAAACGACAGCATGAGAAGAGCATCAAAAATCAACCAAGCAAAACAACAATTTCAGATAATGAAATTAAAACAGACAAATCAGCATTTTCAGATTATGAGATTTAAACAAAGTTCAGAACTAACCTGAAAGGTAGGATCATGGGTTTTCATTTGAGTGCCTTGGTCTGTTAACCCCTGTTTATTCTTTGACCCAAGGCACACCTATAACACTATGATCATTTTGATCCTGCAGGGACCCAAGCAGCTTTGGGTCCTGCATTTACCCTGATAGGTGTTCTAAATATTCTTTTTGCAGCATCATCATCAAATTCCATTAGAAAACAATCAGACATAGAGTGTCCAAAATTTCCACAATAATAACATGAAGCCACATACTTTTTATTTTTATTCTTCATGTTAGCAGAAACATGATGCCCATGTGCATGCACATGAGTATGAAAATTATGTGTATGAGCATGAGTATTTCTTTTATTGACATGAAAAATTTTCTTTTCATACTCAGCCAGCCTACAGTTGGCAGCTTTGTGGCCTAGCTTACCATATTCAAAGCAGTAACAATTCTTTTTCATGAATTCAATTTTCTTCTTATCAACAGCATTGGGAGCAGAAAATTTTACAGATTTAGAATTAATTCTACTTCCCTGAGCATGCCAGCAGTCTTTGACTTTGTGGCCATGCCTCCCACATTCGAAGCACCTTGGGTGCTTACCTCTTGAGCCATTAAAACCCCATGAAGGCCTAAACCAACACTCAACAGTTTTATGACCACGTTTGTTACAATTATAACAAATGATGTGTTGGTTTGAAGCAGACATGTTTCTTTTGAGGTGGTGATGATTATTTGAGAAAAAATTATCATGCATCATGTCATCACTTTTCATCACACTGCAGTCATTTATATAATGACCATGCCTACCACAATAGTAGCAAGAGGCATCAGATTTCCTAAGAGCATGGTTTCTATCATATGATTTCTTAGATGCATGCGAATGAGTACAAGAAGTATCAGATTCAGCAGAGCTGATAAATTTCAGAGTATAACCAGAATTATTCTTTACCTTCTTTGTTTGACCTTTTCTTTTCAATTTCTGATTATTCTCAACAGGTTTTGTTTGCTTTTCAATTTTCTGAGCTTTGAACTGAAAGACAGGTTTTGAAGGTGACTTCTGATTTTCATTTTGTTTTGGGGATTGCCTTGAGGTACCAGCTACATTAGAACTATGCACAAAGGTAGTATATAGCTGGTTTCTGGTAGTTTCCTTAATATCAGGACTACAGCTTGTCCCCATTCTTGGATTGTCATCCTTCATTTTCACAACAGTTTTTACTTTTCTTTCATTCTTAGCAGAATTGGATGCTAATTTTTCTAGATCCTGAATCTTGTTTTCTAAAGATGTTATGTGAAGCTCATAACTGGCTATCTCCTGTTCACTGCAATTGACACATTCACTTAAGATTTTATTTGTAGTTTTATACTTCTCAATTTCTTGTTCCAAGTTGCTTAACTTTTCAGATTTTTCATTACAAACAGCTTTTCTCTTTTCTGTGGTGAGAAGTTTTTCAGACAAGCCAATATTTAACCATTTCAATTTTTCAATTTCAGCTTTTAATTCAATGTTTTCTTTGGTCAGCTTCTTAACTTCAGCATCACATTTTTCATTAGTGGATATCAATTCCAGTTTCTCAATTAGTTCCTCTTCTCTTTCTTCCACTTTAATTTTCTCAGCAACCAAGTTTTTGTGATCCTCTTTAAGTGAGACTATTTGTTTGTTCAGCCATTCATTCTCACTATAAAGATCTTCATTACGTTCTCTTAGAGCTGAGCACATATGGCAGGTTAATTCATCAGAAGAAGAATGTGAAGCCTCCCCATTGATTTCATTTATTCTACCCATGAGATTTTCAATTTTCTTTTGAAATCCTTCATTCTCAAGTTTCAGTTTATCCAATTCAGAATTAACTTGAGTCAGTTCTTGCATGTCTTTTATATGTTCATTTTTCTTCTCATTCAGCTGATTCTCAAGTTCTGATATCTTGTCCAGACATGTTTGATTTTCAAGTTTTAGAGAACCATTTTGTTCCTAAAAATTCTGAACATCTAACATACATGCATCATAAGATTGTTTCAGATCTGGACAATTTTTACAAGGAACTTTCAAGGTTATCTGATCACATTTCTTTTTCAATCTCTTATTCTCAGATTTCAATTGTTCACATCTATTATTAAGTTCCTCATTTATATTCCATAGGTCATCAATTGAAAGTTCTTCAGGTTCAGAACTTACCTCAGATGAAGTTTCATCATTAGCATTTCTCCGATCAGCCATCAAGCATTTGCTGTGATTCCTGATTAGCTTTAGTTTTTCCAAAATGTCTTTGGCAGACCTGCAGGAGGAAATGCATTCGATTAGAGATCTGTCAATTGATTCTTTTAATAAAACTACAGCTCTAGTGTTGACAGAATCTTTCATCTTATCCTTCTTGGTCCATTTGGATTTATCCTTTGACAGTTTATGTGGACCGTGAGTTATTACTTTCCACAAGTCAGGATCGGTTGTGCTTACATACCGATGCAACTTTTCCAGCCATGGGCCAAGGTCATCACCTCTGAATATCGGAGGATTAGCCATCAAAGCAGATAACAAGCAGACTCAAAGCACAAAGCAATCGACAAGAAAACACCACAACCAGATAAGCACGGCAAAGCACTAACTCAGTGAGACTAAACAACGAGCACAGACAGCACACTCTGAAATGCACCAAACACTAGCAGGATCCTCTGCAGATTGTTAGATCTGATAGATCAGAGACCCGCTCTGATACCAAGTGTTGGGTTCAGTGCAAGTATTCAGAGGGGGGGTGAATGAATATAGCCTATAAAAATTTCACCCAATTAACAACTAGAATGCTAACAAGATAGATTAGATAATCTAAAGGCTAATTAAATCTTCTGTTCAACCTGTAAGCAAATAGATGGAGCGCCCCTATGCAAACATCTAGCGGAAGCAAAAACATATAGAGAAATCAAACCACTGCACAGAGAATTTTAGGTGGTTCGGTCCTACAGACATACGTCCACCCCACACTCAAACCGAGTGTGGATTCCGCTGACTCACAGCTTGAACAGCTGGGCATCATAGCTTGCCATACAACCGCTGGGCAACACAGCTTGCCGTCCGAGGAATCCTCCTCGCCCGCTGAGCAATACAGCTTGCTGTCCAGTGGAATCCACCACTGCAACCGCTGGGGATTACAGCTTACCCGTCCAGAGGCAGCACCTCTGCAAATGCTGACTAACAGCTTGAAGAAAGAATAAAATGGAAAATGAAAATAAGTAGCAACAGCAACTGAAAGCTGTAAATAATGAAAGCACAAATGTGGCTCCTAAGAGCTGGCTGGCCTGGATTTGATCCACGGTCCAGTGAATGCAGATCTCTCTCGATCTCACTATCTCTCCTCTACTTCTTTCTCTTCTTCTTCTCTCGATAGCTCTCTGTCTCTCTTTTCTCTCTTCTCTTCACACTCTGCTCTTTTCTTTGGTTCTTCTTTCTGTCTGGTTCGTGGAAGCTCTCACTCTGCCTCTGCTTCAGTCGACCACTGTCTATCTCCTTCAGACAAAGGATACTCCTTATATAGCATCAGCAGATTAGGGCGGTCGTGTGCTCTCCACATCTCCCGCCAAGAAACCTCAGTCCTTGTGGCAGCATTTCAGCACAGTGCTTCCACGTGTCACGATCAGGGAACCTCGTCCTTCCTTGGATCACTAGCCATGTCAGCAATCCCAGTACCAAATCCCTATCAGTCAGTTGAAATAAACGTATCAGTTCAAGTGTAAACTCTGTACACACTTTGAAGATGAAATGCATTGTATAGACTTTATAAGCAGCACTTGAATAAGTGTGTACATTTGAGAACCGGTGTATAGACATTATGAATCAGATCTGAAGCAGTGTATAGAGTTGTTGAAGTGTAAAGCAATGTACATACTTCAAATAAGCAGAGCTATGGCATTGTATAGACTTCACATTGTGAAGTAATGTATACACGTAGCTGAAGACTGCCAGTCGATGTATTGACTTGGCTGAAGCCAAACGCTGAAGCAATGTTCAGACATTGAAGAACACAACGTGCAACAGTGTACAGACTTAGCCAGCAGACTAGTCCGATGTACACACTTGCTCGTTGTTCAGTCTTTAAGAACGATGTATGGACTTCAAGACTAATATGCACAATGTACAGTCTTTGCGAAGGTAGTGCATTATATAGACTTCAGGTGTGAAGACATTGTGAATGTAAATGTAATGTTCAGACTTCAGATGAGAAGGCACTCGCTGTACATACTTGCTGAAGAGAATGTAATGTGCAGACTTTGACTCGATGTACATACTTCACAACTGATGAATGCAATGCAATGCAATGCAATGTATAGACTATGCCTTAGAACGAATGTGCACACTTGAAGAGCATTCAGTAATGTGCAGACTTCAATGCATATGATGCAGCCAATGTATGGACTTGAGCAGTCTACTGCTGAACAACCGATGTATAGACTTCACAGTCTGCTAAGCAAACAATGTATGGACTTGGCCGAGGCAGACTATAGAAGCACAATGCATGATCAAGCCTAACAGATGTACAGACTTCCTGAAGTGAAGAAGTTGAGTGTATAGACTAGACAACAAAAGGGTTGTACAGACTTGATCAATGCAAAGGCAATCGGGTGTCTAGACATTCACAATGTGCAGACTTGCCAAAGAAGCTCTGTACAACCTTGATCAGATCAAGACAACTGAATATATGGACTTCCAATGTGTAGACTTTGTCTATTAGTCCATTGTATAGACTTGAACTGAAGACCAATGTATGGACTTCAAAACAGATGCTAAGGGATGCAGACTCTGTATAGACTCTGAGGTCCAAAGGCAATGTACAGACTTTGCCTTAGAAACGATTGTATAGACTTGGCAGCTTGACCCACTGTACAGACTTGGAAGATTGAACCAATGTATGGACTTGGGGTTCTGAACGTAGGTAAAGACTGGGAATGTATAGACTTGTCCAGTGCTGCCAATGTATAGACTTTGATGCTCAACGTCAAATGCGATGTGCAGACTTGCATGAGATGCATGCTACAGTGCAGTGTGTGGACTTGAAGAGCAATGCATGCCGTTGTACAGACTTTGACTCAAATATGCATGTGAGACGCTAAATGAGACGCACCAGTGTATAGACTTATGCTGTGCAAACTTTGACTCAATTTTGCATATGAGACGCTGAATAAGACGGTCCAATGTCTAGACTTTACTGTGAATGCATATGCCAATGTATATACTTGAAAGCTCGACCAGTGTACAGACTTGCCACCGACCAATGTATGGACTTAGACGAATGATGCATGAACAGTAGTGTATGGACTTGCATGAGACGCTCATTGAGACGGTCAATGTACAGACTTCTAAATACTGTAGACAATGTATAGACTTAGTGTAGTACATGCAGCACAAGATGCAATGTACAGACTTTGTCCACGAACATGTGCATGCATGAACGATGTATAGACTCTGAAATGCAAGCAATGCAGCAATGTCTAGACTTTGGGCTTTACCCTGCAGTGTATAGACTTGTGCAGACAGAACACCTGCATTCTCTAGATAATATACCAGTCACAGTCATATGCATTATCCACAGAGTATATCAGTTATAAACAATCATGTTGCTATCATTCAATGTGGTGACTCATTCATGTTGCTATCATTAAAACACCACATCATCAACAAAGCACAAGGGGCACAATAATGTTGTGCCGTGGATCTTCACTTATTTATATAAATAGTACTCCCAGTGCAATGCGACACCAGTAGCATCATACCCCATGGTTTATAAAATAGTATGTTTCCGGCAATCAGCCGAGGGGACTAGCATAGAGCCCTTGAACACAATCAGTGCTCGATCGCATCTTCAGTTATAAATTAAGCTACTTCCACACATGTAACAGTAAAGTATGGCCAAGAATGTAATAAGTTCAATAATTCCATGATAACAATAATCAATGAATGAATGCTTTAATTTGAATATATGAGATCAAGAATGACATTTAAACTATGTTATGCTTACAGGATAAATCGGCAGCATAACGGTATATTTCCTTAACTTTCATCCATTATATTAAGTCTATTAAGCAATATGATAAGTTCTAGATCATCAAGGTTTGTCTAGAATCATTGAAATATCAAGCCTTGGTCAAACCTTGGGTTAACACATACAAGCTATGTAACGGTCGTTAACTGGGCCGTTACACTATGTAACGCGCCATTAATGGGCCATTACAATGATCAGAGTCCAGAAAGATAAAAATAGACTCAGAGGAATGTGACGGTCTGGCACTGGGCCGTTACGTGAGCCTGACGGTCCAGTTCAAGGCCGTTACATTTCAAGAATCAGAAACCATGATAGTGCATTCTATTTATTGGGCTTTAATGGTACAACCAACTCGGCGTCCTAGTGGGAATCCCAGGCTCGCGGAGAATTACGGAGGCCTTGAAACAATGATTTCCTAGTCCATTGGAAGGAATATCCAATAGAGAGGTCCTCATGTCCAAGATTGTGTTCCTATAGTGTAAAGTGTGAACTAATGACAACATACCGGAATATGTGCCATGTACTTAGGGAATTGACTCTATTGATAGAGAGAGATATGTATAATCAATGTGAAATCATGATGAAAACTCCGTCAATACAATGTTAAAAAGTCATTCTTTATAATACAAAACTATATAATTTGGCTTCAAAAAGTAACATAACTCAATAAAAGTGAGACCACAAAACATGCAATACTTATCATGAATGATCAAATAACCTTAAAATCACATGATCAGGTTAAAACTTAGGTAACTAGGTTTTAACAATAATAATATTGGCAGGTTATATTCTGTCTTGGGGTTGACAGAACACAGAGTATAACGGTCTAGATATGGGGCGTCACTATGATTGTGACGGTCAGGACCCAGCCGTTACATGAATGTAACACGTTTGTCAAAGCGCGTTATAATCAACCGTGAAACCCAAATCCAATCAGGGAGTATAACGGTCTGTCGTGGGGCCGTTACATGGAAGTGACGGTCCTTCTGTGATGCGTTACTGTCTCTGCTAACAGGAAACAACTATAGAAGCTAAGAGATCAACTCACATCATGTCTTTTATCAAAACATCATGAGTTCCTAGATATGTTAACAAAGTAAAGGTTGTCTATATGCATGGGTATTGGTGAATAGATGGATAGTCAAGTCTTTAATCTTTAGTTATGGCTGATGGAAACATGATATGCATAGAACCAATAAAACATGAAATTTATGATCTAGCATGCATGAAATCCAATCAAAACAGAGGCTCTTAGTCCTATCAAGTTGTTTTTGTCGTTCATGAGATAACCTACCTCTTACTTAGACTGTAGTTCCTGAATTTGGTAGAGAACCTTGCCCTAGATCTCCTCCTTCTCTTGTGACTTTTTCATCAACTTCCTTGGGCTCTAACTCCACGACCTCTTGACCTAAAGATGTGAAATTCGGAGGGGGGTTAGTCTAAAGTATTGTGAAAAAATTATTCTAAAGAACTTACCTGAGATAATGGCTCCTTACCTTGCTTCCTTACGCCCAAAAAGTAAGGGTCGCACAGTTCAGAACTATGCCCTATTTATAGAGTTTAGACTAGGGTTTGAGGATTAGATCGAGTTTAGAGTCCTTGTTTCATCAAATCCTAATCTCTAAGAGTCCTTAGAGTCTTTACAATCCTTCCCAAGTCGATCCCTAGTGGATAGAAACATCAAGTTCCAATCTTTTCATGAGTTCCTTCGCTTACGGAACTAACAGGTTTGTAACGGACTAGGACCTACGCGTTAGGGTTATGTGGCGGTCTCGCGATAGACCGTTACATTACTCGTTCCTAGAGTTCAAAGGAAATCAAACTCTTTTAGTTTTCTGGTTCATAGTGTAACGGTCGAGACACCGTGCGTTACACAGCTGTGACGGTCAGGCTATAGACCGTTATATTTGTCGTGGATAGAGTTCAAACAATTTAAAACTCTTTTGATAATTATCCATTAACTTATCTTATATATTCTAGTATTTATCCTTGATATCCGTGGACAGACTTAATTACCTTCTAGAATGTGGGCCAAACTTAATGGGCCAGAGTTAAAACCTTTTGGACTTTAATTAAGTGGGTTGGGTTAATCGATTAACACCACTTGGCCTCATAATGACTTATTAATTTTAGATAAACCATTTATAAATTTATTTAGGCCTTTATAAATTCTTGAAAATTATTTAAAATTTCTGGGGCACTACAGGATTGGAAGCCATGACTTCTCTTCTTTTGACCATGACGAGGTCACCCTTTTTGAATTCACGCTCCTTGACGAGCTTGTTAAAGGCACGCGCTATTCGGGCCTGATAGACCTGGATGTTCTACAGGGCCTGAAGCCTCTTTCCCTCCAAGTTGGAGAGCTCTTCGAGCCTTCGCTCGACATTTATCTGTTCTTCCCGGACCAACCCGTGCTGGATTGCGACCCGAAGGGAGGGTATTTCCAACTCGATGGGGACAATTGCCTCTGAGCCATACACCAAGGAAAAGGGTGAACAACCCGTTGGAGTTTTGTACACAGTTCGGTATGCCCACAGGGCATCGTACATTTTCTCTTCCCAATCTCTCTTGTTAGAACTAACAATTTTGGACAGGAGAGTACAAAGTGTTTTATTGAAAGCCTCAACCAGGCCCTTGGCCTGTGGGTTATAAGGGGTTGATGTCCTCCAGCCAATCTTGTACTTTTCTGCCAGCCGGTAGACTTTCTGGTTGCGGAAGTGACTTCCATTGTCTGAGATAATTTGGTTCGGAGTGCCAAACTGGAATATGATGTTGCGACGGACAAATCTTGCAACGATTTCCCCGGTCACTTCTTTCAAGACAATAGCCTCTGCCCAGCGGGAGAAATAATCAGTTGCGGCCAAGATGTATTTGCACCCAGCGGATGATGCGGGTAGTGGACCCACGACGTCTGTTCCCCATTGGGCGAAAGGCCAGCTGGGCAGTGTTGGATGCAGCGGCAAGGGTGGTCTTCTAGGCACTGTCGCGTGCTCCTGGCATTTCTGACAAGACTTGGCATACTTGCAGCAGTCGTCGAACATTGTCGGCCAATAGTAGCCGAGCTTCTTTATTTCAATTTTCATTTTCGGTCCTGCCTGATGTGCACCAGCTGTTCGGGCGTGAACCTCTTTCATGACCTTTCAAGCTTCTTCTGTGGACAGGCATCGTAGGAGCACTTTTCGCTTGGCATCTGCCATAATTCAGAATAGGATACCGTTTCGGACCTCGTAAGAATCTTTTGTTCTGATCAGCTTGATCTTCTCTTCTCTCTGCCTGGGCAGTTACTGGTATTTAAACCACTGTAAAAGGGGGTCTCTCCAGTCGGGTGGGCTGATGGCTTCCATTGTGACGACCTCAAGTTCTTCTTCTTCTGGCCCTTCTATCATGCTAGGCACTTGGCGTTGATTCACCACCCGGATGCTGAGGGATCCATCTGGTGGGACTGCTAATGAACTTGCCAATTTCGCCAGTGCATCGGCTTGTGCATTTCCCCCCTGGCGACGTGGCCTATCTCAATGAGGTAGAACTGCTGCATGAGCCGTTTCGCCTTAGCGTGGTAAGGGAGTAGTTCGGGTTTTCGTACATCAAACTGTCCTTGGACTTGCTTGACGACCAATAATGAATCGCCAAACACCTGTAGCATTTTAATCTCCATTTGCAAAGCGACTTGGAGACCGATGATCAGAGCTTCATACTCTACCTCGTTATTTGTGCAGGGCTTGTTAATGGAGCAGGATGTATGCAATACTTCTCCCTCGGGGGATTTAAGGACGATGTCGGCCCCGGCCCGTACTTTTATGTGCCCTGACGGGGTTTTTTCTATTCTCGAAGCTCCGTCAAAGTGCAGCTGCCAGGCGATCTGTCGGACTTGGTCCACTTCCAGTGTTTCATCTTCAGGCAACTCTGTGGCCAGTGGGGAATCTTTAGGCACAGGGTGTGCTGCAAAGAAATCGGCCATGGCTTGACCCTTAACGGCCTTCTGCGGCACATAGGTGATGTCAAATTCCATTAATAGTACTACCCACTTGCCGAGACGTCCCTCCAGAACTGGCTGGGAGAGAATATGCATGACTGGGTCGGCCTTAGAAATCAGGCTCACTTCATGCGAGAGCATGTAATGCCTCAGCTTCTTGACTATGAAGACCAAGGTGAGACAAACCTTCTCAATCGGGGTGTATTTTGCTTCTGACACCATTAGTCTTCGGCTAAGGTAATAAAGAGCTTGCTCCTTCCCCTCATCATTGTTCTGGGCGAGCATTGCCCCCAGTGAACATTCGGTGGCAGCTATATATAGAATAAATGGCCTCCCCTTGACAGGTGCCCCCAGCACAGGCGGCGTCTTTAAGTAATCCTTCAGCCGATCGAAGGCCTTCAGACATTCCTGGTTCCAGTTGAAAGGTGCATTCTTCATCATTAATTTGTGGAATGGCTGACAGCGCCCCGACAAATTGGAGATAAATCTTTTGATGTAAGCCAGCCGACCTTGTAGGGATCTTAACTCTCCCAGATTCTTCGGAGGAGGTAGCTCCTGAATGGCTTTTATTTTAAAGGGGTCGATCTCGATCCCCCTATATCGGACAATGAAGCCGAGAAACTTTCCACTTGAGACTCCGAAGGCATACTTCATTGGGTTCATTTTCAGCTCGTATTGCTGGAGTCTCGAAGATGACTCTAAGGTCATTCAGGTGATCCCCCCTTTTCTTTATCTTGACGACCAGATCATCGATGTAGCATTCGATTTTGCTATATAGCAGTTCGTCGAATATCTTGGTCATCGCCTGCTGGTAAGTAGCGCCAGCGTTCTTGAGGTCGAAGGGCATCCTTTTGTAGTGGAATATCCCTTTAGGTGACCGGAAGGCTGTGTGAATTCGGTCATGTTTAGCTATCCATATTTGATTATAGCCAAACGATCCATCCATGAAGGATAAGGCCACATGGCCGGTAGTTGCATCAATCATCACTTCGGTGACGGGCACCGAGAAGTCATCTTTTGGGCAAGCTTTATTCAGGTCATGGACGTCCACGCAGATCCTGATCTGTCCATTCTTCTTCTTCGCCGGCACAATATTGGCTAACCAAGTAGTGTATTGATTTTCAGCTATAAAATCGACATCTATGAGCTTGTCGACTTCTTTGCAAATCTGTTTTATCAGCTCCGGCCTCATACGCCTAGGGGATTGCTTCACCGGCTACACCTTGGGATCAATAGCCAGAATATGTTGGGTCACACCGGGGCTTAAGCCGGGCATCTCTTTGTAGTTCCAGGCAAAACAGCCTCGGAATTCTTGCAACAACTTGATATATTGTTCCCTTTCCTGTGGAGGTAAAAGGGCACTTAGGAAGGTTGGCCTGGGGTCGCTTTCTGTGCCTAGGTTAATTTCAAGGAGCTCATATACTGTGGCCTGACCGCCATCTTCAATTTCCGACGGTGCTAATAGTAGGTCGATGAAATCCTTATCTTCGCCATCACCATAGGCGTCTTCTTGCCCCGCCTCGTTAGGTAATGAGGCTTTGCTTATTTCCCCCTCTTCCAGGCCTATTGTGTGCGGCTCCGAGGGGTTCTCCTGCGCAGAGAAGTAAAGGACTTCTCCGGGATCTTCTTGGTAACTATCATAGACGGCTCCTGCAGGAGCCAAGGTGATTGATTGCCACACTGGGGACTGTTCCATTACCGGCGGCTGGGGTAGTTCATTCTCAGCTATATCTTCAAAAATCTGGTGCTGAACTGACACCATGTAAACACTTCTTTCGTGCCTGCCTGCCACATGGGGGCGCGGCGGAGTCACCACATAATCTCCCATTCTAAGCTCATCTCTCTCAATCAGTTCTTGAGCAATGTCCATGAAGACGTAACAATCTTCGATAGAGTGGCCTGGTAGTTGGTGATAAAGGCAAAATAGGGGGTCGCCACTTCTGGGAGCATCCTGCGGCCTCTTAGACCTCGGGAGGGAGACCTTGCCATAGTAGCAGGCCCAATCAAAGATTCCTCTGGTCTTATTCCTCGGGAAAGAGTAAGGCCTTTGCATCCTCTCCTGCAGTGTAGGATTTCGCTTGGCCGATTCTCTGACTAGGGGGACAGCTATATCCCTTGCCTCCTTTCTCAGGTGCACGGGGGCATTCGGGACGCTTTTTGGGGACTGGCACGTGTCGATGTTCTGTTGGCGGAAGATGCTCCTGATTAAATCAGACACGAGTGCAGTCGCTTCGGCCAATCGAGCCTTCAACATCTCAATTTCCCGCTGTTGTTGACAACACAGGTCAAAAAGGGCAGAGTCTCACCGAGAGAGGCTCGGAGCTCGACTTGCTTCCTCGTCCTTTGCATCAATGTCAGACGAGGGAAATGGCACCCCGCTGCTGTAGTTATTCAAGGTTGGTGCCTCAGAGGAGGACGGGACCTTCCCTTTGCTCCTATAGGGAGGTGGATTCCATAGGAATATTTCTTCATCTTGATCTTCGTTGACCAAAGGCATAAGGTGCTGGCGGCCTTCAACCTGCCGTGGGCCTACATTGCCTGCGTGGCTATTGCTGCCTGGAGCCGAGACTGATATCACATCGGCTTCATAGGAATCTTCTAGTGAAAAGCCCAACCCTAGATGCCGGGTGATTTGCAACAACCTCCGGTCCAAGTTTGGTGGGTTCCACATTTTCTTGAACATTTCTTTCCGACTGGAGAGCTGGCAAGAGGGGATCCCTTGCTTTCTGGTCATTTTGACCACACGACCGACTGTGTCAGGAAGTCCCGTGATTGGGACGAGTGGGTTGTACAGCTCATCAGGGAGTCTACAATCATCATCCCCCTTGACCGGGTGCTCCTTGGCCACATAAAAGATGGCAGGTAGACCCCCGGGGTTGGGCACCTCGAAGGTCCTTAATGGTTCAACCAACTGGCAATCAGCTTCTGCGAGAGGCTTGATGATCCCGGGTGGGACCCTGACGTCTTCCAGCAAGTCTTCAAGGTATGGTGTTCCTGGTGTAGGGTAGATGGGAAGAGAGGTGGCCCGGAATACCCCTTCTGCTTCAGAAATGAATGACACCTGAGGGGGAGCCACATAGCCAGGCGGTGGTGGAGGGAACTAGCTGTCAGGGTCTGCCTTCTTCTTTCCCTTGTCCTGAGTGGCTTGGGAGGCTTGCTTCAACTTTTCCAAATAGAGATTAGTGTCCGACAAGTGACATTCGAACACTTTGAAAGGATGGAGGTCGGCGAAGATTCTCTCCTCTTTCCCGTTGCCGGGGTACTTGATGCATTGGTGCAGAGTGGATGGTACCACGCGGTTTTGGTGCAGCCAAGGTCTGCCGAGTAATGCCTTGTAAGAGGTGCTGGAGTTGATCACATGGAACTGGACCTTGGTGGTGAAGTCGCCGAAGGAGAGGTTGAACTCGGCGACCCCCATAGGGACCTCGCACTTTTGGTTGAAGCCGGCAATCTTGACGTTCCTGACCTCGACCAGGTGTATGTCAAAAAATGTTTCTGATACACTAGATAGGGGAGTATGTTCACTGCTGCCCCAGGGTCGATCAATACTCGGTTGATGGGATGCCCATTCAGCTGCCCCTTCATGTAGAGCGGCCTGTTGTGACTGCAGGTGGGTAGAAGCATATCCTCTTCAGTGAAGGCCACATCTACTTCAGGTGACATCTCTGCAAGGCAGGCTTCAACATATGCTGGCGTCTGGAGCACTGCGATGACGGCTTGCCGTGTTTCTTCATCTAGGGATAAAATCTCCCAGATGGTAAACCTGGCTGGGATCTTCTTGAGGTGTTTGACTATCCTATTGCCAACTCGGACCTCAAGCAATTTCATCTCTTCGGCTCTACTGCGCCTGCCTCCGCCTTGAACCTGGGGAACTGGCTTGGCGGGTGCCTCTTCTGCTGGGTCGGGTGCCGCTTGAGCTTGCGGAGCCTGCTGGGTCACTTCCTTTTCTTTCATGAACTCGGCGAGGTTCGGGGTGTTGTCAGGTTCTTCCCTTGGCCGAGGAAGAGTCAGTACCAACAGGGCCGAGGGGCTACCCGTCTCTTTGGTCTGCTGGGACTCACGGGGGCATGGCTGCTTTCCCTTCTGAGTCGTAAGAAATTCAATAAATGAAGGGGCGGCCTGGCCGACCGGTTCTCCTGGGTAGAGACCTAAGGGAGGGGGGATCTCTATGCCTTGGACCTTAGGCTCAGAAATGTGATACGGTTGTTCTCCCCTGAGCAGGATGTTGTGGTCAGCCTGAGGAGGACGTCCCCACTTCCTTCCCGACCTGGTGGCATGTTGGGAGGTAGATGCTTTAACCTGATTCACCTCTGACGGCCTGACGGGCATTCCTTGCTCTTCCTCTCTCAGGGAGAGGGTTGTGTCAAATAATGTTGAGAGGGTGTTGCAAGAAAGGGCAACCCCATTCTTCTTCCTGTTTCTAGGTCTTCTCTTCTTCTTTTCCTTCTTCTCTTCAGTGGCTGGCAACTGCTCTTGGGGAAGCTCACCCCACAAGGGAGGCTCTTCCTTCGTCTCGGCTCCTGCTTCTGGGGCTAGTTCGAGTGACTCAAACTCCTCCCAAGGGACATACTCCTTCAACTCCACAGGCTGGATCTTGGGCTGTTCATAATCTTCAAGCCCATCAATAATGGCCTGGAGTCTTTCCACCGCATGACTGGTTTCTTTGTGCACCCCCATTGGGATGTGTTTCTTCTTGTTGTGAGTAGGGTGCCTCATGACTAGCCGGGGGGCTGCGTCGTGCCAAACAGGTGTCACCGGTGGCGGTGGTGGTCGGGGTGTAACACCCCTTATGTGAACCTCTGGTGTGGGCCGAGGAGCTTGTCTTCTTCTTCTGTTCTTCGTTGGCGCGGCTTGCCAACCTCCTTGATCATGAGCTGGCGCCATGACGAAGGCTTGATAAGTGGCCTATGTACTGGCCTCCGCCCATTCTCCAGGTAGCTGTTGGTATAAAGATACCATGTTGACAGTGATGCCGAGGTTCGGCATCTCGTGCGGCTGCGGAGGATCCACTATGAGCTCCGCCATGTCCAGCTCTCCCTTCTTGATCAAGGACTCAATGACATCCTTGAAGATGTAACAATCCTCAATGGTATGCCCAAGCATCTGATGGTATGGGCAAAAGCGAGGATCATCCTTCTTCTTCAATTCACTAGGCCTCTTTGGATCTGGTAATGTGATCTTGTTGTACCTGGTGGCCCATTCAAACAGGACTCGGGCTTTGTCTCGAGGAAAGGAGTACAATTTGTTCCTCATCTTCTTCCGCAGGGAGGGACCTTCCCGCCGTTCAGTGGACCTGGGCGGAGGAGGGTCGGCCATCTCTTTGGCTTTCTCTTTCTGTTTCTCGAAAGCTTCGAAGTCTAGTGTATGAACTTCTGGCGGTGTTGGCCTCCTCTCGGCCTGCTTGACCCTCTGACTTGATGCAGCTGGAGCAGAAGAGTATCGAGCAAGGAATGCTTCGATCTCTGCCACTATGTTGTTCAGACGGTCGAATGACCTTACCTCAGCACTGATCATCCTCTCAAGGACCTCCTTTTTTAGATTCTGTTTACAGATCTACACTGCGTCCTCCTGATGCGGGGGACGCTTGCACCTCATGCTGAGGTTCCTCCATCTCTTTATGTAGTCGAGTGCCGACTCATCATTTCTCTATCTCGTGGCGTAAAGCTATGCCACGGTTACCTCCCACTCAGCTATGTAGAATCTTTCCTTGAATTTCTTCTGCATATCAGACCAGTCGGCAATGGACCCGGCGGGCAAGCTTGAGTACCACTCGAAAGTGAGCCCGGTAAATGTCGAGTCGAAGAACTTGAGGAGATAAGCTTCATCTGCCGCTAGATCCCCCATAACATTCACATAATAGGTAATGTGCTCCCTGGGAGACCCTTGCCCATTAAATTTCTCAAACTTTGGCGGCTTGGTGATGCCGACCGACAGCCTCTTGGCAGCATAGTGTGCCGGGTAAGGTACCCGGTATGCGTCGAATGGCGTGTGATCACCATCGCTCCTCTCTACCAACTTCATATCTATCATTTGTTCGAGCATTAGTCTACTTACTGTTGCTGGGTCAACTGGGTTTGGATTGAAATGGGCCGGTTGCGCCAGCGGTGTTGTTAAAATTGTCGCCTGAGGTGCAATAGTGGGCCCCTGGAATGGCAAGTTCGGTGGCGGGGCCGGTGTGATATGCTGTGGCTGATGCAGGGGTACGCCGCCAGTGTAGGTAGGTATTGGGGGAGACACCGTCGCCTGTGGAGAAGCTTCCGAGGCCTGACCGTTGCCCCAGAGGTCTCTGGCAATGCCTCAGTCTGCCCAGATGTTGAGGGCTGAGCGGCTCTTTCAGTCAGTTGTTTCTTTAACAATTTGATCTCCCGCTGATATTGCTGCATCATGTGCAATACCGCGGGGTCTTTCATGCAAAGGCTAGGGGTGCCTCCTCCTTCTTCGATTGGCGCCTCTTCGGATGAAGTGGATGGTCCTCCCGTAGTGCCTTTTGTAATAACATTGGCAGCCAAGGCCATTGAGGGTCCCTCATAGTCAGCTTCTCTAGTGTGGACTTGTGTCTTCTCAGCTGCCGCTTTCCCTCTTCTGGTAAGAGGTCATGGCCTTGTGGCAAGCCTGGCCACTTTTTCGGGCTCGGTTGGTAGAGCCCCGTACCGGCCAGATACCCCTGCAATGTTGCAGGTATAAACTCTTAGGTCTCTGCCTCTTCTTGTCATTCTTCTCGATGGCCTACCCAGAAAGACCAATCTGTCAAAGACCGATCTCCGCGGCTTCACTTCTTCCCTTGGTAGGGGCTGATAGCGCTCCTTAGAGCAGTTTCTTGACTCGGCGCTGGGCACCGGCCGGGTCTCTTCTTCTTCAAAGGCGGAGGCTACTGCCCCTAGTAATCTCTCGCGACTCAGGGGAGTGCTCCCCGGGCCCCGCAAGTAGTTCCTCATGGCTTGATGCACTCCTTCCCAATCCTGATCAGGGTGAGATGCTAGTGATGTTGCCCCATTAACAGCAACGGGCATGTGGGTTGCAGGCTCCACACGGGCAGCCTGATAGCGACATCGGTAGTGTCGACGGCGGATGTTCTCCGGTGGTGTAGGTATGGCCAGTGTCGGCTGGCAAACAGGGGCCGATGTCTTGACCCGATCTCCTTGTCGTGCCCTTGCCGGGCGGAAGGTGTTGGGCCCTGCCCAGGTCGGTGAGGGGAACCGGTCCCCCTTGGGAACCCAAACTTGCTTAGCTTTGGTGGGCCTGGAGGCCGATTGATGCCACGGCGCTGGGGCCGGAGTGGCGGGCGTCATCTTTCCCTTCATCTTCTACAGTGCCGGAAAAGAGTTGCGCACTGGTACGGCAGGTACAATGCGATCCGAGATCACCTCGGATTTCTGTCCGGTAAGATGCACCCGGAAGTTCCCGACGACAGCAGACTTGTCGGTGTTGGAGAATCGGCCTCAGGGTGATGTCGTGGCGTGGCTCCTCCGGAGCCTCCTCTGGTGAGAGGCCGACCCTGGGTGAGGAGGGCCGACAGTTTGGTGGACATGGTGCATGTTGCAGCTCAGCGTCACAGTCGGGACGGTCTTGGAGGCCTCGGCCATTGATCGGCTGACAGCAACTTTGGTGGCCCCATGGATGGGAGCGTTGTTTTCAGTCCTGTCAGACGCTTCCACGTCCAGCAGGTTCGTGAAGGCTACCCCGAGGAAGTTGGGGAAGCCTACCGCGGGAGGTAAGCTCCCGAAGCTGAGGGGGACGGCCAAGTAGTCGCTCCGAACATGGCTCTCGACGGCCTGTTGACCGAACGTGGGGGCCATCTTGGTGTCCGAAATGCAACCCTGCATTTGCAAACCATACAATTAATATTACAAGAAAGGGGCCGTAGGGCCCTTAGTCCCGGTAAAAAGATGAAGGGTGATTTTAAGTCCCACCGGGCGTGCCAGACTTGTGGACACACTTTTTTATTAAGTTCATTGTTTATTCGTTGATTGGGTTTATTAAGTGCGTGGGCGTGCCAGTCACAAAGTGACAATTTATTCGGGCTTCACGGAGGCCCATGGTGCGCTCGATCTGACTAGTCAGACGATTGTGTGGTTCGGGTCGGGACCAAAACCCACCGTGCCATAAAGGCCACAACGTTATTTACATCCCCCATACGGGGGAACACCCTTGATTCCTACGGCCTGAAATTCATGGTGACAAAGCGAGAACAATGATCTCGGATAACGTTTAAACAAACCCACGCTGGGATGTAAAATGTTTATAGATACGTATATGTTGGTCACTCACGGACCATTTCGTGCTCAGACGGAAGTCCGCATCAGTAGCGTCAAAGATGAAGATAGGACCGTACGGATGTCTGCCGTAGGTACGGCAAGTTTAATGTGGATGCGGGATCGGATCCCGAAAGAAGTGGGTCAAGCTGATGAACTATCGGCCCAAGAGGTGCCCGGATCATGACCATGTCGGGGGTTCTGAGGTCCACGTTCGATACCAAGGGGCATCATCACTTTTCTCTTTAAACACAGTCCGGGGAAGCGGATTGGTCGGTGTGGAGCCCGAGCTCGCCAACGTGCGCCCTCGCACGCGGATCGACCCGTGCGGTCAGGTCGCGGGGTTCGACCTACCCGGTCAGGTCGCGGGGGTCAAGGGGGCAGCGCCCCTTGCGGGGGTTTCCGGGGGGCAGCGTCCCCCGGAACAAAATTTGGATTGTAGCGAGGAGGAAAGTTTTGATTAGTTTTATTCATTAGCTTCAGGTATTTTCTTTTGGTTAATCAGTTTCTTTCTCTTTTAGGCACGCTGGATTTGGGGCAACAAGATGGAGATGGGCGCGCCGGATTTGGGGCTTTACAGGATAGACAAGGGGGGGGGGCGCCGTTTTAAGAGTTGAACATGGGGCGCACCATTTTAAGGGCAAGATGGAGGGTGGCACGCCGTATTAAGGCCATGCAAGGGGAGAGGGGCGCGCTGGATATGGAGGGCAAGGGGGGGCACGCCATTTTAGCATTTAAAGAAAGAGATGGGGGGATTTTGTGAGGAGGGTTGAAGCGGCGCGGTGGAACAGTGGCCGCGCTATTTTAACTCGCGCCGGGATAGCTATATGGGGTTGTTTCAAAGCTCTGTTTACTGCATTTTCTTTTTCTTTCACCCGTAGGTTGATTCAAGGGTTGATTTGCTCGTTCTGTTGATAGATTGAGCTGGTAATGAGGAGGTTTTAAGAGTTTTAATCATTTATTAAGGTGAAACAACATGAACATCTAAGCGTTTTACTCAAGCAGTTTGCTCACAGAGGCCTCATTTTGTTCTTCATTAGTTCAACTCGTTCACTTGTTGTTGGGTGTTCTTAGCCTTGGCGAAAATCGGGCAGCACCTCCCGTGGACCGGGACTTGCCAGAGATAAAGGAAAGTCACCAATCGGATTGCTTTCGGGGTAGACTCTCAAAAATCGGAGTGGCCTCACGGCGGTCCGAACCCAAATGTGAGTATGGAACGTTCGAGGGCCAGCCTACAAGAACGACCACGGCTCACGGGCGAGGAACCTTCCAAACGGGACAAGTGTTTGCCACAAGGGCCATAGATGTTCATCCGGCGGTGGGTACCTTTGAGGGTCATGCCATGGGAGGGCAGCTCTCAAGGGCCCGGGATGATCGGAGAATGAGAAAAAGGAGCAGAGACTGAGGTGGGAGTTGCTAAGGTTGTAACAAAAATGGGGACTTTTCTTCTTTAATTCATCCACACAACGGGAGAAGAGATTTCTTAACAGAGGGAATTCATCCTGAGAAGAAAATAGAATACATCGCGAGAGGGAGGGGGAGGAAGATATTGACGAGAAGGAAAAGGAGAATACAGATCGCTCTTTCATCTTGCTCACCTCTCACTCTCCCCTCTCTTCACCTTCCTGGCGTGAGGATGGGCTTGATACACTCCTCGAGCGGGCTCTCCTTCGCTCAGAAGCTCCCTCCCCTCCCTTCTTTCTTCTCTTCCTGCACACAGCCGAGACCCTCTCGAGACCTCTTTTTCTTCACAATGATGCCCCCATTTTATAGAATGGCCAGCCTGGGAGCGTTCCTGCCACTTCCACCTCGTCCGCAACGACGTTGGGAGTTGACTCGATGCGCTGGACGATGCCGATTCGCGCCGTACACTGTTGTTCGTCCGAGGATGAGATGGTCACATGTTTGTAGGGGTTGCTCCGCCGCTGCCGCTCCTGTGCTGTAGAACGGAGGCGGAGACAGAACGTCGGGCATTGAATGTCCCCCTCGCATCACATTTATACCGAACAGAGTATTGTGCCAGAGATGGGATAGAATGAGGTTAAAACGGCACGGTGGAACAGTGCCCGCGCCGGTTTAAACCCAAGTGTAATTGGCGCGCCGGTTTAGCTTTTAGGCAAGTGCAACGCCGTTTTAAGCATCAAAGGGGAATGGCCCCTTCAACAGGTGCGCGCCGGATAACCGAAGCAAAGAGGTGGCGCCGTTTTAAACCAATCATGGGGTGGCACCATCTTAATGCAATGTAAAGGGAGCTCGTATTAGAGCATGAAATGGCGGCGTGCCGTTTAAGCAAGGGGGGGACGCACCGTTTTAAGGCGTGCGGCTTTAAGGCCCTTCCGCGCCGTTTTAAGCACCAAACAGATTCTTTTCGAAGTCGTGTCCGTTTATATGAACGTTGGCACTCCCAAAATGTTTTAGTTGTGATACATGGCCTCCGCAATGTCCCGTTCGCAGCTTCTTGGGCTCGGTCCGAGGCTTTGCGTGACTTTCGGCATATGCCGAGACTGTGCCGGAGTTCCCGACTTTTCTTTGATTCGACACTCGGCATGGCCGGTCATAGAATTGATGTCGTATCTTCTGCCCGGGGGCTTCCATAACGAATGGCGGACAACCAGGCACGTTCTCGTCCTGACCGGGCGAGGTATGGGTCTGTTTGGCCCTCTCATCTTCGACTCGCGTGCGGACGCGAATGCCATATGATCGTCACCATCATTTTTTGACGTCCACACTCGACGAGGAGGTTAATGATGATTAGCTCCCGAGAAATGGAGCGGGAGGCTAGTAGGGGCAGTCATGTGTTTGCTATCATGGTCCGAGAGGTGGATCGAGAGTCCGAGGGTGAACTCCCACCCGATGTTTTTCCTATCCTGCAGGAGTTCACTGACATTTTTCCTGAGGAGCTTCCCAAGGGACTCCCACCTATGCGGGATATTCAGCATGCTATCGACCTGATTCTGGGATCCTCATTACCTAATCTTCCTCACTATCGCATGAGTCCCACGGAACACGCCAAGCTAAAGCGGCAGGTCGATGAGCTGATGTAGAGAGGGTCTGTTCGGGATAGCATGAGTCTGCGTGCTGTTCCTGCATTACTCACCCCAAAGAAGGATGGCACGTGGAGAATGTGTATTGATACTCGTGCCATCAATAAAATCACCATGAAGTACATGTTCCGTATTCTCCACCTAGATGATATGCTTGACATGATGGCAGGTGTCACTATCTTTTTGAAGATCGATCTTAAGAGTGTCTACCATCAGGTGAGGATTAGGCCAGGTGATGAGTGGAAGACCACATTTAAGACCAAGGATGGTCTGTATGAGTGGTTGGTTATACCCTTTGGGTTGACCAATGCCCCTAGCACCTTCATGGGACTCATGACTCAGGTCCTTCGACCATTCATTGGAGTCTTCGTGGTAGTATATTTTGATGATATCCTTATCTATAGTCGCACCAAGGGGGACCACTTGGACCATCTACGGCAGGTCTGTCTGCTTTTGAGGCAAGAGCAGTTATTTGCGAACCCACAGAAGTGTGCCTTTATGACTTCTCAGCTTACCTTCTTAGGTTTTATTGTGTCTAGTACTGGGGTCTCCACTGATCCGGAGAAGGTCCGGGCCATTGTTGAGTGGTCGGAACCCCGTACGGTCCATGATGTCCGCAGCTTCCATGGCCTTGCGACGTTCTATCATCGTTTCATCCGCAGATTTAGCTCCGTCACTGTCCCAATCACGGACTGTATTCAGAAGGACACGTTTGTGTGGATGAAGGCCGCTGTTGCTGCCTTCAAGGACATCATGGAGCGCATGACCTAGACACCGATCTTTTGATTGTCAGATTTCTCGAAGGTGTTGAGGTCTCTTGTGATGCGTCGGGTGTAGGGATTGGAGGAGTGTTGAGTCAGGAGGCCCACCCGATCGCATATTTCAGTGAGAAGCTGAATGACGCGAAACTGTGATATTCCACTTATGATAAAGAATTCTATGCAGTTGTTCAGGCTCTTAGGCATTGGAGGCACTATCTATTACATCAGGAGTTTGTCTTATACTCCGATCATGAGGCTTTGAGGTTCCTCCATTCCCAAAAGAAGCTTAATGCACGTCACAGCCGATGGGTTGAGTATCTCCAGTAGTTCACATTTGTGCTTAAACATAAGACTGGAGTGGAGAACAAGGTGGCTGATGCCTTGAGTCGGCGTGCATGTCTGCTGACTACCATGAGTGCCGAGGTCATAGGGTTAGAGAAGATGAGAGAGACTTATGTTGATTGTCCTAACTTCAGTCAAATCTTTGCCGCTCTCCTGGCCGGACCCTCGAGAGATCATATTGATTATGTGCTTCAGGAGGGGTATCTCTTTCGAAGAGGCAGGCTTTGTGTTCCCTGAACTTTAGTTCGTGATTTCTTAGTCTGGGAGCAACATGCGGGAGGTCTAGCCGGCCATTTTGGTCGGAATAAGACTATTGAGGCTGTTGAGCACAGATTCTATTGGCCGAGCTTGAAGAGAGATGTTGCTCACATGGTAGCTCAGTGTCGTACATGTGTTACGGCCAAAATGAAGAAGCAAAGCTCGGGCCTTTATATGCCTCTTCCCATGCCTGATGCCCCGTGGCATGATGTTAGCATGGATTTTATCTTGGGATTGCCACGTACCTCTAGGAAGCATGACTCAGTCTATGTGGTAGTCGACCGGTTCTCGAAGGTGGCCCTTTTCATTCCCTGCTTGAAGACTTCGGATGCTTCGAGGGTAGCCCGCCTTTTCCTTACTCATGTGGTGTGCAAGTTCGGGTTGCCTCGTACCATAGTGTCTGACCGTGATGTTAGGTTCACCAGTTATTTTTGGAAGACACTGTGGCATATGTTGGGTACTCACCTCAATTTTTCCACTACATATCATCCCCAAACAGATGGTCAGACCGAGGTGGTCAATAGGAGTCTGGGTGACCTTTTGAGGTGTCTTGTCAGGGACCGTGTCGATGATTGGGATCTCATGTTACCACTGGTAAAGTTTGCATATAATGATTCGGTAAATAGGTCTACAGGTATGAGTCCGTTCGAGATTGCCACAGGTCGTAGGCCTAGGAAGCCAGTGGATCTTGTCCCCATGCCCATTTATGCACGAGTGTCTGAGTCTGCCGAGTCATTTGCTAGGCATGTTAGGAGTCTGCATGACAACATCCGTCGTCAGATTGAGGCCAGCAATGCATGGTATAAGGAGTTAGCCGATGCCCATCGACACCACCATGAGTTCCAAGCGGGTGAATATGTCATGATCAGGGTAAGACCTGAACGGTTTCCCTCTGGAAACGGAAAGAAATTGCAAGCTCGCGGAGCCGGTCCATTTAGAGTGTTGAAACACATTGGATCCAATGCGTATGTTGTGGACCTGCCCAAGGAATATGGTATAAGCTCTACTTTCAATGTGTCGGATCTAGTTGCTTATAGGGACCCAGCGGTGATCCCTAGTGAGCCTTTCGAGCCATCTCCTCCCATTGAGAGTGATCCCACACCTGAGTGTCCACCACCAGCCACATTTCCACGGCAGCGAGAGCATATAGATCATATACTGGATGAGTAGGTGACTGTTAGCAGGAGTGGATCCTACCCGCCCTACCTAGTGCGATGGAGGGGCCGACCCGCCACCGAGGATACTTGGATCACCCGTGGAGAGTTGTAGAGGATATATCCGGACCTACTGGAGCCCTACCAGAGCGATACAGACCCTTACTCGACAGGGTTGAGCTTTTCCTACCCGGGGAGAATTGGTGCGGACACCAGAGCGAGCGAGAAGTACGAACCGGCGAGCCGTCGGTACTGTACGCGGAGCACCACTCGAGCTACATCAGCTTCCATCTGGCTCGGAGACAGTCTGGAGTCTCCCCCTTGAGTCTTAGTATTTATCATATTTATTGGGATTTTATTTGTGTGTAATGTGTGTTTATTTAGTTTTATTTGGATTGTAATAAGGATAGTAGATTGGGTTTATTTGTAAAATGGGACCACCTAGGTCCCGCGGGCCCCCCATCCCTTCTCCCATTGATCCACCTCAGCTCTTGGGCCCATGTGGGGTCAGTCAACCATCCAAGGTGGGCTTCTAGAAGAGTTGGACCAAGGGGGGATAAAGGGTAACAAAATTCAAATATGGGAACCTACAAGTCAAGGGGGCGCCCCATGTATATCATATTATATTAGGCTTGTAATTTTATTTTATTTGGTTCCAAACCACATGGGAGAAATAAATTTGAACTCCCCCATTTACCCCTCCCCTATTCTAGATCTAGGGTTAGAACTAGTCTTTTTGCATTTTCTATAAGACCCTTGTATTTCCATTTTGATTGGAATTAATGCATAAAACTTCGGAATTTTGTTAGAGCTCCAAGCTTGGTGCACCCCTCTCTCCTCCTCTCTCCCCTTCTGTAGCTGGGACGGCTGTATTTCTGAGGTGAGACGTCTCTTCTATCGGTTCGTGAGATCTCCATCGCCACCGCCATCGTGCCGCCGTTGCACCGCCGCCATCGTCGCCGGAGTTCTGTCCACTCAGGACATGCAGCTCTTCCCGGAATTTTTTCTCTCAACCTCGAGATCTGTTGGGTTCCAAACTTTCAAGGTGAGTTCTAGAGGTCCAACCCACGTTCTAAAAAAATGGGTGGAATTTCTAGCCTTCATTTTCCATTTTTCCAATTTCGTACCCCCATCCCTCTAGATCTGCCTGCAGTCTGTCTAGTGTCCCAACAACCAAGTTGGTCATGCATGAACCCACCGTCCCCATGTCTGAACGAGTTATAATTTTTATTGGGAATTCTATCCACCCAAGCCCTCTTCCATGAATTTTTTTGAGATTTATAGATCTCGTTTATATTTTCTTAAAATCTCTGTCAAATCCCAACTCAATTCTGTCTGCCACTGTCCAGATCCGACCACTTAGTGTTAGAAAATAGTTTTCCCCAAACAAACCTCCACCAGAAATTACAAAAAAACTATCCCCGTCTTCCTCTCTTTCACCTCTCCAACTTTCATGAAGAACTCAACACCTAGATCCGACGTCTTCCCTCTGGTCAACGTCAACTCTCAGGAAATTTCACTTCTGCCCGACCAGATCTGGGACAGAGATCAGTCAAGTTCTAAATTCTGCCATCAAGAGTACGGTCCCGACGAAATTCCTGGAACCATAGAGGGTCGAAGGATTTCGACAGGAGAGCTTTGTCGATCCGACATCGGTGCTGGTCGCAGTGAGCTTTGTCGCCAGAGCGCGCAGGTCTGAAATAGAGTTTCAGATCTGTGGGCAGCAGCTCCAACACTTGGAGATCGGAGCCGATCGGTCACCTCTCGGAGTTCCAGTCCGGCCGCCATCCAGGGGATCGCCCCTCTAGGTATCCCCTTTGCAACGGGACCCACTCCGCCAGATCCGGAGGACCGAGCAGTACGTGGGCCCCGCCGACCCGCCGAACGCGCTGTTCGGACAGCACCAAATTACGGCTTTCGGTATCGTCGGAGTGACCCCAAGATGCTGCCTGTCAACCCACTGTCGATCCTCCCTGGTCCTACATCCAGTTGCTGTGGGTCCTCGCCCGTGAATCTTGATGACGTGGCACAACTCCATGCTGAAGAAACAAATGCAGGCCTGGTCACGATGGTTGTAAACGTGATCATGGCTGAAGGTGACAGTGGGAGAGCGTCCACGTCGTCCGAAGAAATTCCAGCTGAAGAAAGAGCCGTCCCCCTCGACCCCTCCATGCATGACCCTACAACGCTAAGGATGCTACAGGAATATCGGCAGGAGATTGAACTATTAAAGAAGCAGCTAAATGAAAAGAATTTACAAGCGTCTACTGCCAAGCACCCCAAAGTTCCCCCTGAAACACCGGGAAGCCATGGCCAAACCCTTGAAGCTTCACCACAGGCAGACGTGTCTCAACCGGCGCCTAATTACATAGGAGGCACTCCCTCTCAGCAACAACACACTACCACTACGGCGCAACCCCCAGTGCTCTCATACCATGGGATTATCGTTACACCTCAGGCAACGGCGGCGACACTGCAGGTGCAGCAAGCCCACCTCTACCCAAGCCCAGTCGACCAGGTGATGATGAATAAAATGATGATAGATTGGATGATTGAAGAGAAGCTGGCCTACAAGGGCAACAAAGATTATGCCGCTCTTGATGTGTACAAGGCACCTTACCTTGTCCACCATGCTGCTAAAAGGCTACCTCCCAGCATCAATAAACTGCCAAAGTTTGACAAATTCAATGGACAAGGTTCGCCGAAGGAGCATATAGCCTACTACGTCAATGTAATGGGTGACTTGGCAGCTGACGAATCTTACCTACTCAAGTTCTTCGGGTCTTCCCTCACATGACTCGCTTTTGAGTGATATTCGAATTTACCAGCTGGGTCCATCGACGACTAGCCAGATATGCAAAAGAAGTTCCAGGAACGATTTCACGTTACCGAAAGAGAAATAACTATGGCCGAACTATATGCCTCCAAGCAGAGGATTGATGAAACTGCTTTGGAATATATTAAAAGATGGCGGAATCTCAGCATGAGATGCAAGTAGCCGCCACACCAAGAAGACAGTGTAAATCTGCAAACAAAATTTGAAGCGGGAGATCCTCAAAAAGATGATTGGAATTGAAATCAGGTCCTTTGACCGACTAAACACTGTGGTGGAATAAATTGAGGCTTTGCTATCCTTTGTCCCTATGGCTTTGAGCCAGAAGGCTGAATCAGCCAGTAAACGGCCTGCGCCTGAAGAAGTTCATACAGTCGACTTCAGGGTGTTCGAGCGGCAAAGAAATAAAGATGAAGGGGTCGTTGTCGGCCCTCCTCCAGTTAAACCTGCTGAACAACAAGAAGGGCCTCCCTTGCGGGCCAAAATGATGAAGCATTACTCCTTTCCTAAGGAGAAGACCCGGCTCTTGTTTGAATGGGCCACCAGATACAACAAGGTCACCCTGATAGAGCCGAAAAGGCCAGGTGATCTTAGAAGAAAAGACGACCCCCGTTTTTGCTCGTATCACCAAATGCTTGGGCACTCCATTGAAGACTGCTATGTATTTAAAGACATTGTCGAAGGTATGATCAAGAGAAAAGAGCTCCAGATGGGTGTGGACACCAAAAATAGCACGCACAGATTTCCTGCTCGGCCCAGCGTCAGCAACAACACCGAGTGAAGAAACCCCAGAGAGACTAGTCACCCAGACTCCCCAAATATGCACACTGCCATGAATCCATCTCCGGAGTCGCAACAGTGAAGAGAAATCAACCACCAAGAGCCCCACAATCCATGGGCCTCGAAGAAAATCAAACGGGTCATAACTCGTGCTCACAACGGGCTCAAAACTGCCCATTTAGCCGTTCAATGGCACGCCCAAGGCCCTTCAGCGGCACGCCCCTGGCCCCTCTCAGCGGCACGCCCTTGGCCTTCAGCGGCACACCCCCAAGGTCCTTCAACGGTATGCCTCATGTGCCTTCAACGGCACGCACCTTTTGGCCCGTTCAACAGCACACCCTCTGCTGCCTTCAACGGCACACTATTTTAAGCCTTCAACGGCACACTATTTTCAGCCTTCAATAGCACACTATTTTAAGCCTTCAACGGCACACTATTTCGAGCCTTCAACAGCACACTATTTCAAGCCTTCAACGGCACACTATTTCAAGCCTTCAGCGGCACACTTCTTGGGTCTTCCAACAGCACACTTGTGAAGGCCTTCAGCGGCACGCCTGTGAGGCTTTCTAGCGGCACGCCTTCCTCAGCCCCCAGCGGCACATCGTTTGGCCCATCCACGCTGGTCAACGCTCGTAGCCCTCGGCGCGCAGCGAAAGCATGGCAAGCCCATGCCTGGACCTTGCTGGGCTGTCCTCGCCCCACCTACTCCCGTCCTCGGCAGTCGTCGGCCTGACCAGGGGTATAAAAACCCCTCACTCCGACGGAAAAAGGGAGACACAGAGGAGCCCCCCCCCCAACAGAGGCTGGGGTTCGATCGGAGAAGGAAAAGAGAAGAAGAGAAGAATAGAGAAGAGGCCCCCGTCCCCTTGGTGCTATCCCGTCCGCCACCGCCTGTACGAAGGAGTAAAGAAATAAGAGAGAAGAGAGTGAGCTATGGGAGGGGAGGAGCTGGTGCTCCGCCCCCCTCCCCCCCCCCCACCGTGTTCATCTTGGCTTTTTCACCCTCTCTGTCTTTTTTCTTCTTCTTTTCTTTCCTCTCAATGTATTAGCTCATTTGGGTTGCTCTTCTGGTGAGAATAAAAGAAGGAAGCTTGTTAGATGCTCATGGCGTTCCCTTTTCTCATTTTTTTTAAGTTGCTTATTTCTTCCTCTTTACCGGCGGTTTGGCCCCTCCTGATGGTCTCCTTCCGCAATACTGGCATATCTAACTCAATGAGCACTGCCTCAGCGCAATACCGCCCAGAGTGGTCTACTCTCGGAGGATCCTCGTGCATGGTCTCTTTCCTCTTATGGTTTCTTCGCGGGGTTTAACCCCAAATCCGTCTTTTGGTCTGAAGGATTCACCCTTCCCTCTCCTCGAGTGCCCAGGGCCAATACTTCCTTCGTGGTGCCCTTAGATCTCTTTCTCCTTCTTTTGGGCAAACTCTTTTAGCTCAGACCCAGCCCGGTGTACCAACACCCTCTCCTCGTTGGTTTGCCAACCCATGAACATTACCAATATTGCATCCACGCTCTCTGATCCCTTGCCCGGCACAGCCTCAGCAATCCTTACCCGGCACACCCCAATCACTCCTGCCCGGCACACTCTTAACCCGGTGCACTCACTGGCCGAGCCCAGTCCGGCACAGCCCTCACTCGAGCCTATCCCAGTACACCCCCCCCAGTGTTAGCCAGCCCGTCACACCTTCTTGAACCCCTCTTACTCGGCACGGTTGCCATCTCCTCCTACCCAGAGCACTCCCAGTCTGTCTTAGTCGGGTCTCCCGCTCGTTCATTTCTCCGAGGTTTTCCGAAGTTTCATCAAAGGTGTTGCCGCTCTCGGGTGCCCACCTCCAGTTGTCGGGTTCTGCCACTCCATGTGGGCGCATTCCCTGTATCTCCTCCCTTACGCTCGGGTCAAGGGGAGATGCTGTCGAATTTTTGTTAGAAAATAACAAGACGTTAAAAGGCAAAAGGACGCAACAAACAAATGGGATAATAAATACATAGCAAAAGACAAGAAAAGCAACAAATAAATAGAACAACAACAGATTGCAAGAAGAAGGAGAAAAGATTTGTATAAAACTACGCAGAAATGAAAGAAAAGAAGAAAAGAAAAGCCTTAAAAATAAGTAACAGGAGGAGTGGGCCTTCATCGGCACACATGTTCCAGACTTCGCCAGTACACCCTATCAACCCTCCAATGGCCCACTCTAACGGCCCTTCAACGATGCACCTTTTTGGCCCTTCAGCGGCACACTTCTCCTCACCGTCTCTCTCTTTCTCACCGGTGCACTCCCCCCACCGTCTCTCTCTTTCTCACTGGTACACTTCCTTTCCCCCTCACCGGTACATCCTCATCTATCTTTCTATCTCACCTCTTCTTCCACCGTCTCTTCGAAGTGGAACCCAATGTATAGACTTGGCAGATTGATGCACGAACACAGCAACAAGCAATGTATAGACTTTAATAGACGATGTACAGACTTTGAGCTAGCCAATGTTTAGACTTTAATAGACGATGTACATACTTTAAGCGGGCCAATGTATAGACTTTCATGGACGATGTACAGACTTTGAGCTGGCCAATGTATAGACTTTAGTAGACGATGTACATACTTTGAGCTGGCCAATGTATAGACTTTGATAGACGATGTACAGACTTTGAGCTGGCCAATGTATAGACTTTGATAGACGATGTACATACTTTGAGCTGGCCAATGTATACACTTTAATAGACGATGTATAGACTTTGAGCTGGCCAATGTATAGACTTTAATAGACGATGTACAGACTTTGAGCTGGCCAATGTATAGACTTTCATGGACGATGTACAGACTTTGAGCTGGCCAATGTATAGACTTTAATAGACGATGTACAGACTTTGAGCTGGCCAATGTATAGACTTTGATAGACGATGTACAGACTTTGAGCTGGCCAATGTATAGACTTTGATAGACGATGTACATACTTTGAGCTGGCCAATGTATAGACTTTAATAGACGATGTACATACTTTGAGAGGGCCAATGTATAGACTTTAATAGACGATGTACAGACTTTGAGCTGGCCAATGTATACACTTTCATGGACGATGTACAGACTTTGAGCTGGCCAATGTATAGACTTTAATAGACGATGTACAGACTTTGAGCTGGCCAATGTATAGACTTTAATAGACGATGTACAGACTTTGAGCGGGCCAATGTATAGACTTTAATGGACAACGTACAGACTTTGAGCTGATCAATGTATAGACTTTCATGGACAATGTACAGACTTTGAGCTGATGAATGTACAGACTTTGTGTGCAGCAACCAGCCGATGTACAGACTTCGTGTCGCAGCGACCCGTCAATGTATAGACATTGGGCTGAGGGACGTATAGACTTCATGTGTGCTAGCAGCCAGTGTACAGACTCTGAGTTGTAGCAAATGGATAATGTGCAGACTCTAGCAGGCGATGTACAGACTTTGAGTTTTCCCCCGGCACACCCTCTTCTACCTTCGCCGGCACACCCTCCTCGGTGCCTTCCCCGACACATCCTCTTCTCCCTTCACCGGTACACCTTGGGACGCCCTCATTGGCACGCCCCCCATACCCCTTGCCGGTACGCTCTCCAGCGGCCCTCTCCCTCCGGAAAACATACACATATAACATATGATGATAATGACATTGGTGATAATAATAATAATAATAATAAATAAATAAATTAATGAAAATTATGATAAATGAAGAAATCCGAATATAGACAGGAAACAAACAAAAATGTGAAATAGTGATAATAAAAAGGTGTAAAATAATAATAATAATAAACAAAAAGGGGGGAGGAATCATTCGGAACAAATGCATAAAGAAGAAATGAACATCAAGAGGAAAGAGAGGAATATATAATTAAAATCTCAGATAAAAAAATACCAGGGTCCACATTGCAGCCCCATCTCTCTCCGTGACCCGACGCAGAAGGAACAATGATGCCGCCCTCTCAGGCCGGGCCCGAGTCTTGGGAATTATCCTGACATGGCCAGGCCCCGACCTAGTCTTGGGCCGACATTCCAATCAGACTAGACTCGTTCCTCAGGCCGGATCCCTTCCGAGCCACTACTAAAATTACCGCACGTTCGGCAAACATTTGAACGTGTTCTCCTCAGTTTTCACCGCGTTTCTATTATGGACCTGTGTCTGAATATGAAAAGACCTATGAGCAACCAACATGGCCGACGGCTCCTACCCCGACGTGGTCGTGACCCAGTATTGCTCCGGGCCGATAGCTCGTCAAATCGGACTCACTCTATCGAGATTCGTTCCCGTCCTTTCATTGAAATTGTCGCAAACTCGGCATACATTTTGATGTGAAACACTAAGGAGGTATGCAGCAAAGAGACAAAGATCCTTGGACCTATTCCGCAAGCACAATCACAAAGCAATAAAGTACTAGATTGGGGCCGAATTGCCGTCGCACACACACGAGCCCGGGTGACTTGATGATGCTAAGTGGAGGTGATGGATCAAGACCCTAGCTGGTAGAGTGCCAGCATGGCTAGGGTTGCCCTCCCGAAGGTACGAGGCCCACGCTTAAGGGGCTGGCCGGGTGCCAATTGGGGCACTGGGTCCCTCTCTCTCACAGCCCACAGTGACCGCTCGTAAGTGGAACACACGGGGTCGGGCGCTCTCTCTCTTGCTCAACGAAGCAATTCTGCAGATATTAGATGAACAAATATGGATAATAGAGCAAAGTTCAGAGCTTACCCTGGTTGGTTTGAAGAAACCAACCCCGTTCGGAGACGAGGGCGAGCGGGGAAGTGTGGGTTCCCCGCACACTGCGCTGATGAAGCTTGATCCCTGCTTAATAGTTACAAGCACTACACCTCACACAGGACGGTGGACATGGGGTGGGGATATCTGTATTACAAATCAAACACTACCTCCGCACAGCGAGGGGCGTTAAGCCAGCCAGGCGGGGAGGGGAGAGTTGCTCGGATTGCGCCGACGGAGCACCCGGCCGAATCTGCTCGGGTCTGGAACAGCAAGACAGGGGGTCGGTGTAGCCGCCGCTGTAAGCTCCCCCGGACTCAGAACTTGATGAGACTTGTGCCAAAACGTTGCTGACGTACCCAGGCACGACTGTGAATTTTTGTGGGTGGGTCCGAAGTCGTCACCGGCAGGGGCAAGCTCTGGAACAGGGTCCCTGCGATCAGGCTTGGACTGCTCCCAGGATGCAACAGCAGACGGATGAAGTCACCACAATCACTTCCGAAGTCCAAACGAGCTGGGACCAAGACGAGCACGACCGTGGCCGAGTCTTCTTCGAGAAGCAAGAAAGAACGGCACCGGAGGAGGTCGGGGCCGAGAGCAGCAGTCCGAGAAGTAGAAGGGTGTTGGAGCAGATCCTGACTGACCTGAACAGCGTCCCGGTGGTAGAAATATTGGTACAATTATCTCTGACCTCTGAATGAGGCCCCGCTGGCTGCGTTGGACAGAGAACAGGTGGATCTTTGCCGCGGTCAAGTGGCGTGCCAAGGGGAGCAGTGGTGTGGTCGCAGGAACTTCTTCAAGTTGCTTCTAGTTGCAGGCCGGACTGGTTCTGCGCAGTTGGCGAAGGACGGCTCTCCTGTGCAGCTCCGACCTCGGATTGAGGCGAAACCACCTCGCCTGCGAAGACGACCGGAAGAGCTTTCCGTCTATGTAGACTACTTTCCCAGGAGCTCCGGGGTGGAGTCTGAGGCGGTGCTGCAAGAGACTGTCGATCTGCAGGTCTTCAGCTGCACACAGATTGGAAGAGAGAAATGGTGGAGGGGGGTTTCCTTGGTGGAGGGGTAAGGGATATGGGTGCTTTGGTGGTGGGGAGGGGTTTGGAAGGTGGGAAGGGGTGGTGAGGGTGGAGGCCAGGGGCGGAGCTAGCAGGGAGAGGGGTGGGTGCGCAAATGGCCAAGGGGGGAGGTGGTGGGGAGATGGGGGCGCAAGTGGCTTGGAGGAATGGGGAGGGCTCCTCTTGATTTGGGTGGTGGGTTAATGGGAGGGTTTAATGGAGGTCTAGGGAATAGGAAGGGGTTTCTTTGGGGATGGGAAGGGGTGCCTAGGAGAAGGGAGTCTCCCTTGGGAAGGTGAAAGGGTGTATGGGGAATGGGAAAGGTTGCTTGGGATGTGGAGGTACTAAAGGGGAGTAATGGCTCTTGGGAAGGTGAAAGGGTGGGGGGCTGAGGTGGCGGGTGATGTGGCAAGGGGGGGGGAGGTGAAGGGGCAGGTTCGCCCAAGGGAGAGAGAGAGAGAAGGAGAGAGAGAGGGGTTCTCCCCCTTTAGATATATATATATATATATATATAGAGCTAGAGAGAGAGAGAGAAGACAATGCTTGTGGATAAATTTACTCAATACTTCATTCATTCATTGGCTCTCTCAAGTGGGGTTGGGGTCCTATTTATAGGGATCCCAACATTTACAAAAAGTCCCTGAGATAAGTGCTAATAGCAAATAAGCAAAAGAGATGGGGAAGGGGGAGGGCGCCCCTGGGTCAGGCCCACCTAATTGGGCCCATAAGACACTCTAGCCCAACATGATGACACAAACTTAGGCAAATAACATGATAACCTAGGGACTTGACTCAAAACAAAGGCAAATTACATCAAAATGACTCAAGTAAAAGGAGAAAATACACCAAGATGACCCAAATAGCAAGCCCAAGTGTCGAAGTGGACCCGTCCAGTCGTGGAGCCGCATCCTACCCGTCTCCGGGAGGGAGAGAGGTGTCGAGCCAGAGGGAATCACGGGTGATGTCCCCATCACATTTGTACGGGATTGTTCCTATCTACGCGCACCTTCAATATGGACCCTTGTCCGAATATCAAGTGGTCCGCAAGTGACCGACAGAAATCTGAATAGAACGAGATGGCTCCTGTCATCCCTGGACCCTATACACGGGAATATCAATAAGGCCTTTTTGGGCTGTGCTTGGACCTCGGGTCCGTCCTGATTTTGGTCACTGTCTGACCCACACCCTCGGCCTATAGCTCGCTTCCTTCGAACATGTTTTGGTTTTGGAATCTAGTGCCGGGACTCTTACCCGTTGCCCTCCGGCACCGGGAACATTAATGATGCCCACGCAATCCCTGTTTGGACCGCGGGACGCGCCCCCGGTATGGTCCCGACTCGATCTCGCACCGGGCCAATAAATTCGCCAGTTTCCTGCTACACTAACCGAGATTTAACCGAATGTTTTCAGTGTCTCAGAATAATGTATTTGCCGTATCACGGCATACATTTGTTCCAGGTCCTCCTGCGACGATTATGATATTCTCAAGCCGGGCACATGTCCGAATATTAAACGGTCTCCCGAATGACCGACACGTTTCGAACTTCCGCTTCCCTAGGCACAGGACTTTTCAGCCGATTCAAGGGATACTCCCCGTTGCCCCTTTGCACTAGAAATATTAATGACGCTCATGCAAGTCTTGTTTCGACCGCGGGGGGCCCACCGCAGATAGTCGCAGCTTGCCCTTGCACCGGGCCAACAGACTTACTGGTTTCCGACCGCTCTAACCGAGGTTTGGCCGAACGTTCCCCATTCTTTTGGATAATAAAATTGCCATATCCTGGCATACATATGCTCCGGTTTTCCCGTGGCGATTACGCTTTTCTCGAGCCGGACATTCGTCCGAACATTAAATGGTCAGTACACGACCGACATGACCGCGGATGGTTTTCTTCTCGCCCTCGCGTGAGGATTTCAACACATTGTAATAGACTTTTCATGCAATTAATTTCTTGGCCATGAGGCCCTGAATCCCGGCAATTAATCAAGGGTGTTTCTTCGTATGGGGGATGTAAATGACGTCGTGACCTTTATGGCGCGGCGGGTTTTGGTCCTGACACGAACCACACAATTGTTTGACCGAGTCAGATCAAGCGCACCATGGGCTCTTCGGAGCCCGAATAAATTATCACTTTATGACTGGCACACCCACGCACTCAATAGACGAACCACCTGAATAAGCGAATTTTAGTGCGTCCACAAGTATGGTGTGGACGCCTGGTGGGACCAAAACTACCCTTCATCTCTTCGCTGGGATTTAGGGCCTCATGGCCCCCTAATAAACGATGTTTGCCTGCTTTGATGAATTGCAGGTGCTGTCTTCGCCAGCCCTATGGGGAGAAAATTCAGACTCGATGTAGCTACCTTCGTGGCCTTGAGGACGCTGCTTCGAAGCATATGCAGCTTCCAAGAATCATGGGGGCTGTTATAAAAAAAAGGGAGAAGAGAAAGAGAAAAGAAGGGAGGGGAAATCAAACCCCCCTTTTCCTCAAAAAGAAAGAGAAGAAAAGAAGAAAGAAAGAAAAGAAGAAGAGAATAAGAGAAGAAAAGAAGAAAAGAAGAAAAAGAGAAAAGGAAGAAGCAAAAAAAGGGAAGAGAAAGAATTGGCAAGAGAGGGTTGTACGGCCACGTCCGTCGAGACCCGTGCTGAACAAAGATTACCACTATGGGGTTGATGCGGTGGAGCGAACCACTCATCCCCTCCCTGAGGGGGTGAGCGCTCTCCTGCACCTCCACCCTGGTCAATCATACAAAAAAGGGGAGAAATGAAGAAGAAAGGAATAAAATTTGGCCAGCATCGCCGACTGAAAGAGCAAGAAGAAACTCGACATCCCGCCCGACTCTAGGAGGTCCCGAGTCCGCGGTGCAATGACCCCGCTCGTTCCTCCTTCCTGCTGCCTCCATCCGGCACAAAACGGCCCCCGAGTGGTTGTTAAAAGACCCAGTGAGCCACAATTGTAGCTTGGTGAATGGTTGCCCGCTGTGGGGAATGCTTTATAGCAATGAGGCCAAGCACGACCACCACTCTCGAAGAGAGCATGCACATACCCCACCATGGGGGATGAGAAGAAGATATATACCCTGCTACGGGAGCATAAGAGGCAAAAAAAGAAATACACCCCATTCCCAGGGGCACATGAAGAGAATCTGCCCTGACTGAGGGGCACACAAAGCAAAAGCTACACCCCGGCTTCGGGGCATTTGAAGAAGAATCCGCCCCGACCTGGGGACGTAAGAAGAAATAGAGCTGCACCCCGGCTTAGGGGCATTTGAAGGGGAAATACACCACGATATGGGGGCACCTGAAGCAAAAGACATACCCCACCATGGGGGCATAAGAAGAAAAGAATTCACCCCGGCCTGAGGACACACAAAAAGAGAAATTCACCCGGGCTTAGGGGTATATAAAAAAAGAACGTACCTCGGCCTGGGGGAATAAGAAACAAAAGCGCACCCCATGCTAGGGGCATATGGAGAGGAATGCACCTTGCCCTGAGGGCCGCAAAAAGTATAAGAACACACCCTGGCTTAGGGGCATTTGAAGAAGAAACATACCCCGCCAGGGGGCATAGAAGTCATGAAGAATACGCCCCGACTTACGGGCATTTGAAGAAGTCACATCCCGCCTCGGGAGCATGAGAAGCAGCAAGAATACACCCCGGCCTAGGGGTATTTGAAGAAGAAATATACCCCACCTGGGGGCATAGAAGTCATAAAGAACACGCCTCGGCTCAGGGGCATTTGAAGAAGCTACATCCTGCCTTGGGAGTATAAGAAAAAAAGAGTCCACCCCATCTTAGGGATATTTGAAGAAGAAATACACCCCGCTATGGGGGCATAGAAGTCATAAAGAATACGCCCCGACTTAGGGGTATTTGAAGAAGAATGATACCCCGCCTCGGGGGACATTGCAAGCAGCGATACACCCTGCTAGGGCGCACAGGAAGCAAACCACACCCCACTCCTAGGGACACATGAAGAGAGTACACCCCGCCATGGGGGGCACATGAAGAGAATTCACCCCAACTCGGGGGTACATAAAGCAACAAAGAATACACCCCGCCTTTGGGGAATCTGAAGAAGAAGCATACACCCCACCAACGGGGGCACAGGAGTCGTCGAGAATCCACCCCACTTTGGGAGCACAAGAAGCAGACATTCCCCAGCATGTCGGGGCAGAAGAAGAAGAATCCCCCTCGAGGGCATATAAAAAAAAAAAAGCAAAGATACACCCGGTGCCCGGCGCACATGAAGAGAAAGGCACCACCCTCTGGGGGCACAACAAGCAACAAAGATACACCCCATTCCTAGGGGCACATGAAGAGAAATACACCCCTGCTCCAGGGGCATATGAGATAAAACTATACCTCGATTTAGGGGCATTTGAAGCAAAGACTTCACCCCGCCTCAAGGGGGGGCATAAGAGACGAAAGATATACCCCACCTCGGGGGCACAAGAAGAAAACACACCCACCTTGCGGGCATAAGAAGCCAAGAGATATACCCCGCCACGGGGTAACAGAGGTAAAATGCATTCCCCCCGGGGGCACGTAAAGCAACATACCCCTCACCTCGGCAGCATATGAGGCCAAGAAGCTACATCCCGGCTCGGAAGCATAAGAAACAAAAGATATACCCCATGTCCGGGGCATATGAAGCCAAGAAACACACCCCCGTCTCGGGGGTATTTGAAGAAGAAGCATACCTCGCCTCGAGGGCCTAGAAGCTATAAAGAACACCCCCCGACTCAGGGGCATATGAAGAGAAGTCCACCCCGGCCTAGGGGTATTTGAAGAAGAAGCATACCCCGCCAGGGGATATAGAAGCCATAAAGAATACGCTCCGGTTTAGGGGTACTTGAAGAAGCTACATCCCGCCTTGGGAGCATGAGAAGAAAAGAGAATCCACCCCGGCTTAGGGACCTTTGAAGGAGCACACCCCAGGCTCGGAGTCCATGAAGCAATATGCACCCCCCCGGGGAGGACATCTGAAGCAGAACAAACAACATCCCCCGGCCTAGGAAAGCATATGAAGAGAGGAATACACCCCGATATGGGGGCACGTAAACAAAGAAGAAGAATTCACCCCACCTCGAGTGCATAAAAAGTAAGAACTACACCCCGCATCAAAAGCGGCAATACACTCCACTCTGGGGGCACTAGAAGCGGAATACACCCCGTGCCGGGGGCATATGAAAAAAAAAGGATACCTCGCTCTGGGGCATCAGAAGCAGCAATACGCCCCACATTGGGGGCATCAAAAGCAGCAATACACCCCACCTTGGGAGCACAAGAAGCAAACATTCCCCTCGGTGTGTCTGGGAAGAAGAAAAGAATTCACCCCGGCCTGGGGACACTTCAAGAAAGAAGCACATCCCGCCACGGGGGCACATGAAGAGAACCCCTCTCACCTCGGGAGTATAAGAAAGGGAAGAATACACCCTGGTCCGGGGGCTTTTGAAGAAACAACACACCCCCTTCGTGGGAGACAAAGCTACACCCCGACCCAGGGACACATGCAGAGCATCCACCCCGCTCAGGGGGCACAAAGAGGTACACTCCGCCCTTGGCGCATAAGAAGCAGAAGCATCTACCCCGACCCGGGGCACAGAAACGAAGAGACATACATCCCAATCTGGGGGCATAAGAAGAAAGATATACTCTGCCCAAGCGGCATTTGAAGAAACAACATACCCTGCTTCGGGGGCACAGAAGCCGTAAAGAGATGCACCCCAGCCTCAGGGGGGCATAAGAAGCAAGAGATACACCCCGTGCTGGGGACATATGAAGATAAGCACTCCTCCGCCTTCAGGGGTAGAAAGAGATCAGAATTCACCCCCGCTATGGGGGGGTATAAGAAACAAAAGACACGCCCCGTACCAAGGGCATATGAAGAAGAAACATACCCCGCTTGGGGGCATAGAAGCCGGGAAGAGTATACCCCGGCTTAGGGGGGGCATTTGAAGAGAGCTACACCCCGTACCAGGGGCAGATGAAGAAGAAGCATACCTCGCTTTGAGGGTCTAGAAGCTATAAAGAACACGCCCCAGATCAGGGGCACATGAAGAGAAGTCCACCCTGGCTTAGGGGCATATGAAGAAGAAACATACCCCACCTGGGGGCATAGAAGCCGTGAAGAGTATACCCCACCATGGGGGCATTTGAAGAGAGCTACACCCCGCCTCGGGGGCATTTAAAAAAAACACACCCTGGTCTGGGGACATAGAAGCCAAAAAAATACACCTCGCCTGGGGGCACATAAGCAAAGAGGCAAAACACACCCCTCAGGGGGGATGCACACCAAATGAAGCTACACCCCAACCTGGGGGCACATTAAGAGAAATACACACCAGCACGGAAGCGTTAATGAGAAAAGAAGAGCAGAAAAGAAAGAAAAAAGGGGCATACGAGGCAGACGTGGTCTTCGAGCCCGCCTCATCCCATAAAAGAAGAGAAGAAAAGAAAAAAAAGAGTCACGAGGTAGACGTGATCTTCGAGCCCGCCTCATCACACAAAAGAAGAGAACAAGAGGAGGAAAAGACACATGAGGCAGACGTGATCTTCGAGCCCGCCTCATTACACAAAAGAAGAGAAGAAGAGGAAGAAAAGACACATGAGATAGTCGTGGTCCCTGGACCCGCCTTTTCACACAAAAGAAGAAGAGCAGAACCAAAATAAGACACATGAGGCAAACGTGGTCTTTGAGCCCGCCTCATCACACAAAAGAAGAAAAGGAAAGAAAGAATGCACATGAGGCGAACATGGTCCTTGCACCTGCCTCTCTACAAGAGAAGAATAGAAGAAAAAAAAAGAGACATGAGGCAAACATGGTCCCTACACCCTCCTCTCTACACAAAAGAAGAAGAGAAGAATAGAAGAGAAAAAAAGAGACATGAGGCGAACATGGTCCCTGCACCCGCCTCTCTACACAAAAGAAGAAGAGAAGAAAATAAAGAAATGATCACGAGGCAAACATGGTCCTTGCACCTGCCTCTCCATAAAAAAGGAAGAGAAGAAAAGAAAGAGCAATCATGAGGTAAACATGGTCTCTACACCTGCCTCTCTAAAAAAGAAGAATAGAAGAGAAAAAAAGAGACATGAGGCGAACATGGTCCCTGCACCTGCCTCTCCATAAAAGAAGAATAGAAGAAGAGTCACGAGGCAGACGCGGTCTTCGCACCCGCCTCTCTACACAAAAGAAGAAGAGAAGAAAAGAAAGAAATGATCATGAGGCAAACATGGTCCTTGCACCTGCCTCTCCATAAAAGAAGAAGAGAAAAAGAGAAAGAGCAATCATGAGGCAAATATGGTCTCTGCACCTGCCTCTCTACAAAGGAAGAATAGAAGAAAAAAAAAGAGAGAGAGACATGAGGTGAACATGGTCCCTGCACCTGCCTCTCCATAAAAGAAGAAGAGAAGAAGAGAAAGAAGAGTCACGAGGCAGACGCGGTCTTTGCCCCCGCCTCTCCATAAAAGAAGAAGAGAAGAAGAGAAAGAAGAGTCACAAGGCAGACGCGGTCTTTGCACCCCCCTCTCCACATAAAAGAAGAAGAGAAAGGGCAGTCAGGAGGTGAACATGGTCTTTGCACCTGCCTCTCCATAAAAGATGAAGAGAAGAAGAAAAAAAAAGAGAACAGTCACGAGGCGAACATGGTCATTGCACCTGCCTCTCCATAAAAGAAGAAGATAAGAAGAGAAAGAACAGTCACGAGGCAAACATGGTCTCTGCACTTGCCTCCCCATAAAAGAAGAAGAGAAGAAGAGAAAGAACAGTCACGGGGTGAACACGGTCCTTGAACCCGCCTCTTCACACAAAAGAAGAAGAGAAGAAAAGAAGGAAATGATCACGAGGCAAACATGGTCTTTGCACCCGCCTCTCCTCACAAAAGAGGAAGAAAAGAAGAGAAAGAAGAGTCACAAGATGAACTTTTACCTCCGACCTTCAGCCACCCAACAGACGGAAACTGACTAGACCTTCCACTAGGGGGGCGTTAAACCGACAAGACCTTCCGCCGACGGGGCGTTAAACCGACTAGACCTTCCGCCGACGGGGCGTTAAACCGACTAGATCTTCCACCGACAGGGCGTTAAACTGACTAAACCTTCCGCCACCGGCGACCAACTTTCAGCCATCGGGGCTTCAACCCGATAACTACCCCTTCATCGGCCTTCGGGTCGACAGTTATCTCATCATCGGCCTTCAGGTCGACAGCTATATAATCATTGGCTCCTAGCCGACAGCTACCTCATCATCGACTCCTAGCCGACAGCTATATAATCATCGGCTCCTAGCCGACAGTTACCTCATCATCGGCTCCTAGCCGACAGCTATCTCATCATTGGCACCCCAGCCGATAGCTTCCCAGTTAAAAAAATAAACCTCTCGCTTTGGTTCGGATCCTTCCCCGGCCATAGAACAAAAGAATAAACCTTCCATTTTGGTCCAGATCCTTCCCTGGCAAGAGAACAAAAGAGACCCTTCTCTTCGACTCTCACATCCCGCTACCCAACGCCCCTCTGCAGGGCCATTTCGGCCGGGGCCCACTGCTAGGATTAATCCATCCGTCCCACCGCGCTTCCCGATTCTGGCTCCCGTAGCCTGCTCCCCAGCATCTTTTAGCCCTTATGGCTCACTCACGTGATGTCCCTCGGATTCTATAGCTCGCTTCCCTAATATCCTTTCAGCCCTTTTGCGGTCTGCCTCCTTAATACCTTTACTACCACTACACTTATACGTAACAACAATATTTTCCTATGAAAAAAAATAACAAAAACAAAAAAAAACAACAACAACAAAATAACAAAACACAAAAAAAAACAACAAGCAAAAAAGGAGAATGCACGATTGCCCCGCTTGCATGGTTGCTTAATATAGAATAATACACCTCCTTGAAATTTTCTAGGACCGTGTTTCCTTGCTAAATAATAATATCACCCCGATTCCGGATGCACGCGCGTCACGACGTACGCTGGAAGGGAACCCAACTATGGCGGGTGCACACGTCAAGGGGAAGAGTCATGGCTGAATCGCTAAGCCCAACTCACAAAATAAACCTGAGACAACGCTCCCACACTTAGCACTTAATGTGTTCAATAGCCTTCGACTATAGGGATTGCCCGAATTTCTTCTTAGCACTCTACGGAGGCTTGAATTCCTGCACTCGCGTGAAAGGTAATCGTGAGGAAAAAGCTATCTACCCCCACTGTAAAAAAAAGAGAGAGAGAAGAAGAAAAGAGAGAAAAAAAGAAAAGAGAGAGAAACGCGGAACCGAGTAGCCGGGAATCCCCACTGAAACAAATGAGAGACTCGCGCGAAATGGTGAAGTGAATCACAATAAGATGAATCTTAGTAGCCGGGAATCCCCATTGAGACACGTGAGGAGACTCGCGCCGAACGGTGAAATCCGCTACCAAAATAAACAGATGGGGGCTGTGTGAAGCTACCGAAAGTCGAAAGCCTGGAACTAATGTGTAGGCACTAGAGTGATCCTCGAGTGTCACCAGGAAAACCTGTATATCCCTATGGTTAGGGCCCTTTGTTCACACATTTGCACTGCCACGCCACAGAGAATTGCCTCGGGTGAAACACGTGAATTTCGGCTATGCATGTAAGACATGCGATATCCTCTTGACGGGTGCATGATCACGCAAAAGTTCATCGTTTAAAACACGCGTATCAATCTTAAAATTTCTAACTCGCACTATATGAAAGACAGACATAATAAGGTGGCGAGAAGGGTCGAATCCATAGGGAAGATGAGATTTTTAGAGTTAACAACCTTGAAGTCCTTTGGAAAAACACTTGTGATTTTGTTTTGCTTAAATAAAATAGTGGATGGAAATAAATCTATCTAAAGAATATGAGAGGGATTGAGAAGAGAAATTTGAGAAAGGGAGAGAGAAAAGAGAACATAATTTGTCAAAATAAATTTTATTGCTAAAGACATGAAAATTACAATCTAAGAAAATTGAGATTACAACCAATAAAAACTACAAGATAAGTGAAGAAACTAAAGCCATGAGAGGATGATGAATGCCGTCGTCTCCTCCTCGCCGAGCCTTGGAGAGGATCGCTCCGCCTTGAAGGAAATCATCATGGAAAGAGATGGATGAAGAAGCCGTCATCGTCTATGTCATGAACCTTGGAACGTCACCCATCTTGATGTGCACGCCTCCATGAAAGGAGAGTTGTGGAGGATAAACTTTGGAGAGAAATATAAGAGGAATGTGGAAGGGTTTATGTGGAGATGAAGAAAGAAGAAGATGAGAGAATAAAATAATGGAAAAATAAATATAACTACTAAACGGAGAAGAATTGGAGGAAGTGATAGAAGAAGAAAATATATATCTACAAGAGAGGAAGAACTTTGATGAAGAACTCAGAGAGAAAATAAGAGTGGAAGGGCTTAAAAATGGAGGAAGAACAGAGTGTAGTGCCTCGGATGAACAGTAAAATCACAAGATAGCAAGTCGAAAAATGAGAAATAGATTGAAAACCAGAAAGAATTAGAAGATGGTGTAGAAGAAGAAGTTGTAGAAAATGTAAAAATAAAGAACTTTCATGAAGATAGTAAGAGGAGAAAATGAACAAAAGTTGGAGAAATAAGGAGAAGAACAGAGAGGAATACTGGTTCGCAGATGAACAGGACAACACAGTTCACAACACAAAATAGCTTGAAAACTAAAAGGAACTAGAAGATGATGCAGAAGCAGAAATTGTAGAAGACTTAAAGAGGAAGAACTTTTATGAAGAACACAAGAGGAGAAAACGAACTTCCATGAGAGAAACCGGAGGCCTAAGGTTGGGAGAGAAAGAGGGAGAGTGAAAGATTGCCAAAAGAAGTACCCCCTTCTCCTCCTTGTCATGGGCTATTTATAGGAAAAGTTGGATAGATGGAGGGTGGAGATTGTATCAAAAGGAGATGGATGGATGAGATTTAAGTAGAATATGATGTATGGGGAAGAGAAAAAGTAGGTGAGTACACCCTCCTTAGGCTTTGGACAACCCCCTTCCCAAGACTCATCATTCCTCTCCTTTATTTCAAACTTTGAATTCAATTTTCCCTCCAACCAAAATGTGTACTTCTTTTCCTCAATTTCAAACTTTTGGAATTTATTTTCCCTCCAATCAAAATATATACTTTTGACTTGGTCAAAGTAGTGGTGACAGTTTTACCCCCGGCTTCTTTTGTAATTGCTTCGGTGTCCTACACACACATAATTACACTTTAGTCCATAAAAATTACCACAATATGCACATAAATCTTAAATGCTCATGATTATGCAATGGAGAATTAATGCTCATAGTCCTCAACTTTAATTTATTATTAAATAAGATAATTGAATTAATCAATTTCGTGAAAGCTCCAATTTAAATGCGGAGTTGAGGTTAACTATGAAATATGCATAATTACCTAATTATATGCATATAAAATGGTGTACATGCAATGAATTGTCATAATAAATGGACACTTATCACACCCCCCAACTTACTCATTGTTAGTCCCTTAGCAATGTAAATAAATTAAAATTTTAGGACTAACAAGAGTTTGTAAAATTCATGCTCTCATATCCAGTTCTCCCTTCATAGAATCAACCAAAGATTAGGAATCTGGAATCATTAATGCACACTAACCTTATGTAAGAACTTATGATTAAGAATTTAAATCAAAGCTCAATAGCACTTGTGCATGTGTAACTACCAAATCAACAGCTTAGACAATTGCATCCCCCATTCGCTATTCCAAATAAATGTCATTCACTCCTGCACTTCCTCACCAGAGCATTAAACATACTAGTTTTTTTTGTCTGCCTTATTTCTTTGTCCCTTTGGGATCTTTTATTTCACACATGATGATGCACTACCCTTCACTGCTCAACGTGAACCTCGACTCTTGCCTTAGGAGAAGCAGACCCAGTTTCGTAGATCCAGGTTCTCTTTTCCGTTTTACGCGAACCTCAACACTCTTAGGTGAAGTAGGTCCGGTTACTAAGATTAGGGGCATTTTTCATGGTGTTTATTTATTTTTTTCTTCTTTTTTTCTCCTTTTTTTTATAGTGCCATTGCACTTATTTGATAGATAATTTGGCAGAAAGCTTTGTATAAAGATCTCTTTTCTTAAGAAGTGCAGAATATCAGATAATATATCTAAAATAGCAGAGGGTTTGTCTTGCTTGTTTCATTAGTGTGCAATGTGTAAATTTTTTTCTAAAGTGCAGATGAACTTTAAAGGGATTCTTATATCAGTTTTCCATGGCTGGATTGACTAAATTTTCCATCATCCTTCTCCCTAGTTTTTTCTATTCCAGAATTACTTTTAATTTAAGCATGACTCATGAAACTCAAAATGGGGTTTACATCTTTCTATGATGACATGCAAGATAGAACTATATACATCATGAAAATTCTTCTCTCCCCCCAACTTGAATGACATTGTCCCCAATGACATATATAATTGAAAGCAATGGAACAATGTATCAATAAATACATTTGAGTAGGAAAGAGACAACCAGATATGCGGGATGAAACTTCCATCAATCTCATGGATGACGACGACTTCTTCGAGCTCCTACACACACAAGTGAAAAATGACTCACTAAGTTATTGAAGGAGAAATGGTTGGGTTGCCTCCCAATAAGCGCTAAGTTTAACGTCTTCAGCCAGACGCATGAAAGCTCACTAACCAACGTGTGGCATTCAGAATGAGCCACCAAGTGATCTTGTCCTCTTTCAAATTCCAGCTCTCATACCATTGGAAGACAAGAGTAAGCATGTATGGACTGGGGCTAGAAATAGGCAGGGCTCGCACATTATTGATTTTAATTTTAACCATGTGTGTGAGCCAATTTTCATCTTTAGGGATCAAGAAATAATCAATGGCTAATAATCTGTCAAGATCGGGGTTGAACCTTTGCCCAACAGCAACCCATTGTTCCCCTTGTCCTGCATCTTCCTGCCTGAGTAACCCTTTTGTAATAACTTCCTCCATGGTAACTTGATCAGACACTGGTGGCTGATGAATAAGATTGGTATTATTAGCCACGTTCTTCTCAGTAATAGTCTCATGAGCAGTAAGGGTAGTAATCAACTGGTTTTCCTGATGGGAAATTAAATCAAAGGTGAATGTGATTGGCACGTCCCCCTCGGGTCCTAGAATGTCATAGTGGAGTGGGTGTACTATCGGGGGAATCAAATTAGAAGGAAGAGTGTGGCCAGGATCTAACTCATCCAAAGATTCAAACTTCATTGGATAGGGCTCAAGGGTCAGATCAAATGTGAAATTTTCTAACAAGGACCCTTTATGACACTCATCACTCGAATGAATACTATCAATCAAACTTTCCAATAATGAGGTGGGAAGATCAAATGTGAATATTTCTAGTCCGGCCCTTTCATCATAGGTCAGATCAAAGGTGAATTTCTCTAAGATAGACCCATCATCACACTCATCACTCAACTGAAGATTATGAATCAAATTTTCCAGAAATGAGGTCGGTAGATGAAATGTAAATTTTTCCAACAAGGCCCCATCATCATATTCTTCTAGGGGAGGAGGATATTCAGAATTTATTATCATTAAATCACCAAGATTGTTGATTACAAAGCAATCCTCCTTGTCATGTATATCCTCAATTGAGTTGTGTGGGCCACTATTCTTTACAATGATATTCTCAATCTCAAAACATTCATAGGAGGGGTGACGATATCAATCTGATCATTTTTATCTTTCAATCCGCCTCCTACTTCCTTCCCGTCCTCTATCATGGTATTACGAGTGCACTCCCCCTTACTCTCAATAGTTATATCTTGAGCCAAAATTGCAGGCATCAGATCATCATCATCATCATTCACGTATGGAGGGGGTTGGTTGAATGTTGAAGGAGGGCCATGGTAAGTAAACTGAGAGTACACGACTTGAGGTTCAAAGTAGTGGCCCGGTGAATCACTCCTAATATCGATATTGCTTTGAATGTTTGGGTGAGATGAGTTGGGCTGAAGTTGATTGCATATGGGCTGCTCATGAGTTTCTTGGGGTGAAGGTGTAAACAAATGGGCTTGAATTGGTTGGTCCGTCCAAGGCAAATGTAGGTGAGTACTCCAGCCAAGATTAGAATCTTCTGAAAGGGTATCATACTTGGGCTGAGAGAACCCTAAGGCATTTTGAACTTGAGCTTGGATGACCAGTGGGAGTTGGGCTATAGTAGGACAGTGACTCACATGGTGAGTGAGATTGGCGCACAAATCACATGCTTTCTTGTGAGTTTGGGTTGGATTTTCGGCATGTCTGGAAAGTCCTACAAATTGTTTATGAGATGAGATTGAGACATGATTCATTGAATTTTCACTTAAAATTTCAAACAGATCATACGCCTCATCTTCATTCTTATTCATGAATGCCCCTCCGCAACATATGTCCACCATTTGCCTATCATAATCAGATAACCCCTCGTAAAAGGTAAACATAATTTGTCATTTGGGCAACTCATGGTGTGGACATTGACATAACAAATCTTTCAACCTCTCCCAAGATTCATGAAGTTGCTCGCCCGGAAGTTGAGTAAATCCGATAATCGCCCTTCTAATCATGTTGGTCCGTACTATGGGATAAAATTTTCTCAAGAATTCTAACTGCATAACTTCCCAAGTCCTAATGATCTTTCCAAAATTTCTTAACCAAGATTTTGCTTTCTCTTTCAATGAAAGTGGAAATAAGATCAACCTAAGGACATCGTCACTAAAGTTTTGAATTTTGATGAGGGAGCAAACTTCTAGAAAATCATCTAGATGTCTATAAGGATTTTCATTGAGATTCCTATAAAAAGATGGGAGCATCTGGATGAGACTAGGGTCAATCTCATAATGATCCACCAGAATGTCAGGGAGTTGAATACAGGTTGAGGGTTTATAAGTAGAAGGAAAAAAATGTTCCTTCATAGGCATAAGTTTCCCTCCAAGATGAATGGCCATTTAAAAATAAGTTGGATCCCAGAAAGATTGTTCAAATTTTTTTTCAATTTTTTCAATTTTTAACTTTATTTTTCCTTTATTGATCTCTTTTTTTGTTTTATTCTCTTTTTTTGATTTTTGATTAAGATTAGACAATCACAATTTTTTTTGAAAATAACATTGACTTAGACGAAGAGAGATAAGATGAGGATTTTTTAATTTTAATTTTTTTTTACAGACACAAACAAGTTAATATGCCAATTACCTAACGACCTAAATGTGACCTAGACCTATAAATGGGGTTTCACAAAATGACTAAAGTATAATTTAAATTCACCCTCAATATTTTCACCGACAAGTAAGGGGTGGGGTAGTGGGAGGCTCCCCCTACTTTCGTAGGGACCTAATTATGTCAAATCACTAGCCCGCTTAAGGCGTTTGCCGTCCGACCGTCTTGCCTTAGACACCGATTTCCACAAGAGGTTAAACTCAAATCATACTAAAATCATAGTGTGACCTTAGGGCCAATGTCTACTGACTTTTATTAAGGCTTAGGTCATGCAAAGATGCAAGGGAAAATGTGGTTTGTGGGCTAAGGAAGGGTGATGAAATCCCTACCTTATGTTATTTAGGGGTGTTGCCCTTAGAATATTTTGAAATGAAATGCACACCACAATTTCAAACAAGGGGTTCTTATGCAATATGCATGATAGAATAGGATAAGTAGAACGTACCTTGCCCCATGCAATCTCCAAAATACAATACATAAATTAAATAACAAGAAAAAATCATATGCTAAATGATGCATGGCCTAAAACATGGATGGTGTGGTTTCTACTCTTGAATGAAGTCTTTTATTTTTGGTACAAATAATTTTTTTTAATTTTTTTAATGAACCTATCTAACCACAAGATATGTAAAATGGAAAAATGAAACTAGAATGAAAGAGGGAAAGTTTGGATACTTACTTGAAAAGTGATCCCTCATTTTTTTTGAAATGAATGACAAAATCAAAAGATGAAAGAAAGAAATGCAAACTTACCTCTATTTTTTTTAATTTTTTTAACCTGTAAAAGAAAAGAAAAGAGAGCTTTATTAGTACACTACATACACAAGGAAAATAAAGTTCTTAAATCAAAAATCATCATTCTTCCCCGGCAACGGCGCTAAAAATTGATCACGCAAAAGTTCGTCGTTTAAAACACGCGTATCAATCTTAAAATTTCTAACTGGCACTATATGAAAGACAGACGTAATAAGGTGGCGAGAAGGGTCGAATCCACAGGGAAGAAGAGATTTTTAGAGTTAACAACCTTGAAGTCCTTTGGAAAAACACTTGTGATTTTGTTTTGCTTAAATAAAATAGTGGATGGAAATAAATCTATCTAAAGAATATGAGAGGGATTGAGAAGAGAAATTTGAGAAAGGGAGAGAGAAAAGAGAACATAATTTGTCAAAATAAATTTTATTGCTAAAGACATGAAAATTACAATCTATGAAAATTGAGATTACAACCAATAAAAACTACAAGATAAGTGAAGAAACCAAAGCCATAAGAGGATGATGAATGCCGTCGTCTCCTCCTCGCCGAGCCGTGGAGAGGATCGCTCCGCCTTGAAGGAAATCGCCGTGGAAAGAGATGGATGAAGAAGCCGTCATCGTCCACGTCATGAACCTTGGAACGTCACCCATCTTGATGTGCACACCTCCATGAAAGGAGAGTTGTGGAGGATAAACTTTGGAGAGAAATATAGAGAGGAATGTGGAAGGGTTTATGTGGAGATGAAGAAAGAAGAAGATGAGAGAATAAAATAATGGAAAAATAAATATAACTACTAAACGGAGAAGAATTGGAGGAAGTGATAGAAGAAAATATATATCTACAAGAGAGAGAAAACTTTGATGAAGAACTCAGAGAGAAAATAAAGAGTGGAAGGGCTTAAAAATGGAGGAAGAACAGAGTGTAGTGCCTCGGATGAACAGTAAAATCACATGACAGAAATTCGAAAAATGAGAAATAGATTGAAAACCAGAAAGACTTCGAAGATGGTGTAGAAGAAGAAGTTGTAGAAAACGTAAAAATAAAGAACTTTCATGAAGACAGTAAGAGGATAAAATGAACAAAAGTGGGAGAAATAAGGGGAAGAACAGAGAGGAATACTGGTTCGCAGATGAACAGGATAGCACAGTCACAACACGAAATAGCTTGAAAACTAAAAGGAACTAGAAGATGATGCAGAAGTAGAAATTGTAGAAGACTTAAAGAGGAAGAACTTTTATGAAGAACACAAGAGGAGAAAACGAACTTCCATGAGAGAAACCGGAGGCCTAAAGTTGGGAGAGAAAGAGGGAGAGTAAAAGATTGCCAAAAGAAGTACCCCCCTTCTCCTCCTTGTCATGGGCTATTTAATCGGAAACAATTACAATTAAATTAATAAGAAAAAAATTAAAATTATATATAAATATAAAAAAATAAAAGGAACTCAGATTTAATTTAAATATTTTTTCGTCTTGAAATTTGAATAATAGATGGAGGGTGGAGATTGTATCAAAAGGAGATGGATGGATGAGATTTAAGTAGAATATGATGTATGGGGAAGAGAAAAAGTAGGTGAGTACACCCTCCTTGGGCTTTGGACAACCCCCTTCCCAAGACTCATCATTCCTCTCCTTTATTTCAAACTTTGAATTCAATTTTCCCTCCAACCAAAATGTGTACTTCTTTTCCTCAATTTCAAACTTTTGAAATTTTTTTTCCCTCCAATCAAAATATATACTTTTGACTTGGTCAAAGTAGTGGTGACAGTTTTCCCCCGGCTTCTTTTGTAATTGCTTCGGTGTCCTACACACACATAATTGCACTTTAGTCCATAAAAATTGCCATAATATGCACATAAATCTTAAATGCTCATGATTATGCAATGGAGAATTAATGCTCATAGTCCTCAACTTTAATTTATTATTAAATAAGATAATCGAATTAATCAATTTACGTGAAAGCTCCAATTTAAATGCGGAGTTGAGGTTAACTATGAAATATGCATAATTACCTAATTATATGCATATAAAATGGTGTACATGCAATGAATTGTCATAATAAATGGACACTTATCAGTGCACCACCCCTCAATTGTGCCTCGCGGCCAGCACCGCATCTACAAATTACGGGTGATGTCCCTACCCTATCCCCTATAGGGGGAGCTGTCTTACTTATATTTATGTTATGCCTGCTAATGAATGCTTGCATGCTTGAATAAAAGGAAATATAATAATAAATAATAAAAATGTGTGTCTACAATAAACTCAATGTCGGCCATCGAAGCCTACGTTCCCAGCTACGGTTCGTAGAGCCCAACCTTAGCCCCCATGGCCTACCTCTTGCCCTCGCGGCTCGTTAATCCCCAACTTCGGCTCTTCAAGCCCGCTCCCAGCCTTGGCTGTTTTGATCTCCCTTATCGGCTCCCATGCCAACATCTTTTCAATCATCGGCCCCTAAGCCGACAACTTTTTAATCATCGGCCTTCGGGTCGACAGCTTTTCAATCATTGACTCCCATGCCAACAGCTTTTCAATCATCGGCCCCTGAGCCGACAGCTTTCTAATCATCGGCCTTCGGGTCGACAGCTTTTCGATCATCGTCCCCTGAGCCGACAGCTTTTCAATCATCGGCCCCTGAGCCGACAGCTTTTTAATCATCGGCCTTCAGGTCGACAGCTTTTCAATTATTGGCTCCCATGCCAACAGCTTTCAATCATCGGCCCCTGAGCCGACAGCTTTTTAATCATCGGCCTTCGGGTCGACAGCTTTTCAATTATTGGCTCCCATGCCAACAGCTTTCGATTATCAGCCCCTGAGCCGACAGCTTTTAATCATCGACCTTCGGGTCGACAACTTTTCAATTTTTGGCCCCCATGTCAATAGCTTTCAATTATCGGCCGCTGTGCCGACAGCTCTTATATCATTGGCATCGACGCCAGCAGCCACCTAGAGTTCTTCAAAAAAAGAAGAGAAGAAGAGGGAAAGATAGAAGAAAAAAAAACAAACAACAAAAAAGAGAGAAGAAAAAAAAAGAGATAACAAAAAAGAGAAGAAAAAAAATAAAAAGAGAAGAAGAGAAAAGAGAGAAGAAAGGAAAGAAAAGAGACCAATAAACCATGTCAGCTCCCGGCACCCTGTCGGCACTGACAAAGAGATAAAGAGACCAACAAATCAGGTCAGCCCTCGGCACCCTATCGACGCTGACGAAGAGGCAAAGAAACCAACATATCATGACAGCTCCCGGCACCCTGTCGGCACTGACGAAGAGACAAAGAGACCAACAAACCAGGTCAGCCCCCGGCACCCTGTCGGCACTAACGAAGAGACAAAGAGACCAACAAGCTAGGTCAACTCCCGGCGCCCTGTCGGCACTGACGAAGAGACCAAGAGACAACAAACTAAGTCAGCTCCCGGCACCCTGTCGGCACTGACGAAGAGACAAAGAGACCAACATGCTACGTCAGTTCCCGACACCCCATCGGCACTGATGAAGAGAAGAAAAGACAAACAAACTACGTAAGTCCCCGACACCCCGTCGGCACTGACGGAGAGACAAAGAGACCAACAGAGCATGTCAGCTCCCGACTCCCCGTCGACACTGATGAAGAGACAAAGAGACCAACATGCTACGTCAGTTCCCGACATCCCGTCGGCACTGATGAAGAGAAGAAAAGACAAACAAACTACGCCAGTCCCCGGCACCCCGTCGGCACTGACGAAGAGAAAAAAAGAGGCCAGTACACCCGCGGACACCGCCCGGCTCATCCTTCGCCTGCGCTACCCGTGGGTGGGGGGCATTTGTGGACACCAAAAATTGCACGCACAGATTTCTTGCTCGGCCCAGCGTCAGCAACGGCACCGAGTGAAGAAATCCCAGAGAGACTAGTCACCCAGACTCCCCAAATATGCACACTACCGTGAAGCTGTCTCCGGAGTCGCGACAGTGACGAGAAATCAACCACCAAGAGCCCCACAATCCATGGGCCTCGAAGAAAATCAAATGGGCCACAACTCGTGCTCACAACGGGCTCAAAACTGCCCATTTAGCCGTTCAACGGCACACCCAAGGCCCTTCAGCGGCACGCCCCAGGCCCCTCTCAGCGGTACGCCCTTGGCCTTCAGCGGCACACCCCCAAGGTCCTTCAACGGCACGCCTCATGTGCCTTCAACGGCACGCACCTTTTGGCCCGTTCAACGGCACACCCTCTGTTGCCTTCAACAACACACTATTTTAAGCCTTCAACGGCACACTATTTTAATCCTTCAACGGCACACTATTTTAAGCCTTCAACAGCACACTATTTCGGGCCTTCAACGGCACACTATTTCAAGCCTTCAATGGCACACTATTTCAAGCCTTCAGCGGCACACTTCTTGGGTCTTCCAACAGCACACTTGTGAAGGTCTTCGGCGGCACGCCTGCGAGGCTTTCCAGCGGCACGCCTTCCTCAGGCCCCAGCGGCACAGCGTTCGGCCCATCCACGCTGGTCAACGCTCGTAGCCCTCGGCACCCAGCGAAAGCATGGCAAGCCCATGCCTGGACCTGTTTGAACCCCTCTGAGCCGAGCCCAGTCCGGCACAGCCCTCACTCGAGCCTATCCCGGTACACCCCCCAGTGTTAGCCAGCACGGCACACCTTCTTGAACCCCTCTTGCTCGGCACGGTTGCCATCTCCTCCTACCCAGTGCACTCCCAGCTGTCTTAGTCGGGTCTCCCACTCGTTGATTTCTCCGAGGTTTTCCGAAGTTTCATCAAAGGTGTTGCCACTCTCGGGCGCCCACCTCCAGTTGTCGGATTCCGCCACTCCATGTGGGCGCGTTCCCTGTATCTCCCTTACGCTCGGGTCAAGGGGAGATGCTGCCGAAATTTTGTTAGAAAATAACAAGACGCTAAAAGGCAAAAGGACGCAACAAACAAATGGGATAATAAATACATAGAAAAAGATAAGAAAAGCAACAAATAAATAGAACAACAACATATTGCAAGAAGAAGGAGAAAAGATTTGTATAAAACTACGCAGAAATCAAAGAAAAGAAGAAAAGAAAAGCCTTAAAAATAAGTAACAGGAGGAGTGGGCCTTCATCGGCACACCTGTTCCAGCCTTCGCCGGTACACCCTATCAACCCTCTAGTGGCCCACTCTAACGGCCCTTCAACGATGCACCTTTTTGGCCCTTCAGCGGCACACTCCTCCTCACCGTCTCTCTCTTTCTCACCGGTGCACTCCCCCCACCGTCTCTCTCTTTCTCACCGGTACACTTCCTTTCCCCCTCACCAGTACATCCTCGTCTATCTTTCTGTCTCACCTCTTCTTCCACCGTCTCTCCGAAGTGGAACCCAATGTATAGACTTGGCAGATTGATGCACGAACATAGCAACAAGCAATGTATAGACTTTAATAGACGATGTATAGACTTTGAGCTGGACGATGTATAGACTTTGAGCTGGCCAATGTATAGACTTTAATAGACGATGTACAGACTTTGAGCGGGCCAATGTATAGACTTTAATAGACGATGTACAGACTTTGAGCTGGCCAATGTATAGACTTTGATAGACGATGTACAGACTTTGAGCTGGCCAATGTATAGACTTTGATAGACGATGTACAGACTTTGAGCTGGCCAATGTATAGACTTTGATAGACGATGTACATACTTTGAGCTGGCCAATGTATAGACTTTAGTAGACGATGTACAGACTTTGAGTGGGCCAATGTATAGACTTTAATAGACGATGTACAGACTTTGAGCTGGCCAATGTATAGAATTTCATGGACGATGTACAGACTTTGAGCTGGCCAATGTATAGACTTTAATAGACGATGTACAGACTTTGAGCTGGCCAATGTATAGACTTTGAGCTGGCCAATGTATAGACTTTCATGGACGATGTACAGACTTTGAGCTGGCCAATGTATAGACTTTAATAGACGATGTATAGACTTTGAGCTGGCCAATGTATAGACTTTGATAGACGATGTACAGACTTTTAGCTGGCCAATGTATAGACTTTGATAGACGATGTACATACTTTGAGCTGGCCAATGTATAGACTTTAATAGACGATGTACAGACTTTGAGCGGGCTAATGTATAGACTTTAATAGAGGATGTACAGACTTTGAGCTGGCCAATGTATAGACTTTCATGGACGATGTATAGACTTTGAGCTGGCCAATGTATAGACTTTAATAGACGATGTACGGACTTTGAGCTGGCCAATGTATAGACTTTAATAAACGATGTACAGACTTTGAGTGGGCCAATGTATAGACTTTAATGGACAACGTACAGACTTTGAGCTGGCCAATGTATAGACTTTCATGGACAATGTACAGACTTTGAGCTGATGAATGTACAGATTTTGTGTGCAGCAACCAGCCGATGTACATACTTCGTGTCGCAGTGACCCGTCAATGAATAGACTTTGGGCTAAGGGACGTACAGACTTCGTGTGTGCTAGCAGCCAGTGTACAGACTCTGAGTTGTAGCAAATGGATAATGTGCAGACTCTAGCAAGCGATGTACAGACTTTGAGTTTTCCCCCGGCACACCCTCTTCTACCTTCGCCGGCACATCCTCTTCTCCCTTCACCGGTACACCTTGGGATGCCCTCATCGGCACACCCCCATACCCCTTGCCGGTACGCTCTCCAGCGGCCCTCTCCCTCCGGGAAACATACACATATAACATATGATGATAATGACATTGGTGATAATAATAATAATAATAATAATAATAAATTAATTAATGAAAATTATGATAAATGAAGAAATCCGAATATATACAAGAAACAAACAAAAATGTGAAATAGTGATAATAAAAAAGGGGGGAAATAATAATAATAATAAACAAAAAGGGGGGAGGAATCATTTGGAACAAATGCATAAAGAAGAAATGAACATCAAGAGGAAAGAGAGGAACATATAATTAAAATCTCAGATAAAAAAAATACCAGGGTCCACATTACAGCCCCATCTCTCTCCGTGACCCGACGCAGAAGGAACAATGATGCCGCCCTCTCAGGCCGGGCCCGAGTCTTGGGAATTATCCCGACATGGCCAGGCCCCGACCTAGTCTTTGGCCAACATTCCAATCAGACCAGACTCGTTCCTTAGGCCGGATCCCTTCCGAGCCACTACTAAAATTGTCGCACGTTCGGCAGACATTTGAACGGGTTCGCCTCAGTTTTCGCCACGTTTCTATTATGGACCTGTGTCTGAATATGAAAAGACCCGTGAGCAACCAACATGGCCGACGGCTCCTACCCCGACGTGGTCGTGACCCAGTATTGCTCCGGGCCGATAGCTCGTCAAATCGGATTCACTCTATCGGGATTCGTTCCCGCCCTTTCATTGAAATTACCACAAACTCGGCATACATTTGTACGGGATTGTTCCTATCTACGCGCACCTTCAATATGGACCCTTGTCCGAATATCAAGTGGTCCGTAAGTGATCGACAGAAATCTGAATAGAACGAGATGGCTCATGTCGTCCTTGGACCCTATACACGAGAATATCAATAAGGCCTTTGTGGGCTGTGCTTGGACCTCGGGTCCGTCCCGATTATGGTCACTGTCTGACCCACACCCTCGGCCAATAGCTTGCTTCCTTCGAACATGTTTTGATTTTGGAATCTAGTCCTGGGACTCTTCCCCGTTGCCCTCTGGCACCGAGAACATTAATGATGCCCACCCAAGCCCCGTTTGGACCGCGGGAGGCGCCCCCGGTATGGTCCCGACTCGATCTCGCACCGGGCCAATAAATTCGTCAGTTTCCTGCTACACTAACCGAGATTTAACCGAATGTTTTTAGTGTCTCAAAATAATGTATTTGCCGTATCACGGCATACATATGTTCCAAGTCCTCCTGCGACGATTATGATATTCTCAAGCAGGACACACGTCCGAATATTAAACGGTCTCCCGAATGACCGACACGTTTCGAACTTCCGCTTCCCTAAACACAAGGCTTTTCAGCCGATTCAAGGGATATTCCCTCGTTGCCCCTTGGCACCGAAAATATTAATGATGCTCATGCAAGTCTTGTTTCGACCGCGGGGGGCCCGCCGCAGTATGGTCGCAGCTTGCTCTTGCACCGGGCCAACAGATTTACCGGTTTTTGACCGCTCCAACCGAGGCTTAGCCGAACGTTCTCCGTTCTTCTGGATAATAAAATTGCCATATCCTGGCATACATATGCTCCGGTTTTCCCGCGATGATCACGCTTTTCTCGAGCCGGACATTCGTCTGAACATTAAAAGGTCAGTACACGACCGACATGACTGCGAATGGTTTTCTTCTCGCCCTCGCGCGAGGATTTCAATACCTTGTAATAGACCTTTCATGCAATTGATCTCTTGGCCATGAGGCCCTGAATCTCGGTGATTAATCAAGGGTGTTCCCTCGTATGGGGGATGTAAATGATGCAGTGACCTTTATGGCGCGGCGGGTTTTGGTCCCGACACGAACCACACAATCGTCTGACCGAGTCAGATCGAGCGCACCATGGGCTCTTCGGAGCCCGAATAAATTGTCACTTTGTGACTGGCACGCCCACGCACTCAATAGACGAACCACCTGAATAACCGAATTTTAGTGCGTCCACAATGCGCGAATCCAGAGTAGATCCTCCATGCCCTCACGAGCTTCCCAACTTCAAAAGGGTTGTCAACATGGTGTCCATACATCGGTAGCTACAGGGCAACCCTGTGTGGGGGCATGTGCCAGCCGCGGAGGGGAAGAAGAAGAAAAAGTCAGAAGACAGAAAGGGAGGTGTTGCCTTCTCTTGCAACACATTATCAACCGACCCAGGCCGAACGACTGAAGAGGTAGAAAATGAAGAGATATGCTTCGTGCCGACCCAGGTAAATCAACTCGAAGCTTCCACCTCCCGCCATGCCAATCTGCCCCGGGAGGAGTAGGGGCACTCTTCGCTGCCCAATAAAGAAGTATGCCATCATACTTTCTCGCGTGCAGGCGTGGGGGCAAGAATATCAAGCTCTCAAAGATTGAGCGTGTCTGATCACGGATCCAGGGGAATGACGGTCCCGCCTGAATTCGAGACGAGGGGTAGCATCTCTAGCTCTTGCCAACTTGAGCCCACTCTTATAATGGAGTTGCGCCAAGAGCTCAAAATAATGAAGAGAAAAATGGGAGAGATGGGCTTAAACCCACCCAACCCACACCTAGATTCGACAGCTCTGGTGGCAATGAATAAGCCAAGTGAGAGGCGAACAGCCAAAACGAATTCGGCTGAGGGAGGACTTACCAAGGCAAAGCTATATGAGACCGGGCGAAGAGATGATGAGTCCACCGCGGACTATATAAGAAGAGTGGGAAACCCTCATGAAAGAGATAGAAGCCCTCCGAACTACGAAGACATCATTCGGAGATGTGAGAGAAATCCGAAAGATGAAATCCTACAAAGGGTGATGGACATCAAAGTCAGAACCTTTGAATAGCTAAGTGAGCTGGCAGCTGATGCCGAGGTTTTCCTGGCAAAGTATTGCCCGGCTACTACTACCCTGGGCCAGGAGAACAGACCAGCCGGCAGGCATCTGGCGTAAAAGGGACTATGCATCTCAAATGCTGGGGCTTTCTAACCACAACAGAAGCAAATAAAAGGGCAGTCGGGGTTCCTCCCATTCAGCCTGCTGAACAAGTGCCCTCGCTGAGGGACAAGATGAAGAAACCTTATTCCTTCCCTAAGGAGAAAACTCAAATGTTGTTCGAATGGGCCCGTGCATGTGGCAAGGTTGTCCTCCCGGAGCCCAAGAGCTCGAGCGATACCAGATGGAAAGATGACCCTCAATTTTGCCCTTATCACCAATACAGGGGTCACCCGATTGAGGATTGTTATGTGTCCAAAGATATCATTGAAAGCCTGATTCAGAAGGGAGAACTACATATAGGCGAGCACAGAGTGGACCCGCTGCATCCTCACCAAATGCCCAGCCTCAAAAGGACGATCCGCACGGCTTCACCATGCCAGCTGAAGAGCAATGCACTCTGAGGGACATCTCAAGCTCCCTGGATTACGGTGGAAGCCAAAAAAAATAGAATACAGGTGGCACCCTATTCTGGGGGCTAATACTGAAGCAGATAGAGACAAAGCTGATCGCGGCTCGTCGAAGATGATGTGCTCTCACTCGTCATGACCCCTCGTAGGTCATTTCACGCGGAAAAGAGACAGCGGAATATGCAACAATTCCGAAGCTCTTGGATTATCAGCCTTTGGGGTCGACAGCTCCTCAACCAACATCCCAACCATCGGTGATCAGAACGACAGCTGTTTGAAGGTATTCAAGAATGTTCAAGTTTTGTAATTATCGGCATTTAAGCCGACAGCTTTCTAATCATCGACATTTGAGCCGACAGCTTTCTAATTATCGACGCCTAAGTCGACAGTTTTTAACTGTCGGTATTAAGCCGACAACTCTTCAATTATCGGCCCCTGAGCTGACAGCTATTCAATTATCAGTTTCCAAGCCGACAGCTATCTGTTTATTGGCTCTTGAGCCAACCGCTTTTCAACCATCGGCTCTTAAGCCGACAGCTTTCTAATTATTGGCTCCCATGCCAACAACTATCGAATTATTGGCTCCCATGCCGACAACTTTTTAATCATCGGCCCCTCAGCCGACAGCTATTCGATTATCGATTTCTGAGCTGACAGCTATACAATTATTGGCCCCCATGCCAACAGCTATCCAATTATTGGTTCCCGTGCCAACAACTATTCAACCATTGGCCCCTGAGCCGACAGCTTTTCAACCATCGGTGTAATGCCCCAGATTTTTCGGATTATTTTAGTGGGTCTCGGAGTGTATTCTGTGCTTTACACGTGTTTTTCCCTGATGTGCCTTCGGAACTCTACGCAGGGCGAACCGTGGCATTCTCCAACACTGGAACAGTACCACTACATTGTGTTCCTCCCGAGGATCGCGGAGGTAATTTTTTGTAATTATCTGAATTTCTAGAATTTTTGGGTTTTTTCTATATATATTAACCCTTTCTCTCACCCCTCTCATTTCTCACTCTCTCCCTCTCTCTCTTCTCCCACGCTCTCTTCTCACCCCCACTTCTCCGGTGGCCGACAGAGTGAGACGGGGGGTGGCAGGGTGACGCGGGCGAGGAGGACGGCGAGGATGGGTCGAGGATCGGGGGATGGAGGCGCGTGGAAGCTCGGTGGCGTGATCGCGAGCCGGCGAGGGTTTCGCGGCGATTTCTTCGTGGATCGGCGTCCACGGCGCGTCGTTTCTTCGGTGGAGGTAGGGTGATGGACCCCCAGCTCGTGCATTCCCTTTCCCGCGAGTTTTGTAGGCCGTGGTGAGCCGAGCGGGCGTATTTGGGGATTTTTTGGAAAAATCCATGTTTGTGGGGTTGAGCGTCGATCCGCCGTTTCATTACATTTTTGGCTGATCCGAGGCCATAGATGCATGCTAGGGGTTATTTGGGGGCTTCCCCCTTGTTTTCCCCCTCTCCCGTGGAGGTATGGGGGCGTGGTGAAGTTTTTGGGCCATTTCCCGCCGTTTCACGCTCGGACGGGTGTGACGGTCCTTCCAGTGACCGTCACAGCCTGTGACGCCCCAGGGTGGGTGCGTCACAGGGCCCGTTAGCCTTTTGGTGGTTTGTGGGTGTGACGGTCCCACGATAGACCGCCACGGCGCTATGACGCGCCTGGGTTGGACCGTCAAGGGCGATCTGACCGTTGGCTTCCGTTCGTTGCTTTTGACCGTTCGGGGTCAAGGCCTATGACGCACCAAGGCTGGCGCGTCACAGCCTTGTAACGGCCCTATGTGGGTGCGTCAGAGCAGACGCGTTCCCACCTTGTAACGCACCAAGAGTGGTCCGTTACAGCCTGTGACGCACCAAGCGGGACGTGTCACAGTTGGTTTCACCTTGTCTTGTGACGCATCAGGGCTGGCGCGTTATAGGCTGTAACGCACCAGGGCTGGCGCGTCAGAGACTGTGACGCACCGGGTTAGGTGCGTCACACCCAACTTTGCACCGAGCGTCTGGCGGCCCTTTGTTGGTGCGTCAGAATGGTTGTGATGGTCGAGGCTTGGACCGTTACAGACTGTGACGGCTCAAGGTTAGACCGTCAGGCTCTATGTGGTGCCGAGATGAGTTTTTATGTTCTCTGTGATCGATTCGCGTTGTGTCGATCCCTAGTCGACCCGGTTGGGACCCAGTGGTCAACCTGCGGTATCGTGAGTGTCCCAGACACCCGTGGGATTCTGTGTCCGTGTTTTGAGGGTGTCGGGAGGACTGTGTTACCTCGTTTAGCATGCCCGTGGGTTTGAGAGTCCGGGTGACTCCTCGTGTGCCGAGCTTTTGTGTTACGCTTGACCGAGTCACTATGTGTCGGTGGGGGTGCGGTGGGGTCTCCCCCGCATGCCGTGAGTTTTCCTGGAAGATGATCCCCGAGTGGGCCATGTGTTTGGCCTTGGACTGTGAGTCCATTTATCTGCGTGGCAGCTTGTTCGTTGCCCTGGGAATCATGCTTCTGTGCTTTCCGCGTGGGCCATGCGCGTGGCCTTGGATTGCGAGTCCAGTTGCCCAGCCTGGGGCTGGAGGGTTCCGCCTTTCCCTAAGAGTGAGATTTGGTTTGGCGGCCTGTGAGCTACCTTGGGAATCGTGTTTTCACGTTTCTGCATGGCCGGGCGTGCGGCCCGTGGACTGTGAGTCTGGTTTCTTCACCGACTGTGGTCACCGTGCGACGGTGCCGGTACGTGGGACGGTCCCCGTACTTCGTCAAGTTCGGACGTTGTTTTCCGTTGTCTTGAGAGTCTACTCTCTCAGTGACCCTCCACTAGTCGTATCCTGCTTACACGCGAGTGGTCCCACCAGGGAGTGGTGGAGAGGCTTACCCTAAGGACGGTTTTAGACTGGTTTCCGTCGGGCCCCTCGTCGTTAGCCAGAGTCCGGCTACGGGGGAAAACCGGTCAGAGGGCCAGACCTAGGACGCGCGGTCTGTGTGTGCACACGTGGTTGGGGGCAGTTGGACACACGCTGACAAGCGTGACCCCAGCTAGTCACTTACTTTGTGGTTACTTGTGCGGTGTTCGTGCCTCTGGTAGGTGCTACCACGTCAGGCAGTTCACCTGAGGTGCGGTGTAAGACGTCATGGGATGCTACCAACTGTGCTTCTAGTGGGAGGTACTCCTGTCAAGTCGTGAGTGACAGACTGTCAGTCAGTCTCTGTGACTTCGACCTTCGGGTTTCGTGTCGGGTTGACCGCTGAGTTTCGATAGTTTCGCCACGGCGCATGTGTTGGTTTTCGCGCCGCGAGACTAGTGCTAGTGGCTCTACCGAGATTGCATCTTGTTGTGCGGTACCCATGACCAAGCGTCAGGGTTGCACTTTGGACAGCGTGTCCAGGTTGGCCGTGTTCTAGGAGACAGGCCTCTACGGCATAGTTGTCATAGATTTTTACTTCGGTAAGCGGTACTAGTGTAGTTCGGTAGCCCCCGACCGTGAGTCTGGGGTGTGTTTCTGGTACAGTAGGAGTAGCTATAGTGCCGAGTTTTGACCGGACACCGGTTCGCTGTTCCTACTGTAGTTATAGCTCTCCTTTCCGCTACTGCCGCTGTTTTCGATTGGGATTCCGCGGGATCCCTGCTGAGTCTCTATTTTGGAGACTCATTCCCTGCTTTTCAGGTGTGGCGGTTCTTCTTCCTTGAGATTCGAGGGCACGATGCGGAGGTTCTCAGTTGCCATCTCGCCGGGCCGAGTGTTCACTCGGCATGTGGTACGTTTTTACTGCTTTAAACTATACTTTCTATTAGACTGGACTCTGTTGTAGCTGTTATTTATTTATTTCTGTTAATTGTTGAATTGTCCTATCTTATTTCCTATTTCTTTGTGCCTCCACACTCCTTTTAGGCCTTCCGAGCCCTCCTGGCTCGTGGGCGGCGGTTTGAGTCTCGGATTATCGGGCCTTCCCGATATCCGGATCTTGGGTCGCTACAATCGGCCCATGAGCCGACAGCTTCCTAATTATCGGCTGCTAAGCCGATAGCTTCTCAACCATCGGTACTCGAGCCGACAGATGTCGAATTAATAAACAACCCCGTCTTCGGCCTTTGGCCACCCAAAAAAAAAAACCTTTCACTTTGGTCCAGATCCTTCCCCGGCCAAAGAATAAAAGAAAACAACAGTCTCCATAAAGTTGGCATCATGACCTTCCGTCTAACCCAACGAACACCATACCTTGACCAGAACTGCTATCGAAACAAAAAATTATTTCCGGTTAATGCCGATTCTTCGTCCTACCGGGATCCACCAAAAAAATAAAAACAAAAGTGCAAAAAACAAACAAACTACAAAACAAAAACAACAAACAAACAAACAAATAAAAAAAAACAAAACACAATAAAAAATAAGAAAATAATAAACCAATAAAAAACACAAAAAATAAACCAACAAATAAAAAAACACACACAATAAACAAATAAAAAGAAAAAACAAACAAACCAATAAAAAATGAGCCTAAATAAAAAGAGAACAATACACAAAAAAATAACAACAAACCAACCAAAAAAATAAAAAATGAGTCCAAATAAAAAAGGAACAATACACAATATAAAAAAATATGATAAAACAAAAAAAAATTAAAAAAAAATAATAACCTTCTTGCATGGTCTTGAATTTTGAATGCTTGCTCTTGCATGCTTGCCTGTGTGATGATGTAATGTGCTTTCCGCTGAATACTTTAGGACCGAGATTTGTCGAATAAATGACATTGTCTTAACTCCGGATAGGTGTGTAACATGTCGCATCCTGAGGGGGAAGAAACCAATCCTGATGAATGCACATGTCGGGGGGAAGAGTCGTGGCTATGCCGTTAGCGGAACTCATAAATTCACCCGAGACAAACTCCTACACTCCGCGCATAATGTGAATCAATAAGCTTTGACCATAGGGATTTCAGGTTTTCCTCCTAACACTCTATGGACGCCCGAATTCCTGCACTCACATGAAAGGCAATCGTGAGGAAAAAGCTGCCTGCCCCCGTTAAAAAATAATAATAAATGAATAAGTGGAATGTGGATCCAAGTAGCCGGGAATCCCCACTGAAATAAATGAGGAGACTTGCGTGAAATGGTGAAGTAGATTCTGTTAATGTGAATCCGAGTAGTCGGGAATCCCCACTGAAACAAATGAGGAGACTCGCGTAAATGGTGAAGTAATTGTAATAAAGATGAATCCCAATAGCCGGGAATCCCCACTGAAACAAATGAGGAGACTCGCGCCGAACGGTGAAGTCTACAACCAAAAAATAGAATAACTAAAGGGGGACTGTGCGAAGCTACCGAAAGTCGAGAACCAGAAATGAATGTGCGGGCGATAGAGTAGTCCTCGAGTATTACTTAGAAAGCCCGCATATCCCTATATTTAAGGTTTATCGCTCACACCCCTGCACCCCCACGCCACAGAGATTTGTCTCGGGTGAATTGTAGTTTTGACTATGAACATAGGCTATGCGGTCTCCCTATTGCGTGTGCGCACCCCCTTTAGTTGTGCTCCGTGAACCGCACTTGGTCTGTGAATTATGGGCATTGTCCCTATCCTATCCCCGATAGAGGGGAATTACCTTATATGTACTTACATTATGCCAGCCAGGATGAATGACTGCATGCCTGTGCTTGGGCAGAACAAGGATAAATGAAATAAATAAAACGGATGAATGAATAAAAGAAGGATGAATAATACGAGATGAGTTGTAAAAAAGGTTGAATAAACTAAGTGATGATGAAATAATAATAATAATAATAAAGGGGCGAACAAAAAAAATGAATGAATGAAATGAATGAAAGGAAAAGAAATGAATGAAAAGAATGGTGATGATAAAATACAGCTTTTCAATTATCGGCCCCAGCCGATAGCTTTTCAATTATCGGCCTCTGAGCCAACAACTACCCAATTATCGGCCTCAAAACCGACAGCTTTTCAATTATCGGCCCCTGAGCCGACGACTATTCAATTATCGGCATCCCAGCCGACAACTACCCAATTATCGGCTTCTAAGCCGACAGCTATTCACGTATTGGCTCCTGTGCCAACAGCTTTAAATTATCGGCCTCATAGCCGACAGCTTTTCAATAATCGGCCCCTGAGCCGACAGCTTCATAATTATCAGCCTCTGAGCCGACAGCTTTTCAATATATTGGCTTCTAAGCCGACAACTACCCCCCCTTTATCGGCCCCTGAGCCGACAGCTTTTCAATTATCGGCCCATGAGCCGACAACTATTCAATTATCGACCTTTAAGCCGACAGCTTCTCAAGTCATCGGCACCAGAGCCGATAGTTTTCAATTATGGGCAACCGAGCCAACAGCTTTTCACCATCAGCATCCATGCCCGTAGCTGTCCAAAGTTGTTTTAAAAAAAGAGAGAGAGAAGAAGAAAAGAAAAAAGAGAGAGAAAAAAAGAAGAAAAAAAAGAAAAAAAAAGAAAGAAAATGATGATGAATGATAGTGAGATACACTCGCAGGCCCCACTCGTTCATCCCTCTCTCGCGGGGGGGCATTTGTAGACACTCAAAAAAATTTTACGGACAACAAGCGCATTCTAACTCCAGCCATTTTGAAGTGGACGGAGAAAAAGAAGAAAGTTAGAAATGAAAGAATAAATAATGGTGAAGAAACAAAAAGAAGAGGGGAGAAAAAATATTAATTATTGCATGACCTCATTCATTGTCTCTCTAAAATTCTAGTGTGAGAATCTCTGCACTCTCCCGCGCATCGTCCTCTTCGTTCCTCGTCTACTCCCCTTGCCGCCCATGGCAGATGTGGCGGGGGAGGAAACAGTCTCTCCGAAAAGCATCGCCGCCAGCTGTCCTGATGCAGTGGTGGAAGCTCCACGGAGAACTTATGCTCAAACATTGATGAAATCTCAATTTCGGCCGCGTACTTCGTTCCAGGTGAAGGCCCCTTCATTTACAGATCAAGGAGAGCCGGCGGTTTTCTTCTCCCAAGAAGAGATCCAAGCTTCATATTCACATCTTCAGAATGCTATTATAGCCAAATGCTCCTATGGCCGACCATCGATTCCGGATATTAAAGCCTGTTTGCTGCAGCGCCTTCAACTTTGCTCTGATTTTGTTATCAGTCGGATGAATGCCAGGCATCTTTTGATTCGTTTGGGTTGTGAAACTGATTTTATTAAAATTCTCCTTCAAAGGAATCTCTATATCAAAGGGTTTCTATTCAGATTCTTTAGATGGTCGATTGATTTTGATTTTTATTCAGATCCTCCGGCTGCTCCTGTGTGGATAGGCTTCCCTGCACTTCCAGTAAATTTCTATCATGAGGATTTGCTTCGTTCAATTGCAGGGAATGTGAGATCAGTTTTGCGAATTCATGAAGCCACTACAGCTTTGACAGAAACATCTGAGGCCTTAGTTTGTGTTGAACTTGATCTCTCAGTTCAGAGAAAGGATCGGCTCTGGATTGGTATGGAAGGAAATAGTTTCTGGCAGAGAATCAATTATCACATAGTGCCGCACTTATGTTCTTTTTGTCATAAGATTGGACATTCGGAAGCTGATTGCAAAAAGAAATCAAGTAAGAAGAAGGCCCGAACTCATATTCCAGCTAATGCTGCTTCTAGAGTGAATCAGCAATCTGTTCGCCAGGAGTTCAGACCTAAATCTCTTGGTTCAAAAATAGTAGTTCAAGACAGAAATAGATTCTCAGTCTTGAATCACACAATGGATATGTTGGATTCGGAAAAGCATATGTTACAGGATAAACTTGTTGCTGGAAATAATATTTGTCTTGGAGACACAAAGCTTGATCAGTCAACAGCTTATAATTCTGAGCTAGATTTAAGCTATTTTGGTCCCCCCTCAGCTGTTTGTATAAATGGCTCTATCATAGCAAATACAATACCTCTCCCCCAAATAGAAGAGATTATAGAGGTATCTGAGCTTCCTTCAATCCAGCAAAATGAAGTCAGCCACAATGGAAATTCTTTTATTGCTCAAGACCCACAATGCTCTTATGCTATTGATAACACTAACACAAGCTCAGAATCTGTCTCAATAATTTTAGCTTTGGAGAATTCTAGGATGCAATGTCAAGACAATGTAAGGAACAATCAACCTCATGATTTTAAACAGAATGAGGTTTCAGTTCATCCTGGAGTGCTTTTTAGTGATGCTCATCTTACCAGAGCAAAAGCTAAGGTTCTGGCTTCTAATTCAACTCATCTTGATCATGATTAACTCAGCACTAATATGGAGTGTTCGCGGTATAGGTAATAAAGCCATTGTAAGAAGTTTGGCTCATCACATAAAAGCTTATGATATTAGTATTGCTGCTATCTCAGAGCCTCGAGTAGATTTTAACCGTGCGCAGAGAGTGGCTCATCGCATTAATCTTCATTCTTTTATTGGCAATAATGGAGATTCCTCCAAAATTTGGTTATTTTATAAGTCTAGTTTATCCCTAGACATTATAGAAAGTCACTACCAATATCTAACAGTGGCCATTACAGAAAACAACTCTGCCATTATGTTTTTTACTGTTATATATGCTGCCTGCAATGTGAGTAGTCGAAGAGACATGTTTACCTCACTAATGGAATTTAACCAAGGTGTCTCAATCCCTTGGATCATTGGAGGAGATTTCAACTGTATTATTTCTCCTGAAGAAAAGATAGGTGGTTCTTTATCATCTTTGACAGCAATGACAGATTTTCAAGGCTTTCTGTCAGCTACTGGAATGGTTGATGCTGGCTACTCTGGTTCTTCCTTTACTTGGACTAACAACCAGACTGGGCTCTCTCATATTAGAGCTCGGTTGGACAAAGTTTTATACAATTCTCAATGGCTTCAAACAGGTCATAATATGTCAGTTAGACATTTAATTAGAGGGCCTTCTGATCATGCTCCTTTATTATTGCATATAAACTCTGTTTCATCCTCCCCTGGGAGATTCATATACCAGCATATGTGGCATACTCATGAAGGCTTTCTGGAGTTTGTTAAAATACAGTGGTCTAATTTCAAGCAACTAGAATGCCATCCTTTTCAGGCTCTGCAGGAGAAACTAAAAAAGTTGAAAGCAGCTCTTAGGACATGGAATAAAGAGATCTTTGGCAATATTAATCAGACTAAAGAGAATGTTGAGTTTAAGGTTGAACAGGCACAGTCATCTTTTGACAATAATCCCTCTACAGAAAATAGAATCTTTCTTCAAAAAGCAAATGCTGAGCTTCGTCTGATTCTTTATAGGGAAGAGATTTTTGGTTCCAAAAATCTTGGATACAATGGATGTCTTGGGTGATCGGAACACCAATTTTTTTCATCAATACACCAAGGTCAAAAGGCAAAGGAACTATGTCCATAAACTCAAAATCAATGATCAATGGATGGAAGATCAGAGTCTTATATTAGAAGGTGCTGTTGAATTTTTTAAATCCCTTCTTACAACTGAAGAACACAGTATTGATGAGGATCTCTTCTCAGTTATTCCTCAATTGATCAATGAAGACCAAAATAGCATCCTGTGCTCCATTCCTCAAGCAGAGGAAATTAAAATAGCAGTTTTCTCATTGTCTGGCAATAGCTCTCCTGGGCCGGATGGCTTCACTGGAGGCTTTTTGACCCACTGTTGGGATATTGTTGATACAGATGTTAATAATGCAGTTCAGAGTTTTTTCCAGGGTTGGGGACTGCCTCAGGGAACAACATCAACCATTCTTTGTATGGTTCCAAAGGTAAACAGCCCTTCTACCTATGCTGACTTCAGACCTATAAGTCTTTGCAATTTCACATACAAAATTATTGCCAAAATCATTTGTGATCGGTTGCGACCCATTTTACCTGGTATCATTTCAAAAGAACAAAGTGGATTCATTAGTGGAAGGTAAATATCCGATAGTTTTTTATTAGCCAAGGAAATGTTCATGGAAATTGATAGACCTGTTAGGGGTCACAATTTGCTTCTTAAACTTGACATGGCTAAAGCCTATGACCGAATTGAATGGGATTTCCTCTTTATGGTACTGAAAAGATTTGGATTCTCAAATAGATTTATTTCTCTCATTGCCCAAATGCTGGTGAATTGTTGGTTTTCTATTTCACTAAATGGACATACTCATGGTTTTTTTAAATCTTCAAGAGGGGTAAGACAGGGAGATCCTTTAGCCCCTACACTGTTCATCCTAGCAGAAGAAGTTTTGAGCAGGGGTTTATATCATTTATATTCTTCTGGTCAATGTCAATTCTTCCATCTCCCTCGGGGTGTGAAGCCTATTTCACACATTCTTTATGCTGATGATACTATAATTTTTATAAATGGTGGGGCTACATCGATTAAACATCTATTGTTGTTTTTGGGGAGATATGAATTGTCATCAGGACAACGTATCAATGCTCAAAAAAGCTGTTTTATTGTTGCTAAACAGATGCCTCGATGTTCTATTGATAGAATTTGCCAATTAACTGGATATCAACATAAATCTGGCTGCATCAAATATTTGGGCATCCCTCTTTTCAAAGGCAGAGTTAAAGTCCCTCATTTTAAATACTTGTTAGACAAAGTTAATGCAAAGCTAGCTGGTTGGCAGAGTAAATTACTCTCTCAGGTAGGGAGATTAATTCTCATTCGGTCTGTTCTTTCATCTATCCCTGTGTACACAGCTAATGCAGCCTCTATTCCCTATACATTACTCAAACAAATTGGGAGAATTTGCTCTAACTTTTTCTGGCAGGGATTTGAAACCGCTCATAGGAAGCATTGGGTATCCTGGGATAAAGTATGCTGCCCTATTTCTGAAGGTGGCCTTGGCATTCGAAGTCTGTCAGATTTACAGCTATGTTTATATGTGAAACAATTATGGTTGTCCATACACAGTGACACCCTCTGGGCTAATTTTGTTCGAAGCAAATATATTCATGGCAATCACATTACAGATTGTAAAAATCCATTCCCTGCTGGAATCAAAGCTACATATTTCAAAAAAGCTCAGATTATTTTGAAGACAGGCCTTCGGATGATTGTACAAGATGGTGCCAAGACTAAGTTTCTTAAAGATAACTGGTACAAAGGAATGATACTGGCTGATACTCTGACTATTCAGAATTCACCCCTGATTGAAGACTGTTCTGTCCAAATGGTTTTATCAAACCGACAGCATCCGGTTTGGCATTACTTGAGAGATCAACCGATGCAAAATAAATTCAGAATGTTGTTATTCAAGATGGAAAAGACATACCTGTATGGTCTTTTACCAATACAGGCAAGTTCAACATCAAATCCACCTACAGTTTTATTAAAGGGCAAGCACATTCGTCTGATTGGGGATTTAAAATCAGTAAACTTTGGAATCAAAAAATTCCCCCAAGGGCATCCTTGTTTTGCTGGAAGTTGTTGAATTATGCTGTCCCTGTTGATATTCAAGTACAAAAAAGTGGGGTTTACTTAGCTTCCTGCTATGGCTGTTGTTTTACCTCTCTTGACATTGAGGATGCTGAACATTTATTTGTCAACAGTGACTTGGCCAAGTTGCTTTGGAATTATTTCACACCTTTGCTATCCACTTCATGCCTTGAAGTACCTACTATTAGATGTAGGCTGAGAGCAGTACTAAATGAGGCAAATATTCATACTCCTCGTGGCTTTATTTCTCTTTTAGTGCCTATCATGATTACTTGGGAAATCTGAAATTCAGGTGCCGTGCAAGATATGACAACAAAAGAGAAAATGCTATGCTGACCTCGGATTTGATCCTTGCAGATATTATTCAAATTATGAATTAGGTCAGATTCTCTCACGGGGTTAGCCTTGATTATCTGAAACTTGCACAAGATTTTGGTATAACAATAAATTGCAGTCGTATTGAATACTTTGTAGTTCGGTGGATTGCTCCTTCTAGTAATTTTTCTCTCAATGTGGATGGGGCTAGCAAGGGTAATCCTGGTCCTTCAGGAGGTGGTGGCTACTTCAGAAATTCTAATGGTCAGTTCAAGCTGGGTTTTTCCTACTATTATGGTCATGGTACAAATATGGTGGCTGAAGGTCGAGCTCTCTTAGATGGCCTTCGATTAGCTCAAACAAATGGCATTCAGTTATCTGTTATCTTTACTGACTCGATGGTTCTTATTGAGTTGCTGCAGAACAAAAAAGAACCTCCATGGTCTCTTCTTCCTTGGTGGATAAAATTGAAATACCATTTCTCTATTTGCAACTGCCCCATTACTCATTCCTTCAGAGAAGCAAATTAGTGTGCCGATGCATTAGCTAACTATGCGGTTTGTATGGGTAGAAACTTGGAGTTTTCATCTATTGGAGAGTTGCCATTGTTAGCTAAAGGATATGCCATTGCTGATGCAATTGGCATTCCTAATTTTCGTAGAAGGTGTGTATAGTTATTTTCACCCTTTCATTGTACTTCAGAGGCATGTCCTCCCTTGAACATGTACACATTTGATATAGTAATAAAATAAAGCATCTAATGGTGGATAGGTGGAGTGAGAACATTCCCTTCCTCTGGAATGGGGGTGCACTCTCCCTTCTTCCCTGTTAGATGACTTGGTTTCAAAAAAAAAAGAGGGGAGAAAAAGAGAATAAAAGAAATAATAAATAAATAATATATAATATATAATATATATATTATAAATAAATAAATGGGGGCACTCTCTCTCTCTCTCTCTCTCTCTCTCTCTCTCTCTCTCTCTCTCTCTCTCCATTGTTTCCCTCTCATTTTCTCCCTCACCGGTGCGGTCGCCTCCCATCGCGGCACACTCCCGCGCGAAGCCCCACGGCACACACGCAAAAGCCCTTCCCCGGCACACCACCGGGCCACCTCCAGCGGCACACACCCATTGTACCGGGTGACACCCAAAAAGCCTCACCGGATGACCATCCCACCGTTTAACTCCTTTGCCCGCCCCCCCCCCCCCCCTCACCGTTTAATCCCTGGTGTGATCTCCTCTCTTGATTATGGCTATTCAAGAGCATTCATATTATGCTAGCTTTGGGACCCACGAGCTTGGAATTCCTATCTTCATGGATATTGTTTCACAGCCATGCATCAAACAATGTCTTGGATGGTTTGAACTTGTTTGACGGCATAGACATACATGGTTTTCACTCTGGTTCTCGTGGTCAATCTGACCATGGAACTTGGGAAGTTTTGAAGTTTCCTATTTCTAATGCAAGATGGTGCCCTGATGAGTATAACGTTGGTGGGTTCAGATCTGACAGGGTAACCTTCGTGACGTATACTCACCATGGGCTGCAGGCGGTAACCATCGGTGAAGATGTTAGCACTACCAACATTCTGCTGTGACAAACGTCGCTGCAAATTTGATCCTCGGGGTGCAGAGTACTTAAGGTATCGGAGGATGCAAAAGTCTGATCGAGCAATGTAGCATCTTGCGGAGCAATATGGCAATATGGTTTTATGACCTCAGAGCGCCGATATATATCACGTATAGATGAAGGAGGCAGAGTAATCGTTTTTGAGCGAGCACTTGGTATTTATCTTTAGCTCTAATTGGAGCAGCAGTTACTTCTATTATGGAGCCGGCTGTGCAAAGTCCGGTCTGGAAAATACAAGGTGGTAATAGATGCCGATGATAAACTGTTCTGTGGGTTCAGCCGAAGAGATCCAACCGCAGAGCACAACCGGTGGCCATTTCCGGTGGCCTCTTTCCCCTGCACATCCGGTGGCCCTCTTTGAAGGCTCATCCGGTGAGGCACTGTGGCACCCCCTGATGCACTTCTTGATCCGGTGAGGGGTACTGTAGCAGCCGCTAGCCCTCTCATCCGGCGCGCTCTTGAAGTTCTCCACCCGGTGCACCCCGAGGCCTCTCACCCGGTGCGCCCCCTCTATGCCCCTTTAACCGGTGCACTTGCTATGGACTCCACCCGGCACGCCTGCTGCTTGCTGCAGCCGGCACGCTCCCAGCCGTCATACTCGGCACGTCCCAAACGGGCTTTGATCACCACTCTCAAAGCCCCTCCGGCACACTTGCGAAGGCCTTCAGCGGCACACTTGTGAGATTCTCTAGCGGCACACCTTCCGCAGCCCCTAGCGGCACAGTGTTCAGCCCATCCACTCCTCCAGTCAACGCTCGTGGCCCCCAGCGCGCAGCAAAGGCATGGCAGACCCATGCCTGGACCTTGCTGAGGTGTCGTCTCCCCACCTACTCCCGTCCCCGGCCATCATCGGCTGGCCCCGGGATATAAAACCCCTCGCTTCGACGAAGAACGAGGAGGGACACAGAGAGGCTGGGACGCGGGAGACCACTCGGCTGTTGGTGAAGTCCTGCTCCGGAGAGTGAAAAGAGAGAAGAGGGTGAGAGAGGAGAAAGAGGTGAGGGAAAGAAGGGGGCTCGGCCCCTACTTCTTTCTTTGTACATTCCCCCCTTTTTTTTCTTCGATGTATTTTCCTTTTTTTGTTCCCTTTCTGATATGAAGCGATGAAATGCTCCCTCTCGGGAGATCTTGTTCAGTGCTCTAGCCTCTTTCATGTCCACGGTTTCCCCCCCCCCCTTTTCATCCCATGTGTACTCCTTTTCTTTTGTATCTCTATCCCAATGCAATCTTAGAACTCCCTTCGATAGGGAATGGAATGAAACTCTCCCTTCTGGGAGACCTTTTTATGCTGCGACCAATATGGTGTTCAATACTACCCTTTGGTTCACTATCGCTCTCTTTGGGTTTGTCTACGAAGTTTCTCCGACTGCTCACGGATATCAGGGAGCTTGCGTCACCTTCAGTATGGTCTCTTGGGTAAGTGGTTAATATAATCCATGGGTCACCGGACTCCCACGCAGGCTAGCCCTTCGGGACCTCCAACCCCAAATGGAGTGATCTTGCCGGTGTCGTCACTTATGTGCACACCGTGAATTTTTGGGGCCGTCACTCCTTGTGGACGCGCACCCGTGTTATCCCCTTCCACCCCGAGCCCGGGGGAAATGCTGCCGAAATTTCGTCAGGATTGAAACCAATAAAAGAAATAAAAGCACAACATAATTTTAACTCCCAAAACACTAGTAAATAAGAAAATGCATGAATAAATGACTGTCGGACTGCCAAGGCCGCTGCCACACACTTCCTGAACAGAATGGAGGCTTGTGTTCAGCCAATATACTCTTCTACTCAGATTCTTGGAGAGGCCGATTATCTGGATAAAGGGCTGGCACTCCGGAAAGGAATTTTTCATGATTTCTGGTGGCACCAATACTAATCAAAGGGAATTGGCAATGAGACAATGCAACAACTCATTTGATCTTAAGGTTCTATTTGATTCAATTAAGACACGCGGAAGAGAGCATAGAATGTTGTTCTCAGAGCAAAATATATATATATATATTCACCCGATGTGGCATGTCAGTTAACATAAAAAAAAATATGGCTCTTGAAGATGGCAGCACTTGTGGTGCATCTAATCTGTTCACTCAGGTTAGTGAAGGAAGAGGTGACAGCCGCACCGTTATAGCCTCAGTTTCTGAGAATAATGTGGATGTTGCAAGATTTCATCATGAAGCATGTACAGAGACCAACACCGTGTCACGACAGATGAACGTCAAAAATGGGATGATAAGGAAAAAAATGGGACAGACATAGCACCCTCCATATCCATTTCTCCATTAATAAATTATCTGCAGGGTCATAGCTGATTCATAATACAAAGAAATGGGATATAAGTGGTTCTTCTGTGGTCGTGAAAGGAGGAAGGAATGATATTGATACAAAAGATATAGCAGATTAACTTCTGTGGGTCTGAATGTGATGAGTGTTGATGCTTTGAATGTTCTGTTGGAATAAAAGCCTAAGGAATTGAAATCGAAGCTCGAATCATCCTCCTCTGGTGTGGGGAAAGATATGTCAGTCTATTCTTTTTACCCAGGGCTGATGTTTGCTTTCGGAACAGTTACAACTTGCCAATGGGGTATCAGAGTGGGCCATTGCAAGGAGCTTTGCTCCGGTGAAAGCTATAGTTCTTCTAGCAGTTTTGATAGTTGTAATGGAAGCCAGATCTGTCCTTCAGTTGAAGTTCAATACTGTGTTGAGTGGAGCAGCCAAGAGTCATCGGTAGAAGTTAAAAAAATGGGTCTATCTGACTCAGCATCCTCCTTATACATAGGCACTGCAGATAAAGAACATGTTCCAATAGCCATTATAGTTTCTAGCTTCAGCCATGGGTGCAACAAAAATACAGGTAGGTGAGCACTTAAAAGATGAAATCCTCTATCGTGAAACTACGCTTTGGCAGGTTGCATTTTCAGCTATGAAGGAGAAGACAGGCATTACCGAGTAAGATTTGATTATTCTTGAAAGCATACTACATATCCATTAATTCAGCAGGAGGCCTGCGTTGCTCTTCAATCGCAGAGGAATATTGGCTGACAAGTTTTATGAACGCATAAGAAGGGAGGCTGCTGCTATGAAAAAAGGGGATTCAGAAGAATCTGAGAAGATATGAGGCTAAGAAGACATATCAGTAACTGTGGGCATCAATCCTCCTCTTGCAAACAAGTTTGAGGGGAATGGCTGCACGTAGTGAATTCAGATTTAGAAGGCAGACTATAGCTGCAGTCCTAGTACAGGCTAATTGGCATGGTCCACATCACCATAGTTTTTGGTATCCCATGATGATGGGGAACAACACATTTTGTGCATCATTGCCAATCACAGATCAGAACCCCACGTCTCTAAATGAAGCATCATCACAAGCATTTTCAGGTTCAGTTATTCAGTCAAATGCATCGGAAGATAACAGCCTGAGGCATACAATGGCTAGCCATGCTTTGCTTTCGACTTTGCAGGAAAAAGCCATTAGCGACCTTCATGTAAGCTGCCATGATAGAATATTAAATTCAGAGATGCCATTCTCAATTGAAGGACAGTCTCACTATAAAAAAATGGGAGAGGACACAAGTTGCAAGCAGCATTTGTTGGCCTGCCAAGGAACTGTGAGCTTTCCATAAAATGGATCATGAAGGCTCTCCTCACTATCTTCTCCTGCATTAAAATTTGCTTCACTAAGCAAAAGAAGTATAGGTCTCCAAGTCATTTAGGGATCTTAGCAAGCATTTATGCCACCCCCATGCCCTGGTCAAGAATTTGCTCCCACAACATGACTGAATTAGCTAAAGAACAATGCATTTGATGGCAATGTGAAAGACAAGGTGGATAGCTATGTCCTTTCTGTTTCTCAAATGCCTCAGGATATGTGTGAGAAGGATGTTTCTGACATCAGCCAGAAAGCTTTGTGGTATCATGAACAGGCAGAATCACCACTGCCTGCCAATTATGAATCAATTTTAAAGCCAGGAAATTCCCTTAGAAGTCCTGGGCTTAGACATGTGGTGGAACCAGAAAACGTGTTAGCTGAATCAAGAAAGGAGGATGTTCCCATGATCAACCATGAGGTTTGCGAGTAGCATGGACAAGGAGAACCCAAGGCATTACTAGAGAATGTTATTGCTGAAGTTGAATTGGTCTCAGACTGCACTATAGAGCCCGGCCTTGCAGAAATGCAATCCGAGAATACATCAGTCATGCCAAGTGAAAGTTGCTCCGGCCTTCTCTCAAATGGATGGGTTCTGTCCGGGCAAACCAGAATGAGTTTGTTTTGTTAAAATTATTCTGGAGATAATTAATCATGGTCGATACAGCAGAGATGACTCTCTTACTGAAATAGTTGCTCCCGTCATTTTACTTTTGCTATATGTGGAGCCATCACTGTTTCTTCCATTTGTTGCATCTGGGTCCTACCTTGCTTTGGAAACGATGGCAGCTACTCAAACACTTGGAACCAAGTGGTATTGTGAATGAAGGAATGGGCATTTCAAGCACACACGAGACATCTCCCCTTGAAGATAGCTTTTATTATTTACGAGTGTTGCAAATTCTGCTTGGGAAGTTGTCAAAGCCTCTTTGATCAGTCAGTGAAGAAAATTTCAAAGTTGTAAACACAAACATCCTTCCTGGAACTGTTACAGAAGTTGGGCTCCTTTGCTGTGCGTGTGTCTATTCAAATCCAAAAGGTTCATCCGCACATTTCATGAATAACAAGATGGGAGAACACAAATTCCCTGCATTTACATTGGACTTGAACGCATCACCCATGGCCAATGTATCCCTTGTCATCTTCAACCGGCACACTCTTCAGCCTTCTATACGGCACACCTTTCAGCCCTTTGCCCGGCACGCTTTCTCAGCCTTCCACCCGGCACACCCAATCCACCCTTAACCGGCACACCTTTTTCGGCCTTCTACCCGGCACACCCAATCCACCCCTACGCGGCACACCCAACCTGCCCCTCTACCCGGCACACTCCATCCAGGCCTCACCCGGCACACCCCTAACCTGCCCTCTACCCGGCACACTCCAGTCTACCCGTGCCCGGCACACCCCAACCTGCCCCATCCGGCACACACCAAACAACCGTTAACCAGCACACCCTAACCTCTTCCAGCAGCACACGGCCCCAGCACCGTTTTGCCCGACGGATGCAACATGGCGCGCTCGGGATCTGAGCCTCCAACCGAAGTGAAAGAAGAGTTCTGTGTCTGTGCCTATTAGAAGGGGCTTGGCTGAAGAGGGAAAAGGGTGACTGTGAATTGGTGACTGAGAATTACAATTCAGAAAGGTGCACCATGGACATTAATATTTCTGCTACTCATGGTGCAGGAATACACATCCTTTTAGCTGAACACAGGGATTCATGTACTGGTTATTCAAGAAAGGCGCATGTTTGGAAGGCAGTGCCAATTTAGCTGAGTGTGGAGACTCTTCTGAAGGTGATCTAGGAAGCTCAGTATAAAAGTTTTAACAGTCTTCGAGTTCTCCCTATGGTTCTTGTTTAGTTCCACCAGCTTCAAATGTAGTGGAACCTACCACTCTTTCAAGTTGTTCATTTTCTGGTCTTTACTCAGATTACAATAATCAATATTCAGTGTCCAGCTTCTATATATTACACATATAAGGAGTGCCAACAATCGCTTGGTTCCTGCCACATGGCCTTTGAATTGACTAAAGAATTTATACCCAAGGATGCACCACGTACCACCTGTGATCTCTCAAGGCCCACATGTCCTCAATATGATGCAATAGCAATATCTGCCACTTCATCTTCAATTGCAGTCACGAATGCCCATCCTCACTCAATTACTTTTCTTGGACAAAATTCTCCTCTTGCACAGAGGTTTGCATAATTTGAAGGATTGATAATGGAGTTAAAGGTTTATGAAAACAACTACAATGAATGCAATGCAGAGAAGTCCATTCTCAAGAATCGGCCAACGGAGGAAAGCCTGCAGAAAACCTTCTTCAAAGTGAACCTAAGTCCACGGCTGAAGACTCCAACGTATTGAAGGTAGAACTAGGTAAAGGACCCTCTACCAGAGATAATCTTGAGAGAACAGTTGATCTTCTTGGAGAGAGCTGAGATATTGATGCTACAATCTAGAGCTCCACAGTAAGCAAATATATGTGCCTGGCGCTGTTTATATAGCTCCAGAACGGGAATTAGAGAACAAGGATTATCTGGCTGAAATGTCACATCCTCAACAGCTCCAATTTCCGGCTTATAACAAGACTACTGAACTGAGTCAAAAGAATAAGGGGCTAACAAAGGGTACACTTCAGAGCAGTTAGAAAGAGAAGGAGTCACAAATTCTTTCCATCAAACAAGAATCTAAATCCAAGCTGATCAATACAGTGATGAAACTGGGTTCATCTGATCCTCTTATGGAAAAGCTTAAGCCAAGGAAACATACAATATATGGAAAGAAAGCTTGAGGCTAGAACAGAACCTGAACAAATGCTTGTCACAAAAAAAGGAGAGAATTGACATCAAAGCTTACAGAAAAAAAAATATAAACTGCAAGGTGCTACCCATGGGAACAGAGATTATGGGTGAAGGGTATTCGAAGTTGGCAGAATTAGTGAAGAGCTGCAAGGGGGGGTCGACCCCCTCAGGGCTGCACCCTGTCTGTCCCCCTTTTGTACGGGGATCTGCATAAGACCGATGCGCCCCTTTAGCCCGGTCCATTGCCCAGAACTACATACACCATGTGAAGGAGAATAGATCAAAGCCACTCTCATGCATCTGCACTACTAAATCAAGGTGGTATCCATGCATTGCAAGTATAAATCCAAACTTCAAAAGAACCCCCATGCATGATCAAATTCATGGAGCATAGGTGCGGGGCTTGATCTTTTGAACTCATTCATGCATTTTTTTTTATACTCCCTGCTGGCCAACCTTCAGGACAGAGCAGCCTGCCCATTTCACAAGCTTGGTGGAACAACGCACATGCATTAAACCAATTGCATCAATAGTTTGCATCAATAAACCCCCCTACATACCATTATCAATGTGCACAAGAAATTTGGAATTGGGTCAACCGGCACATCTAAAGCAAGAGAATAGCATGGGCATTTAGGCATATGGCATGTCACTGCCTCTTATGAGAATGCTGTCCGCCAACAGACCTCCAGACCTGCTGGCTGCCCCCAGAGCGGCGAGCTCCTTTCCCTCTCCCTGCACGTACATATGTGCATACATTCATGCCTTGAAAAGGTAAACAACACACATGAATGGAATAAAATCTACACTCATACGGAACTAAAGCTCATAAAATAAAAACGCAAAACATGCATGCCTTGGCATACATTTCAGAGATCTCTCCTCCCCCAGACCCCGGACACGGGAACATATATGGTGCCTCGGTAAATCGGGTATGTGCCTTGGGAATTTCTCCAATATGGCCACGACCCGATATCACCTCAGGCCAACAGCTTACCAAAACTACTCCATTCCCACTAGAATCTAGTCACCCACTCTCATCAAAATTGCCGCGTGCTCGGCATACATTTATACGGGTTTATTTCCGTTTGCACCGTGCTTTCAATACGGACCCTCGTCCGAACATAAAAGTGGTATGTGAGTGACCGACAGGATCTGAATGTTCGTATCTGGATACGGGCTTTTAGCATAGTTTGACCTTCACTATCCTCCTACATTATTGGTATTTTCTTTAGGCCGTAGGGCCCCCTTTTTCCTGGCGATTAATCAAGGGTGTTCCCCTCTCCGAGGGGATGTAAATGGCGCCGTGACCTTTATGGCGCGGCGGGTTTTGTTCCCGACACGAATCACACGATCGTCTGACCGAGTCAGATCAAGCGCACCTGTGACTCTTCGGAGCCCAAATAAATCGTCACTTTGTAACTGGCACGCCCACGCACTTAATAGATGAATAAACTCATCTAAGAAACCAAACAAAACAAATAAAACTACTTGTTTAATAAAAAGTGCGTCCACAGGTTAGTGCCAAAGCAAGGGTCTTTTTGTTCATGACTTAGATGGAAGGTCTGGGCCACAGGTTTATTTCTCGATGCCTACAGGGAGTCGGTGACCGACGTGGTTTATTCATTGACACGGGGTTAGTGCCAAAGCAAGGGTCTTTTTGTTCATGGCTTCAGACGGAAGGTCTGGGCCACCGGTTTATTCATCGATACGGGTAGGGAGTCGGAGACCGACGTGGTTTATTCATTGACATGGGGTTAGTGCCAAAGCAAGGGTGTTTTTGTTCATGACATCAGATGGAAGGTCTGGGCCACCGGTTTATTCCTCGATGCCGACAGGGAGTCAGAGACTGACGTGGTTTATTCATTGACACGGGGTTAGTGCCAAAACAAGGGTCTTTTTGTTCATGGCTTCAGACAGAAGGTCTGGGCCACCGGCTTATTCATCGATGCTGACAGGGAATCGGAGACCGACGTGGTTTATTCATTGACACGGGGTTAGTGCAAAAGCAATGGTCTTTTTGTTCATGGCTTCAGACGGAAGGTCTGGGCCACTGATTTATTCGTCGGTGGGACAGGATGAAATGTTGAGAGGGTTTTATTCATTGACACGGGGTTAGTGTCAAAGTAAGAAAGGGGGTCTTTTTGTCCACCGAATCCAGATGGAGGACCTGGATCGAAGGAAGGGGGTCTTTTCATTCATTGACCGGGACGGGGGATCTGAGCCAAGGCAAGGTTTTTTGTTTGCCAACTTGGACGGTGTTGCATCCCCTATTTGATGTTTGGTGTTTGGTTTTAATGATAACAAAATGATTGTGCTTGTGTGTGTTTCATTAAGAAACATGTATCCATCTTGGTTGATGAGTTAAAAGATGACTTCAATGCTCTCACTTGCAAGTCATTTGAATGACTGTTGTTTAAGGAACTCATGCTATGTTTATCTTGGCTTGCAGGATCAAAATCCATGATTCATGCTTGAAACTCAAAGGAGTCCATCAATGAAGTTCTTCTTCAAAAAGGGAGTTAACTCTCTCATTGCATTACGTTGACTCTTTCAATGTTTCATGCATTTCATCAAAGGTTTTCAAAATCTTGGTTGGATATTTTCATGCATTCTTCCTCATGAGCTTTTGGGCTTGAAATATCCTCAACCTATTAACTTGAAATTTGATGGATGTGATTTGAATGATGCTCTCTCATTATATGGATTCTTGGTCATTTTGTTTTGGTAAAACAATTAAGGAAATGTGCTCAGTGTGTGCTTGAAAGTTGATTAAGATAACTCATGTGAATTTTGGTGAAATTGGAGTTTATAATTGTGGACGCACTTTTTTCACTTGTTATTCTCTCGTTGGTTTATTCGTTTATTAAGTGCGTGGGCGTGCCAGTCACCGATGTGACAATTTATTCGGGCTTCGAAGAGCCCATGGTGCGCTCGATCTGACTTCGTCAGATGATTGTGTGGTTCGTGTCGGGACCAAATCCCGTCGCGCCTTAAAGGTCACGCCGTCATTTACATCCCCCATACGAGAGAACACCCTTGATTAATTGCCGAAATTAGGGGCCCTACGGTCGAAAGGAATAATACTAATTGCGCGAAGGAAAAGGCAGGAATAGATCACACCAAGGGTTGAATTCGGGCCATAGGCCGTCGACCATGTCGGTCACTCGTGGACCTTTTCATGTTCAGACACGGGTCCGTGATAGAAACGCACCAAGAAAACCGGGGCGAATCCGTTTAAGTGTTTGCCGAATGCACGGCAATTTCCATAACAGCCCGAAAGGGCCCCGAGGCGAGGGACGAATCCGGTCTAGTTGAAATGTCGGCCCGAGATCAGGTCTGGACTCGGCCATATCAGGATAGATCCCGAGACCCGGGCCCGGCCTGAGAAGGCAGCATTGTTGTTCCTTTGATGTCAGGTCACAGGGAGAGACGGGGCTGCAATGTGGACCCTAGCATTTTTTTTGGGATTTTCTTAGTTATATGTTCCTCTTTTTTTCTGGCTGCTTATTTCTTCATTTATGCATTTGTTCCGCTTGATTCCTCCCCCCCCCCTTTTTTATTATTACTATGATTGTTATTTTCTTACCCCCTCCTTTTTACTGCCATTATCGCCGTTACACACTTGGAGTTCTTTAATTAGCGTAATTTTTATTAATTCATTTGTTATTGCCGTTGTTATTACCCCGCTATGCATAGACGTATATAGGGTGCCGGCGAAGGGAGATGGGGTGTACCGCCAGGGAGTGAAGTGTGCCGCGGGGTATTAGAAGGGGTGTGCCGCTGGGGAATGGAGTGTGCCGCTGGGGGATGGATGAGTGTGCCGCTGAGTGTTGAGAGGGGTGTACCGGTGAGGGGCAACAGGGGTGTGCCGGTGAGGGCAACAAGGGTGTACCGCTGGAGGCTAAAAAGTGATGCGGGACGGGACCACGGACACGACAAGCTCGCGATCGTCCCTTAACGAGGGAAGCGTCGGACGTGCGCGGTTGAGAAACCGGCAAGAGCTAGGGTGGTCGGCTCTCTCTTTCGTGCCCGGATCGGGTCACGGGACGGTAACGCTCTCTCTCGCAGCAGCGGTGATATAAATAGAAAGCGAGCTAATTACCCTATCATGCTCTCTAGCAGCGGCATAAACAAGCATATATGAAATTAAGTAAAATGCCAAGTAAGGGAGCGAATGCGATACCTCCACGCACTTGGCGTGGGGAAGACGGACCCGGCCGAAAACTCGTACTCCCGGGAAACTTAACACACAATAATTACAGCAATGGGAACATGCCCACTCCACGCAGGGAGGTAAAGGGCTATACAAATGGACCCGGGAGGACCGAATTCGGGTTGACGGGCAGCTTCGGGTGTTGATTCGGCTACAAGCGTGTTCACGACCGTGGGGCCCACGTGCTGTCCGGAGGGGCCGTGTGGGACCCGGTGGTACCGCTGTAGTGGAGACACTTGGAGAAGCGCTCCCCGGGCTGACGGCACGCTGGTTCACCGGCCGGAGGCCGGGCGGCTCCGTTCGGCATCGGTCGGAAAAACCGATCGGAAATCTGCCGGTTCTGTATTTCAGCGCGCGCTCCGGCGAGAACGGACGCTTCGATCAGCACCGGTGTCGGAATGCGACGAGATCAGAGCCGTTGGAAAGCTGCTTCGAAGTACTACAATCTAGTGGCCTTCATAAAAATTCACCAGATTTATACTTTGTGTTGGCGAATTTTATATGCTGCTGTTGTACAGTAACCGAAGACTCAGATCTGTAGAGAACTTTCCTATTGATTGCCTTTGACCGTGAAGTAGATGTCCGAATTTGAAGATGTGTTCTTCAGCAGGGTTGTAGGAAATCAAACAAGGAAACCAGGACTATTTTTGGATCTGGATTTGGAGGTGGTGGTGATTTGTTCGGAGTTTGGAAGTGGAGGGTGGTCGGATCTGGGATCTGACTAAAAACACTGTATCAGAGGAAGAACACGAATTTCTAAAAATAGATAGAAGGCTGATAAAAAATTAAGAAAATTTTTGGAGGTAGGGGGTGCTGGACAAAACTCCCAGTAAAATTGGGAGGGTTTGGACAAATCAAAAAGATGGTCGGAGGGGGAGAACTCAGAGGTTCTGTCACTGTAGACAGAAACCTGGCAGATCTGGGATGACAGATTGGACGAAAATGTAAAAATACTAAACGATGGAATTATGGCGTGAAACTTTAGGTGGGTCGTGGGATGCAAGGGCTGAAAACACCTGTGGACACCAAAAAAATGCATGCCTTGATATCCTGCTCGGCCTCGCGTCAGCAACGGCGCCGAGTGAAGAAACCCCGGAGAAATCAAGCACAAAAGGCCCCACAGCTCGTGGGCCTCAAAGAGAGCCAAATAGGACATGACTCGTGTCCACAACGGGCTCAGAACAGGGCTCAGAAACACGCCCAATTTGGCCTTCAACGGCACACCCAGGGTTGCCCAGCGGCACACCCCTTCGGGGTTCAGCGGCACGCCCCTTAGGGCTCTTCAGCGGCACACCCCTTTGGGTGTTCAGCGGCACGCCCTTTGGGTGTTCAGCGGCACGCCCTCAGGGCTCTTCAGCGGCATACCCCTTTGAGTGTTCAGCGGCACGCCCTCAGGGCTGTTCAGCGGCACGCCCCTTTGGGTGTTCAGCGGCACGCCCTCAGGGCTCTTCAGCGGCACACCCCTTTGGGTGTTCAGCGGCACGCCCTCAGGGCTGTTCAGCGGCACGGCTGTTTTGTGCTCCCAGCGGTACGCCCTTTTGGCTCCCCCACGGCACGCCTGTTCAGCCCGCCAACGGCACAGCGGTGAAGCTTTTCAACGGTAAGACGACGTGCAGCCCATGCCCTACGCTTCCTTGGCACGCAGTGAGCCGTCTGAGGTGGCAACCGTCCATTGGGCCACGTGAGCTACCCCCCTGACGACCCAGGACGGGGCAGGTCAAACGCCATCATCACATACCGTTTCCCGCCTCCGACGGCCGGGCTCGAAGGCTTCCCGCTGCTGGGCGTATAAAAGACCCCAGCTTCGACAAAAAAAGGGAGGAGGGTCATAAGGAGAAAATTGAGAAGAGGAGACACACGGAAGAGAGGATCCCACGCAGCCGGAGGCACAGAGAGGAAGGGAAGAGAGAATAGAAGAAGAAGAGCTCCAGCGAGCCTCCTCTGACGACCACCGGGAAGAGAGCAAGAGTAAGGGAGAGGGAGAGAGCTCAATGTAATGGGGGAGAGGGTTAGGGACAGTGGCCAGGGTTTTTGGGCCCCAATGCTTTCTTCCCTTTCGTATTCCATTCCTCCTCCTGTTCTTTGTTTTGGGTTTCTCTTTTCCTTTGTCCATGGCCTCGTCTTGGGCATTTCCTCTGTAATGTGCATATAGGGCTTTGGTCTTTGGCTCCCCATAAATGAAAATCACCCTCTTTGGGTTTCTCTATGAGTTTTATTGGCTTGCGCTAGCTCTCACGGTCTTTTATGGGGTTGTTCGTTCTCCCTCCGTCTCCCCATTTCTCCGGTGTTTTTGGGGTCTTCATGTCGAGGTGATTTCTCCTATGAGCTTTGGCCTCATGAATCCTTCAAGCCCCTACATGGCCTTCCGTTGTGCTCACTGGCCCAGGGGAGGGGGAGACCCTTGCCCCCTCTTCGAATATCCAGTAACCAAGTGGCCTACCCCTGGCCTTGAATCCTCTTTCTTTTTCCTGAATGGCTTCTAAGGCCCCCAGTTTGCTTACACACTCTGTTTGGCCCCTCCAGCGATGCACCTTTCCGGCACTTGGCCGACACACCCAATGGCCTTCAGCGGCACACCCAGTTTTGGCCCTTACCGGCACACCCCATGTGCCCTCAGCGGCACACCCCTTTCTGCCCTCAGCGGCACACACACCCAATTAGCCATTGGCCGGCACACTTGTAGCCTTTGGCTCTTGGCCGGTACACCCCCCTGTTCAGCCCTTAGCGGCACACACTTTTCAGCCCTCAGCGGCACACTCTCCAGCCCCCCCCCCCTTCAGCGGCACGCTCCTTGGCCAGCCCCAGTCCATGCCCCTTAGAGGCCTTCAGTCTGTCGTTTTCCTTCGTGTTTTCCGAGGCTCTATAAAGGTGTTGCTCCTTCGGGGGCCCACCTCCAGTTGTCGGGTTCCGCCACCCCACGTGGACGCGTTCCCTGTATCTCCCTTACGCCCCGGGTCAAGGGGAGATGCTGCCGAATTTTTGTGAGAAACTAATAAACAATTAAAAGAGGCAAAAGGAGGCAACAAACGAGCAGGATAATTAATGAAACCTTCCAACTCATCAAACCACTGCCGGCACCACAACGAGAACTGAACCGAACTAATTAACCACCCGGCAGCCCGAACGTCCGACCCGCAAGAAAAGAGACCGAACCGAACAAAGAGAACGAACAAAGGGAGGAATTTTGTATAAAACTACACGAAAGTTAAGATAAGAAGAAAAGAAAAGCCTTAAAATAAATAATCGAAAACTGATCAAACCTCCACCATCACGCCCCGTTGGCCTTCAGCGGCACGCCCCCATTGGCCTTCAGCGGCACGCCCAGATTGGCCTTCAGCGGCACGCTTCTATTGGCCCTCAGCGGCACGCTCCCATTGGCCTTCAGCGGCACACTTTCCTTGACCCTTTCAGCGGCACGCTCCCTCCCTTTGCCGGTACACCCTCAGCCACCGCCTCAACGGGATCCAATGTATAGACTTTGGGCCAGCCAATGTACAGACTTCACGTTACAACGTACAGACTTTGGGCTTGGCAACATATAGACTTCGAGCTGTGATCAAAGGGGCAACGTACAGACTTCATGTTGCAACGTATAGACTTGGCCGATGTATAGACTTTGGGCCAGCCAACGTATGGACTTCACGTTGCAGCGTATAGACTTGGGGTTGGCCGATGTATAGACTTGGCCGATGTATAGACTTTGGGCCAGCCAACGTACAGACTTCATGTTGCAGTGTATAGACTTGGCCGATGTATAGACTTTGGGCCAGCCAACGTACAGACTTCATGTTGCAGCGTATAGACTTGGCCGATGTATAGACTTTGGGCCAGCCGACGTACAGACTTCACGTTACAACGTACAGACTTTGGGCTTGGCAGCGTATAGACTTCGAGCTACAGTCAAAGGGTCAATGTACAGACTTCACGTTCCAATGTATGGACTTTGGGCCAGCCAATGTATAGACTTCATGGCTGCCAGTGTACAGACTTCGGGCCAGTCGACGTATAGACTTCATATTGCAACGTGCAGACTTTGCTCCACTCTGCTCCAACGTACAGACTTTAGGCTTGGCAACGTATAGACTTCGAGCCTGGGGAACGTACAGACTTCATACCTACCCCCACGTTCTGATTGGCCCCTTAGCCGGCACACTTCTCTCACCTCTTAGCGGCACACTCGCCTAACTCCTTCAGCTGTACACCCCTTTAAACCCTCAGCGGTACGCCCTTCAAACCCCCAGCGGTACACTCTTAATTGCCCCAGCGGCACGCCCCTTGAACCTTCATCGGTACACTCCCTTGAGCCCCAGCGGTACGCTCCTTTGACCTTCAGCGGTACGCCCCCTTTTTGGCCTTCAGCGGCACGCCCTCCGGGCCTCTCAGCGGTACACTCTTACCTTCCCTTCGCCGGCACACTACATCTATGCACATATACAACCTGATAAGGGCATTAACAATAGCAAATAAATTAATAAAAATTACGCTAATTAAAGGACTCCGAATGCGCAATATTAATCACAATAAAAGAGGCGGGAGGGGTAATAAAAAGATAAATAATAAACAAATGACAATAATAAGAATGATCATGAATAAAAAGAAGAAAAATCACCCCGGACAAAGGCACGAACAAACAGTAAACATCGAATCAGAAATCCCAGAGGATATAACTAAGAAAACCCCGGATAAAAGACGCTAAGGCCTACACCGCAGCCTCCCCATCTCTCCCCGTGACCCGGGGCCAAAGGGAATAACGACGCCGCCCTTTCAGGTCGAGCCCGAGTCTCGGGAATTACCCCGATATGGCCAGGCTTTGATCCAACCTCGGGCCGACATCCTAATCGGACCGGATTTGTTTTCTCGTTCCGGATACCTTCCGAATCTTCATTAAAATTGCCGCATGCTCGGCAGACATTTGAAGGGACCTACCTCGGTTTTCTCATCGTGACTCTGCCACGGACCTGTGTCCGAATACGAAAAGGTCTACGAGTGGCCGACACGGCCGACAGTTTATGGCCTTAATACAACTTTCAGTGTGATCTATTCCTATCTCTCTCGCATAATTAGTATTACTCTTTTCGGCCGCGGGTCCCCTAATTTCAGCAATCAATCAAGGGTATTCCCTCGTATGGGGGATGTAAATGACGTCGTGACCTTCATGGTGCGACGGGATTCGGTCCCGACACGAACCACACAATCGTCTGACGAAGTCAGATCGAGCGCACCTTGGGCTCTTCGGAGCCCGAATAAATCGTCACTCCGGTGACTGGCACGCCCACGCACTCAATAAACGAATAAACAAACGAGAGAATAACCAAGTGGAAAAAGTGCATCCACAACTCTGGCACGCCCGGTGGGACCTATCCACCCTTCATCTTTTTGCCGAAATAAGGGGCCCCGCGGCCCCCTTCTTGTAATACTAATTGTGCTACTTTCTTAAATGCAGAAAAAAAGAGAGAGACATCATGGAACCAACCATGGCGGTCGTCTGCGGCCCTCAGCCCGTCCAGAACCACGTTCGAGGCGGCGACCTGGCGGTGCCCTTCACCTTTGGGAGTTTCCCTCCCACCGTGGGCTTCCCCAACTTCTTGGGGGTGGCCTTCGCCGAGATCCTCGACGTGGAGACGCCTGAGGACGCCCAGATCAACGCTCCCGCCTCGGGGGCCATGGGAGCTGCTGCCAGCCGAGCTGTGGCCGAAGACAACAATAGCGTCCCCACGACGACGCTCAGCTTCAACGTGCACCACGTGCACCACACTACCGGCCCGCTCCACCAAGGGTCGACATCCCACCGGAGAAGGCTCCGGAGAAACAACACCGGTACCGGCTCAGGGCGTCGTATGTCCAACTCCGGAAAGTCAATGACTGTTGGAGCCCTCCGAGTCCGCCTAGACGGACAGAAGTCTCAACCGGCGCCGGACCGCGTCGTCTCGACCGTCCTAGTCCGCAACTCTTTCCAGGGACTGGAGAAGCTAAAAGATAGGGCAGCGCCCGCGACCCCAGCTGTGGCACCGAAGAGGGCGCCGGCTCACAGGTCGGCTAAACTGAAGCGAATCTGGGTACCTAAGGAGACCCAGCCCACTGCACCGGCCCAGGCAGGGCCCAGCACTTTCCGCCCCAGGAGGGCCCGACGCAATGACAGGGTCGAGGTAGTGACCCCCATTCTCCGACCGGCACCCGTCATCCCAGTGCCGTCCGAGAATGCTCACCGCCGTCGCCGAGGGCGCCGGCACAATGCCACCCACCCGGCTCTCACGGCCTACTCCCCTCCTGCCGCTGTCATCGATGCGCAACCCCGGGCCGCTCTCCCCGACCCGGAGTGGGAAGGGATTGAGCAGGCCATGAGGAACTACCTCCGAGGCCCGGGCAGCACCCCCGCCGGCCGCCAGAGACTACTGGGGGCAATGGCCTCCGCCTTCCAGGAAGAAAGGGGGGGACCTGCACCTAGCATGGAGTCGAGGACCCGCCCGGAGGAGCCGCGCCAGTCCCCTGTACGGGAGGAAGCGCCGCCCCGACGGTCGATCTTCGACAGGCTGACATTCCCAGAAGGATCGTCCAGGAGGGCGTCAAGAAGAAATAAGAATAAGAAGTGGCAGACATTCACCTGCAATATGGCAGGAGTTCATGGTCGGTATGGGGCCTTACCCACCGACCCGGAAGAATTGGCCAGAATAGCCGTCAGGCCGGGACCCCTTACCAGAAGAAGGAGAGCGGCAGGCGGCGCGACACCCACAGGCGCCGAAGGGGCCTGTGGACACCGAAAATTGCACATCCAAAATGTCATGCTCAGCCCAGCATCAACAACGGCGCCGAGTGAAGAAACCCCCGGGGAAATCAAGCACAAAAGGCTCCACAGCCCGTGGGCCTCGAAGAAAATCAAATGGGCCACAACTCATGCTCACAATGGGCTCAAAATCGCCCATTTAGCCCTTCAGCGGCACGCCCAGTTGAGGCCTCAGCGGCACGCCCTGGCAGAACCCTCCAGCGGCACGCTCCCTTCAGCGGCACACCCTGCCGCGGCCCTCGCCGGCACACCCCTATGGGGGTTCACCGGCACACCCCCAAGGGGGTTCACCGGCACACCCCTATGGGGGTTCACCGGCACACCCCCAAGGGGGTTCACCGGCACACCCCCATGGGGGGGTCTTCAACGGCACACCCCCCCATGGGGGGGGTCTTCAGCGGCACACCCCCTTTGGGGTTCACCGGCACACCCCCAAGGGGGTTCACCGGCACACCCCTATGGGGGTTCACCGGCACACCCCCAAGGGGGTTCACCGGCACACCCCCATGGGGGGGTCTTCACCGGCACACCCCCATGGGGGGGTCTTCAACGGCACACCCCCCTATGGGGGGGGTCTTCAGCGGCACACCCCCTTTGGGGTTCAACGGCACGCCCCCTGGGGGGTCTTCAGCGACACACCCTGTAGGGTCCCCAGCGGCACGCCCTTCAGGCCGTTCAACCGCACGCCCATCCGGGGCTCCAGCGGTACGCCCTTTTGGCACTACAGCGGCACGCTTGTTCAGCCCTTCAACGGCACAGTGGTGAAGCTCTTTCAACGGGCGACGTGAGGCCCATGCCCTACACATCCTTGGCGCGTAGTGGAGCCGTCTGAGGTGGCAGCTGGTCATTGGGCCACGTAGCCTACCCCACTGACAGCCAGTACAGGGGCAGGTCAAACCCATCATCACAGCCGGCTTCCCGCCTTCGACGGTCGTGCTCGAAGTCGTCGGTGGCTGGGAGTATAAAAGCCTCCTGTTAAAACACAAAGAAAAGAGAGGAGAACGGGAGAGACGAACAGAGAGAGGAGAAGAGGTTCCAACAGTAGAGGGCACACACAGGAGAAAGAGGAGAAGAAAGAAGAGAAGAAGAGGCCCTCCCGGCCTGTGCTCCGTCCGACGGCCACCGGGAAGAAACAAGAGTAAGAGAGAGAGAGCTTGTTGTATTGGGGGAAAGTGTTGGGGATAGTGGCCAATGTCTTAGGCCCGGATGTTTTCGTCTCTCTTGTATCCCATTCCTCCTGGGAGTTCTTTGTCCTTCTCCCTTTTGTCCATGGCCCCATCTGGGGGTTTGCTTTTGCAATATATATGTAGGGCCACGCCCTCTTGATTCTCATGAATGAAAACCACCCTCTCCGGGTTTCTCTTCGATCTTCGATGTTTTATGCTAGGCTTTGCGGGCTTTTTTGACGGACAATCCGTTCCTCCCTCTGTCTCTTCATTCCTCCGGCGTCTTTAGGGTCCTCCACGTCGATGTAGGTTTCCCCCTTTTGTTAGCCTTGGCTCCGTGAGCTCCTCACTCCCTTCCATGGCCATCTACCGTGTTCCCGGGCTTGAGGAGAAGGGGAGGTACCCTTCTTTCTTCCCAACCGCTCAGTTACTAATAGGCCACTCCCGGCCTCGAAATCCCCTGTCTTTCTTCCTCTTTTCCTGAACAGCCACCAAATCCCCCCCCAGTTGCTTGCAACCCTTTTAAGCCTCCCAGCGGTGCACCTTTCCGGCCCTTGGCCGGCACACCTTTCCAGCCTTCAGCGACACACCCAGATCAGCCTTCAGCGGCACACACCCAGATCTGCCTTCAGCGACACACCCAGATCAGCCTTCAGCGGCACACACCCAATAGCCCTCAGCGGTACACCCCTATTTGCCCCCAGCGGCACACTCCTTTCTGCCCTCAGCGGCACACCCACACTCTGTTACCCCTTGGCCGGCACACTCCAATTGGCCCTTGGCCGGTACACTCACCTTATGGCCTTTAGCGGCACACCCCTATTTGCCCCCAGCGGCACACTCCTTTCTGCCCTCAGCGGCACACCCACACTCTGTTACCCCTTGGCCGGCACACTCCAATTGGCCCTTGGCCGGTACACTCACCTTATGGCCTTTAGCGGCACACCCTTCAGCCTCTCAGCAGCCCACTCCTTGGCCTCGCCTCCGAGCCCCTTCCTTCACGTTTTCTGAGGTTCTATAAAGGTGTTGCTCCCCCGGGGGCCCACCTCCAGTTGTCGGGTTCCGCCACTCCATGTGGGCGCGCTCCCTTTATCTCCCTTACGCCCCGGGTTAAGGGGAGATGCTGCCGAATTTTTTGTGAGATATTAATAAACAATTAAAAGAGGCAAAAGGAGGCAACAAACGAGCAGAATAACTAATGAAACCTTCCAACTCATCAAATTACTGCCGGCACCCCGACGAGAATTGAACTAAGCTAATTAACCACCTGGCCGCCCGAAAACCCGACCCGCAAGAAAAGAGACCGAACCGAACCAAGAGAACAAACACGGGAGGAATTTTATATGAAACTACACAAGGGTTAAGACAAGAAGAAAAGAAAAGCCTTAAAATAAATAATCGAAAACTGATCGAACCTCCACCACCACGTTCCGATTGACCCTTCAACGGTGCATTTTAATCAACCGGACCGCTCACCAAATCCCTTCCCCAGCGGCACGCCTCTTGAACCCTCAGCGGTACACCCCAATTCCTTTGGCCGGCACACCTTGATGCCCCCCAGCGGTACACCCTATCCCCCACCTTCAGCGGTACGCTCCCCTCAGCGGCACACCCTTGCTTTCATAACCTTCACCGGCACCCCTTTTTGTGCCCTCAGCGGTACACCCTTTTTTTGTCCTTCGCCGGCACGCTCCCCTCTGGGCCTCTCAGCGGTACACTCTTACCTTCCCTTCGCCGACACACCACACCTATGCATATATACAACATGATAATGGCCTTAACAAATGGCAAATAAATCAAAAGAAAATGTGCTCGTTAAAGGACTCCGAATGTGCAACATTAATCATAATAAAAGAGGCGGGAGGGGCAATAAGAAGATAAAAAAAATATAATAAATAAATAATAATGATAATGATAACAATGAGTAAAAGAAGAAGAATCATCCGGACAAACACCTAAGGAAATAATAAACCGTAGGCCAGAAATTGGAGTACATAACCAAGAGAATTCCAGATAAAAGATGCCGGGGCCCACACCGCAGCCCTATCTCCCCCCGGGACCCGGGGTAAAAGGAACAATAATGCCGCCCTCTCAGGCCGGGCTCGGATCTTGGGAGTCATCCCGACATGGTCCGGTCCCGACCTAGTCTCGGGCCGACATCTCAATCAGACCGGGTTTGTTCCTCGTTCCGGACGCCCTCCGAGTCATCACAAAAATTGCCGGGTGCTCGGCAGACATTTGAATGGATTCATCCCGGTTTTCTCGTTGTGTTTCACCTCACGGACCCATGTCCGAACATGAAAAGGCCCACGAGTGGCCGACATGACCGACGGTTTGTGGTCTGAATACAGCCCTCAGTGTGATCCTTCCTTATCTCTCTTGCACAACTAGTATTATTCTTTTCGGCCGCGGGGCCCCTAATTTCGGCAATTAATCAAGGGTATTCCCTCGTATGGGGGATGTAAATGACGTCGTGACCTTTATGGCGCGACGGGATTCGGTCCCGACACGAACCACACAATCGCCTGACGAAGTCAGATCGAGCGCACCATGGGCTCTTCGGAGCCCGAATAAATTGTCACTCCGGTGACTGGCACGCCCACGCACTTAATAAACAAATAAACGAACAACAATAACTGTAAACGAAAAAGTGCGTCCACAAGTCTGGCACGCCCGGTGGGACCGATCCACCCTTCATCTCTTTGCCGAAATTAGGGGCCCCGCGGCCCCCTTCTTGTAATACTAATTATGCTACTTTCTTAAATGCAGAAAAAGAGAAAGGCATCATGGAGCCGACAATGGCTGTTCTCTGCAGCCCCGAGGTTGTGAAGAATCATGTGCGGGGCGGCTACCTGGCGGTGCCCCTCACTTTCGGGAGCTTCCCTCCCACCGTGGGCTTCCCCAACTTCTTGGGGGTGGCCTTCGTTGACATCCTCGACGCACGAGCGCCCGAGGAGCCTCAAACCAACGCTCCCGCTCCGAGAGCCGTCGAAGCTGCCGCCGGCCGAGCGGTGGCCGAAGGCAACAATAGCGTCCCCACAACGACGCTCAGCTGCAACGTGCACCACGTGCACCAGACCACCGGCCCGTTCCACCAAGGGTCGGCATCCCACCGAAGGAGGCTTCGGAGAGGCAACACCGGCGCCGGCTCAGGGCGTCGCCTGTCCAACTCCGGAAAGTCCATGACGGTTGGGGCCCTCCGAGTCCGCCTAGACGGCCAGAGGTCCCAGGTGACGCCAGACCGCGTCGTCCCGACCGTCCCAGTCCGCAACTCCTTTCAAGGGCTGGAGAAACTAAAAGGGAAGGTGACGCCCGCTGTTGTGGCCACCCCACCAAAGATTGCACCGGCTCGCAAGCTGGCCAAACTGAAGCAAGTCTGGGTACCCAGGGAGGCCCAGCCCACTGCACCCGCCCAGGCGGGGCCCAGCACTTTCCGCCCGAGGAGGTCCCGAAGAGATGACGGGGTCGAGGCAGTGACCCCCACTCTCCGACCGGCACCCGTCATCCCGGTGCCGCCCGAGAATGCTCATCGCCGTCGCCGAGGGCGCCGACACAATGCCGCCCGCCCGGCACTCAGGGCCTACGCTCCTCCTGCTGCCGTCATCGACGCGCAACCACAGGCCGCTCTCCCTGACCAGGAGTGGGAAGGGATCGAGCAGGCTATGAGAAACTACCTCCGAGGCCCTGGTAGCACCCCCGCTGGCCGCCAAAGACTACTGGGGGCAATGACCTCCGCCTTCCAGGAAGAAAGGGGGGAACCTGCACCTAGTATGGAGTCGAGGACCCGCCCGGAAGAGCCGCGCCAGTCCCCTGTACGGGAGGAGGCGCCGTCCCGACGGTCGGTCTTCGACAGGCTAACATTCCCAGGAGGACCGTCCCGGAGGGCGTCAAGAAGAAACAAGAATAAGAGATGGCAGACATTCACCTGCAATATGGCAGGGGTCCATGGTCGGTATGGGGCCCTACCCACCGACCCGGAAGAATTGGCCAGAATAGCCGCCAGGCCGGGACCCCTTACCAGAAGAAGGAGAGCGGCAGGCGGCGCGACACCCACGGGGCCCCTCACGGCCCTCACGGCCAATGTGGTCACCACCGGCGACACGAGTGGCGGACCCTCGACATCATCCGAGGACGCCCCGGCCGAAGAGACAGGGGGCACGCCCAGTCTTCCCACAGCTGATCCAGCAATGCTGCTCATGATGCAACGATTCCAGCAGGAAATCGAATCACTTAAAAAGCAGTTGAATGAGCGAAACACACCACCCCCAATGTCCTGGCAGACCGAGACCATACCCGAGGTACCCAGGGACAGGGGGCAGTCTTCCGAGGCAGCTCTTCCGGCAACCCTCGATCCCCCCGGGGGCACGCCCCCGCAGCAAGCACATTGCACAGCGGTGACCCCGCCACAGGCTCCGCTTTCACAAGGGTCCCCCATGGCCCCCCGAGCGACCGTGGTAGTCACCCCGAGCGCACAGCCCGCTCATTTCTACCCGAACCCGGTCGACCCGGCGGCAGTCAGCCGGTTGATGCTTGAGCAGATGATAGACATGAAGTTGGCCGAAAGGGGCGATGGGGATCAGACGCCTTTCGACGTCTACCGAGTACCCTACCCGGCTCAGTATGCTGCCAGGAAGTTGCCGGCTGGCGTCACCAAGCCGCCGAAATTTGAAAAGTTCAATGGGCAAGGATCTCCCAGAGAGCATATTGCCTATTACGTGAACGTCATGGGAGACCTGGCTGCTGATGAGGCCTACCTCCTGAAGTTCTTCGGTTCAACCCTCACCGGGCTTGCCTTTGAATGGTACTCCGGCTTGTCGCCCGGGTCGGTGGCCGATTGGCCCGACATGCAGAAGAAGTTCAAGGAAAGATTCTACGTGGCCGAGAGAGAAGTTACTATGACTGAACTCTACGCCACAAGACAGAAGAATGATGAGTCGGCCCTCGACTACATCAAAAGATGGAGGAACCTTAGTATGAGGTGCAAACGCCCCCCGCATCAGGAGGACGCAGTTCAGATCTGCAAGCAAAACTTAAAGAAAGAAATCCTAGAAAGAATGATCGGCACTGAGGTCAAGACATTTGACCGTCTGAACAATGTGGTAGCGGAGATCGAGGCATTCTTGGCCCGATACTCCTCCACCCCAGCCATGTCAAGCCAGAGGGCCAGGCAGGCGGAGAAGAAGCCGGCTCCCCCGGAGGTGCATGCACTAGACTTCCAGGCTTTTGAAAAGCAGAAGGAGAAAGCCAAGGGAGCGGCTAACCCTCCGCCGCCCAGAACCACAGAACGGCGGGAAGGCCCCTCACTAAGAGAGAAGATGAGAAACAAGTTGTATTCCTTCTCCCGGGACAAGTCCAAGCTCCTGTTTGAGTGGGCGACTAGCTACAATAAGATCACATTGCCAGAGCCGAAAAGGCCTGGCGACTCAAAGAAGAAGGATGACCCGCGCTTCTGCATGTACCACCGGGTGCTCGGGCATACTATTGAAGATTGCTACGTCTTCAAGGATGTTATTGAGTCCTTAATCAGGGACGGGGAGCTGGACATGGGGGAGCATAAAGTAGACCCCCCGCAGCCACACGAGCTGCCCAGCATAGCCTCCTCCGTCAATATGATCTCACTATATCAGGAGCTGCCAGAAGAATGGGCGAAGGCCTGTGCCCGTGCCACTTATGAAACCTTTATCATGGCCCCAGCTCAAGACCAAGAAGGGTGGCAGACTGCACCCAGAAAAACCAGAAAGGCGCGCGCCTCTCGACCTACCCCAGGAATTCACTCGAGGGTAGCAGCGCCCCTGCCTGCACCGCCCCCGGTAAACCCTGTTTGCCACGACACGGCCCCCCGGCTGGTCATGAGGCGGCCCACTCACAACAAGAAGAGCTCTGCCCCGCTGCGGATGTACAAGAAGACTAGCCCGGCGGTTGAAAAACTCCAGGCTATTATCGACGGGCTTGAAGATTATAAGCAGCCCAAAATCCAGCCCGTCGAGCTAAAACAATATGTCCCCTGGGAGCAGTTCGAGTCACTCGAGCTGGCTCCAGGAACAGAAGCTGATGCAGACAAAGAGCCTCCCCTGTCGGGTGAACCCATTCGAGAGCAGCCGTCCGCTGCAGCGGGCAAGAAGAAGAAAAAGAGAAGACCCAGGGGCAAGAAGAAGAAGGAGGTCGTCTTCGCCTGCAACACCCTCTCGGCGTTGTTCGATACCTCTCTCTCCCTGGAAGAGAAAGAAGAAGAGCCACCCCATGAGCCGGCGGAAGTGAGTCAAGCTGAAGCATCCACCTCCCAGCACGCCACCAGGTCAGGGAGGAAGTGGGGGCGCTCTCCTCAGGGCAGCCTCAACATCATGCTCAGGGGGGAACAACCATACCAGATTCCCGAGCCCGAGGTCCGAGGCACCGAGATCCCTCCTCCATCAGGCCTCTACCCCGGAGGCACCAAGAGTCAAGGCGCCCCGTCGTTCGCCGAGTTCCTGTCAGCTCGAGCAGGAAGGCGGGCGCACCCCCAGGGGCCCGCTGCGACCAGTAAAGCAAGCATTCCCCAAGCTCTGCCAGCTGCAACTCCTGCCCAGCCAGAGGAAGGATTCAGCGGCACCCCAAACCTCGCCGAATTCATGCGAACAGCGGAGGAGGCCCAACAGGCCCCGCCTGCTCAACGGGCTACAACAGATCCCGCAAAGGAGGCGTCCCCTAATCCGGCGCTCCAATCCCAGGATGAGGGCAGGCGCAGCAAGCCCGAAGAGATGAAACTGCTCAAGGTGCGGGCGGCCGAGCGAATAGTCAGACACCTCAAGAAAATCCCGACCCGGTTCACGGTGTGGGAGATGCTGTCCTTGAATGAAGAAACACGGCAAGCCATCATCGCCGCACTCCAGACGCCAGCACACCTTGAAGCCTGTTTGGCAGAATTATCACCTGAAGTAGCAGTGGCTTTCACAGAAGATGACATGCTCCTACCGACTTGCAGCCATAACAGGCCCCTCTACATGAAAGGGCAGCTGAACGGCCAGCCTATCAACAGGGTCTTGATCGACCCAGGGGCAGCAGTGAATATACTCCCGTACCGGGTATACCAGAAGCACTACTTTGACGTACACCTGGTCGAAGTTAAAAATGTCAAGATTGCCGGCTTTAACCAGAAATGTGAGGTTCCCATGGGGGTCGCAGAGTTCAACTTGACCTTTGACGACTTCACCTCCAAAGTCCAGTTCCACGTCATCAACTCCAGCACGTCCTACAAGGCGTTGCTCGGCCGGCCTTGGCTACACCAAAATAGGGTGGTGCCCTCCACCTTGCATCAGTGTATCAAGTACCCCTGCGAGGGAAAGGAAGTCAGAATCTTCGCCGACCTCCACCCGTTTGAGGTGTTTGAGTGTCACTTGTCAGATGCTAATCTGTACTTGGGAGAGGCGAAGCAAGCTCCTCAAGCTGCCCGAGACAAGGGAAAGAAGAAAATGGAATCGGGAGGCTGGTTTCCTCCGCCGCCCCCAGGCTATGTGGCTCCCCCACATGTACCATGTATTGCACAAGAGGAAGGGGTATTTAGGGCAGCCCCTCTCGCCATCTACCCCACACCGGGGGCACCCTGCCTCGAAGACCTGCTAGAAGATGTCAGGGTCCCGCCAGGGATCGTCAAGCCGATAGCGGAAATTGAATGCCAAGCGGCTGAGCAATTGAGAACCTTCGAGGTGCCTAACCCCGAGGGGCCGTCCACTATCTTCTATGTGGCCGGGGAGAAGCCGGTCAGGGAAGACGACGACTGCCGGTTCCCTGACGAGTTGCATGACCCGCACGTCCCCATTACGGGACTTCCCCACATGACTGACCGGGCAGCCAGAATGGTCAGGAAGCAGAAGATTCCTCCCTACCAGCCCTCCAGCCGGAAGGAAATGTTTGAAAAAATGTGGAATCCACCAAACCTGGATCGACGGTTGCTGAAAGTCACCAAGCACCCCGGTCTGGGCTTTTCACTAGAAGATTACTACGAGACTGATGTCATATCGGTCTCAACATGGCCCGGCGACGACCCCGCAGAAGCCACAGATTCGCGGGAAGCCTGTCAAGATGCATATCCTGCGCCCCCAATGCAGGAGGCACAAGACGAGGAGATCTTCCTTTGGAAACCTCCCCGCCGCCGTTGCACCGAGAAGACCCCCTCCTTCCCCGAAGTGTCGACCTCGAAAGGGCACACCGGCGAAACACCTTCGCCCCGGCCGGCCGGCGAAGCAAGGAGCAGCAGCATGGGCCATGCTCCGAATTCCCCTCGATACGACCCCGTCATGTACGCCTTGTACCACAGGCAGCAACGGGAGATCGAGATGCTGAAGAGGCGGCTAGCCGAGTTAACCTCGCTAGTCGCCGACCTGATCCAGGGCTCCCTCCCCCCATGGGGTGGCCGGATGCCTCGGCCCCGAGGCGCCAGTCCCAGCACCCCCGCTTTGTCAAGGCAGGAAATGAGAGACATGGCGAGCTCGCTGACCGAGCGGCCGACCAGGCAAGGGCTGACACTCCAAGAGAAGCTACAGAAGCCTTATTCCTTTCCGAGAGAGAAGACCCGGGGCATCTTCGACTGGGCATGCCACTACGGCAAAGTCTCCCTTCCACGGTCCAAGAGGCCGCAAGACACCCGAAGAAGCGGGGACCCGCTATTTTGCCCTTACCACCAGGTGCTGGGCCACGCCATTGAAGACTGCTATGTCTTCAAAGACATTGCCCAAGACCTCATTGACAGGGACGAGCTCAGGATGGGGGATTATGTGATAGCCCCGCCACGCCCCCATGTAGCGGACAGCCCCAGAGCGGGAGCCTACACCGTGTCCATCAACTACCAGGCCCCTGAAGATGCGGCTGCCCCGGCTCCCGTCCAAGCTATCTATGATGAATACACAGAAGAGCCTGAGATGGACCTACGCCCCTCTGAGCCAGCGGGCCTCGCACACCCGGCGGCCACGGCCCAGGAGGAGAGCGAGGTGAATGCAGCCTCCATGCCCAGTCATGATGAACAAGAAGAGGGAGATGGCATTCTCGAACCCGAGGACAATGAAGACCAAGACTTCGTCGATTTGTCGCCAGCCCCGCCGGAAATTGAAAATGGCGGCCAGGCCACAGTCGACGAATTGGTTGAAATCAACCTTGGCACAGAAGACAATCCCAGGCCGACTTTTCTGAGTGCTCTCATGCCTCTACAGGAGAGAGAACAATACACAAAGTTGCTGCAAGAATTCCGGGATTGCTTTGCCTGGAACTATAAAGAAATGCCCGGACTTAGCCCCGAGGTGACTCAACACATCCTGTCCATTGATCCCAAAGTGGAACCAGTGAAGCAACCTCCCCGGCGCATGAGGCCGGAGCTAACCAGCCAGATCTGCAAAGAGGTCGACAAGCTCATAAACGTCGGCTTCGTGGCGGAGAATCAATACACCACATGGCTGGCCAATATTGTACCGGTGAAAAAGAAGAATGGACAGATCAGGATTTGCGTGGATTTCCGCGACCTGAATAAAGCCTGCCCAAAAGACGACTTCCCGGTGCCTATCACCGAAGTGATGATCGATGCAACTACTGGCCACGAGGCCTTGTCCTTTATGGATGGGTCGTCCGGCTATAACCAAATCTGGATAGCCGACCACGACCGGATTCACACCGCCTTTAGGTCACCTAAAGGGATATTTCACTACAAGAGGATGCCCTTCGGCCTCAAGAATGCTGGTGCCACATATCAGCGGGCGATGACCAAGATCTTCGACGAGCTGCTATACAGCAAGGTCGAATGCTACATCGACGACCTGGTCGTCAAGACTAAAAAGAGGGATGAGCATCTGAATGACCTCAGGGTCGTCTTCCAAAGGCTCCGCCTATACGGGCTGAAAATGAATCCCATGAAGTGCGCCTTTGGCGTGTCCAGTGGAAAGTTCCTCGGCTTTATCGTCCGACACCGAGGGATCGAGATCGACCCCTTTAAGATAAAAGCTATCCAGGAGCTGCCCCCTCCGAAGAATCTGGGAGAGCTGAGATCCCTACAGGGGCGTCTAGCTTACATCCGCAGGTTCATTTCCAACCTGTCGGGGCGCTGCCAGCCATTCCACAGACTAATGATGAAGAATGCACCTTTTAGCTGGGGTCATGAATGCCAGCACGCGTTTGACCAGTTAAAGGAGTATCTGGAGACCCCGCCTGTCCTGGGGGCACCTGTCAAAGGCAGACCGCTGATTCTATACATAGCGGCCACCGAATATTCACTGGGGGCAATGCTCGCCCAGAACAATGATGAGGGAAAAGAGCAGGCTCTCTACTATCTCAGTCGAAGATTGGTGGGTGCAGAGGCTAAGTACACCCCGATTGAGAAAATCTGCCTTGCCTTGGTCTTCGCAGTCAAGAAAATGAGGCACTACATGCTGTCCCATGAAGTCAGCTTAATATCCAGGGCCGACCCCATTAAGCACATCCTCTTCCAGCCAGTCCCAAAGGGGCGCCTTGGCAAGTGGGCCGTGCTGCTCATGGAGTTCGATATCACCTACGTGCCGCAAAGGGCCGTTAAGGGACAAGCCGTCGCGGATTTCTTCGCAGCACATCCCGTGCCCGAAGACTCCCCGTTGGCCACCGAGCTACCTGAAGATGAAACACTAGAGGTAGACCAAATACAACAAGCCATCTGGCAGCTTTACTTTGATGGAGCCTCAAGGACAGAAGCGACCCCGTCCGGGCGCACCAAGGTACGAGCCGGAGCAGGCATCGTCCTCAAGTCGCCGGACGGAGAGGTGATGCACACTTCCTGCTGCATCAGCAAACCCTGCACCAATAATGAAGCAGAGTATGAAGCCCTGATCATCGGCCTCCAGGTCGCCCTCCAAATGGAGATCAAAATGCTCCAGGTGTTCGGCGATTCGCTGCTGGTCGTCAAGCAAGTCCAGGGGCAGTTTGATGTCCGAAAACCTGAGCTGCTCCCGTATCACACTAAAGCAAAAGGGCTCATGGAGCGGTTCTACCTCCTCGAGATAGGCCATGTCGCCAGAGGGGAGAACGCACAAGCCGACGCATTGGCAAAATTGGCAAGCTCACTGGCGGTGCCCCCAGATGGATATCTCCATATCCAAGTAATAAACCAACGCCAGATGCCCAGCATGATAGAAGAAGAGCCGGAAGAGGAGGACCTACAGGTCGCTACAGCAGAAGCCGTCAGCCTGCCTGACTGGAGGGACCCCCTAATGCAGTGGTTCAGGCACCAGCGACTACCCGACCGAAGAGAAGAAAAGATCAAGCTGGTCAGAACCAAGGACTCCTATGAGCTCCGAAGCGGAATATTATTCCGGATTGTGGCCGATGCCAAACGGAAGCTACTCCTCCGATGCTTGTCCATTGAAGAAGCTTGGAGGGTTATGAAGGAGGTCCATGCCGGCATAGCTGGCGCGCACCAGGCGGGGCCGAAAATGAAAATTGAAATCAAGAAACTTGGCTATTATTGGCCTGCAATGTTCAACGACTGTTGCGAGTATGCTAAGTCGTGTCAGAGATGTCAGGAGCATGCCACCATTCCCAGAAGACCTCCTGCACCACTACACCCAACAGTGCCCAGTTGGCCGTTCGCCCAATGGGGAACGGACGTCGTGGGCCCCTTTCCCGCGTCTTCCACAGGTTGCAAATATATTCTGGCGGCGACCGACTACTTCTCCCGCTGGGCAGAGGCTGTTGCCTTACGGGAGGTCACCGGAGAAATCGTGGTCAGGTTTGTCCGCCGCAACATTATATTCCGGTTCGGCGTGCCCGACCGGATTGTGTCGGACAACGGCAGCCACTTCCGCAACCAGAAAGTTTACCGGCTAGCAGAAAAATACAAAATTGACTGGAGGACATCGACTCCTTACAATCCACAAGCCAATGGGCTGGCCGAAGCTTTCAATAAGACACTTTGCACTCTCCTGGCCAAGACTGTTAGCTCTAACAAAAGGGACTGGGAAGAAAGAATGTATGAAGCGCTTTGGGCGTACCGAACCGTATACAAGACCCCAACGGGCTGCTCGCCCTTCTCTCTTGTATATGGCTCGGAAGCAATCATCCCCGTCGAACTGGAGATACCGTCCCTCAGGGTCGCCATTCAGCGTGGGCTTGTCCCCGAAGGGCAGACCAACACCGAGCGAAGGCTCGATGAACTCTCCAGTCTGGAAGGAAAGCGGCTTCAAGCCCAACAGAATATCCAGGTCTATCAGGCCCGGATTGCACGCGCCTTTGACAAGCTCGTCAAGGAACGCGAATTCAAGAAGGGTGACCTTGTCATGGTCAAGAGAAGAGATCTCATGGCGGCCAACCCCAAAGGTAAGCTAAACGAGAACTGGCTCGGACCCTACGTAGTCCAGAAAGTCTACGAAGGCGGAGCCTATGTAATTGTCAACCACCGCGGGGAGGTTCAATTCCCGCCTCTTAATGGAAGGCACTTGAGGCTGTACCACGCCCCAGCGCCCCCATTCAGGTAATAATATTACTCTTCGCCCCATTTTGGGGCGGATCTGCGTGATTAATGTCCGAATGATTTGGCCACCAGCCGGGTTCCCGAAAAAGGGAAGAAAGGAATAGAAAGAGAAAGAAAGAAGAAGCAAAAAAAAGAGAAAGACAAAAAAGAAGAAGCAAAAAAAATGGAAAGAGGAAGAGAGAAGAAGCAAAAAAAAAAGAAGAAGAAAAAATGGAAAGAGAAAGAAGGAAGAAGCAAAAAAGGACGAAAAAAAAAGAAGAGAAAAAAAAAGAGAAAAAAAAAGAAAAAAAAAGAGAAAAAAAGAGAAGCCAGAAAGGGGGACGCCCCCCATTTCCAGTCACCGCCCCGCATCAGCGGGGGTACCAAAATTGATTTAAAAAGAAAGAAACAAACTCTTCTCTCCGTCCTTCCCGGGCGGTGAGTACCCCTTTGGCTCGGACCTCACGTCCGGGTCATTGACTAGACAAACTCTTCTCTCCGTCGTTCCCGGGCGGTGAGTACCCCTTTGGCTCGGACCTCACGTCCGGGTCATTGACTAGACAAACTCTTCTCTCCGTCCTTCCCGGGCGGTGAGTACCCCTTTGGCTCGGACCTCACGTCCGGGTCATTGACTAGACAAACTCTTCTCTCCGTCCTTCCCGGGCGGAGAGTACCCCTTTGGCTCAGACCTCACGTCCGGGTCATTGACTAGACGAACTCTTCTCTCCATCCTCCCCGGGGGGCGAGCACCCCTTTGGATCAGACCTCCCGTCTAAGTCACTGACTAAACGGACCTTTCTATCCGCCACCTCTGAACGGCAAAAGGGGTCTCTGGCCAAGTACCCCTCACTCGAGACCAGCACGCGCTTCCAATATTGCGGCAAAACCAGGGAGTTGCCCGTTCGGTATGGTGGAGTGGTCCCCTCGTCCTCCCCCTGGGAAGGCGAGCACTCTCCTGTACCCTGACATGGGTCCCTGCCTGGTCCTTCCAAAGTGAATCCCCGCAAAGACTCATACCCTGCCAATGGGCCCCTACACGAAAAGGGGGGAAAGATACAAGAGCGAGGGAAGAGGAAGGAGAAAACAATATGCACGGAAGAGAAAGAGGGGTGGGAAAGCTCCCTCCGGGATAAATGCATACACCAGGAACGCGTGAAATCATAAATGCTTTGCTCTATTCAAAAGAGGATCAAACTACATGTGCTGCGGGGCATACCCCTGTGTTACATTCAAAAAAAAGAAAGAGAAATTAAGGGATGCAACGCTCAGTCGATGTCCCTGAAGATGTCCTCGAGGGGGAGGATCCCGACGCAAGGGAAGTTCGTCATATCGCGCAGTCGGCCCCTCAATCCCTCAAGACGGGCGAGCTCCGCTTCGACGGACGCCATTTCAACGTCGGCAACGGCAAGAGCTTCCCTCTCCTCTGCCACCGCCCCTTCCGCCTCGGCGAGGCCAAGTTTAGCCGCAGCGAGATAGCCCTCCAGCTTCTCGATCCGGTTCTTGAAGGAACGAACGCTGCCTTCGCCTTCCTCTAGGGCCTTTCCGTGGCGTTCTCTACTGTCGCGTCGGGCCTTTAGGGCCTGCAGATATTCGTCTGCCTGAGCATCAAGGGCGGCGCGTTCGTCAGGAGCCTGGGTCTCCAGGAACTCGCGGCGCTTGACATATTTCAATAATAGCAAGACCCGCCGTGACCATTCCCCCAGCGGACAGCCAAGCACTTGCAGCGCCCCCGTTAATTGCGTCACGATGGTATGCACCTCCCGATACGACAGAGAAGCATCGGCGAGAAGCATCGTCCGTAAAGTGATCAGCATCTGACGGACTGGCGCTTCTGAGGACGTGTGACTAACTGAGGGCACGACCGGAGGGGTGAATTCCACGGTGCTGTCCACCTCTGCCCACAGGTCGGTATCTGCCGCCACTGAAGATGAAGGAAGGGCGAGGGTCAAGTCACCCGGCCGGCGTAGCTCGACGAGAGACTCTTGGCCGACCATTGCCTGGGGAAAGGAAAAGACCATTGCCGAAGCCTCCGGTGCCCCCATCGTTGGAGGTCACCTGCCCCCTCTGCCTCCGTCTGGCCCGACTCTGCCACTCCTCCAAGGGGCAGGGGTGCAGGGGCCGTCACCTCGGCTAGAGGAGGAGCTTCGAGTAAGGCCAGGCCCGAAGCCGTCACCCATGAACTCCTCGCTCGCGGCTGAGATCCCTCCAGATGCGCACGGAGCCCCGCAAATATCTGCTGCAAGAGCGGGTCCTCCATCTGAGCCGGGAGTTTCGGGAAGGGCGGAAGCGGAACCACCAGCTGGGGTAAACGTCCCGCTTCCACGAGCGCAGCCAGTCTCTCTCTCTCCAAGCCCAAGACTGGAGCCGGCCCCTCCACCGCTATCGGGCCAATGCTCGGTCTTCGCTTGGCCACTGCCTTCCGGATATGACCAGGCGCCTTCCCCGATATCGGCATCGCCTGACCATGGGAATGGGAATCAGCTATTCGCCATCTAAAATAAACCATGCAAAAGGGAGACCGTGGAGCCCGCATACTCACCTTGGCCGCTGGGATGATGCTACCTTCAGGCGCGATCTCCCCCTCCTCCAGAGACTCGCCCGCCGCTCTGGTAGTACCGGAGGGCTCCGCGGGCATTTCCTCTCGAAGGGCGTCGAGTAAAAGAGCCAATTTGCCCATGACGGCATCGGCTCCCGTTGGGCGGTCGATCAGCGCAGCCGGGGCAGCCTCCTCTGTGATCTCAAGTTCGGCCGGTTCTCGAAAATCCTAAAGAAAAAGGGGGGGGATAAGGTCGTCAGTCAATCACAAAAAAAGGAAAGGGAGAGCCGGCCCAAACAAGCTCACACTCACAGCGGTCTTCCCCACGAGGCTCGAGGAGCCAGCAAGTAAGGGGGCCCCGAAGGCCGGCTCGGGCGGCTCCGATGCCCCGGACACGCCCTCGTCAGGAGCTACTTCGTCGGAAGAGTAGTTGTAATCTACCTCTTCCCCAGACGGAGACTCGACCGCCGTCGGCTCGGCCTGGACCGGCAGAGGAGCTTCCACCTCAGAGTCTCTGCCCAGCACGTCCTCCCTCGGGCTAGGCGAGGCTCGCGCTCCGATCTTCTTCCTCCTCACATATATCAACGTCGTCGGGAGGTCGGGATCAGGCCCCAATGACTCGGTGGCCACCGCAGCAACGCCTGTCATGCAAAAGAAGATAAGCCAGGGTGAATCTACTGGCCCCTAGGACAAAAAGGGGGGGGAGCTAACCGTGTAGTCGAAAATATTTACCCCCTTCAGTTCCTGCGACACGAGATGACCCGCGGGCTTCCTCAACAGGCAACGCCTTCTCGGGAGTCCCGACCGTACCCTCGCCCGTGAGATAGAAGCGCATCGTCGCCATGCGCGAAGCCGAGGCCAACTCGGGAGGCCGGTCGACCGCAGATGACACGGGCGGCCGATGAATCTCACCAGCTTCGCGGCTCGGTTCGGTCTGCGTGGCTTCGAATTCCTCGAAGGACAAGACACGGGCCACCGGCGAGGCTGCCGTCGGAGCCGGGGATGCCTCGGTCCGCTGCCGTTTTACCGTCTTTTGCCTGGCCACCTTGGCAGCAGCCAATGCCTTCTTAACGGGCGACTGTGCCCGGGGCCTTCCCGTTGCCGGCGGCAAGGGAGCCGGAGCCGCCGCCGGGGTCGACTCTGCCGGGACCGCAACTTCACCCATGTCAGGCGAGGGCACGGGCTCTCCCATAGAAGCTGAGACAAAAGAAGTATCCAGGTGTCAAGACTCCACTCCAAAATAAAAGGGGGGGGGGAGATTCAAGAAACGCGCTAATGATCGGGAACACTGACCGGCAGGTTGACCTGGCTCGGGACGGGCAGCTTCGAATTCCTCGAAAGACGGGACTAGTGGCGCCAGAGGAACAGCCGTCGAAGCCTTAGCCGTTTCTGTCTTCTTCCGCTTTGTGTCCCGCTGCTTAGCCGCCTTGGCGGCGTCCACCGCCTTCTTCACAGGCGATTTAGCCCGGGGCCTCTTCGCAGCCTTAGGCAAAGGAGCCGTGGTCGGGGCCAGCGGCGCGGCTTCAAAATACGCAGGCTTCTTCACCAGCCGGAGGAGGTTCCGGTACGTGGCCATCTGCGTGCTGTCGGGATGGTCTGCAAAGAAAAGAGGGGAAAGAACGAACATGCATATACCATTAGTACCTAACTCACCGCGAAAGCCGCAGCGCTGAGGGACAAAACCGAAGAGCAAGAGGGAACTGAATACCATGAGGGCCAGTGTACAGCCGCAGCGTGATCGGCCAGTAGCTCAGGGATATCTCCTTGTCCCGACGTGCCGCCTCCCGGACTAGCCAACAAACGTCCTCAATAGTTTGACACCGGTCCGTGAGGTTGGCCAGATCCGCATGTTTCTTGGAAGAAAGGTGACAGAAAAGATTGAAGTGGTCCATGCCCCACCCATCAGCATAATAATAAGGGATGTGCAGGCGCTTGCCCAGGATGGAGGCCGTCACATCTTCAATCTTCATCCCATTCACCCGGAGGAGGATATATAGCCACGTGGTATCCTTGTAATTCTCGGGCTTCCTCTCCTCCCGCCTCATGAACGTGCGATACAGGCAGGCCAAGTCTCTCTCCGGACGCCAGCTCTTGGCGGGAGTCCCCTCTTCCTCTATGGGGAATGGATAATTGATGAGGTCCAGATGGTCGCTCCCTACCCGGCACAGATCCCTCAGCGTCTTCTGATAGCTGTCCTTCGCCACTGGAGGCAGCTCCACTTTCGGCGTCGGCTGCATCCCGGGGAACCGTGGTCAACCGGCCCCGAATATCATACATCCGCATGGAAGTGGAAGCCGGCTCTGCACTCGCGAACTCCAGCATCCTCGGCACCAGCCCCCAATCCTGAAGGACTCGCGGGGCGAACTCCGGAAATAGTGAACAAACCCACGCGTTGAAGAAATGCAGTGGGCACACGTACCGGGCCTGCCTCGGGAACTGGTGCGTACTGATGTCTCCCAGGGCCTTGTAAATCAAACAGAGCGCCGCCGGGCACAGAGAAAGTTTGACACCCCACGCCATCTGGCACGCCGGGTAGATGGCATCTGGCCGGATCACGGTCTCGTCCCCGTACGGCATGGCAAATGAACACAGCCAGTACGTCAGATAGGCGGCACAGTGAGTTTGTGGGTCGACCCCCATCGGATTGGCCCCGCTCCGACGTCCCCTAGAGGGGATCTTCACATCATGCTTGGGCTTCGCACGTTTCTTGCGAGCAACAGCAGTGCCAACGCAAGGAAAATCTTCATACTGCTTCAGCCCATCATAGAAATATTCCAGCCATACCGCCATACACACCCGTTTCCTATCCCCACGGGCGGGCTGCTTCCCCTTGTGCGACAGCTGGTACAGCTCCCGGTACGCCTTCATCAGGTACCGGTATGAATACCCCAAAGAATAATAGCCGTCCCCGTTAGTCTCATCTTTGATCAAGTCCGGGAGGCATACTTCTTCATAAGGCTCCCCGTCAATGGGCAAGCCGCTCAACTGGCTTAGGCTCCACAAATCAAGTGAGGTCTCTCCCTCTGCCGTGTAGAAGGTATTGGTCTCCGCACTAAATACTTCTATCATACCGCAACAGAGACCCTTGGAGATGGGATAACCATACCGGGAAGCGTACACGCTGTGATAGATGCCAACTCGGACCAGTAACGGGGCGTAGTTGAACAGTACATATTCCGTGAACTCCACCGCCCCTTCTCGGAAGCTGTGGGCGTCTTGAAGCTTCAGCTCCCCGAACAAGCCCAGTGATAGTTCGTACTTGAACCTGATGGCCAAACAGTCCAATATGAACGGCTCCTCCCTATAACCCCATTTCAGGGGAGCCAGGAATAAACCAAATCGGGGCGACTCGCCATGCACCTTTCCCGCAGACATGTCCCACCTTGCTGGCGTGAACTGAGCGGCTCGCACCAATTTATCTTCAGCCGGCAGCACTCCTTCGATCCCCAGGACCGGCTTCCATTCCCGGGCTTCTCCCACCAGATACATCGGAATGCTCCTGGGGACGCTGTACAATAGACTGTCCCGGGCATGCAGGATGGCCCGCTCGACGGCTTTTATAGTGCGAAAGTCTCGCCCCTCTCGGGAGCGCAGGTGCTTCAGGAATCGAACAAGGTGCCTATCCTTCGGGAAGTCCTTCCTGTACTCCCCGGTGACCCGGTCAAATGTGAAGCCACTGTCAACTCGGGCAAGCCTCTGGAAATCCATGGCCTCCCCGTCGGACTCAGATGACTCTGCCAAAGCGGCTATTTCTGCGTGCTCTCGGTCTAGCTCCTCCACATTGAGCCATGTGACTGCCGGCACTGGACCCCGCGGAATGAGGTCGGCACCGACAGCAGCAGCGGGGGCGGGAGAACCACTTGGAGCAGCCATGTGTCTGCAAATATATGCAAATAAGAAGATCAGAACAAATCACAAGCAAAAGGACTGCAAAGAAACTTTACTACAAGTCAAATGAACAAAATATTGCCAATTTCTGACGAAATTTCGGCAGAGTTTCCCCTAGGCCAGAGGCGTAAGGGAAAACACGGGTGCGCGTCCACAAGGAGTGACGGCCCCAACAAAGCATGGTGGGCCCCGAGAGGCAACACCAGAAGTCCGCCGGTCAAAAGAGTCTTCTCCCCTAAAACTAAAAGCCCCCACATACTGCCTAAAGCCCCTTGGCCGGCACGCCCATGCTAGTGCCTTCGCCGGCACGCCCCCAGGTGCCTTCCCCGGCACGCCCCTGCTGGTGGCCTCGCCGGCACACGCTCCTGGGCCTCTTCCCCGGCACACCTCGCTGGTGGCTTCCCCGGTATGCCTTGGAGCCGGCCTCCCCGGCACACCCATGTGCCCCGCTCCCCGGTACGCCCTCAGCTCCCGCTCGCCGGTACACCCAGACAGCTCTTCCCCGGCACGCCCGCCAGCATCCTTCCCCGGCACACCCCATATATGCCTTCATCGGCACACCCTGTGGGCGGGCCTCCCCGGTACACCCAAACGCCCCTTCACCGGCATACCCGCCAGGATTGTTCCCCGGCACGCTTAGTGCCCGCTTCACCGACACGGCCTAAGGCCTCTTCCTCGGCACGCCTCTGCTAAGTGCCCTCGCCGACACGCCCCCAAGCACCTTCCCCGACGCACCTAGGTGCCCCGCTCCCCGGCACGCCCTGACAACGGCTTCGCCGGTACGCCCCTCGACGAGCTGCTTTCGCCGGCACACCTCACCCAGAGCCTTCACCGGCACGCATGTGGGAAACCTCCCCCGGCACGCCCTATAGGGCTTCCCCGATACGCCCGTAGCACCCCTTCGCCGGCACACCCCACGTGGGGTTTCACCGGCACGGCTCTACGTCTCCTCCCCGACGCGCCTTCACACCCGCTCACCGCCGGCCGCCCGCGAGGCCGGAGACGAAAGAGGAGACAGAAAATAGAAAAAGGGGGGGGGGCAAAGGGGAGGACGGGGAATGAGAAGAAGAAGAGGAGGGAGCCCTAGGGTCCCACTGCCCCGAGGGCGGAAAGGAAGGAGAAGAATAGGGCGAGGAGAAGAGAAAGAAGAAGAGGGGGAAGACCAAGAGGGGTGGAAGAAGAAGAAAAGGGGGGCCGTTCACGGCGGCCTCCTCACCCCGGCGACGGAGAGGACGACGGCGATGGCGGAGTGGGCGCCCGGCGTCGGAGAAGAAAGAAGGGAAGAGGGACGGGGGGGGCTCGTCCGCTCGGTCACAGAAGAGAGAGAAAGAGAGAGAGGCGGGGCAATTCGAACGGGGTGACCGTTCGAACTACCCCCGCCCCCCCTATTTATAGGAGAAGAAAAAAAAGGGAGAAAAAGAGAAGAAAAAAAAAGAAAGAAAGAAAAAAAGAGAGAAAAAAAGGAGAGGAAAAGAAAAAAGGGGGACGGGAAACAAAAGAGAAGAAAAAATAGAGAGGAGGAAAATAAAAGAAACAAAAAGGGGGAGACAATAAAAAAAAGAGAAAAAAAAGAAGAAAAAGAAGAAGGAGGAGTGAGAAAAAAATAGAAGGAGAGACAAAGGGAATAAAAAAAAAGAAGAAAATGAAGGGAGGGAAAGCAAAAAAATAAATATATGTAATATCTATTAAATAAATACATATATATGTACATATATATATATATACCCATATATGTATACACATTTACATATCCATCCGCTCACATACGCGGAGGAGTGAGTCGACAACACACAATAATAAATGCCCCCGGGGAAGACATTCCATCCCCACGATCCCAGTCAGACGAACGTCCACACCAGCAAAGACGACTCTACCCCTGTGGCTCTATCCTTGTCATAGGGTCACTACCCTACCACCAAAACAAGCCCGTCTCTGGCACATCGCCTCGGGCCTCAGCTACCACCCACGCCATACAATATCGCCATCACGGGCCTTACGCCTGGATTGGCAGAATCTCTACCTTTGCGTTGGCATTAGCCCCTTGCCAACGAATAAGTCCCTTTCCGGCGCAAGGCCCCGTGCCCTAGCCACCCACTCCGCACAATATTGCCATTACGGACCTTACGTCCGAATCGGCACAGATTCTCCCGTTGCGCTGGCATTCTATTCTTGCCAACGAGTGAACCTTACCTTCCGGCGCAAGGCTTCGTGCCCCAGCCGACACTTGCATATCACTCGTCAAAAATATATATATATAATAAAATAAAATGGGGTTAAAAATAGAGATACCCCGCCGGACTTGTCCCTACACCGGGACAAGGGTAAAAATGGCAATAACCCGGCTGTGGCGAAAACCCGAAAGGGCGCTACGGGCAAAATTGGGTACCCCGCCACGTGAAAACCCGAAAGGGCGTGTGGGCAAAAGCAAGAGGGGGCCGGTACCGGCGAAAACCCGAAAGGGCGCTTGTATCGATAATATGGTACAAAAAGAAAGAAGAACAAGAAAAGACGAAGAGATCAACAAAGCAGGTCAGTTCCCGACGTCCTGTCAGCACTGACAAAGAGACCAAGAGACCAAGAGACTAAGAGATCAATCAAGCATGTTAGTTCTCGGCACCCTGTCGACACTGACGAAGAGACTAAGAGACAACAAAGCATGTCAGTTCTCGGCACCCTGTCGACACTGACGAAGAGACTAAGAGATCAACAAAGCATGTCAGTTCCCGGCATCCTGTCGGCACTGACGAAGAGACCAGGAAACAACAAGCTAGGTCAGCTCCCGGCACCCTGTCGGCTCTGACGAAGAGACCAAGAGACTAAGAGACAAAAAGCATGTCAGTTCTCGGCATCCTGTCGGCACTGACGAAGAAACAAAGAGACCAAGAGACCAAGAGACCAAGAGGCCAGGTCAGTTCCCGGCGCCCCGTCGGCACTGACGAAGAGACAACACACTGCTTCAGCTCCCGGCATTCCGTCGGCACTGATGAAGAGACTAAGAGACAACAAACCAGGTCAGCTCCCGACATCCTGTCGGCACTGGCGAAGAGACTAAGAGACCGACAAAGCTTCAGTCCCCGACACCTCGTCGGCACTGATGAAGAGACTAAGAGACAACAAACCAGGTCAGCTCCCGACATCTTGTCGGCACTGGCAAAGAGACCAAGAGACCGACAAAACATGCCAGTTCCCCGGCATCTCGTCGGCACTGGCGAAGAGACCAAGAGATCAACAAAACATGCCAGCCGGTTCCCGGCATCTCGTCGGCTCTGGCGAAGAGACCGAGAGATCAACAAAGCATGTCAGTTCCCGGCATCCTGTCGGCACTGATGGATAGACTAAGAGACAACAAACCAGGTCAGTTCCCGGCACCCTGTCGGCACTGATGGAGGAGACCAAGAGACCAACATACTACTTTAGTTCCCGACGCTCCGTCGGCACTAACAAAGAGACCAACAAACAACAAACCAGGTCAGCTCTCGACGCATCGTCGGCATCGACAAAGAGAGAAGAGACGAAGACACCCACAGGACCCGCCCGGCTCATCCTTCGCCTGCGCTACCCGTGGGTGGGGGGCATTTGTGGACACCGAAAATTGCACATCCAAAATGTCATGCTCAGCCCAGCATCAACAACGGCGCCGAGTGAAGAAACCCCCGGGGAAATCAAGCACAAAAGGCTCCACAGCCCGTGGGCCTCGAAGAAAATCAAATGGGCCACAACTCATGCTCACAATGGGCTCAAAATCGCCCATTTAGCCCTTCAGCGGCACGCCCAGTTGAGGCCTCAGCGGCACGCCCTGGCAGAACCCTCCAGCGGCACGCTCCCTTCAGCGGCACACCCTGCCGCGGCCCTCGCCGGCACACCCCTATGGGGGTTCACCGGCACACCCCCAAGGGGGTTCACCGGCACACCCCTATGGGGGTTCACCGGCACACCCCCAAGGGGGTTCACCGGCACACCCCCATGGGGGGGTCTTCACCGGCACACCCCCATGGGGGGGTCTTCAACGGCACACCCCCCCATGGGGGGGGTCTTCAGCGGCACACCCCCTTTGGGGTTCACCGGCACACCCCCAAGGGGGTTCACCGGCACACCCCTATGGGGGTTCACCGGCACACCCCCAAGGGGGTTCACCGGCACACCCCCATGGGGGGGTCTTCACCGGCACACCCCCATGGGGGGGTCTTCAACGGCACACCCCCCCATGGGGGGGGGGGGTCTTCAGCGGCACACCCTGATGGGAATCGATGCCGAGCATGTACTTTTTATTTTGTATTTATGTCCTTTTAGTTTGTGTTTATATCCTTGGGAAAGTATGTACGCAAATGTAAGGCTTTATAAGCCAAAGAGTCATTTCCATGGATTGTGTGGGTTTTTATGCAAATGTGTAGTAGGTCCAGCTAGGGGGCCCCTTCCCCTTCCCCATTGGTCCACCTCATCCATGTGGGGCTGGTCAACCATCCTAGGTGGCCATCTAGAAGGTTTGAATGCTAATTGACCACATGGGAGACAAAGGGGTTAAAATTTCAAAGGTAGGCCACCTACCTTACCTACCTAGTCAAAGGAGTGCCCATTCATATGTAATTTATTTATTTTGAGTTTTGACCAAATGGGGGATGAAAATGACATATTTCCCACGAAATTATCAGCCCCCCCACCCCTTGATATTTTCTATATAAGCCTATGTATAGTGTCATTAGAGATTAATGAAGAAAATTTGTAAACTTGGCTTGAGCCATTGAAGGGTGTGCCCTTGTTCCTCTCTCCCCCTGCTGTTCTTCCACCTTCAACCCCAGATCTAGAGTGGTTCTACCTCCCTTCATCCCCTCTCAACCTCTGATCATCACCGGTGCCGCCGCCGCCGCCGTTCGTGCCGCCTTCGAGCCGCCACGGGATCAATTTCGGTGTTCTGTCTTGCTAGACAGAGGTGAAGCTCGGAAATTCCTCAAGTCAGCCACGAGTTCAGATCGACTTCAAATTTTTAGGGTTGGTTCCTACCTTATATACCCTTCCCCACAAAAACATTTAGCTCCAAATTCCCCCGTTTCATAGTGTTTCCACTTCATTCATTCCCCAAACTTAGATCAGATCTGTCTCTGTCTACAGTGACAGACCCTTTGAGTTCGTCCTCTTCTACCACCCTTTTGAATTTATTTTGACCTCCCAATTTAACTGGGAATTCTGTCTATTTTTCCCTACCTCCAAAATTTTTATTAATTTTTGTTGAGTCTTTTACCTATTTTTCCAAATTCATGTTCTACCGGAGCTACAGTACTTCCAGCCAGATCCCAGATCCGACATTCCTCCAGTAAACAAATCATAGAAATTCATATACACATCCAAACATGTCCACACAACTTTGCCATCTTCCCAACTCAAAATCCTACAACTTTTATGAAGAAGTCGAAGTCTGAATCCAAGTTCTTCCTAGCGGTCAACGGCAGTTATCAGAGATCAGCTCTGCAGATCTGAGTGTTTAGTTACTGTACAACAGGAGGTTGTAAATTCCATAAGTCAAGATCAGCGAAGATCCAGGCCAGATCTCTAGGCCTACATTGAATTACTTCGAGTCAGCTTTCCAACGGCGCTAATTTCGTGTCAATCCGACATCGGATCTGATCGCAGCGTCCGTTCCCGTCCGAGCGCGCGCTGAAAATCAGAAAGTGCAGGTCCGTGGCCGGTTTTTCCGACCGGTGCCGAACGGAGCCGCCGGGCCTCCGGCCGGCGTTCCAGCGCGCCGCCATCCCAAGGAGAGACCCTCCGGGCATCCACCACTACAGCGGTGCCACCGGGTCCCACACGGCCCCTCCGGACAGCACGTGGGCCCCACCGTCACGTGTTCGGGTGTTGCCGAAACAGCGCGAGAAGTCGCCCGTCAACCCGAATTCGGTCCTCCCGGACCCCATTGTGTAGCCCTTTACCTCCCTGCGTGGAGTGGGCAGCGGCTTACATTTCTGTAATATTGTGTAATATTGTTCCGGGAGTACGAGTTTCGGCCGGGTCCGTCGTCCCCACGCCGAGCGCGTGGAGGTATCGTATTCGCTCCTTGCTTGGCATTTCGCTTATTTCTATATATGCTTGTTTATGCCGCTGCTAGAGAGCATGTGTAGGGATATCTAGCTTGCTTTATTTTCATATCACTGCTGCTGCGAGAGAGTGCGAGACCGTCCCGGGACCCGATTCGGGCACGAAAGTGCGAGCCGACCACCCTAGCTCTTGCCGGTTTCTCAACCGTGCACGTCCGACGCTTCCCTCGTTAAGGGACGATCGCGAGCTTGCCGTGTCCGTGGTCCCGTCCCGCATCACACCCCCTTTGGGGTTCAACGGCACGCCCCCTGGGGGGACTTCAGCGACACACCCTGTAGGGTCCCCAGCGGCACGCCCTTCAGGCCGTTCAACGGCACGCCCATCCGGGGCTCCAGCGGTACGCCCTTTTGGCACTACAGCGGCACGCTTGTTCAGCCCTTCAACGGCACAGCGGTGAAGCTCTTTCAACGGGTGACGTGAGGCCCATGCCCTACACATCCTTGGCGCGCAGTGGAGCCGTCTGAGGTGGCAGCTGGTCGTTGGGCCACGTAGCCTACCCCACTGACAGCCAGTACAGGGGCAGGTCAAACCCATCATCACGGCCGGCTTCCCGCCTTCGACGGTCGTGCTCGAAGTCGTCGGTGGCTGGGAGTATAAAAGCCTCCTGTTAAAACACAAAGAAAAGAGAGGAGAACGGGAGAGACGAACAGAGAGAGGAGAAGAGGTTCCAACAGTAGAGGGCACACACAGGAGAAAGAGGAGAAGAAAGAAGAGAAGAAGAGGCCCTCCCGGCCTGTGCTCCGTCCGACGGCCACCGGGAAGAAACAAGAGTAAGAGAGAGAGAGCTTGTTGTATTGGGGGAAAGGGTTGGGGATAGTGGCCAATGTCTTAGACCCGGATGTTTTCGTCTCTCTTGTATCCCATTCCTCCTGGGAGTTCTTTGTCCTTCTCCCTTTTGTCCATGGCCCCATCTGGGGGTTTGCTTTTGCAATATATATGTAGGGCCACGCCCTCTTGATTCTCATGAATGAAAACCACCCTCTCCGGGTTTCTCTTCGATCTTCGATGTTTTATGCTAGGCTTTGCGGGCTTTTTTGACGGACAATCCGTTCCTCCCTCTGTCTCTTCATTCCTCCGGCGTCTTTAGGGTCCTCCACGTCGATGTAGGTTTCCCCCTTTTGTTAGCCTTGGCTCCGTGAGCTCCTCACTCCCTTCCATGGCCATCTACCGTGTTCCCGGGCTTGAGGAGAAGGGGAGGTACCCTTCTTTCTTCCCAACCGCTCAGTTACTAATAGGCCACTCCCGGCCTCGAAATCCCCTGTCTTTCTTCCTCTTTTCCTGAACAGCCACCAAATCCCCCCCCAGTTGCTTGCAACCCTTTTAAGCCTCCCAGCGGTGCACCTTTCCGGCCCTTGGCCGGCACACCTTTCCAGCCTTCAGCGACACACCCAGATCAGCCTTCAGCGGCACACACCCAGATCTGCCTTCAGCGACACACCCAGATCAGCCTTCAGCGGCACACACCCAATAGCCCTCAACGGTACACCCCTATTTGCCCCCAGCGGCACACTCCTTTCTGCCCTCAGCGGCACACCCACACTCTGTTACCCCTTGGCCGGCACACTCCAATTGGCCCTTGGCCGGTACACTCACCTTATGGCCTTTAGCGGCACACCCCTATTTGCCCCCAGCGGCACACTCCTTTCTGCCCTCAGCGGCACACCCACACTCTGTTACCCCTTGGCCGGCACACTCCAATTGGCCCTTGGCCGGTACACTCACCTTATGGCCTTTAGCGGCACACCCTTCAGCCTCTCAGCAGCCCACTCCTTGGCCTCGCCTCCGAGCCCCTTCCTTCACATTTTCCGAGGTTCTATAAAGGTGTTGCTCCCCCGGGGGCCCACCTCCAGTTGTCGGGTTCCGCCACTCCATGTGGGCGCGCTCCCTTTATCTCCCTTACGCCCCGGGTTAAGGGGAGATGCTGCCGAATTTTTTGTGAGATATTAATAAACAATTAAAAGAGGCAAAAGGAGGCAACAAACGAGCAGAATAACTAATGAAACCTTCCAACTCATCAAATTACTGCCGGCACCCCGACGAGAATTGAACTAAGCTAATTAACCACCTGGCCGCCCGAAAACCCGACCCGCAAGAAAAGAGACCGAACCGAACCAAGAGAACAAACACGGGAGGAATTTTATATGAAACTACACAAGGGTTAAGACAAGAAGAAAAGAAAAGCCTTAAAATAAATAATCGAAAACTGATCGAACCTCCACCACCACGTTCCGATTGACCCTTCAACGGTGCATTTTAATCAACCGGACCGCTCACCAAATCCCTTCCCCAGCGGCACGCCTCTTGAACCCTCAGCGGTACACCCCAATTCCTTTGGCCGGCACACCTTGATGCCCCCCAGCGGTACACCCTATCCCCCACCTTCAGCGGTACGCTCCCCTCAGCGGCACACCCTTGCTTTCATAACCTTCACCGGCACCCCTTTTTGTGCCCTCAGCGGTACACCTTTTTTTTGTCCTTCGCCGGCACGCTCCCCTCTGGGCCTCTCAGCGGTACACTCTTACCTTCCCTTCGCCGACACACCACACCTATGCATATATACAACATGATAATGGCCTTAACAAATGGCAAATAAATCAAAAGAAAATGTGCTCGTTAAAGGACTCCGAATGTGCAACATTAATCATAATAAAAGAGGCGGGAGGGGCAATAAGAAGATAAAAAAAAATATAATAAATAAATAATAATGATAATGATAACAATGAGTAAAAGAAGAAGAATCATCCGGGACAAACACCTAAGGAAATAATAAACCGTAGGCCAGAAATTGGAGTACATAACCAAGAGAATTCCAGATAAAAGATGCCGGGGCCCACACCGCAGCCCTATCTCCCCCCGGGACCCGGGGTAAAAGGAACAATAATGCCGCCCTCTCAGGCCGGGCTCGGATCTTGGGAGTCATCCCAACATGGTCCGGTCCCGACCTAGTCTCGGGCCGACATCTCAATCAGACCGGGTTTGTTCCTCGTTCCGGACGCCCTCCGAGTCATCACAAAAATTGCCGGGTGCTCGGCAGACATTTGAATGGATTCATCCCGGTTTTCTCGTTGTGTTTCACCTCACGGACCCATGTCCGAACATGAAAAGGCCCACGAGTGGCCGACATGACCGACGGTTTGTGGTCTGAATACAGCCCTCAGTGTGATCCTTCCTTATCTCTCTTGCACAACTAGTATTATTCTTTTCGGCCGCGGGGCCCCTAATTTCGGCAATTAATCAAGGGTATTCCCTCGTATGGGGGATGTAAATGACGTCGTGACCTTTATGGCGCGACGGGATTCGGTCCCGACACGAACCACACAATCGCCTGACGAAGTCAGATCGAGCGCACCATGGGCTCTTCGGAGCCCGAATAAATTGTCACTCCGGTGACTGGCACGCCCACACACTTAATAAACAAATAAACGAACAACAATAACGAAATCGATAAAAAGTGCGTCCACAGGGCCCTACCTGAAGATCCCCTTGCAGCCCTCACGGCCAATGTGGTCACCACCGGCGACACGAGTGGCGGACCCTCGACATCATCCGAGGACGCCCCGGCCGAAGAAATAGGGGGCATGCCTAGTCTTCCCACAGCTGACCCCACAATGCTGCTCATGATACAACGATTCCAGCAGGAAATCGAGTCACTCAAGAAGCGGTTAAGTGAGCGGGATGCACCGCCCCCGATGTCCTGGCAGACCGAGGTCATACCCGAAGTACCCAGGGACAGGGGGCAGTCTTCAGAGGCAGCTCTCCCAGCAACCCTCAATCCTCTCGGGGGCGCGCCCCCACAGCAGACACATTATACAGTAGTGGCCCCGCCACAGGCTCCGCTGTCACAGGGGTCCCCCATGGCCCCCCAGGCGACCGTGGTGATCACCCCGAGCGCGCAGCCCACTCATTTCTACCCGAATCTGGTCGACCCAGCGGCAGTTAGCCGTCTGATGCTCGAACAGATGATAGATATGAGGCTGGCTGAGAGGGGCGATGGGGATCAGACGCCTTTCGACGTCTACCGAGTACCCTACCCGGCTCACTATGCTGCCAGGAAGTTGCCGGCAGGCGTCACCAAGCCGCCGAAATTTGAAAAGTTCAACGGGAAAGGGTCTCCCAGAGAGCACATTGCCTACTATGTGAATGTCATGGGGGATCTAGCTGCAGATGAAGCTTACATGCTGAAGTTCTTCGGCTCAACACTTACCGGACTCGCCTTCGAGTGGTACTCCAGCCTGCCACCCGGGTCCGTTGCTGACTGGCCCAACATGCAGAAGAAGTTCAAGAAAAGGTTCTACGTTGCCGAGAGAGAAGTTTCCATGGCTGAACTCTACGCCACAAGGCAGAGGGCTGACGAGTCGGCCCTCGACTACATTAAAAGGTGGAGAAACCTTAGTATGAGGTGCAAACGCCCCCCACATCAGGAGGACGCAGTGCAGATCTGCAAGCAAAACTTAAAGAAAGAAATCCTAGAAAGGATGATTGGCACTGAGGTCAAGACATTTGACCGCCTGAACAATGTGGTAGCGGAGATCGAGACATTCTTGGCCCGATACTCCTCCACTCCAGGCATGTCAAGCCAGAGAGCCAGGCAGGCGGAGAAGAAGCCGGCTCCCCCGGAGGTGCATGCACTAGACTTCCAGGCTTTTGAAAAGCAGAAGGAAAAAGCCAAGGGAGCTGCCAACCCTCCGCCGCCCAGAACCACAGAGCGGCGGGAAGGCCCCTCGCTAAGGGAGAAGATGAGAAACAAGTTATATTCCTTCTCCCGGGACAAGTCCAAGCTCCTGTTCGAATGAGCAACCAGCTACAATAAAATCACACTGCCAGAGCCGAAAAGGCCTGGCGACTTGAAGAAGAAGGATGACCCGCGCTTCTGCATGTACCATCGGGTGCTCGGGCATACTATTGAAGACTGCTATGTCTTCAAGGACGTCATTGAGTCCTTAATCAAGAACGGGGAGCTGGACATGGGGGAGCATAAAGTAGACCCCCCGCAGCCACACGAACTGCCCAGCATAGCCTCCTCCGTCAATATGATCTCACTATATTAGGAGTTGCCAGAAGAGTGGGTGGAAGCCTATGCCCGTGCCACTTATGAGACTTTTGTCCTGGCCCCGGCTCAAGATCAAGGAGGTTGGCAGACTGCAACTAGAAAGAATAGAAGAGCACACGTCCCTCGACCCAGCCCCGGAGTTCGTCTGAGGGATGTGACACCCCTGCCTGCACCGCCCCCGGCAAGCCCAGTTCGCCACGACACGGCCCCCAGGCTGGTCATGAGGCGGCCCACCCACAGCAAGAAGAGCTCTGTCCCGCTGCGAATGCACCAGAAAACCAGCCCGGTGGTCGAGAAACTCCAGGCTATTATTGACGGGCTTGAAGATTATGAACAGCCCAAAATCCAGCCCGTGGAACTAAAAGAATATGTCCCTTGGGAGGAGTTCGAATCACTCGAGCTGGCTCCAGGAACAAGAGCTGAAACAGAAAAAGAGCCTCCCCTGTGGGGTGAGCTTCCTCAGGAGCAGCCGTTGGCCACGGCAGGGAAGAAGAAGAAGAGAAGACCCAGGGGCAAGAAGAAGAAGGAGGTCGTCCTCGCCTGCAACACCCTCTCGGCGATGTTCGACACCGCTCTCTCCCTGGAAGAAAAAGAAGAAGACCCACCCCATGAACCAGCAGAGGTGAGTCAAGCTGAAGCATCCACCTCCCAGCATGCCACCAGGTCAGGGAGGAAGTGGGGGCGCCCTCCTCAGGGCAGCCTCAACATCATGCTCAGGGGGGAACAACCATACCAGGTTCCCGAGCCCGAGGTCCGAGGGACCGAGATCCCTCCCCCATCAGGTCTCTACCCCGGAGGCACCAAGAGTCAAGGCGCCCCGTCATTCTCCGAGTTCCTGTCGGCTCGAGTAGGAAGGCGGGCGCACCCCCAGGGGTCCTCTGCGACCAGTAAAGTAAGCATCCCCCAAGCTCTACCAGCTGCAACTCCTGCCCGGCCAGAGGAAGAATTTAGCGGCACTCCAAACCTTGCCGAATTCATGCGAGCAGCGGAGGAGACCCAACAGGCCCCGCCCGCTCAACAGGCTACAACAGATCCCGCAAAGGTGGCGTCCCTTGATCAGACACCCCAGCCTCAGGAGGGGAGCAGGCGCGGCAAGCCCGAAGAAATGAAGTTGCTCAAGGTGCGGGCTGCCGAGCAGATAGTCAGACACCTCAAGAAGATCCCGACCCGGTTCATTGTGTGGGAGATGCTGTTTTTAGATGAAGAAACACGGCAAGCCATCATCGCCGCACTCCAGACGCCAGCCCACCTTGAAGCCAGTTTGGCAGAAATAGCACCCGAAGTAGCTGTGGCTTTTACAGAAGAGGACATGCTCCTGCCGACCTGCAGTCACAACAGACCCCTCTACATGAAAGGGCAATTGAATGGCCAGCCTATTAATAGGGTCTTGATCGACCTAGGGGCGGCGGTGAATATACTCCCTTACCGGGTGTACCAGAAGCACTACTTTGATGTACACTTGGTTGAGGTCAAAAATGTCAAGATTGCTGGCTTTAACCAGAAATGTGAAGTGCCCATCGGGGTTGCAGAGTTCAACTTGACCTTTGATGACTTCACCACCAAGGTCCAGTTTCACGTCATCAACTCCAACACTTCCTACAAGGCGTTGCTTGGCCGGCCTTGGCTACACCAGAACAGAGTGGTGCCCTCCACCCTGCATCAATGCATCAAATACCCCTGTGAGGGGAAGGAAGTCAGGATCTTCACCGACCTCCACCCGTTCGAGGTGTTCGAGTGTCACCTGTTAGATGCCAACTTATACTTAGAGAAGGCGAAGCAAGCTCCTCAAGTCATCAAAGACAAGGGAATCAGGAGGCTGGTTTCCTCCGCCGCCCCCAGGCTATGTGGCTCCCCCACATGTACCATTTATTGCACAAGAAGAAGGGGTATTCAGGGCAGCCCCTCTCGCCATCTACCCCACACCGGGGGCACCCTGCCTCGAAGACCTGCTAGAAGATGTCAGGGTCCCGCCAGGGATCGTCAAGCTGATAGTGGAAATTGAATGCCAAGCAGCTGAACAACTGAGAACCTTCGAGGTGCCTAACCCTAAGGGGCCGCCCACTATCTTCTATGTGGCCGGGGAGAAGCCAGTCAGGGAAGATGATGATTGCCGGTTCCCTGACGAGTTGCATGACCCGCACGTCCCCATTACGGGGCTTCCCCACATGACTGACCAGGTAGCCAGAATGGTCAGAAAGCAGAAGATTCCTCCCTACCAGCCCTCCAGCCGGAAGGAAATGTTTGAAAGAATGTGGAACCCGCCAAACCTGGATCGACGATTGCTGAAAATCACCAAGCGCCCCGGTCTGGGCTTTTTACTAGAGGAATATTACGAGACTGACGTCATATCAGTCTCGACATGGTCTGGCGACGACCCCGCAGAAGCTACAGATTCGCGGGAAGCCTGTCAAGATGCATATCCTGGGCCCCCGGTTGAGGAGGCACAAGACGAAGAAATCTTCCTTTGGAAACCTCTCCGCCGCCACTGCATGGAGAAGACCCCCTCCTTCTCCGAAGTGTCGACCTCGAGAGGGCACACCAGCGAGGCACCTCCACCCCGGTCGGCCGGCGAAACAAGGAGCAGAAGCATGGGCCAGGGTCCAAAATCCCCTCGATACGACCCCGTCATGTACGCCTTGTACCATAGGCAGCAACGGGAGATCGAGACACTAAAAGTACGACTGGCTGAGTTGACCTCGCTAGTCACCGACCTGATCCAGGGATCTCTTCCCCCGCGGGGTGGCCGCATGCCTCGGCCCCGAGATGCCAGTCCTGACACCCCCGTCTGGTCAAGAAGGGAATTGAGAGACACGGCAAGCCTGTTGATCGGGCGACCAACCAGGCAGGGCCTAACACTCCAAGAGAAGCTGCAGAAGCCCTACTCCTTCCCGAGAGAGAAGACCCGGGGCATCTTCGACTAGGCCTGCCATTACGGCAAGGTCTCCCTCCCACGGTCCAAGAGGCCATAAGACACCAGAAGAAGTGGGGACCCACTATTTTGCCCTTACCACCAGATGCTGGGTCACGCCATTGAAGACTGCTATGTCTTCAAAGACATTGCTCAAAGCCTCATTGACAGGGATGAGCTCAGAATGGGGGACTACGTGGTAGCCCCGCCACGCCCCCATGTGGCGGACAGCCCCAGGGCAGGAGCCTACACTGTGTCCATCCAATACCAGGTGCCGGAAGATGCGGCTACCCCGGCCCCCACAGGAGCGGTCTATGATGAATACACAGAAGAGCCCGAGATGGACCTATGCCCCTCTGAGCCAGCGGACCTCACGTACCCGGCGGCTACAGCCCAGGAGGAGTGCGAGGTGAATGCAGCCTCCATGCCCAATCATGATGAACAAGAAGAGAGAGATGGCGCCCTCGAGCCCGAGGACAATGAAGACCAAGATTTCGTCGATCTGTCGCCAGCCCCTCCGGAAATTGAAAATGGCGGCCAGGCCACAGTTGACGAATTGATTGAGATCAACCTCGGCACGGAAGACGACCCCAGGCCAACTTTTCTGAGTGCTCTCATGCCCCTACAGGAGAGAGAACAATACACAAAGTTGCTACAAGAATTTCGGGATTGCTTTGCCTGGAATTACAAAGAAATGCCTGGGCTCAGCACCGAAGTGACTCAGCACATCCTGGCCATTGATCCCAAGGTGGAACCAGTGAAGCAACCTCCCCGGCGCATGAGGCCGGAGTTAACCAGCCAGATCTGCAAAGAGGTCGACAAGCTCATAAATGTCGACTTCGTGGCGGAAAATCAATACACCACATGGCTGGCCAATATTGTCCCAGTGAAAAGAAGAATGGACAGATCAAGATTTGCGTGGACTTCCGCGACCTGAATAAAGCCTGCCCGAAAGATGACTTCCCGGTGCCTATCACCGAAGTGATGATTGATGCAACCACTGGCCACGAGGCCCTGTCCTTCATGGATGGGTCATCCGGCTATAACCAAATCTGGATAGCCGACCACGACCGGGTCCATACAGCTTTCCGGTCACCCAAAGGGGTATTTCACTACAAGAGGATGCCCTTCGGCCTCAAGAATGCCGGTGCCACATACCAGCGGGCGATGACCAAGATCTTCGACGAGCTGCTGTACGGCAAGGTCGAGTGCTACATTGATGATCTGGTCGTCAAGATAAAGAAAAGAGACGAGCACCTGAGTGACCTCAGGGTCGTCTTCCAAAGGCTCCGGCAGTACGGGCTGAAGATGAATCCCATGAAGTGCGCCTTCGGCGTGTCCAGTGGGAAATTCCTCGGCTTTATTGTCCGGCATAGAGGGATCGAGATCAACCCCCTGAAGATAAAGGCCATCCAGGAGCTGCCTCCTCCGAAGAGTCTGGGAGAGCTGAGGTCCCTGCAGGGGCGTTTAGCTTACATCCGCAGGTTCATCTCCAACCTGTCAGGGCGCTGCCAACCCTTCCACAGGCTGATGATGAAGAATGCACCCTTCAGCTGGGGCCACGAATGCCAGCACGCGTTCGACCAGCTAAAGGAGTACCTGAAGACCCAGCCTGTCCTGGGGGCACCTGTCAAAGGCAGACCGCTGATTCTGTACATAGCGGCCACCGAATATTCACTGGGGGCAATGCTCGCCCAGAACAATGATGAGGGGAAAGAGCAGGCCCTCTACTATCTCAGTCGAAGATTGGTGGGTGCAGAGGCTAAGTACACCCCGATTGAGAAGGTCTGCCTTGCCTTGGTCTTCGCAGCCAAGAAGATGAGGCACTACATGCTATCCCATGAAGTCAGCTTAATATCCAGGGCCGACCCCATTAAGCACATCCTCTTCCAGCCAGTCCCAAAGGGGCGCCTTGGCAAGTGGGCCGTGCTACTCATGGAATTTGACATCACCTACGTGCCGTAGAAGGCCGTTAAGGGACAAGCCGTCGCGGATTTCTTCGCAGCACACCCCATGCCCGAAGACTCCCCTTTGGCTACCGAACTACCTGAAGATGAAACACTAGAGGTAGACCAAATACAACAAGCCATCTGGCAGCTTTACTTTGACGGGGCTTCAAGAACATAAGCGACCCCGTCCGGGCGCGCCAAGGTGCGGGCCGGAGCTGGCATCGTCCTCAAATCCCCAGACGGAGAGGTCATGCATACTTCCTACTGCATTAGCAAACCCTGCACAAATAATGAGGCAGAATATGAAGCTCTGATCATCGGCCTCCAGGTGGCCCTCCAGTTGGAGATCAAAATGCTCCAAGTGTTCGGCGACTCGCTGCTAGTCGTCAAACAGGTCCAGGGACAGTTTGACGTCCGAAAACCTGAGCTACTCCCCTACCACACTAAGGCCAAGGGGCTCATGGAGCAGTTCTACCTCCTCGAAATAGGCCATGTCGCCAGAGGGGAGAACGCGCAAGCCGACGCCCTGGCAAAACTGGCAAGCTCACTGGCAGTACCTCCAAACGGATCTCTCAACATCTAGGTGGTGAACCAGTGCCAGATGCCCAGTATGATAGAAGAAGAGCCAAAAGAAGAGGACCTACAGGTCGCTACAGCAGAAGCCGTCAGCCTGCCTGACTGGAGAGACCCCCTAATGCAGTGGCTCAGACACCAGCAACTACCCGACCGAAGAGAAGAAAAGATCAAGCTAGTTAGAACCAAGGACTCCTATGAGCTCCGAAGCGGAATATTATTCCGGATTGTGGCCGATGCCAAACGGAAGCTACTCCTCCGATGCTTGTCCACTGAAGAAGCTTGGAGGGTCATGAAGGAGGTCCATGCCGGGACAGCTGGTGCACACCAGGCGGGGCCGAAAATGAAAATTGAAATCAAGAAACTTGGCTATTACTGGCCTGCAATGTTCAACGACTGCTGCGAGTACGCTAAGTCGTGTCAGAGATGCCAGGAGCATGCCACTATACCCAGGAGGCCTCCCGTGCAACTGCACCCAACCGCGCCCAGTTGGCCGTTTGCCCAATGGGGAACAGATGTTGTGGGCCCCTTACCCGCATCTTCCACAGGCTGCAAATACATTCTGGCGGCGACCGACTACTTCTCCTGCTGGGCAGAGGCTGTTGCCTTACGGGAGGTCACCGGAGAAATTGTGGTCAGGTTTGTCCGCCGCAACATTATATTCCGGTTTGGCGTGCCCGACCAGATTGTGTCAGACAATGGCAGCCACTTCCGCAACCAGAAGGTTTACCGGCTAGCAGAAAAATACAAAATTGACTGGAGGACATCGACTCCTTACAATCCACAAGCCAATGGGCTGGCCGAGGCTTTCAATAAGACACTTTGCACTCTCCTGGCCAAGACTGTTAGCCCTAACAAAAGGGACTGGGAAGAAAGAATGTATGAAGCGCTTTGGGCGTACCGAACCGTATACAAGACCCCAACGGGCTGCTCGCCCTTCTCTCTCGTATATGGCTCGGAAGCAATCGTCCCCGTCGAACTGGAGATACCGTCCCTCAGGGTCGCCATTCAGCATGGGCTTGTCCCCGAAGGGCAGACCAACACCGAGCGAAGGCTCGACGAACTCTCCAGTCTGGAAGGAAAGCGGCTTCAAGCCCAACAGAATATCCAGGTCTAGCAGGCCCGGATTGCACGCGCCTTTGACAAGCTCGTCAAGGAACGCGAATTCAAGAAGGGTGACCTTGTCATGGTCAAGAGAAGAGATCTCATGGCGGCCAACCCCAAAGGTAAGCTAAACGAGAACTGGCTCGGACCCTACGTAGTCCAAAAAGTCTACGAAGGCGGAGCCTATGTAATTGTCAACCACCGCAGGGAGGTTCAATTCTCGCCTCTTAATGGAAGGCACTTGAGGCTGTACCACGCTCCGGCGCCCCCATTCAGGTAATAATATTACTCTTCACCCCATTTTGGGGCGAATTTGCGTGATTAATGTCCGAATGATTTGGCCACCAGCCGGGTTTCCAAAAAAGGAGAAAGGAACAGAAAGAGAAAGAAAGAAGAAGCAAAAAAGAAAAAAAAATAGAAAGATAAAAAAGAAGAAGCAAAAAAAAAGAAGAAGAAAAAAGTAGAAAGAGAAAGAGAGAAGAAGCAAAAAAAAAAGAAAAAAAATGGAAAGAGAAAGAAGGAAGAAGCAAAAAAAGAAGAAAAAAAAGGAGCGAAAAAAAAAGAGAGAGAAAAAAAGAGAGAAAAAAGAGAAGAAAAAAGAAGAGAAAAGAAAGAAAAAAAAGAGAAGAGAGAAAAAAAAGAGAAGCCAGAAAGGGGGAACGCCCCCCATTTCCAGTCACCGCCCCGCATCAGCGGGGGTACCAAAAATTGATTTAAAAAGAAAGAAACACACTCTTCTCTCCGTCCTTCCCGGGCGGTGAGTACCCCTTTGGCTCGGACCTCACGTCCGGGTCATTGACTAAACAAACTCTTCTCTCCGTCCTTCCCGGGCGGTGGGTACCCCTTTGGCTCGGACCTCACGTCCGGGTCATTGACTAGACAAACTCTTCCCCTCCGTCCTCCCCGGGCGGCGAGCACCCCTTTGGATCGGACCTCCCGTCTGAGTCACTGACTAAACAGACCTTTCTGTCCGCCACCTCTGAACGGCGAAATAGGTCTCTGGCCAAGTACCCCTCACTCGAGACCAGCACGCGCTTCCAATATTGCGGCAAAACCAGGGAGTTGCCCATTCGATATGGTGGAGTGGTCCCCTCGTCCTCCCCCTGAGAAGGCGAGCACTCTCCTTTACCCTGACATGGGTCCCTGCCTGGTCCTCCCAAAGTGAATCCCCGCAAAGACTCATACCCTGCCAATGGGTCTCTACACAAAAAGGGGGAAAAGATACAAGAGCGAGGGAAGAGGAAGGAGAAAACAATATGCAAGGAAGAGAAAGAAGGGTAAGAAAGACAAATGCATACACAAAGAACGCGTGAAATCATAAATGCTTTGCTCTATTCAAAAGAGGATCAAACTACATGTGCTGCGGGGCATACCCCTGTGTTACATTAAAAAAAAAGAGAGAGAAATTAAGGGATGCAACGCTTAGTCGATGTCCCTGAAGATGTCCTCGAGAGGGAGGATCCCGACGCAAGGGAAGTTCGTCATATCGCGCAGTCGGCCCCTCAATTCCTCAAGACGGGCGAGCTCCGCTTCGACGGACACCATTTCAACGTCGGCGACGGCAAGAGCTTCCCTCTCCTCTGCCACCGCCCTTTCCGCCTCGGCGAGGCCAAGTTTAGCCGCAGCGAGATAGCCCTCCAGCTTCTCGATCCGGCTCTTGAAGGAACGAACGCTGCCTTTGCCTTCCTCTAAGGCCTTTCGGTGGCGTTCTCTACTGTGGCGTCGGGCCTTTAGGGTCTGCAGATATTCGTCTGCCTGAGCATCAAGGGCGGCACGTTCGTCAGGAGCCTGGGTCTCCAGGAACTCGCGGCGCTTGACATACTTCAGCAGCAGCAGAACCCGCCGCGACCATTCTCCCAGCGGGCAGCTGAGCACTTGCAACGCCCCGGTCAACTGCACCACTATAGTATGCACCTCCCTGTATGACAGAGAAGGGTCGGCGAGGAGCATGGTCCGTAGAGTGATCAGCATTTGGCGTACTGGTGCTTCTGATGACATATGGCTGACTGAGGGCGCTACCGGAGGAGTGAATTCCACGGTGCTGTCCACCTCTGCCCACAGGTCGGTATCTGCCGCCACTGAAGATGAAGGAAGGGCGAGGGTCAAGTCGCCCGGCCGGCGTAGCTCGACGAGAGACTCTTGGCCAACCACTGCCTGGGGAACGGAAGAGACCATTGCCGAAGCCTCCGGTGCCCCCATCGTTTGGAGTTCCCCTGCCCCCTCTGCCTCCGTCTGGCCCGACCCTGCCACTGCTCCAAGGGGCAGGGGTGCAGGGGCCGTCACCTCGGCTAGAGGAGGAGCTTCGAGTAAGGCCAGGCCCGAAGTCGCCACCCATGAACTCCTCCCTCGCGGCTGAGATCCCTCCAGATGCGCACGGAGCCCCGCAAATATCTGCTGCAAGAGCGGGTCCTCCATCTGAGCCGGGAGTTTCGGGAAGGGCGGAAGCGGAACCACCAGCTGGGGTAAACGTCCCGCTTCCACGAGCGCAGCCAGGCTCTCTCTCTCCAAGCCCAAGACTGGAGCCGGCCCCTCCACCGCTATCGGGCCAATGCTCGGTCTCCGTTTGGCCACAGCCTTCCGGATACGGCCAGGCGCCTTCCCCGATATCGGCATCACCTGACCATGGGAATGGGAATCAGCTATTCGCCATCTAAAATAAACCATGCAAAAAGGGAGATTGCGGAGCCCGCATACTCACCTCAGCCGCTGGGATGATGCTACCCTCAAGCGCGATCTCCCCCTCCTCCAGAGGCTCGCCCGCCGCTCTGGTAGTACCAGAGGGCTCCACGGGCATTTCCTCTCGAAGGGCGTCGAGTAAAAGAGCCAACTTGCCCATGCCGACATCGACCCCCGTTGGGCAGTCGATCAGCGTAGCCGGGGTAGCCTCCTCTGCGACCTCAAGTTCGGCCGGTTCTTGAAAATCCTAAAAAAAAAGGGGGGGGGATAAGGTCGTCAGTCAATCACAAAAAAAGGGAAGGGAGAGCCGGCCCAAACAAGCTCACACTCACAGCGGTCTTCCCCACAAGGCTCGGGGAGCCAGCAAGTAAGGGGGCCCCGAAGACCGGCTCGGGCGGCTCCGATGCCCCGGACACGCCCTCGTCAGGAGCTGCTTCGTCGGAAGAGTAGTTGTAATCTACCTCTTCCCCAGACGGAGACTCGACCGCCGTCGGCTCGACCTGGGCCGGCAGAGGAGCTTCCACCTCAGAGTCTCTATCTAGCACGTCCTCCCTCGGGCTAGGCGAGGCTTGCACTCCGATCTTCTTCCTCCTCACATATATCAGCGTCGTCGGGAGGTCGAGATCAGGCCACAATGACTTGGTGGCCGCCGCGGCAACGCCTGTTATGCAAAGGAAGATAAGCCATGTTGAATCTACTGGCCCCCAGGACAAAAAAAGGGGAGCTAACCGTATAGTCGAAAATATTTACCCCCTTCAGTTCCTGCGACACGAGATGACCCACGGGCTTCCTCAACAGGCAAAGCCTTCTCGGGAGTCCCAGCCGTACCCTCGCCCGGGAGCAACACGGGCGCCGGTTCCTCCGTGCCGCCCGTGAGATAGAAGTGCATCGTCGCCATGCGCGAATCTGAGGCCAACTCGGGAGGCCGGTCGACCGCAGACGACACGGGCGGCCGATGAATCTCACCAGCTTCTTGGCTCGGTTCGGTCCGCGTGGCTTCGAATTCTTCGAAAGACAAGACAGGGGCCACCGGGGAGGCTGCCGTCGGAGCCGGGGATGCCGCGGTCCGCCGCCGTTTTACCGTCTCTTGCCCTGCCACCTTGGCAGCAGCCAGTGCCTTCTTAACGGGCGACTGTGCCCGGGGCCTTCCCGTTGCCTGCGGCAAGGGAGCCGGAGCCGCCGCCGGGGTCGCCTCTGCTGGGACCGCAACTTCACCCATGCCAGGCGTGGGCACAGGCTCTCCCATAGAAGCTGAGACAAAAGAAGTACCCAGGTGTCAGGGCTCCACTCCAAAATAAAAGGGGGGGGGGAGATTCAGAAGACACACTAAAGAGCGGGGACACGGACCGGCGGGTTGGCCTGGCTCGGGACGGGCAGCTTCGAATTCCTCGAAAGACGGGACTAGTGGTGCCGAAGGAACAACCGTCGGAGCCTTAGCCAATTCTGTCTTCCTCCACTTTGTGTCCCGCTGCTTAGCCGCCTTGGCGGCATCCACCGCCTTCTTCACAGGCGATTTAGCCCGGGGCCTCTTCGCAGCCTTGGGCAAGGGAGCCGTGGTCGGCGCCAGCGGTGCTGCTTCAAAATACGCAGGCTTCTTCACCAGCCGGAGGAGGTTCCGGTACGTGGCCATCTGCGTGCTGTCAGGATGGTCTGCAAAGAAAAGAGGGGAAAGAACGAACATGCATTTACGATTAATACCCAACTCACCGCGAAGGCCGCAGTGCTAAGAGACAAAACCAAAAAGCAAGAAGAGACTGAATACCATGAGGGCCAGTGTACAGCCGCAGCGTGATCAGCCAGTAGCTCAGGGACGTCTCCTTGTCCCGACGCGCCGCCTCCCGGACTAGCCAGCAAACGTCTTCAATCGTTTGGCACCGGTCCGTAAGGTTGGCCAGATCCGCGTGCTTCTTTGAGGAGAGGTGACAGAAAAGGTTAAAGTGGTCCATGCCCCACCCGTCAGCATAATAATAAAGGACGTGCAGGCGCTTGCCCAGGAGGGAGGCCGTCAGATCTTCGATCTTCATCCCATTCACCCGGAGAAGGACGTATAGCCACGTGGTATCCTTATAGTTCTCGGGCTGCCTCTCCTCCCGCCTCATAAACGTGCGATACGGGCAGGCCGAATCCCTCTCTGGATGCCAGCTCCTGGCAGGAGTCCCCTCTTCCTCTATGGGGAATGGATAATTGATGAGGTCCAGGCGGTCGCTCCCCACTTGGCACAGATCTCTCAGCATCTTCTGATAATGATCCTTGGCCACCGGGGGTAGCTCCACCTTCGGCGTCGGCCTCTTATCCCGGGCTTCCCGGCGAGCCACCAGATATGCTGCCACCTCCTTTTCCTGTCTATTCCTGAGCCGAAGAAGATGGTCTGGCTCAATGTCAAGAACCGGCACCGGCTGCCGACTAAGGAACTTCCTCTCGACCCCATCCCAGCAATCGATCTTGTGTAGCCGATAGAAGGCCGTCGGCTATTCCACCACTTAATATAATCTTGGGTCACTCGGGGAACACGACCCGGGGCCGGTACTCTGAAGGAGGCGGGGTCCGCCCGGTGGAAGAAGTCCCACCAGCTCCTGGCGTGTTCAGCAACTGAGCTCCCCCGGACACTCCGCAAGGGCAGGCCGAACTGTGCGTGATAAGCAGGGATATGCTGGTCATACCCAAAATTGCGACCGAACCGGAAGGGGTAATACGGCTCCAGCAACACGTTCTCCCCTTTCCTGAACACCAGCACGCTCGGGCGAATCGACAGCGCCCAGTCCCTCAGCTCCGGCTCCAGTAGTGGGCGGATCACATTCTCCTGGCTAATAGGGTGGACGTACCTCTCCACCTGGTCGTCTTTGCACTCCCTCTTGTTGTTCACCAGAGGGCTCGAATGTGCCGCCAAAGTCCAGAAATGAATAGTTCCGACCGCATCTCGGGGAACCGTTGTCAACCGGCCCCGGATATCATACATCCGCATGGAGGTGGAGCCCGGTTCAGCACTGGCAAATTCCAACATCCTCGGCATCAGCCCCCAGTCCTGGAGAACTCGCGGGGCAAATTCCGGGAACAGCGAACAGACCCACACGTTGAAGAAGTGCAGTGGGCACACATACCGGGCCTGCCGCGGGAACTGATGCGTGCTGATGTCCCCCAGGGCCTTGTAAATCAAGCAAAGGGTCGCCGGGCACAGCGACAGCCTGACACCCCATGCCATTTGACATGCCGGGTAGATGGCATCCGGCCGAATCACTGTCTCGTCGCCGTACGGCATGGCGAATGAGCATAGCCAGTACGTGAGATAGGCGGCGCAATGGGTCTGGGGATCCAAGCCCATCGGGTTAGACCCGCCTCGACGCCCTCTAGACGGGATCTTCACATCGAGCTTGGGCTTCGCACGCTTCTTGGGGGCGACAGCGGTACCGACACAGGGGAATTCCTCGTACCGCTTCGGCCCGTCATAGAAATACTCCAGCCACAAGGGCATGCGTACCCTCTTCCTGTCCCCACGAGCGGGCTGCTTTCCCTTATGCGAGCACTGGTACAACTCCCGGTACGCCTTCATGAGGTACCGATATGAATACCCCAGAGAATAATAGCCGTCCCCGTTGGTCTCATCCTTGATCAAGTCGGGGAGGCATACTTCTTCATAAGGCTCCCCGTCAATGGGCAAGCCACTTAGCTGACCGAGACTCCACAAATCAAGTGAAGTCTCGCCCTCTGCCGTATAAAAGGTGTTGGCCTCCGCGCTGAATATCTCTATCATGCCGCAGCAGAGACCCTTGGAGATGGGGTAGCCGTACCGGGAAGCGTACACGCTATGATAAATGACGAACCGAACCAGCAGCGGAGCATAGTTGAACAGCACGTGCTCCGTAAACTCCACCGCCCTCTCCCGGAAGTTGTGTGAATCATGAAGCTTCAGCTCCCCAAACCAGCCCAGTGACAACTCATACTTGAATCTGACGGCCAAGCAGTCCAAGATGAACGGCTCTTCTCTATAGCCCCACTTCAAGGGAGCCAAGAATAGGCCGAATCGAGGCGCCTCGTTGTGCACCTTCCCGGCAGATAGGTCCCATCATGCCGGGGTAAACTGAGGCGCCCGCACCAGTTTGTCTTCGGTCGGCAGCACCCCCTCAATCCCCAGAACTGGTTTCCACTCCCGGACTTCTCCCACCAGATACATCGGAATACTCCGGGGGACGCTATATAATAAGCTGTCCCGGGCTTGCAGAATGGCCTGCTCAGCCTTCTTCACGACCCGGAAGTCTCGTCCTTCCCGCGAGCGAAAATGCTTCAGAAATCGAACCAGGTGTCTGTCCTTCGGGAAGTCCTTCCTGTACTCCCCGGTGACCCGGTCAAATGTGAAGCCGCTGTCAACTCTGGCAAGCCTCTGGAAATCCATGGTCTCCCTGTCAGACTCAGATGACTCTGCCAAAGCGGCTATTTCTGCATGCTCCCGATCCAAGTCCTCTACATTTAGCCAGGTAACTGCTGGCACCGGACCCCGTGGGATAAGGTCAGCACCGATAGCAGCAGCAGGAGCAGAGGAACCACTTGGGGCAGCCATTTATCTGCAAAGATACATAAACAGAAGATCAAAATAAGCCACATGCAAAAGGAAGTGAAAGACTGTAAAAGGAGGGCTTTGCTACAAGTCAAATGAACAAAATATTGCCAATTTCTGACGAAATTTCGGCAGAGTTTCCCCTAGGCCAGAGGCGTAAGGGAAAACACGGGTGCGCGTCCACAAGGAGTGACGGCCCCAACAAAGCATGGTGGGCCCCGAGAGGCAACACCAGAAGTCCGTCGGTCAAAAGAGTCTTCTCCCCTAAGCTAAAAGTCCCCACATACTGCCTAAAGCCCCTTGGCCGGCACGCCCCTGCTAGTGCCTTCGCCGGCACACCCCCAGGTGCCTTCCCCGGCACACTTTGGAAGCCCTTCCCCGGCACGCGCCACCACTCGTTCCCCGGCACACCAGGATCCCCACTCCCCGGCACGCTCCTGGGCCTCTTCCTCGGCACGCCCCTGCTAGTGGCCTCGCCGGCACACCCTCCAGGTGCCTTCCCCGGCACACTTTGGAAGCCCTTCCCCGGCACGCGCCACCACTCGCTCTCCGGCACACCAGGAGCCCCACTCCCCGGCACGCTCCTGGGCCTCTTCCCCGACGCGCCCTGAAGCAGACTTCCCCGACGCGCCCTAAACGGCCCTTGCCGACACGCCCTGAAGCAGGCTCCCCGGCACGCCTTCAAGGCTCCTCCCCGGCACACCTGGACGGTCTTCGCCGACACGCCCTGAGGCGGTCCTCCCCGGCACGTTCCGGCGCTTCCTCACCACGACGGCATCCACCGTGATCGCCGTCGCCCTCCCACGCCAAGAAAAGAAGAGGGGAGGGGAGAGGAGAAGAAGGGAACGGAGAGGAAGAGGGAGGGGGAGCCTAGGGCTCCATCGCCCTCCAAAAAAAAAGAGGAGAAGGAAGAGGGGACGGAGAGTGGAAGAGAAGAAAAGGACGAGGAAGGGAGAAGGAGGAAGAGGAAAAAGGGGGAGGGCTCCACGGTCGCCTCCTCACCACAGTAACGACGACGGCGATGGAGTGGGCACCCGGCGTCGGAGAAGATGGGGAAGAGGAGAAGGAAGGAGGTCGGGGGGGTGCTTCGCTCGTTCGCCCGCTGAGGAGAGAGAAAGGGAGAGGAAATTCGAAAGGGGGGGTGGCCGTTCAAACCACCCCCGTCCTTATATATAAAAGAGAAGAGAGAAAAAAAAGAGAGAAAAAAAGGGGGGAGAAGAAAAAGGAGAGAGATAAAAAGGGGAATAAAAGAAGAAAATAAAAGAGGGGGGGGAAGAAAATAAAAGAGAGGCAAAAAGGGGAAGGAAGGAAGGAGAAATAGAAGGAGATAAAAAAAAGGGAGAAGAAAACAAAAGGGGAAAATAAAAGAAGGAAATGAAAGGAGGGAAATAAAAGGAGAAAATAAAAAAAAAAGAGGAAGCAGGAGTATATGTAAGATATTAAATAGATAAATATATATATACCTACATATATGCCTACGCTCATATGCTCATCCACTCACGTGTGCGAAGGAGCAGGTCGGCAGCGCACAGCAATAAGTGTCCCTCAGGAAACATTCCGTCCTCACGATCCCAGTCGGACGAATGTCTACAGAAGCAAGGACGACTCTACCCCTGTAACTTTACCCCGTCAGTGGCACTGTTTCCCATGCTAACAAACAAGCCCGTCCCTGGCACATCGCCTCAGGCCTCAGCCATCGCCCATCATACGAAATTGCCGTCACAGGCCTTACGCCCGGATCGGCAGAACCCCTATCCTTGCGTTGGCATTAATCTCTTGCCAACGAATAAGTCCCTTTCCGGCGCAAGGCCCCGTGCCCTAGCCACCCACTCCGCACAATATGGCCGTTACGGACCTTACGTCCGAATCGACACACATTCTCCCGTTGCGCTGGCATTCTATTCTTGCCAACGAGTGAACCTTATCTTCCGGCGCAAGGCTTCGTGCCCTAGCCTACACACGCATATCACTCACTCGTCAAAAAAAAAGAGAAAAAAAATAAAATGGAGTTAAAAATAGAGATACCCCGCCGGACTTGTCCCTACACGGGGACAAGGGTAAAAATGGCAATAACCCGGCTGTGGCGAAAACCCGAAAGGGCGCTACAGGCAAAATCGGGTACCCCGCCGCGTGAAAACCCGAGAGGGCGCGTGGGCAAAAGCAAGAGGGGGCCGGTACCGGCGAAAACCCGAAAGGGCGCTTGTATCGGTAATATGGTTCAAAAAAAAGGAGAAAAAAAAGAGACCAAGAGAACAATAAACCAGGTTAGTTCCCGACACCCTGTCGGTGCTGACAAAGAGACCAAGAAAGCAACAAACCAAGTCAGCTCCCGACACCCTGTCGGCACTGACAAAGAGACAAAGAGACCAAGAGATCAACAAAGCATGTCAGTTCCCGGCATCCTGTCGGCACTGACGAAGAGACCAAGAGATCAACAAAGCATGTCAGTTCCCGGCATCCTGTCGGCACTGACGAAGAAACCAAGAGACCAAGAGATCAACAAAGCATGTCAGTTCCCGGCATCCTGTCGGCACTGACGAAGAGACCAAGAGACCAAGAGATCAACAAAGCATGTCAGTTCCCAGCATCCTGTCGGCACTGACGAAGAGACCAAGAGACCAAGAGATCAACAAAGCATGTCAGTTCCCGGCATTCTGTCGGCACTGACGAAGAGACAAAGAGACCAAGAGATCAACAAAGCATGTCAGTTCCCGGCATCCTGTCGGCACTGACGAAGAGACCAAGAGACCAAGAGATCAACAAAGCATGTCAGTTCCCGGCATCCTGTCGGCACTGACGAAGAAACCAAGAGACCAAGAGATCAACAAAGCATGTCAGTTCCCGGCATCCTGTCGGCATTGACGAAGAGACAAAGAGACCAAGAGATCAACAAAGCATGTCAGTTCCCGGCATCCTGTCGGCACTGACGAAGAGACCAAGAGACCAAGAGATCAACAAAGCATGTCAGTTCCCGGCATCCTGTCGGCACTGACGAAGAGACCAAGAGACCAAGAGATCAACAAAGCATGTCAGTTCCCGGCATCCTGTCGGCACTGACGAAGAGACCAAGAGACCAAGAGATCAACAGAGCATGTCAGTTCCCGGCATCCCGTCGGCACTGACGAAGAGACCAAGAGACCAAGAGATCAATAAAGCATGTCAGTTCCCGGCATCCTGTCGGCACTGACGAAGAGACCAAGAGACCAAGAGGTCAACAAAGCATGTCGGTTCCCAGCATCCTGTCGGCACTAAAAAAAAGGGGAAAAAAGAAAGAAGGACAAAGAGACAATAAAGCAGGTCAGTTCCTGACACCCCGTCGGCACTAACAAAGAGACCAACAAACAACAAACCAGGCCGGCTCTCGGCACCCCGTCGGCATCGACAAGGAGAGAAGAGGCGAGTACACCCACGGGCACCGCCCGGCTCATCCTTCGCCCGCGCTACCCATGGGTGGGGGGCATTTGTGAACACCAAAAAAATGCATGCCTTGATATCCTGCTCGGCCTCGCGTCAGCAACGGCGCCGAGTGAAGAAACCCCGGAGAAATCAATCACAAAGGCCCCACAGCTCGTGGGCCTCAAAGAGCGCCAAATAGGACATGACTCGTGTCCACAACGGGCTCAGAACAGGGCTCAGAAACACGCCCAATTTGGCCTTCAACGGCACACCCAGGGTTGCCCAGCGGCACACCCCCTCGGGGTTCAGCGGCACGCCCCTCAGGGCTCTTCAGCGGCACACCCCTTTGGGTGTTCAGCGGCATGCCCTCAGGGCTCTTCAGCGGCACACCCCTTTGGGTGTTCAGCGGCACGCCCTCAGGGCTCTTCAGCGGCACGCCCCTTTGGGTGTTCAGCGGTACGCCCTTTGGGTGTTCAGCGGCACGCCCTCAGGGCTCTTCAGCGGCACACCCCTTTGGGTGTTCAGCGGCACGCCCTCAGGGCTGTTCAGCGGCACGCCCTCAAGGGTGTTCAGCGGCACGCCCTCAGGGCTGTTCAGCGGCACGGCTGTTTTGTGCTCCCAGCGGTACACCCTTTTGGCTCCCCCACGGCACGCCTGTTCAGCCCGCCAACGGCACAGCGGTGAAGCTTTTCAACGGCAAGGCGACGTGCAGCCCATGCCCTACGCTTCCTTTGCGCGCAGTGAGCCGTCTGAGGTGGCAACCGTCCATTGGGCCACGTGAGCTACCCCCTGACGACCCAGGACGGGGCAGGTCAAACGCCATTATCACATACCGTTTCCCGCCTCCGACGGCCGGGCTCGAAGGCTTCCCGCTGCTGGGCGTATAAAAGACCCCGGCTTCGACAAAAAAAGGGAGGAGGGTCATAAGGAGAAAATTGAGAAGAGGAGACACACGGAAGAGAGGATCCCACGCAGCCGGAGGCACAGAGAGGAAGGGAAGAGAGAATAGAAGAAGAAGAGCTCCAGCGAGCCTCCTCCGACGACCACCGGGAAGAGAGCAAGAGTAAGGGAGAGGGAGAGAGCTCAATGTAATGGGGGAGAGGGTTAGGGACAGTGGCCAGGGTTTTTGGGCCCCAATGCTTTCTTCCCTTTCGTATTCCATTCCTCCTCATGTTCTTTATTTTGGGTTTCTCTTTTTTTTTGTCCATGGCCTCGTCTTGGGCATTTCCTCTGTAATGTGCATATACGGCTTTGGCCTTTGGCTCCCCATAAATGAAAATCACCCTCTTTGGGTTTCTCTATGAGTTTTATTGGCTTACGCTAGCTCTCACGGTCTTTTTATGGGGTTGTTCGTTCTCCCTCCGTCTCCCCATTTCTCCGGTGTTTTTGGGGTCTTCATGTCGAGGTGATTTCTCCTATGAGCTTTGGCCTCATGAATCCTTCAAGCCCCTACATGGCCTTCCGTTGTGCTCACTGGCCCAGGGGAGGGGGAGACCTTTGCCCCCTCTTCGAATATCCAGTAACCAAGTGGCCTACCCCTGGCCTTGAATCCTCTTTCTTTTTCCTGAATGGCTTCTAAGGCCCCCAGTTTGCTTACACACTCTGTTTGGCCCCTCCAGCGATGCACCTTTCTGGCACTTGGCCGACACACCCAATGGCCTTCAGCGGCACACCCAGTTTTGGCCCTTACCGGCACACCCCATGTGCCCTCAGCGGCACACCCCTTTCTGCCCTCAGCGGCACACACACCCAATTAGCCATTGGCCAGCACACTTGTAGCCTTTGGCTCTTGGCCGGTACACCCCCCTGTTCAGCCCTTAGCGGCACACACTTTTCAGCCCTCAGCGGCACACTCTCCAGCCCCCCCCCCTTCAGCGGCACGCTCCTTGGCCAGCCCCAGTCCATGCCCCTTAGAGGCCTTCAGTCTGTCGTTTTCCTTCGTGTTTTCCGAGGCTCTATAAAGGTGTTGCTCCTTCGGGGGCCCACCTCCAGTTGTCGGGTTCCGCCACCCCACGTGGGGCGTTCCCTGTATCTCCCTTACGCCCGGGTCAAGGGGAGATGCTGCCGAATTTTTGTGAGAAACTAATAAACAATTAAAAGAGGCAAAAGGAGGCAACAAACGAGCAGGATAATTAATGAAACCTTCCAACTCATCAAATCACTGCCGGCACCACAACGAGAACTGAACCGAACTAATTAACCACCCGGCAGCCCGAACGTCCGACCCGCAAGAAAAGAGACCGAACCGAACAAAGAGAACGAACAAAGGGAGGAATTTTGTATAAAACTACACGAAAGTTAAGATAAGAAGAAAAGAAAAGCCTTAAAATAAATAATCGAAAACTGATCAAACCTCCACCATCACGCCCCGTTGGCCTTCAGCGGCACGCCCCCATTGGCCTTCAGCGGCACGCCCAGATTGGCCTTCAGCGGCACGCTTCTATTGGCCCTCAGCGGCACGCTCCCATTGGCCTTCAGCGGCACACTTTCCTTGACCCTTTCAGCGGCACGCTCCCTCCCTTCGCCGGTACACCCTCAGCCACCGCCTCAACGGGATCCAATGTATAGACTTTGGGCCAGCCAATGTACAGACTTCACGTTACAACGTACAGACTTTGGGCTTGGCAACGTATAGACTTCGAGCTGTGATCAAAGGGGCAACGTACAGACTTCATGTTGCAGCGTATAGACTTGGCCGATGTATAGACTTTGGGCCAGCCAACGTATGGACTTCACGTTGCAGCGTATAGACTTGGGGTTGGCCGATGTATAGACTTGGCCGATGTATAGACTTTGGGCCAGCCAACGTACAGACTTCATGTTGCAGTGTATAGACTTGGTCGATGTATAGACTTTGGGCCAGCCAACGTACAGACTTCATGTTGCAGCGTATAGACTTGGCCGATGTATAGACTTTGGGCCAGCCGACGTACAGACTTCACGTTACAACGTACAGACTTTGGGCTTGGCAGCGTATAGACTTCGAGCTGCAGTCAAAGGGTCAATGTACAGACTTCACGTTCCAATGTATGGACTTTGGGACAGCCAATGTATAGACTTCATGGCGGCCAGTGTACAGACTTCGGGCCAGTCGACGTATAGACTTCATATTGCAACGTGCAGACTTTGCTCCACTCTGCTCCAACGTACAGATTTTAGGCTTGGCAACGTATAGACTTCGAGCCTGGGGAACGTACAGACTTCATACCCACCCCCACGTTCTGATTGGCCCCTTAGCCGGCACACTTCTCTCACCTCTTAGCGGCACACTCGCCTAACTCCTTCAGCGGTACACCCCTTTAAACCCTCAGCGGTACGCCCTTCAAACCCCCAGCGGTACACTCTTAATTGCCCCAGCGACACGCCCCTTGAACCTTCAGCGGTACACTCCCTTGAGCCCCAGCGGTACGCTCCTTTGACCTTCAGCGGTACGCCCCCTTTTTGGCCTTCAGCGGCACGCCCTCCGGGCCTCTCAGCGGTACACTCTTACCTTCCCTTCGCCAGCACACTACATCTATGCACATATACAACCTGATAAGGGCATTAACAATAGCAAATAAATTAATAAAAATTATGCTAATTAAAGGACTCCGAATGCGCAATATTAATCACAATAAAAGAGGCGGGAGGGGTAATAAAAAGATAAATAATAAACAAATAACAATAATAAGAATGATCATGAATAAAAAGAAGAAAAATCACCCCGGACAAAGGCACGAACAAACAGTAAACATCGAATCAGAAATCCCAGAGGATATAACTAAGAAAACCCCTGATAAAAGACGCTAAGGCCTACACCGCAGCCTCCCCATCTCTCCCCGTGACCCGGGGCCAAAGGGAATAACGACGCCGCCCTTTCAGGTCGAGCCCGAGTCTCGGGAATTACCCCGATATGGCCAGGCTTTGATCCAACCTCGGGCCGACATCTTAATCGAACCCGATTTATTTTCTCGTTCCGGATACCTTCTGAATCTTCATTAAAATTGCCGCATGCTCGGCAGACATTTGAATGGACCTACCTCGGTTTTCTCATCGTGACTCTGCCACGGACCTGTGTCCGAATACGAAAAGGTCTACGAGTGGCCGACACGGCCGACAGTTTATGGCCTTAATACAACTTTCAGTGTGATCTATTCCTATCTCTCTCGCATAATTAGTATTACTCTTTTCGGCCGCGGGTCCCCTAATTTCGGCAATCAATCAAGGGTATTCCCTCGTATGGGGGATGTAAATGACGTCGTGACCTTCATGGTGCGACGGGATTCGGTCCCGACACGAACCACACAATCGTCTGATGAAGTCAGATCGAGCGCACCTTGGGCTCTTCGGAGCCCGAATAAATCGTCACTCCGGTGACTGGCACGCCCACGCACTCAATAAACGAATAAACAAACGAGAGAATAACTAAGTGGAAAAAGTGCGTCCACAACACCATAAAAATTTCAGATCAATCCAAGCTCGTGGCTGAGACAGACAATTCGTGGAAGCTGCTGTGGTCGGATGAAGACAGAACTGTAGAGGCGGCTCGATGGCGGCACGAACGGCGGCGGCGGTGACACAGACGATCACCGGAGGTTGAGAGGAGATGATAGAAGGTAGAATCACTCTAGAACTTGAGGTTGGAGGAGAGGGAGAGGGGCTGGGGGCGCAATATGCTCCTTGGATTTCACAAACTTTTCTGATTTTCATTGAATTTCACATGAAAATACAAGCTTATATATGGTTTACATCAAATGCAATGTGGACCCTTAGATCTAGGGAAGAGGATTGAAGGGCTGGGATTGCATTCTAATAACACACAAAAATTATTAAACTATGGCAAGTGGAATGGGGCGCCCCCTTGACTACAAGTAAGGTTGAATGGGTAGGTGAATGGTAGGTGGCCTACCTTGGACAAAATGGGCCACTTGTCTACCCATGTGGCATATGACTAGTCCAACCTTCTAGATGTCCACCTAGGATGGTTGACCAGCCCCACAAGATGACATGGACCAATAGGAAAGGGCTGAGGGCTGTAGACACGCCAAAATTAACGTTACTATGTGTACATCTCATATTACCTTGTAAATGCCCCAATTTGACCCTCAAATTAGCTCTGTTTGAGTGGTTTTTCTCACTTTTCTTGGATTTCTCCCATTTTTCCTCTCTTTTCTTATTTTTCCCTATTTTTCTGTATTTTTTGGATTTTCTGGGTATTTTTCTCTATTTTTTATATATTTTTCAGAAATAACGACTTGATGTGGGGCGTCTTTTAAATAACGGCTTAGACTTGGGCGTTTCTAAAAAAATTGACGACCATAGTGGAGGGCGTCCATTCTTTCAAATTTCCATTTTTCTGGATTTTTTTGGGAATTTTTCAGAATTTTTTAAAATTAACGATCTATCATAAGACGTTATTTTGAATTTGAATGGAATAAAATAATCAAAAATTGAAATCACGACACATGTGATGTGAGGGCGTCACTTTTCAAATTGAATATTTTAATATTATTTTCAACCCTCTTCCAGAGGTGATTTGGTGGCCTTCCGGGTGTCAGAAAAATACGTAAAAATAGTCGTTGGAATCAGCACATCGAGATGCACCTCCACCTAAAAAATGGAAAATAATATTGAGAAATGAAAAATAGCCCTATTTTGAATATTTTGAATTAACGTCCTTATCTAAGTCGTGTTTTTAATACGCCTTCTGGTAGGTCGTCAATTCTTGAATTGACGCCCTTGGTCAGGTCGTGTTTCACCTTTCGGATTCTAAACGAACGCAGCCTTTCCCCAGAGGGTCCCTGCCTTCTTCGGTCACCTTCCTCAATTGGGATTGGAGTCTTTCCTCCGTTGGACTCTTTCCTTCTTATCTCTTCTTCGATCTTATTAATAGGGTTCTTCGGCTCTGTTATGCTGGTTCGGATTCCTATTTCTCCTGCCCTTCGTTCTTGTTCTTCTTCTTTTGTTTTCTTTCTTTTTTTTTTCCTTTCCTTCTTCGCAGGTTGTTGCTGTGGCTGAAGGAGGGGCCTCTCCACAGTTCTTCTTCATCATCCTTTTTGAAGTCTTCTCCTCATCGAGCATCCAAGCCAAAAGAAGCAGCACAGGCCCCTTTTTCTTTTTATTTCGATTCTTCTGTTATTTTTATCATCATTAGTTTATACATGCGTGATCATATCTCATGTTAATTTTTCCTCTCTCAACCACGTTGAGAAATCTCCCATAGTGCACACTTGCACTCTTTCCACTATATTCATATTTTTGCATCTTCATAGCATTCATTCATCATATATATTCCTACCCTTTTGCATAGGGGTTTAAGGGCAACCACCCTTAAGGTGTGTTCTTACACAATTTTTCATGCTCATATTTTTATTAAGAACTTGATGCTACACTCACCATGTCCTAATTCCATATTCTTTATTGGTGTTTGATTGTTTTGCAAGGGTAATCAAATTGAAGAACTCTCTTCGTCGGCCGGCCGATTTGAAGAGAAAGGAGCACTCACAATCCCTGCGTTCCAAGGTATTTTCGCGATCCCTCCATGTTTATTATTTGTTATATCTTTTGAGGCCTCGTGTCTCTGGCGATCACACACTCCATCTTAGCACCTCGTGCTTATTTGTGCCTTACATTGCTTATTCATTCATTATTTCTATTCATTCCTAAGTGGATTTTTAATTGAATCTACAAATTGGTGATCACGGTGGGACACTTCGTGTTCTTCTTTTATTACCCTTTTCCCCTTGGGCACCCGCGTGTGCCATCTCCCCTATTTTGCACCCACGGTGCACCTCCCCTTTGTGCTCCACGTAGCACCTTCCCACTTGTGATCTGTCAGTTTGATAGATTCCTTTTTAAAAACAAATTCCACTTGTCCAAAAATTTGATGAGCATGCTAATATCTTAATTCATATATTTGTTGATTGCCTGTGACTGTGAGTGTTTGATACTGCTGGCCGTGGAGTCTTTCTGGGAATTAACGCCTCTGTCAGAGGCTCATTTTATTTTAACGCCCTAACCCAGGGCGTCGTATTCCTGCTTAACGCCTTCTGATAGGGCGCCTTCCATCATATCTACTGCTTATGTGAATTCACGCCCTTCCCCAGGGCGTCTTTTTGTTTCTTAGCGCCTCACATCAAGGCGCGGTTTTAGATTTGACGCCCTCATCCAGGGGCATCCTTTTATTTATAGCGCCTCACACTAAGGCGTGTTTTTCACTGCCCCTGGGCCCTCCAGTGATTCACGACAGTGATACTGTCGTCGCTTTGGTTAATAGCGCCCCCTGCCAGGGCGTCTTTTTACTGTGGGTTTACAGAACCCTCCCGTGTGTGGCTTTTCATCATGATTCATGCTTATATTTATTCATTGATTATATTACTGTGATTGGCTTGTTTACCCTGCATTCACTCATTTGCATTGGTTTGGGAGACCTCCTCTCTCTACATTAGGATTCCACACACCCCCTTGGTGAAGGAAGGACCCTCCATTGAGCATTCCGTCTCTTTGGATTAGAAGTTCCTAAACCAAGCCTCATAAGTCCTCGCACCCGTGGATTCCCTCACGGACGCCGGGCAGGTTGTACCCTTTTGAAGTCCCGAGTTAGTTGGCCTATACACGGTGAGAGAGTGTTCCTAGTTGGCACCGGAGTTCAAACCATATTGAAACTAGGATCCTCCCTTGTGTGAATCACACCAAACTTTGTTAAAATTCATTAATTCACCAAGGTTCAAACAAATTAAGATCAAAGGTAACCATTCCAACTTGTGTGCTTTTTGCATATTATTTTGAACTTTGATTGAATAATGGCTTATCATAAACAAAACAACATGTTTAATTCAATTCATGAGGATGCATAACCGTGCACATCTTATTCCCCTCAATTTCAACATGTTCGTCATAATTCTCACCATACTTTCAAGGGACCACATCCTCATTCTTATGGTCATGCCCGGCCCATGGGCAATGTCCATTCTCATGGTCCCCCTACTCAATTTCAGGCCACTACTCCTCCAGGACCGTCTCCTCCCAACGATGAGAAGGTATCCCAAATCATTCATGCATTAGACCATCTCACCCCTCAGCAACTCCGAGCCTTTAAGGCCGCCGTTGAGGGTGCATCTCCTTCATCTCATCCTCCTTCTAATCCTATTCGGGTGGCCCATCACCTAATTCCCTCTTCCACTCATATTCCTAATCGGGTAGCCCATCACCCATCTCCTCCTATTCACCATCCTCCTCGGGTGGTCCGACACCCGCCTCCTTCTATTCCTCCTCCATCATGGCCCCGAGGCCCATTTATTTCTTGCAATCCGGCCCATCCAGGTTCTTCTGCGGGTCATCACGTTAACTCCCCTCCACGGCCTTTTTATGCCACCCCTCCTTCAAGGCCCTGCCAACCCTTGGTTGCTCAAGTTACACCCCTCCAACAAACCCTTCTTGATAAAGTCACTTTGATGGAGGAACAATTAAGAAGGGTCATGGCTCCTCCTACTCCGGTCAATCCTCTCCATGCCGCTTTAGATAATATTACTAAGATGGAGAAAGAATGGAAGGATAGGAGAGATGATTATGGTATCGGCAGCTCAAGCAAGCAACAGCCGGCAGATTTCGACGATCAAGTGGACACCGTCCGCCCTCCACCCATCCGCACACTTCATTCATATGGCCTTCCACCTCCACATACGCAACATCATTACATTCCTCCATCCACATATACGCCTCCACTACAGTGTCCACTTGCATTTGATGATGAAGAACCGGCAATTGAAGAACTTGAAGCGGTATACGATGATGAAGCTCCGCAGGTATCCCTTCCGAGTTTCCATCGCCGTCCTCTTCCTCCACTGTCGGAAGACCCCTATGCTCAGGACTATGCCACAGTCCCCGATCCAACCCCCATTTATGAGACCTCTTGGTGTTACGATGATGGGTCGATACTCCAATCACCCATACCGCCGCACCATGAGTCTCCTCCTCACCCCAATACTTGGTGTTACGATGATGGGTCGATACTCCAGTCACCCACACCGGTGCATCATGCGCCTTCCCCTATACCTGACACCTCTCGCCCCATCCGACATTATCAGCGCACCAAACCCTTTCCTTTTACACCATTAACCTCTATTCCATCGGCCTCCGCCAAACCTCCACTACTCTCCACTCCACCGGCCTCCGCCGAACCTCCATCACCCTCCACTACGCCGGTCTTTGCCGAGCCTTCTATTACCCCTCCTCCTTGTTCGCTACCTAACCCGTCCATTATCCCTGTAACGCCAAAACCAGCTTTGCCAGGCCTTTCCCCTATTCCACCACTTAACCTATCACCCTTACCCGTGGCTAATCCTGAGCAAGGTCCACCCCTTTTTGCACTCAAGCCAACCCCTACTGCTTCCGAGCAAAGGGGGAAGCTCGATGTGTTTGAACCTTCGCTTCCACTCACCCTTTCTCCAACACCTTCCACTATACCTCCACCATCCATGGAACCTTCCGCCTCCGCTTCACCCCCCTTTACTACTCGGAACGGGCGGCCTTCTGAAAGTACTTGTGCCGAAGATGAGCAAGAGCCGGGCAAGAAAAATTTGGCCACTACTGTGCTGTTCAAGATGCCAGAATTTATTTACTGGATGCCAATCCGGGTTGTTGTGCCAAGCATAGTCGAAGAAGCCAAGTCGCCGCCATTGCTCAGAGAAGAATGCCAAGTGTCGATGCCATCCAAGGGCCGGGCATGGCACCCCTTGCTCCAGTTTTCAAATCTTAAATCCATTCTTCCATACAAGGGGAAAATTCCTATTCCGTTCAAATCAATGGGCATGGCAATGCTTCCTGTATCAACTTTCCAACTCCCTTACATTATTGATCCTTGCCTTCCAAGGGGGTTGTCATTTATTATTGAAGCTTCTTCCATTGGGCCGTTTGATTATACACTTTCACTGCCGTGGAGGGGCAATTATCTTAGTGCTAAGGGGCCGTCCCTTATTTGTTCCACCTTCTATGCATCCATTTCTATCACTTTTTCTTCATGGGCCATTCCCGGGGTTAGGAGGAGGATCTCGTCCTCTCACCCTTCACATTCTCCATCTTCTTTGCATCTCACGCATTTTGTTGCATTCGCGCATTCACTGCATTCATCGCATCCATCATTTTGCATACACCTCCTGATTCCCGGGTTTCCAAACCCGTATCTTCCCCGCCTTCCGGCACCTCCGGATATTCTGCACTTCCCATCTTATTCATCTTCATCCTCAGGATCTGTAGGTCCCCTTACATTGCTCGGGCGTTGCCCCCTCCCCAATCTCTTCTCAGGGCATCGCGTCCCTTTTCAGCTCTTGTATCCGGAACCTCCGGATTTCTCTCACTTTCTCCCAGGGCATCGCGCCCCTTTCCACCTTATTCTTCCGGACCCTCCAGATTTCTCTCACTTTCTCCCAGGGCATCGCGCCCCTTTCCACCTTATTCTTCCGAAACCTCCGGACTTTCTCCCAGGGCATCGCGCCCCTTTCCACCTTATTCTTCCGGAACCTCCGGGCTTTCCCCTCGAGCATCGCGCCCCTTTCCATCTTAATCCTCCGGAACCTCCGGATTCTATTTCCCTCTTCTTTGGGCATCGCGTCCCTTCCCTTCTCATTCCTCCGGAACCTCCGGATCCTTCATGCCTTTCCTTCGGGCACGACGCCCCTTTCCATTTTCTTCCTCCGGAACCTCCGAACCCTCCATCTTTCTTCCAATTCATCTTTCTGATCTTCCAGAATATCACATCATTCATTTTCTTCTTCCTTACCCATCATATTTTTCCATATTTCTTCCCAGGGCACCGCGTCCCTCGATCTCTTATCCCTCCAGAGCCTCCGGAGTCTTCTTCCTATCATGATTCTCCTCCTCCACCTCCAGACCCTCCAGATCCACCTCTTTCCATCTATCAATTTCTTCTTCTAATTCCTCCTGATTCTGGGTCCGACCCAGCTTCTTCCACATCCACGGCCTTGGGCATTTGCCCTTTCTCCCACTGCTTTCGAGACTTTAGTCCTCACTCCTCCTTCTAATTCTCCGCTTCTTCTGTAGACCGTTCCATGTGATCAGGGTCTCCGCGCCTTAGTAAGGGAGTTCTAGCCCTCGCCTCTCTTCCTTTTTTTCCTTATTCGTCTGAGTCTGGTCTTGGCACCACTCCTTCTTGTTAGGCCACTTTCAAATCCTTTGCTTCCAATCCTTTTGACTGCCAAAGAGGACTATCCCACGATGATAAACCTCACCTCTGACAGCTGCTTCTACAAAGGTTGCAAGGTAACATATTGGCGTAAGTACGCATTTTTATGATATCATTTTCTCATTACTTCGCGCATGATTTTCAAAATGAAGTGCTTCTTAACAAGATTAAGAGTGGTGTTTTAGACCTTTATCTTAGGCCTTTGTTTAATTAAATCATTCTCAAAAGAGTCTTTAGGCTTGCTTTTGCAGCACCATTGGTTAATAAGAACCCCGCGCTGGGAATTCAACATTCTTTCCCTGCTTGTTAAGATCAACCCTTAGCTGGGCACCGCACACACTTCACGGCGTCCTTAGCCGGCTCCTTTGGGTAAAACACCGTTGCTACTTTGGCTATGCCATGAGAATATCTGAAAGTCTTTTCTCTTCTTTACTCAGCCGAATGCAGGGGCAAGAGGTTGACGGATGAGATGACCCACCCAGGGTAATCCCCAATACGAGAGGAGTCTCAAATAGGGGCAGTCTTGACCCAAAATCAATATGAGTTTTCATGATATACATCTCGCCAAAAGGGCTATTATGGAAATCAAGTCAAAATTTCGATAAAAGTAAAATTGTGAATTATGGCATGTCAAGAGTGGCAAAGTCCCCGCAGGGAAAACTCTGGTCGTATGCATGTCAAAGGTCTAAAAATCAAAGGCACAAAGCCCCAGCGCAACAGACTACCTCTTTGAGGGGAAACATCTTGGAAGGAATTCGAGCCCCGACATCTCCCATCCTGCATAAAGCTTGTCACAATTATTCTTCTCTCCTTCCTCCAAGACCGAATGTTTCTCAGGTATGGCCTTGGTAGGGGCACCGTTGACCATGGACAGTTGGTTATAGGATGCCACTTTCAATGCACGCCCGGCTTTGGAAAATTTTAGCAAAAAGGGAAGGAACGAGGACCCCCAATTAATGGTTTAAACACTCTTTGATGCTGCATTAGCTATGTCTAAACCAAAATCTAAAAAAATTGAATATTGCAAAATCAAACAAAAAAAATTGAATATTTCCTGATCAAAATCCAACAAAAATTGAATATTTTCAAAAACCATAAAAAATTGAAATATTTTCCAAAAATTCATAAAAATTTGAATATCTTTTTCAAAACTCATAAAAATTTGCATATTTCAAAAATCCAAAAAAATTACATTGTATTGTCTGATGGTGTTTTGCAGGAACAACTTTGCAAGGATCAAGAGCACGGGATAAGTCTTATCTCCACTCATTGCTATCAATCTATTAATTTCTCCTGATATTCTCATGACATGCCACCCTGGGCATTTTTTTTTGATTATCATCTCCCTATATCATTCTCATTATCATATCTCCTGATTATCATCCTGATTATTCATCTCCAGATCTTTCAATCAACTCCTGCTAATTTCTCTTGATCAATTCTGCCACTGGGTATTATATCATTCTGATCATTCAACTCTACATCTTGATTAGCCAAGATTGTCATCCTCATGACGAAATAACAAATAATGATGCTTTGTAATATCATGATTCAATTCATAATGGTTGATTGATGCTTTGATTCATGCTTTGATGACTATGCTTAAATGCCTTATTCATTGCTTGTTATCTTCATTATATCTTGGCTGATGAATCTTTGAGCGCAGGATAAGAAGCTCTTGGTCCCACTGACTGGGCATCATCATCCAAGCCCCACGGTGTTTGCACATTATTTCATCTCAGTTCCTCATGATCATTGCTATCACCATCTTCATGTATGCATTTTACTATATGATACATACCCTATTAGATTATATCAAGGACCTTGTGGCTTTGGTAAATCTGGAAATTTGAGTTCCCCTTCATCAAAAATAATGATGATTCTAGAGGAGTCTTAGTCATACAGATAGGCCGTTGAGCCGTCTAAGATTGGGGACGATGGTTCCCTTTTGCGAGTTGGTGCGCGGATAAACGGGCTTCGGCTTAGTATCAGCTCGCAGAATGGTTTTCTTGACTCAGTCTGGGCAGCTTAACAATATTATCCTTGATTATCTTATATTTTCGTTTGATTTAATTTTTCCTTTTAAACCCAGCATGCATTCATGTAGGACTTTGAATTAACGTTGGAAATCATTCTGATAAGCTGATTTGGAGAGTCAAATTGATCTTAATCTTTCAAGATATGAGATATTCGTTGCTGATGGAATCCTCAGTTCGCCTTGCTGTTGTTTTGGGTCATTTTCTCGAAAGCTCCTTGTTTGGATTTTTATCATCTTATTTTATCTCCTTTCCTTTGATCCACCTTGGCTGCAGCACGTCCACTGGCTGGTAACCGCTCCCCAATGGTGAAACCTACAGGTTTGTGACCTGGGGTACTTCCACCGCGCTGGAAGTTGATCATTCTTTTATCTCCTTCGTGCCTACGTGCACACTCCCTCTTTTATCCAAACATCGTTGATTTCATTGAATTTCCCAGATTGCTTCATCTCGTGCTTTTGATTTCATTCTCATCAAGTGATGTTGATTGCGTGTCTCATCATACCTTGGCATCTACTTTTCAGTTTGCTCTGCTCCCTTGCAAAGCAGACACCAAGGCGGGGCAGCTGTAGACACGCCAAAATTGACGTTACTATGAGTACATCTCATACCCCAATTTGACCCTCAAATTAGCTCTGTTTGAGTGATTTTTCTCACTTTTCTTGGATTTTTCCCTTTTTTCCTCTCTTTTCCTATTTTTCTGGATTTTTCTGGATTTTCTGGACATTTTTCTCTATTTTTTATGTATTTTTCAGAAATAACGACTTGATGTGGGGCGTCTTTTAAATAACGGCTTAGACTTGGACGTTTCTAAAAAAATTGACGACCATAGTGGAATGCGTCCATTCTTTCAAATTTCTATTTTTCTAGATTTTTCTGAGAATTTTTCGGAATTTTTTGAGAATTAACGACCTATCATAAGACGTTATTTTGAATTTGAATGGAATAAAATAATCAAAAATTGAAATCACGACACATGTGAGGGCGTCACTTTTCAAATTGAATATTTTAATATTATTTTCAACCCTCTTCCAGAGGTGATTTGGTGGCATTCCGGGTGTCAGAAAAATACGTAAAAATAGTCGTTGGAATCAACACATCGAGATGCACCTCCACCTAAAAAATGGGAAAATAATATTGAGAAATGAAAAATAGCCCTATTTTGAATATTTTGAATTAACGTCCTTATCTAAGTCGTGTTTTTAATAACGCCTTCTGGTAGGTCGTCAATTCTTGAATTGACGCCCTTGGTCAGGTCGTGTTTCACCTTTCGGGTTCTAAACGAACGCAGCCTTTCCCCAGAGGGTCCCTGCCTTCTTCGGTCACCTTCCTCAATTGGGATTGGAGTCTTTCCTCCGTTGGACTCTTTCCTTCTTATCTCTTCTTCGATCTTATTAATAGGGTTCTTCGGCTCTGTTATGCTGGTTCGGATTCCTCTTTCTCCTGCCCTCCGTTCTTGTTCTTCTTCTTCTGTTTTCTTTCTCTTTTTTTTCCTTTCCTTCTTCGCAGGTTGTTGCTGTGGCTGAAGGAGGGGCCTCTCCACGGTTCTTCTTCATCATCCTTTTTGAAGTCTTCTCCTCATCGAGCATCCAAGCCAAAAGAAGCAGCACAGGCCCTTTTTTCTTTTTATTTCGATTCTTCTGTTATTTTTATCATCATTAGTTTATACATGCATGATCATATCTCATGTTAATTTTTCCTCTCTCAACCACGTTGAGAAATCTCCTATAGTGCACACTTGCACTCTTTCCACTATATTCATATTTTTGCATCTTCATAGCATTCATTCATCATATATATTCCTACCCTTTTGCATAGGGGTTTAAGGGCAACCACCCTTAAGGTGTGTTCTTACACAATTTTTCATGCTCATATTTTTATTAAGAACTTGATGCTACACTCACAATGTCCTAATTCATTATTCTTTATTGGTGTTTGATTGTTTTACAAGGGTAATCAAATTGAAGAACTCTCTTCGTCGGCCGGCCGATTTGAAGAGAAAGGAGCACTCACAATCCCCGCGTTCCAAGGTATTTTCGCGATCCCTCCATGTTTATTATTTGTTATATCTTTTGAGGCCTCGTGTCTCTGGCGATCACACACTCCATCTTAGCACCTCGTGCTTATTTGTGCCTTACATTGCTTATTCATTCATTATTTCTATTCATTCCTAAGTGGATTTTTAATTGAATCTACAAGGGCCCCCTTGTTGGTCCTACTGACAAATTACATAGAAACCCACACAATCTACGGGAGTGACGCATTGGCCGATAAAGCCGTACAATTGCGCGTATACTTTCCCGTGGATATAAAAATAAACTAAAGGATATAAATGTAATATGAAAAGGTACGGGCTCGGTGTCGATTCCCATCAACTCTCCCCGGGTGGGAGGAACTCGACCCCGTCGAGTAGGGGTAGGGATGCTCGAATACTCCGGCGGATCCGTCACCGTGCCAAGTAATGCGGGTACGCTCCACTCCAAATTATCGTCACCTGCTCATTCCATATATACTCGATATGCGCAAACTGCTATGGCCTGAAGGTGGACACTCCGGGTGGGGCACTCTCAAAAGGAAGGGAAGCGGCTCAAAGACTCACTAGGAATCACTGCTGAGTCCCTATAGGTGACAGATCCGGGTATAGATGTAGAATCGACCCCATACTCATCAAGTGAGTCCACTCGCCTCTTACTCATAAGAGACCGACAACGAGCTTGCACAAGACTCATGCAGACTTACCATGCAATACACACAACAATCGACTCGAGACACACCACACAAACAAACCACACAAGAAAAAACACACCGACTCATATATGACCCTAGACTAAGATGGTGACACAAGCCCACTAGGTGGCGGCATCCTGGGCGGCGGGTGAGCCATCCAACTCTCCCCCCAAGGCATAGTACTCATCGGCTAGTGCGTCATCGGCCTCATAATTGACACACTCAAGCTCGGGAGGTGCGGGCTCTCCAACACCTAAGGCTAGGGTGGCGCGAGCGGGACACTCACTGGCAAAGTGGCCAAATCCATGACAGTGGAAACACTGCACTCTCGACCGACTACTCTCTCCTATAAAAGGGGCCTTACCGTTATCATCCCGTCGGGTAGGGGGTGTAGGCAGCAAAGGGGGAGATGTAGGTGCCTTGGTCAATAGTGGAGGGGGTGCCGGTGCCAGAGGACGGGCTATAGGAGCTGGGGGACGGGCAACGGGTGCCGGTGGTTGGGGTGGGAATAGATCCCGGGGTGGAGGAGGACGAGGCCGTGGAGCGAAGTGCTCCTGATGGGTGGGCTCCTGAGGTCGAGCCATGGGAGGCCGCTGATGTGGGCCTATGGAGTGACGAGGCTCGGTACTACGGAGAGGGGTGGGGCCCAACCGATGGCTAGAATCGAACTCTCCCTCAAATTGCTCCATCTCGAGAGCAGCCTGGTATGCCTCTTCCAACGTCTTAGCATTGCGGCGGAAAAGCTCATACTGGTAGTGTGGCTGCAAACCACGTCAAAAGCGGGACACGGGCATGGTACTCTCCTCCGTGACACCACATCGTAGAAAGTACTCATCAAACTCCGCGATGTATTCGGAGACGGACCGATCTCCCTGGCTAAGACTTTGCCATCTATCGATGAGTCGCTGGCGGTATGTGGGAGGAAGGTACTTTTGCCGAAGTTTATTCTTCATCTCGGCCCATGTGTCGATCGGGGGTTCTAGCCGCTGAAGTAGCAGGCTCTCCACATTCTTCCAATAGGTTTGTGCCTGCCCATGAGTTTCATGGTGGCGAATCGGACCCTTCGACGCTCCGACATATCATACCACTCAAAGTAACGGTCCATGCCGAACTCTCAATCTAGGTAGACTTTCGGATCCAAAGACCCGTAAAAAGCGGGAGGGTCCGCTCGCACGGTCTTAAGGACCCGGTCATCATCCTCATCTCGTTGTGGCTGAAAACCACGACGGCGTTGACCATATCCCTCATAGGCATTGTCGGAACCATAGTCCTCGAGACCAAGGTCACGGTGCGGTAGTTGGGGAACCCGAGGAAGGGCGGGTGGAGGATCCTGTGGTGGCTGGTTTTGGGCCGCGGGAGCGGCCTGGACTTGGGCCATGGGAGCGGGTTGGACTTCGGCCACCGCGGGAGGAGGTGCGGGTGGGCCTTAGGCTGCCCCTGGAGGGTCCCCGTGTGACATCCTATCTAACTGCCCAACGAGGTCTTGGACCGACCTGTCGGAGGTCTCCAAGCGCCCCTCCATGGCTCTAAGGCGACCATCCATATTATCGGAGAAAGTCCGAAAGTTAGCATCGGATTGGTCCAACCTAGTCATAATGGCCATCATCGCCTCTTGTAGGGAGTGGAAGTTTCCCGAGGTATCCCGTGGGTTGGCCATAGGTGGTGGTGGGGGTGAGTACTGAGTACCCTGACGAGTGGGCATGCAAACACACCGACTAAAGCAAAACATACTAATGCAAAATGATGCGCCTAGACTTAACCAAAACATGGTACGCGGCGGAGGTAATCGACCCGAAGGTCACTCGCGCATATGTGCGGCCTTCCCGATAGGCGTAGCCTAACGTTCGGACAACACCTTTTGATATATCGAGTAAAGAGATGCAATGCAAAAAGACACTTTTTTTGTTTTAAAACAAAATGACTCTAAACACGACGTAGACAATGACTAATGACTAGACGTAAATGACACTCTCTTTTTTTTTACACCCTAGACTCAACTCGCTCTGATACCAAATTGATGCGGGACGGGACCACGGACACGACAAGCTCGCGATCGTCCCTTAACGAGGGAAGCGTCGGACGTGCGCGGTTAGAAACCGGCAAGAGCTAGGGTGGTCGGCTCTCTCTTTCGTGCCCGGATCGGGTCACGGGACGGTAACGCTCTCTCTCGTAGCAGCGGTGATATAAATAGAAAGCGAGCTAATTACCTTATCATGCTCTCTAGCAGCGGCATAAACAAGCATATATGAAATTAAGCAAAATGCCAAGTAAGGGAGCGAATGCGATACCTCACGCACTTGGCGTGGGGAAGACGGACCCGGCCGAAAACTCGTACTCCCGGGAAACTTAACACACAATAATTACAGCAATGGGAACATGCCCACTCCACGCAGGGAGGTAAAGGGCTATACAAATGGGCCCGGGAGGACCGAATTCGGGTTGACGTGCAGCTTCGGGTGTTGATTCGGCTACACGCGTGTTCACGACCGTGGGGCCCACGTGCTGTCCGGAGGTGCCGTGTGGGACCCGGTGGTACCGCTGTAGTGTAGACACTTGGAGAAGCGCTCCCCAGGCTGGCGGCACGCTGGTTCGCCGGCCGGAGGCCGGGCGGCTCCGTTCGGCACCGGTCGGAAAAACCGATCGGAAATCTGCCGGTTCTGTATTTCAGCGCGCGCTCCGGCGAGAACGGACGCTTCGATCAGCACCGGTGTCGGAATGCGACGAGATCAGAGCCGTTGGAAAGCTGCTTCGAAGTACTGCAATCTAGTGGCCTTCAAAAAAATCACCAGATTTGTACTTTATGTTGGCGAATTTTATATGCTGCTGTTGTACAGTAACCGAAGACTCAGATCTGCAGAGAACTTTCATGTTGATTGCCTTTGACCGTGAAGTAGATGTCCGAATTTGAAGATGTGTTCTTCCACATGGTTGTAGGAAATCAAACAAAAAAATCAGAATATTTTTGGATCTGGATTTGTAGGTGGTGGTGATTTGTTCTGATTTTGGAAGTGGAGGGTGGTCGGATCTGGGATCTGACTAAAAACACTGTATCAGAGGAAGAACACGAATTTTTAAAAATAGATAGAAGGCTGCTAAAAAATTAAGAAAATTTGTGGAGGTAGGGGGTGCTGGACAGAACGCCCAGTAAAATTCGAAGGGTTTGGACAAATCAAAAAGATGGTCGGAGGGGAGAACTCAGAGGTTCTGTCACTATAGATAGAAACCTGGCAGATCTGGGATGACAGATTGGACGAAAATGTAAAAATACTAAATGATGGAATTATGGCGTGAAAATTTAGGTGGGTCGTGGGATACAAGGGCTGAAAACACCATAAAAATTTCAGATCAATCCAAGCTTGTGGCTGAGATAGACAATTCGTGGAAGCTGCTGTGGTCGGATGAAGATAGAACTGCAGAGGCGGCTCGATGGCGGCACGAACGGCGGCGGCGGCGACACAGACGATCACCGGAGGTTGAGAGGAGATGATAGAAGGTAGAATCACTCTAGAACTTGAGGTTGGAGGAGAGGAACCAGAGGGAGAGGGGCTGGGGGCGCAATATGCTCCTTGGATTTCACAAAATTTTCTGATTTTCATTGAATTTCACATGAAAATACAAGCTTATATATGGTTTACATCAAATGCAATGTGGACCCTTAGATCTAGGGAAGAGGATTGAAGGGCTGGGATTACATTCTAATAACACACAAAAATTATTAAACTATGGCAAGTGGAATGGGGCGCCCCCTTGACTACAAGTAAGGTTGAATGGGTAGGTGAATGGTATGTGGCCTACCTTGGACAAAATGGGCCACTTGTCTACCCATCTGGCATATGACTAGTCCAACCTTCTAGATGTCCACCTAGGATGGTTGACCAGCCCCACAAGATGACATGGACCAATGGGAAAGGGCTGAGGGCCCCCTTGTTGGTCCTACTGACAAATTACATAGAAACCCACACAATCTACGGGAGTGACGCATTGGCCGATAAAGCCGTACAATTGCACGTATACTTTCCCGTGGATATAAAAATAAACTAAAGGATATAAATGTAATATGAGAAGGTACTGGCTCGGTGTCAATTCCCATCAAAAAGTGGTGGGAGTGTGCCGGTGAGGGGCCGGATGAGTGTGCCGCTGAGTGTTGAGAGGGGTGTGCCGCTGGAAGCCAGAAGGGGCGTGCCGCTGGGGGAGAGGTGTGTCGCTGAGGGCTAAACGGAGTGTGCCGCTTGGGGGGGGCTAGGATGGATATATCGGTGAAGGTTGGAACAAGGGTGGAAGTGAAGGCTCACTCTTCTGTTATTTGTTTTAAGGCTTTTCTTTTCTTCTTATCTTAATTTTTATGTAGTTTTATATAAGCTTCTCCTTCTCCTTGCTTTATTCCGTTCGGCCTCTTCTCGCAGATCAGACGTTCGGGCTGCCAGGTTGTTAATTGGTCCGGTTCTCGTCATGGTGCCGGCAGCAGCTTAATTAATTGGAAGGTTCCATCATTAATCGTTACATGCGTTTGTTGCTTCCTTTTGCCTTTTTAACATTTTTTTTTGTTATTTTCTGATGAAAATTCGGCAGCACCTCCCCTCTACCCGAGCGTAAGGGGGGTACAGGGAACGCGCCCACATGGAGTGGCGGAACCCGACAACTGGAGGTGGGCGCCCGGAGGCAGCAACACCTTTATAAAACCCCGAAAAACCCGGAGGAAACCGCGAACGGAAGACCTCTAATACTAGACAGAATGGGCTGGGGGTTGGCGGCTAAGGGTGTACCGCTGAGGCACCAGGGGAAGGTGTACCGCTGAGGGGGGGGAAGTGTGCCGCTGAGGGCCTAAAAGGTGTGCCGCTGAGGGCCAAAAAGGTGTACCGGCCAAGGGCCAACAGGGAGTGCCGCTGAGGGCCAAAAGGTGTACCGGCCAAGGGCCAACAGGGAGTGCCGCTGCAGGGTCCAAAAGGTGTACGGTAGATGAAAGCCAAGGATAGGCTGCTGGCTGCTAGGCGTTCTAGAAGAGAAGGAGGGTCTTCCTCCCCTCAGGCAGGTTGATACAACTACTGGCCATAGGGGAGGGCAAAGAACCCGAAAGGCTAAAGATCATACGGGAGCGATCATACTGATATGGAAACCCCAGAAGCATCGGAGAAATAGAGAGATGGAGAAAGAAACAGACAACACATCATACACCGTGAAAACGGGCATAAACCAACAAAATAACAAAGAAACCCAAAGAGGGTGATTTTCATTCATGGGGAGCAAGGGGTCATGGCCAGCCATACACATTGCCGAGCACGCCCTAGCCGAGGCTACGGGCAAGGAGGAAAACCAAAATACAGGATGAAGGGAGGAAGAAAACAAGGAAAACCCCGGAAGGGAAAGTGTTGGGGATTGAAGCAGGGACGAGCGTCCACTACTCGTTCCCCCGCACCTTCCCTTGTTACAATCAGCCCTCCTTCTCTCTTACTCTCTCTTCTGCCCGGTGGCCGTCGGAGGAGACTCACGCCGGAGCCCTTCTTCTCTCTTCTCTCCCTCTCTTGCGTATGTCTCTCCCTCTGTCTGTGTCTCTTGCCCCTGCTCTTTTTTTTCTCTTCCTCTTCGTCGAAATGGGAGTCATTTATACTCCCGGCAGCAGGAGCCTTCGAGCACAGCCGTCGGAGGCAGGAAGTGGCTCGTGATGATGGGGTTTGACTCCCCCGTCCTGGATGCCAGTGGGATAGCCCGCGTGGCCCAATCCCTGGTTGACACCTCATAGAGCTCACTGCGCGCCAAGGATGCGTAGGGCATGGGCACCACGTCGTTCAGCCATTGAAAAGGCTTAACGCTGTGCCGCTGGCGGGCTGCACAAGTGTGCCGTAGGAGGGCCAAAAAGGCGTGCCACTGGGGCACAAAACGGGCGTGCCGTCGAAGGCCCAGCAGAGTGTGCCGCTGAGGGCCAAAAAGGGCGTGCCGCTGGAGACCCGCAAGGGGTGTACCGCTGAAGCCCCATTAGGGCGTGCAGCTGAAGCCTCCCCTAGGGGTGTACCGTTGGAGACCCTCCCAAGGGGGATGGATGTGCCATTGAAGACCCCCCTAAGGGGGGTATGCCGTTGAAGACCCCCATGGGGGGGTGTGCTGCTGAAGACCCCCCCAAGGGGGGTGTGCCGTTGAAGACCCCCATGGGGGGTGTGCCGCTGGGGCCTGGGGGGCTTGGGTGTGCCGCCGAAGGCCCCCATGGGCGTACCGCTGGAGCGGGGCCAGGGGCGTGCAGTTGAGTGGATAAATGGGTGGTTTTGAGCCCGTTGTGCGCACGAGTCTTGGCCCATTTGATTTTCTTCGGGGCCCATGGATTGTGAGTTTTTTTGTGATTGGTCTCTCTTCACTGTCGTGACCCCAGAGACGGCTTCACGGCAGTGTGCACATTTGGGGCATCTGGGTGGCTAGTCTCTCTGGGATTTCTCCACCCGGTGCCGTTGCTGATGCTGGGCCGAGCGGGACATCTGGGTGTGTAATTTTTGGTGTCCACAAATGCCCCCCACCCATGGGTAGCGCAGGCGAAGGATGAGCCGGGCGATGCCCGCGGGTGTACTCGTCTCTTTTCTCTTTGCCGGTGCCGACAGGGTGTTGGGAGCTGGCCTGGTTTGTTGATCTCTTTGTCTCTTCGTCAGTGCCGATAGGGTGTCGGGAACTGGCCTGGTTTGTTGATCTCTTTATCTCTTCGTCAGCGCCGACAGGGTGTCGGGAGCTGACCTGGCTTGTTGTTCTCTTGGTCTCTTCGTCAGTGCCGACAGGGTGTCGGGAACTGGCCTGGTTTGTTGATCTCTTTGTCTGTTCGTCAGCGCCGAAAGGGTGTCTGGAGCTGACCTGGTTTGTTGATCTCTTTGTCTCTTCGTCAGTGCCGACACGGTGTAGGGAACTGGCCTGGTTTTTTGATCTCTTTGTCTCTTCGTCAGTGCCGAAAGGGTGTCGGGAGCTGACCTGGTTTGTTGTCTCTTGGTCTCTTCATCAACGCCGATAGGGTGTCGTGAGCTGACCTGGTTTGTTGATCTCTTTGTCTCTTCGTCAGTACCGACAGGGTGTCGGGAGCTAACCTGGTTTGTTGTTCTCTTTGTCTCTTCGTCAGTGCCGACAGGGTGTCGGGAGCTGACCTGGTTTGTTGTTCTCTTGGTCTCTTCGTCAGTGCCGACAGGGTGTCTGGAACTGACCTGGTTTGTTGTTCTCTTTGTCTCTTCGTCAGTGCCGACAGGGTGTCGGGAGCTGACCTGGTTTGTTGATATCTTTGTCTCTTCGTCAGTGCCGACAGGGTGTCGGGAGCTGACCTGGTTTGCTGTCTCTTGGTCTCTTCGTCAACGCCGACAGGGTGTCGTGAGCTGACCTGGTTTGTTGATCTCTTTGTCTCTTCGTCAGTGCCGACAGGGTGTCGGGAGCTGACCTGGTTTGTTGATCTCTTGGTCCCTTCGTCAGTGCCGACAGGGTGTCGGGAACTGACCTAGTTTGTTGGTCTCTTTGTCTCTTCGTCAGTGCCGACAGGGTGCCGAGACTGACACGGTTTATTGATCTCTTCTTTTCTTTTCTTTCTCTCTCTTTTTTTTTTGAACCATATTACCGATACAAGCGCCCTTTCGGGTTTTCACCGGTACCGGCCCCCTCTTGCTTTTGCCACGCGCCCTCTCGGGTTTTCACGTGGCGGGGTACCCGATTTTACCTGTAGCGCCCTTTCGGGTTTTCGCCACAGCCGGGTTGTTGCCATTTTTACCCTTGTCCCCGTGTAGGGGCAAGTCCGGCGGGGTATCTCTATTTTTAACCCCATTTTCTTTTCTTCCTTTTTTTTGACGAGTGAGTGATACGCAAGTGTCGGCTAGGGCACGAAGCCTTGCGCCGGAGGGTAAGGCTCATTCGTTGGCAAGAAGGAAATGCCAGCGCAATGGGAGAATTCGTGCCGATTCGGACGTAGGGTCCGTAACGGTAATATTGTGCGGAGTGGGTGGCTAGGGCACGGGGCCTTGCGCCGGAAAGGGACTTATTCGTCGGTAAGGGACTAATGCCAACGCAAGGATAGAGGTTTTACCGACCCGAGCGTAAGGCCCGTGACGGTACTTCTGTATGACGGGAGGTGACTGAAGCACGGGGCTACGTGCCAGGGACGGGCTTATTTATTGGCGGGGTAGTGGTACCATGGCAAGGGTAGGGTTGCAGGGGTAGAGTCGTTTTTGCTTATGTGGACGCCCGTACGACCGGGATTGTGGGGATAGAATGTTTCCCCGGGGACATTTATCACTGTATGTTATCGACTTACTCCTCCACGTATGTGAGTGGATGAGTATGTAAATGTGTGCACATATATGGGTATATATATACATATATATCTATCTATTTAATATTTTACATATATTTTTTTTGCACCCCCTTCTTTTATCTTCTCCTTTTATTTCCCTCTTTTTTTTCCTTTTTTTTTATCTCTTCATCTCCTTCTCTTTTCTCTCTTTCTTTTTTTTTACTTCGTTTCCCCCCATTTTTCCTTCTCCTTTTTTTTTTCTTCCCTTTCTCTCCCTTTTTCTCCCCCTTTTTTTTCTTTTCTTTTCTTCTTCCTCGCTTTTTTTATATAAGAAGGAGGGCGGGGGCGTTTCGAACGGTCACCCCGTTTCGAACCGCCCCTCTTCCCTCTCTCTCTCTCTCTCTCTTTGGTGACCGCACAGACGAAGCCCCCCCGTCTCCCCTCTTCTTCTTTCTCTCCGACGCCGGGCGCCGCCATCAACGCTGCCACCGTCGTCGTCGTCGTTGTGGTGAGGGCATCACCATGGAGGCCCCCCCGCCTTCTCTTCTTTGTTCTCCCCTCTTCTCCTTTGCTTTCCTTGTCCTCCTTTTTGTCATCTTCTCCGTTCGGGGCACGGTGAGGCCCTAGGCCTCCTCCCCCTCTTCTTTCATCACTTTTGTCTCCCCTTCTTCTTCTTCCCCCCCTCCGGCGTTGCGGACGGCCGCCGGTGAGTGGGCGTGAGGGCGCGCCGGGGAAGAGGCATTGGAGCGCGTCGGAAAGAGGCCCTAGAGCGTGCCGGGGAGCAAGGGCATGGACGTGCCGGCGAAGTCCCTTTGGGGTGTGCTGGGGAAAGCATTCCGTGGTGTGCCGGGGAAGACCGCCACGGGTGGCATCAAGGTGTGCCGGGGAAGCCCCCGTGGGGTGTGCCGGGGAGAGCACCACGGGGTGTGCCAGGGAAGCTCCTTGAGGGCGTGCCGGCGAGCTGGAGCTTAGGGCGTACCGGGGAAGAGGCTCCTCGGAGCGTGCCGGGGAAGAGGCAGCAGAGTGTACTGGGGAGTACCCCTCGCGGGTGTGCCGGCGAGGGCGCCTAAATGGTGTACCAGGGAAGCACCTCGTGGTGTGCCGGGGAAGGCCCTCTTGGGCGTACCGGTGAAGGGCTCCACGGGCGTACCGGGGAGCGGCTGCTTCAGCTGGTGTGTCGGAGAAGGCACTTCAAGGTGTGCCGGGGAAGCCTTTAGGGGCTATGCCGGTGAAGGAGGCAGCAGGGTGTGTACCGGTGAGGGCCTTAGGCAGTGGCCCGGTAGGGGAAGAGAGAGTGTACCGGCCAAGGGGCCTTAGGTAGTATATGGGGGGAAGGACTTCTTTGATCGGCGGACTTCTGGTGTTGCCTCTCGGGGCCCACCATGACTTTGTTGGGGCCGTCACTCCTTGTGGGCGCGCACCCGTGTTTTCCCTTACGCCTCCGGCCTAGGGGAAACTCTGCCGAAATTTCGTCAGAAATTGGCAATGTCTTATTTATTTTGTTTGTAGTGAAGTCCCTTCATAGTTTTTTCATTCCCTTTTGCCTGTGGCTTATTCTAGTCTTCCATTTGTGTATCTTTGCAGACAAATGGCTGCCCCAAGCGGGTCTTCTACTCCTGCTGCTGCTATCGGTGCCGACCTCATTCCGCGGGGTCCAGTGCCAGCGGTCACATGGCTCAACGTGGAGGACCTAGACCGAGAGCATGCGGAGATAGCCGCCTTGGCAGAGTCGTCGGGGTCTGACCGGGAGACCATGGACTTCGACAGGCTGGCCAGGGTCGAGGGCGGCTTCACGTTCGACCGGGCCACGGGGGAGTACAGGAAGGACTTCCCGAAGGATAGACACCTGGTTCGGTTTCTGAAGCATTTTCGCTCGCGGGAAGGGCGAGACTTTCGGGCTGTGAAGAGTGCCGAACGGGCCATCCTGCAAGCCCGAGACAGCTTATTATACAGTGTCCCCCGGAGCATCCCAATGTACCTGGTGGGAGAGGCCAGGGAGTGGAAGCCCGTTCTGGGGATCGAGGGGGTGCTGCCAGCCGAAGATAAACTGGTGCGAGCACCTCAATTCACTCCGACAAAATGGGACATGTCCGCCGGAAAGGTGCACTGCGAGTCGCCCCGATTCGGCTTATTCTTGGCTCCCCTAAAATGGGGCTACAGGGAGGAGCCATTTATCTTAGATTGCCTGGCCATCAGGTTCAAGTATGAGCTGTCGCTGGGCTGGTTCGGGGAGCTGAAGCTTCAAGACGCACACAGCTTCTGTGAAGGGGTGGTGGAGTTTACGGAGTATGTGTTGTTCAACTATGCTCCATTGCTGGTCCGGGTTGGCATTTACCACAGCGTGTACGCCTCTCGGTATGGCTACCCCATTTCCAAGGGTCTCTGCTGTGGCATGATAGAAGTGTTCAGTGCGGAGACCAACACCTTCTACACGGCGGAGGGCGAGACTTCACTTGATTTGTGGAGCCTCAGTCAGCTGAGCGGCCTGCCCATCGACGGGGAGCCTTATGAAGAAGTATGCCTCCCCGATCTGATCAAGGATGAAAACAACGGGGATGGCTATTATTCTCTCGGGTATTCGTACCGGTACCTTATGAAGGCATACCGGGAGTTATACCAGCTGTCACATGGTGGGAGGTAGCCCGCCCGAGGAGACAGGAAGAGGGTGCGTCTGACCCTGTGGTTGCAATACTTCTATGATGGGCTGAAGCAATATGACGAATTTCATTGCGTCGGGACCACCGTTGCTCGCAAGAAGCGTGCGAAGCCCAAGCTTGATGTGAAGATCCCCTCCAAAGGGCGTCAGAGCGGGCCTAATCCGATGGGTGTCGACCCGCAGACTCACTGCGCCGCCTATCTCGTGTATTGGCTATGTTCATTTGCCATGCCATATGGGGGCGAGACGGTGATTCGACCGGACGCTATCTATCCAGTGTGTCAGATGGCGTGGGGAATCAAACTCTCCCTGTGCCCGGCAACCCTTTGCTTGATCTACAAGGCGTTGGGGGACGTCAGTACTCATCAGTTCCTGAGACAGGCCCGCTACATATGTCTGCTGCATTTCTTCAATGCGTGGGTCTGCTCGCTGTTCCCCGAGTTCGCCCCGTGAGCTCTTCAAGACTGGGGGCTGGTGCCGAGAATGCTGGAGTTCGCCAGCGCAGAGCCGGCTTCTACTTCCATGCGGATGTATGACATTCGGGGCCGGTTGACAACGGTTCCCCGGGACGCGGTTGGCACTATTCACTTCTGGACGCTGGCCGCGCACTCAAGCCCTCTGGTGAATAACAAGAGGGAATGCAAAGACGACCAGGTGGAGAAGTACGTCCACCCTATCAGCCAGGAGAATGTGGTCCGCCCGTTGCTGGAGCCCGAGCTGAGGGACTGGTCGTTGTCTATTCGCCCGAGCGTGTTGGCGTTTAGGAAGGGGGACAATGTATTGCTGGAGCCATACTACCCCTTCCGATTTGGCCGGAACTTCGGATATGATCAGCATATCCCTAGCTATCATGCACAGTTCGGCCTGCCCTCACGGAACATCCGGGGAAGTTCAGTTGCCGAGCACGCCAGGAGCTGGTGGGACTTCTTCCACCGGGCGGACTCTGCCTCCTTCATGGTGCCAGCCCCGGGTCGCATACCCAGAGTGACCCAGGATTACATCAAGTGGTGGAACACCCGGACGACCTTCTATCGATTGCATAAGATCGACTGCTGGGATGGGGCGGAGAGGAGGTTCCTCAGCAGGCAGGCGGTACCGGTGCTTGACATTGAGCCAGATCATCTTCTTCGGCTCAAGAACAAGCAGGAGAAGGAGGTGGCGGCATATATGGCCGCCCGTCGGGAAGCCCGGGACGCGAGGCCGACGCCGAAAGTAGAGTTGCCTCCGGTGGCGAAGGATGACTATAAGAAGACATTGAGGGATCTTTGCCGGATAGGGAGTGACCGTCTGGAGCTCATTAATTACCCGCTCCCCATGGAGGAGGAGGGCACCCTCGCAAAGAGCTGGCGTCCAGAGAGGGACCTGATCTGCCCATACCGCACGTTTATGAGGCGGGAGGAGAGGAAGCCCGAGAATTATAAGGACACCACATGGCTGTATGTTCTGCTGCGGGTGAATGGGCTGAAGATCGAAGATCAAACGGCCGCCATCCTGGGCAAGCGCCTGCACATCTCGTATTATTATGCCGACGGGTGGGGCATGGACCACTTCAATCTTTTCTGCCACCTCTCTTCGAAGAAGCATGCAGATCTGGCTAGCCTCACAGACCGGTGCCAGAAGGTCGAGGACGTATGCTGGCTGGTCCGAGAGGCGACGCGTCGGGACAAGGAGCCGTCTCTGAGCTACTGGCCAATAACACTTCGGTTGTACACCGGTCCTCATGATATCTAACCTTTCCATCTCCTTTATTCTCGTCGCTGTGACCTTAGCAGGTTGCCGGATGCTAATCATATGCGTGCGTCTATTTTGACAGACCATCCCGACAGCGTGCAGACGGTGACGTACCGGAACTTCCTTCGGCTCGTACAGATGCCCGCCTATTTTGAGGCGGCACTGCCAGCTCCGACCACGGCTCCCCTACCCAAGGCTGCGAAGAGGTCCCGGGCCAAATCGCCTGTGAAGAAGGCGGTAGATGCTGCTAAAGCGGCCAAGCAGCGGGATGCGAAGCGGCGAAAAACTGAGGCGGCTAAGGCTTTGACGATCGCTCCCCCAGCACCACGAGTCCCATCTTTTGAGGAGTTTGAGGTCGCCCGGACCGGGCCGAGCCAACCTGCCGGTTAGCCTCTCCCACCATCAGTGTGTCTTAAGGGTTCTCTCTTTTTTTTTATTTTTTTGAGGCAAGATTCTGACACCTGAATGTCTCTTTTTGTCTCAGTCTCTGTGAAAGGGCTCGCGCCCACGCCCATTCCCGACGTGGAGGAGCCGGTTCCTGCGCCCGTCCCTGATGTGGGTAAAGCTGCGGTCGCGGCAGGGGCGACCTCGAGGCCAACTCCGACCCCCCCACCACAAGCCAAGGGGAGGTCCCGGGCAAAGTCGCCTATTAAGAAAGCATTGGCCGCCGCCAAAGTGGCTGGGCGGCAGGAGGCAAAGCGAAGGAGGGCAGAGGTCTCCCCGGCCTCGGTGACCGTCTCCCCGGTGGCTCCCATTCCGTCTTTCGAGGAATTTGACGTCACTCGGACCGGGCCGAGCCACCATGCAGGTGAGGCTTATCGACCGCTGACATCTTTCCGGATTTATTTATTTTCCCGGGTGAGCCCTTTATGACCATTGCCTCTCTTCCTTTCAGACGGTGCGGAGGAGCCGTCACTTGTGCTGATTCCAGGCGAGGGGGTGGCTGCGGCTCCCGAGAAAGCCTTGCCTGCCGAGGAAGCCCGTGGGTCACCCCGCGCTGTAGGAGCTGAAGAGGGTACTTGCCTTTGTCGGCCTAATTGACTCCTTTCATTCTTTGGGAGCCAACTGGGTTTGATGTGACCCATCTTTCCCTCTCTTTTCCTTTTTTATTATGCGACAGGCACCGCTGGGGCAGTTACTGGGCTATTCGGGCCTCGCCTGTATCTCCCGGTGACGCAGCTGTACATGAGGAAAAGGCTGAAGTTAGTCGTACCCGCCTCATCCAGCCCGCGGGGGGATGCGCCAGTCATTGACCTCGAAGAGGAGGTCCCTTTGCCGGCAAGGGAGGAACCCGTGATGGCTGAATCTTCATCGGGTGAAGAGGTAGATTACAACTATTCCTCCGATGAAGTGGCTTATGACAAGGGCGCATCTGAAGCATCGGGGCTGCCCGAGCTGGTCTTCAAGGCCCCCTTACTTGCTGGCTCCTCAAGTTTTATGGGGAGGGCTGCTGTAAGTGTGAGCTTGTTTGGGCCGGACCCCGTTTTTCCCATAGTGGGCTAATGATATCGTTCTTGTTGTCTTCGGATTTTCAGGAGCTTATCCAGCCGGAGGTTGTGGGGAAGGCCGCTTCAGTCGCGCCGGTCGACCGCTCGGCGGGAGCCACTGCTGGCATGGGCAAGCTAGCCCTCTTGCTCGACGCCCTTCAACGGGAGGCGTCCGCGGAGCCTTCAAGTGCTATCGAAACGGCGGACGAGCCTCTGGAGGAGGGGGAGATTGCGCCCGAAGGCAGCATCATCCCGGAGGCCGAGGTAAGCACGTGGGGCTTATGGTTCTTCCCCGCCTTTTGACTTTGTGTGATCTGTTCCAGGCAGCGGGTGGCTGACTCCGCTTCCCATGAGCAGGTGATGCCGACAGGAGGGAAGACATCCGGTCGTGCCCGGAAGGCTGTCGCGAAACGGAGGCCAAGCATTGGCCCAATAGCGGTGGAGGGGATGGCTCCTGTCTCGGGCTCAGGGGTGGAGAGCCTTGCGGCGCTCGTAGAAGCGGGGGGCATCCCCCAGCTACTGGTTCCACTTTCGCCTCTCCCGAAGCTCCCGGCCCAAATGGAGGACCCGCTCCTGAGGCAGATATTTGCGGGGCTTCGCGCACATCTGGAGGGATCCCAGACGCGCGAGAGAAGTTTATGGGCGGCGGCTTCCGGTCCGGCTTTACTCGAAGCCCCTCCTTCGGCCGGAGTAGTGGTGCCTGCACCCCTGCCGGTTGAACTAGTGGCAGAGGCGGGCCGGGCAGGGGAAGAGGAGGCAGGAGAGCAGCGGATAATGGCGGCGCCGGATGCTTCGGCGATGATCTTACCCATTCCCCCAGCGGTGGTTGGCCAGAGGTCCTCTGTCGAGCCAGACCGGCCAGGGGACTTGACTCTTGTCCTTCCGTCTTCTTCAGCCGCCGTGGACGCCGATTTGTGGGCGGAGGTGGACAGCACCGTGGAATTCACTCCCCCAGTCGTGCCTTCGGTCAGTCACACCTTGTCGGAGGCGCCGGTTCATCAAATGCTGGTGACGCTGCGGACGATGCTATTTGCCGACCTTTCCTTATCATACCGGGAGGTACACACCATAGTGACGCAGCTGACCGGGGCGTTACAAGTGCTGGGCTGCCCACTGGAGGAGTGGTCGCGGCGGGTTCTGTTGTTGCTGAAGTATGTGAAGCGTCGCGAGTTCCTCGAGACCCAGGCTCCTGACGAGTGCGCCGCCCTTGATGCCCAGGCAGACGAGTATTTACAGACCTTGGAGGCATGGCGCCATGATGAAGAGCGCCATGGGAAGGCTCTCGGGGAAGGCCAGAGCAATGTTCGCTCCCTTAAGAGCCGAATTGCGAAACTGGAGAGCTACCTCGCTGCGGCCAGGTCTGACCTTGCCGAAGCCGAAAAAGCGGTCGAGACGGAAGGTGAGGCTCTCGCCGTTGCCCAAGTTGAGACGACGTCCGTGGAGGCAGAGCTCGCTCGACTCGAAGAAAGGAGGGGCCGCCTGCGCGACATAACGAACTTCCCCTGCGTCAGAATTCTCCCTCTCGAGGACATCTTCCGGGGTGTTGACTGAGCGTCGCACCCCTTAGTTCTTCTCCCCCTCTTTTTTGAAATGTGACACCGGGGTATGCCCCGAAGCATATGTAGTCTGATCCCTTTTTGAATAGAGCAGAACATTTATGGTTCCACATGCACTTTCAGTATGCGTTCACCCCAGGGGGGGCTCTTCTCTTCTTCCTTCTCTTCTGTGTATATTGTCTTTCTCTTCCTCCTCTCTCTCTTTTGTTGTGCTGAGACACATTGGCAGGGTGTGAGTCTTTGCGATGATTCGCTCCGGGAGAACCAGGCAGGAGCCCATGTCAGGGCACGGGAGAGTGCTCACCCTCCCAGGGGGAGGACGAGGGGGCCACTCCACCATACCGAATGGGCGACTCACTGGTCTTGCCATAACGTTAGAACCGCGCACTGGCCTCAGGCGGGAGGCCTTGGCCAAAGACAGGGTTTCTCGTCATTCAGAGGGAACAGAGAGAAGAGTTTGTCTGGTCAATGACCTGGACGGGAGATCCAAGCGAAAGGGGTACTCACCGCCCGGGGAGGATGGAGAGAAGAGTTTGTTTAGTCAATGACCCGGACCGGAGGTTCAAGCCAAAGGGGTATTCACCGCCCCGGGAGGACGGGGGGAAGAGTTTGTTTAGTCGATGACCCGGACGGGAGGTCCGAGCCAAAGGGGTATCCACCGCCCGGGGAGGACGGAGAGAAGAGTTTGTTTAGTCAATGACCCGGACTGGAGGTCCGAGCCAAAGGGAGTTTGTTTAGTCAATGACCCGGACTGGAGGTCCGAGCCAAAGGGAGTTGGTTTAGTCAATGACCCGGACGGAAGGTCCGAGCCAAAGGGGTACTCACCGCCCGGGGAGGACGGAGAGAAAAGTTTGTTTAGTCAATGACCCGGACGGGAGGTCTGAGCCAAGGGGGTACTCACCACCCGAGGAGGATGGAGAGAAGAGTTTGTTTAGAAATTTCTTTTAGTACTTCCGTTGCTACGGGGCGACGGCTGGAAATGGGGGGAGTTCCCCCTTTCTCGGCTTCCACTCTTCCCTTGCTCTTGTATCTTTCCCTTCTTTTTTTTTACTTCCCCTTTTTTTCCTTTCTCTTTCTTTTCTTTCTTTATCTCTTCTCTCCTTTTTCCTTTTCTCCTCTTTTCTTCTTTTTTTTTCTTCTTTTTTTCTTTCTCTCTTTTCTTCTTCTCTCTTTTTTCATTTCCTTTTTTCTTCTTTTTTTTCTTTTTTTTCTTTTACCTTCCTCTTCCTTATTTTCTTCTCGTTTTTTTTTGAAAACATGGATAGTGGTCAAGCTGTTTGGACATTAATCACGCAAATCCGCCCAAAATAGGGCGGAGGGTTATATTATTGATTGAACGGGGGCGCCGGAGCGTGGTACAGTCTCAAGTGCCTTCCATTAAGAGGCAGGAACTGAACTTCCCCGCGGTGGTTGACAATTACGTAGGCCCCACCTTCGTAGACTTTTTGGACTACGTAGGGTCCAAGCCAGTTCTCATTCAGCTTACCCTTAGGGTTGGCAGCCATGAGGTCTCTTCTCTTGACCATGACGAGGTCACCCTTCTTGAATTCGCGTTCCTTGACAAGCTTGTCAAAGGCGCGTGCAATCCGGGCCTGGTAGACCTGAATGTTCTGTTGGGCCTGGAGCCGCTTTCCTTCTAGACTGGAGAGTTCCTCAAGCCTTCGTTCAACGTTGGTTTGCCCTTCAAGGACAAGCCCATGTTGAATGGCAACCCTGAGGGACGGTATCTCAGTTCAACGGGGACGATTGCCTCCGAGCCATATACGAGAGAAAAGGGCGAGCAGCCTGTTGGAGTCTTGTATACGGTTCGGTACACCCAAAGCGCCTCGTACATCCTTTCTTCCCAGTCCCATTTGTTGGAGCTGACAGTCTTGGCCAGGAGAGTGCAGAGTGTCTTATTAAAAGCTTCGGCCAGCCCATTAGCCTATGGGTTGTAAGGAGTCGATGTCCTCCAATCAATTTTATATTTTTCTGCCAGCCGGTAGACCTTCTGGTTGCGGAAGTGGCTGCCGTTGTCTGACACAACTCGGTCGGGCGCGCCAAACTGGAATATGATATTACGGCGGACAAACCTGACCACGATCTCTCCGGTGACCTCCCGTAAGGCGACAGCCTCTGCCCAGCGGGAGAAGTAGTCGGTTGCTGCCAAAATGTACTTGCAGCCTGTGGAAGATGCAGGTAAGGGACCCACGACGTCCGTTCCCCACTGGGCGAACGGCCAACTGGGCGCGGTTGGGTGTAACTGCACGGGGGGCCTTCTGGGTATGGTGGCATGCTCCTGACATTTCTGACACGACTTAGCGTATTTGCAGCAGTCGTCGAACATTGCAGGCCAATAATAGCCGAGCTTCTTTATTTCAATCTTCATTTTTGGCCCCGCCTGGTGTGCGCCAGCTGTCCCGGCATGGACCTCCTTCATGACCCTCCAGGCTTCTTCAATGGACAAGCATCGGAGGAGTAATTTCTGCTTGGCGTCGGCCACTATTCGGAATAATATTCCGTTTTGGAGCTCATAAGAGCCCTTAATTCTGATTAGCCTGATCTTCTCTTCTCTCTTCTTGGACAGCTGCTGGTACTTGAACCACTGCATCAGGGGGTCACTCCAGTCAGGTAGGCCGACGGCTTCTGCTGTGGTGACTTCTAGCTCTTCTTCTTCTGGTTCCTCTTCTATCATACTGGGCATCTGGCGCTGATTTATTACTTGGATACTGAGAGATCCATCTGGAGGCACTGCCAGTGAGCTTGCCAGTTTTGCCAGGGCGTCGGCTTGTGCATTCTCCCCTTTGACGACATGGCCTATCTCAAGGAGGTAGAACCGCTCCATGAGTCTCTTCACCTTAGTGTGATAAGGGAGTAGCTCAGGTTTTCGGATATCAAACTGTCCCTGGACCTGCTTGACGACTGATAAGTCTCCATTTCTTATGATAATACATCGCATAAACACCATTTTATGTGCATATAATTAGGTAATTATGCATATTTCATAATTAACCTCAACTCCGCATTTAAATTGGAGCTTTTACGTAAATTGATTAATTTGATAATTTTATCTAATAATTTGAAGTTGAGGGCCATGAGCATTAATTCTCCATTGCATAACTATGAGTATTTGAGATTGATGTGCACATTGTGGTAATTTTTATGGACTGAAGTGTAATTGTGTGTATGTAGGACACCGAAGGTAATTACAAAAGAAGCCGGGGACAAAAGGGTCATCACCATTTTGACCAAGTCAAATAAAGAATTCAAAATATTCTAGTTGGAGGGAAAGGAATGTTCAAAATTTTGAATTCAAAGTTTGAAAAGGAAGAATCTAAAGTTTAAGTTTGAAAAGGAGGAAAAGGACATTCAAAGTTTGAAATAAAGGAGAGACATGATGAGCATTGGGAAATGGGGTGCCTAAAGTCCAAAAAAGGGGGTGCCCACCTACTTTTTCTCTTCCCCATGCATCATATTCCACTTAAATCTCAGCCATCCATCTCCTTTTGATACAATCTCCACCCTCCATCTACCTAACTTTCCCTATAAATAGCCCATGGCAAGGAGGAGAGGGGAGTCTTTTTCTTTGAGCAATCTTTCACTCTCCCTCTTTCTCTCCTAACCTTAGGCCTCCGATTTCTCCCATGTAAGTTCGTTTTCTCCTTTTATGTTCTTCATAAAAGTTCTTCATTTTTAAGTCCTCTACAATTTCTTCTTCTTGCTCAACTTCTAATTCCTTCTGGTTTTCAAGCTATTTCGTATTCTACACTGTGCTATCCTGTTCATCTGTGAAACAGTTTTCTCTCTGTTCTTCCCCTTATTTCTCCCTCTTCTAATCATTTTCTGCTCTATCTTTCTTCATGAAAGTTCTTTGTTTTTAAGTTCTCTACAACTTCTTCTTCTTGCTCATCTTCTAATTCCTTCTGGTTTTGAAGATATTTCTAGTTTTACAACTTGATGTCCTGTGTTTTTACTGTTCATCCGAGGTGCTAGCTTCGGTTATGTCTCCATTTTGAAGCTCTTCTTCTCTTCTTTTCTCTCTGAGTTCTTCATTAAATTTTTTCCTCTCTTCCCCCTCTTCAACTTCTTCTTCTTGGGCATCCCCTAATTCCTCTTGGGTTCAAAGTTATTCACCCTCCAAGGGCAGCTTCAACGACAAAGGCGACTTCCTCCCAGTGTAGACGACATCTTCCACAAGGTGGTTCGTGATCCAAGGCCAAGAGAGGACGGCGCCCTCATCACCATTGCGGCTACCATCTTCACATCTCAGGCTCCTCTTGTTGCTATTGCTTTAGTTTCATTTTACTTCATTGTAATCTCGTCACATCTTTATTGTAAGCTCGTCTTGCACTTCATGTAATCGTTTCTTTATGTTAATGAAAGAAGTGTTCATTTGATCTAGAGTTTGTTCATCTTCCCTCTCTTCCTACTTTTTCTACCTCTTCTTCTCAATGTTATGCAATTATTTCCCATGGCATAGACTCATAATCATAGGCATTTTGATTTAATTGTTGGAATCATTCTTTGTTTAATCATTCTCTTCAAGCTACAGAAAATCACAAACATTTTCTAAAAGGTTACAAGGTTTTTAACTCTAAAAGTATCTTCTTCCCTATGGATTCGACCCGTGCTTGCCATAGTACTACGTTCTCCTTTGATCATTTTGTGCGAGTTCGGTTTTAAGATTGTTATACGCGTGTTTTAAACGATAAACTTTCGCGTTATCATTTTTTGGCGCCGTTGCCGGGGAAGAATGATGATTTTTGACTTAATAACTTTGTTTTCCTTGTGTTTATAGTGTACTAATAAAGTTCTCTTTTCTTTTTTTTTACAGGTGAAAAAAGAAGGGAGAAAAAGCAACTTGAAAACTCAAAAAAATTAGAGGTAAGTTTGCCTTTCTTTCTTTCATCTTTGTGATTTAGTCATTCATTTCAAAAAAAAAAGGGAACGAGGGAACGCTTTTCAAGTAAGTATCCAAACTTTTCCTCTTTCATTTCAATTTCATTTCTCTACATTTCATATCTTGTGGTTAGATAGGTTCATTAAATAAAAATAAAAAAAAGCATCACTTGAACTTCAATAAAAATGTCCATTGCAAGAGTAGAACCCACACTTCCATGTTTTAGGTCATGCATCATTTAGGATAGACTTTGTTTTTCCTTGTTGTTTAATTATTGTTAATTGCATTATTGAAGATTGCGGGAGGCAAGGTGAGTACTCCAATTTTTTCAAAAGTATGCTCATGCATTTCCATGCTTGCATAGAATCCCTTGTTTGAACTTGGTTTGTTGCATATCATTTCTAAAATATTCTAAGGGCAACACCCATAAACAAGATAAGGTGGAGATTTCATCACCCTTCCTTAGCCCACAAACCATAATTCCCTTGCATCTTTGCATCACCTAGACCTTAAATAAAATTCAGTAGACATTGGCCCTAGGTTCACACTGTGGTTCTTGTGTTATTTGGGCTTACCCTCTTGTGAAAACCGGTGCCTAAGGCAAGACGGTCGGACGGCAAACGCCTTAAGCGGGATAGTGGTTTGGCATAATTAGGTCCCTACGAAAGTAGGGGGAACCTCCCACTTCTCCACCCCTTACCTGGCCGGTGGAAACATTGAGGGTGAACTTAAGTTTCACTTTAATCATTTTGTGAAACCCAATTTATAGGTCTAGGTCACATCTAGGTCATTAGGAAATTTGTGTGATAACTTGTTTGTGATTGCATAAAAAAATTAAAACAAAAAAAAATCAAACAAAATTTTTTCTCCTCTTCTCTTTCCTCATCCTATTTTGTGTCAAAAAATAATAATAAACAAACAAAAATCAAAAAAAAAAAATCTTTCATTTCTCTCTTCGTCCTAGTTAATGCAAGGTAGAAGATCTCAACATCCAAACCTACTAGGACCCATTCAAGAAATTGAGAGAGTCTTGTATCCAGGGAACGATCTCCAACAAGATCTCATGGCCGAAAATCAAGGACCTCACCACCAAAATCTAATGGCCGAAAATCCCAATCCTCCAAAGCAAATGAAGGATTATTTCTTGCCCAATCAATACCAACCATCCTTCTATGTCCAAGCACCTCAGAACCAGGCGGTTCATTATGAAATCAAGTCTAGTACCATCCAAATGTTACCGTCTTTCTATGGAAATCCTAATGAAGACCCTTACAAACATCTTGATGAGTTCCTTCAGATCTGCTCAACTGTTAAAATCCAAAATTTCTCTGATGATGCTCTTAGGCTAACTCTCTTCCCATTCTCTCTCAAGGATAAAGCCAAATATTGGTTAGGAGCCTTGGGTAGAATCATTGATACATGGGCGGAAATGCAAAAAGAATTTTTGAAGAAGTTCTATCCCATAGGGCGAACCAATACCATGAGAAGAGCAATTACTGGATTCACACAAAACCCAGGGGAACATATCCATGAAGCATGGGATAGACTAAAAGATTTATTGAGGAAATGCCCCCACCATGGGTTATCAAGATGGCAAATTGTACAGGCATTCTATGAGGGTTTGGCGGAGAATTATAGACAGATGGTGGATGCATCATGTGGGGGAGCATTCATGAGTAAGAGCGAGGATGAGGCTTATGATTTATTCGAAATGCTTAGTGAAAATTCCATAAGCCATACCTCGCTTTCATCATATGAAAGAATGATAGGGCCTTCTAAGAGGGGTGGACTTTATGAAGTTAAGAGCCAAGGTGAGTGTGAGAACAAGATAGATATTAATGCCATAACCCAAAAGTTGAATAAAATGGATTTGTTGGCGCAAAAGATAGAGAAGGTCGATATGGTTGCCTAAAAGCTAGACCAGTTGTTGTCCATGTCTAGACAGGAACCCTCTTTCCCTTCTGCCCCTCAACCTCAACAAATCTCAACCCCAAGTCAAGAAGAAATTTGTGCTTTGTGTTCTAGCCCTAGCCATTCTGTGAGTGAGTGTCCCACAGCAGCCCAACTTCCCCTATTTATCCAAGAATAAATCTTTGCTGCTCAAGGTGTCTCCAAGCCTGCATATGACCCTTACTCAAACACCTACAATCCAGGTTGGAGAAATCACCCAAATTTTTCTTGGAAATCCAATCAAAGCCCATCCACCCAACCTCATCCCTCACACCATTTAAATCAAAAATAATCTTTTCCAATGCCAAGTCAATCTAATCCAAATCACTCTTATTCATCTCCTTTTCTCCATCAACAATTCCAGCAACCTCTTTTCCATCAAGCTCAGGCCCCATGTCCTCAAGCCCAATTTTCTCAGGGCCAATTTCAACAATTTCCTTCACATCGTTCCCATCAGCCACATTATCAGCCACCTCCTACTCAGCCCACTTTTGATGACAAGTTTGAACAACTCCAACAACTTATTCTTACCCAAGCACAATCCATTTCCAAGTTGGAGAACCAGATAGGGCAACTTGCTGCCAATAACATGAGAAGAGAGGTAGGCCAGCTCCCTAGCCAACCAGTGGCCAACCCCCGCAATCAACAACCTCCAGGCTTCCCTCCAAGAGCTCCCATTCTTCCTCAACCCAATCAGCCCAACCAACCTCAGTTGCCCCCTCCTATAGGTCCTCAGTTCGAGAATGCCAAAGCCATCTCTAGCCTTAGGAGCGGCAAAATTCTTAATGACCCTTATCAGGCTAGGGATGTGGGTAGTAGTTCGGGCCAAGATGCCCACGAGGAGAGTGATAGTGAAGAGGAGGAGCCGGTAATTATGCAAGAAAAGAAGATGCAAGAGGGGAGAGAAAATAAGCTGGATAAAGGGAAAGCAAAGGTTGATGAAGGACCTCAAGAATATGTTCCTAAGGTCCCATTCCCCGATGCATTGAAGCCTAAAGCTCAACAAAGAAAGCCGGTCCAACAAGATGAACTAGTGGAATTGTTTAAACAAGTAAACATCAATATTCCACTATTGGATGTAATCAAACATGTGCCGGCGTATGCAAAATTTTTGAAAGAGCTATGTACACCAAAAAGGGAACCAAAGGTAGTAACACAAAAGGTCCGCTTGTCTGAAGATGTCAGCGCAGTTGTTATGAATCATTTGCCTAAAAAGTTGAAGGACCCCGGAGCTCCACTAATTTCTTGTGATATAGGTGGAATTACATTTGATAGAGCATTGCTGGACCTTGGAGCCAGTGTGAACTTGTTACCCACCTTTATATATGAGCAATTTGATCTAGGGGAGTTGAAACCTACATCTATAATCCTTCAACTGGCAGATCGATCTGTAAAGACTCCGAGGGGACTATTGGAAGATGTGATTGTGAAGGTGCATGAATGTTATTTCCCGGTGGACTTTCTTATTCTGGATATGGCATCGTCCCAGGAATTAAAGCACACACCTATCATTTTGGGACGTCCGTTTCTTGCTACGGCCAAGGCCAATATAAATTGTGCCACAGGGATGATGGATATTTCCTTTGGAGGAGAGAAGGTCTCTCTGAATGTGTTCAAAGCATCTCAATATCCAGACCATGAGGAGGAGTGTAATGTCATTGATGTTTTTGAAGAACTAATTAAAGAAAGTCTGGAAGTGAATGAAGAATGTCTAGAAGAGGGTAGCATGCTCTAGGATTCTTCACTTTCTAGTGCACCCCACTCTAGAGTAGAGCCACTCCCTCCACTTCAAGTTGAACCTATTCTTCCATCTTTGGATCAGCCGCCAAGTCTAGAATTGAAGGCTCTGCCGAATCCTTTGAAGTATGCTTATCTAGGTCCTAACCAAACTCTGCCCGTAATCATTGCTTCCAACCTCACTACTACTCAGGAATCCCAACTCCTAGATGTCCTTCAGGAGCACAAGAGGGCGATAGGTTGGTCAGTGGCAGATTTGAAGGGTATTAGTCCGGATGTGTGTATGCATTACATTTACTTGGAGGACAATACCAAGCCGAGCAGAGAGATGCAACGTCGGCTGAATCCAAGTATGAAAGAGGTGGTGAAGAAAGAAGTGGTCAAATAGTTGGATGCCGGGATCATATATCCCATTTCTGATAGCAAGTGGGTCAGCCCAACTCAAGTTGTTCCCAAGAAGTCAGGGCTGACAGTTGTGACAAATGAGAAAGGTGAAGAAGTTCCTACACGATTACCAACAGGGTGGAGAATTTGCATTGATTATAGAAAGTTAAATTCAGTTACAAAGAAAGATCATTTTCCACTACCATTCATAGATCAGATTTTAGAGAGACTAGCAGGGCAGAAGTATTATTACTTTTTGGATGGCTATTCCGGGTACAATCAGGTTGCTATTTACCCGGAAGATCAAGAGAAGACAACGTTCACATGCCCTTATGGCACATTTTCTTTTAGAAGAATGCCTTTTGGGTTGTGTAACGCCCCCGCCACATTTCAGCGATGCATGATGTCGATATTTTCTGAAATGGTGGGGGAATGTTTGGAAGTGTTTATGGATGACTTTTCTGTATTTGGTGATTCGTTCGAAAGTTGCTTGAAGAATTTAACTCAGGTGTTAAAAAGGTGCATTGATTCAAATCTTGTGTTGAGTTGGGAGAAAAGTCATTTTATGGTAAGAGAAGGAATAGTTTTAGGCCATGTTGTTTCAGTAAGAGGAATAGAGGTTGACAAGGCCAAGGTTGATGTGATTTCCAATCTTCCTCCTCCTTCTTCTGTCAAACAAATTCGATCTTTTCTTGGCCATGCTGGATTCTATCGCAGATTCATCCAAAACTTTTCCACCATCACTCGTCCTCTCACACAATTGCTCGCCAAGGACACTCCCTTTAACTTAGATGGTTCTTGTCTTGAGGCATTTCATTCTTTGAAAGCGGCCCTCACTCAAGCCCCAATTCTTCAATCTCCTAATTGGGCGCTACCTTTTGAGATCATGTGTGATGCTTCAGACTATGCAATTGGAGCTATCCTGGGTCAGAAAGTCGATAAAAAGCCCGTGGTGATCTACTATGCGAGCCGCACCCTCGCCGATGCACAATTGAACTACACCACTACAGAGAAAGAATTGCTTGCGGTAGTTTTTGCCCTTGAGAAATTTCGATCTTATCTATTAGGGGCAAAAGTCATTGTTTATTCCGATCACTCAGCTTTAAAATTTTTGCTGTCCAAGAAAGAAGCTAAACCCCGTCTCATTCGATGGATTCTCTTGTTACAAGAGTTTGATTTGGAAATCAGAGACAAGAAGGGGTTGGAGAATGTTGTTGCTGATCACTTGTCTAGGATTATAACTCCTAAAAGTGCTCCTATGTTCGATTCCTTCCCTGATGAGCAAATTCTTTCCATCTCTCACACCTCAACCCCCTGGTACGCTCACATAGTCAATTACTTGGCGGTAGGACAGATTCCGAGAGGGTGGTCTAAGCAGGAGAAGGATCATTTCTTCGCCAAGCTTAAGCATTATTTCTGGGAGGACCCGGAGCTATTTTACATGGGTCCTGATCACATAATTCGAAGGTGCATCCCTGAAGAGGAACAACAATCTGTGCTGAATTTCTGTCACAATCTTGCTTGCGGGGGACATTTCTCAGGTAAGAAAACTGCTGCTAAGGTCCTGCAAAGTGGGTTCTTCTGGCCCACACTTTTCAAGAATGCCTATGAATTTAGCAAGACCTGTCTAAGGTGTCAAGCTGTGGGGAACAATTCTAAGAGAGACATGATGCCACTCAATCCCATCTTGATTGTTGAAATTTTTGATGTTTGGGGGATTGATTTCATGGGACCATTTCCATCATCATTTGGAAACGAATACATTCTTGTGGCTGTAGATTATGTGTCTAAATGGATAGAAGCAATAGCCACTCGGACTAATGATCACAAAGTTGTGATGAAATTTATTCGTAAGAACATCTTCTCTAGATTTGGGTGTCCCAGGGCTATCATCAGTGACGGAGGTTCACATTTTACTCACTCCCAATTCCGAGCTTTGCTTAAGAAATATGGGATCACTCACAAAATCGCCACCCCCTATCACCCCCAAACAAGTGGCCAAGTGGAAATATCCAATCGGGAAATCAAAAACATCCTGCAAAAATCTGTTCGGCCCGATAGGAAGGATTGGTCTGAAAGATTGGATGATGCTCTTTGGGCCTATCGGACTGCCTACAAAACTCCCATAGGTATGTCTCCCTATAGGCTGATTTTTGGAAAAGTCTGTCACCTACCAGTTGAGCTGGAACATAGGGCGTACTGGGCAATAAAACAAGTGAATTTGGACTTGGCCCAAGCTGGTTCCCATAGAGCTCTCCAACTCAATGAGTTGGAGGAGCTACGCAATGAAGCCTATGATAATTCCAAGATCTACAAAGCTAAGACCAAAGCCTTTCATGACAAGCACATTTTGAGAAAATCTTTTCAACCTGACCAAAAAGTTTGGCTTTTTAATTCAAGGCTGCGTTTGTTTCCTGGAAAATTGAAGTCTAGGTGGGATGGTCCATTCATTGTAATCAAAGCTTTTGACCATGGTGCTGTCAAAATTTTAAATCCTAAAAATGGTCAAAGTTTCACTGTCAATGGTCAAAGATTGAAATCTTATTTAGAAAATGATCAGTTACAAAAAGAATCCATTGTCTTAAGTGGTCTGGAATGAAATCTTCGTGAGCTCTCATGCGTCTGGCTGAAGACGGAAAACTTAGCGCTTCTGGGAGGCAACCCACAGTTTTTGTTGTTTTGACATTTTTGTTGGAGTGTGTTTTAGTAGTCAGGTTAAGGCCAAGGAGAAGAAGTCATCGCCGCCTATGACATTGATGGAGGTTTCGTCCCGCATATCCGGTTGTCTCTTCCCCACTCAGAAGTATTTATTGATACATTGTTCTTTTACTTTCAATTCTACATGTCATTGAGGACAATGTCATTCAAGTTGGGGGGGAGAGAAATTTTCATGATACATATAGTACAACCTGATAGGAGTTATGTCTTGCATAAAGATGTAAACCCCATTTTGAGTTTCATGATTCATGCTTAAATTAAAAGTAATTCTGGAATAGAAAAGGCTAGGGAGAAGGATGATGGAAAATTTAGTCAATCTAGCCATGGAAAACTGATATAAGAATCCCTTTAAAGTTCATGGGCACTAAAAAAAAAAATTTACATTACACACTAATGAAACAAGCAAGACAAGCCCTCTGCTATTTTAGGTATATTGTCTGATATTCTGCACTTCTTAATAAAAGAGATCTTTATACAAAGCTTTCTGCCAAATTATCTATCAAATAAGTGCAATGACACTATGAAAAAAAAGAGAAAAAAAAAGAAAGAAAAAACACCATGAAAAATGCCCCTAATCTTAGTAACCGGGCCTACTTCACCTAAGACGTGTTGAGGTTCGCGTAAAACAGAAAAGGGAACCTGGATCTGTAAAACTGGGCCTGCTTCTCCTAAGGCAAGAGTCGAGGTTCACGTTGAGCAGTGAAGGGTAGTGCAGCATCATGTGTGGTATAAAAGATCCCAAAGGGACAAAATAATAAGGCAGATAAAAAGCTAATATACTTAATGCTCTGATCTAAGAGGTGCGGGGTTGAAAGATATTTGCTTGGAATAGCGAATGCGGGATGCAATTGTCTAAGCTGTGGATTTGGTAGTTACACATGCACAAGTGCTATTGAACTTTAATTTGTATTCTTAATCATGTACTATTAAGTTCCTACATAAGGCTAGTGCGCATTAATGATTCCAGATTCCTAATCTTTAGTTGATTCTATGAAGGGATAACTGGATATGAGAGCATGAATTTTACAAACTCTTGTTAGTCCTAAAATTCAATTTATTGGCATTGCTAAGGGACTAGCAATGAGTAAGTTGGGGGGTGTGATAAGTCTCCATTTCTTATGATAATACATCGCATAAACACCATTTTATGTGCATATAATTAGGTAATTATGCATATTTCATAATTAACCTCAACTCCGCATTTAAATTGGAGCTTTTACGTAAATTGATTAATTTGATAATTTTATCTAATAATTTGAAGTTGAGGGCCATGAGCATTAATTCTCCATTGCATAACTATGAGTATTTGAGATTGATGTGCACATTTTGGTAATTTTTATGGACTAAAGTGTAATTGTGTGTATGTAGGACACCGAAGGTAATTACAAAAGAAGCCGGGGACAAAAGGGTCATCACCATTTTGACCAAGTCAAATAAAGAATTCAAAATATTCTAGTTGGAGGGAAAGGAATGTTCAAAATTTCGAATTCAAAGTTTGAAAAGGAAGAATCCAAAGTTTAAGTTTGAAAATGAGGAAAAGGACATTCAAAGTTTGAAATAAAGGAGAGACATGATGAGCATTGGGAAATGGGGTGCCTAAAGTCTAAAAAAAGGGGTGCCCACCTAATTTTTCTCTTCCCCATGCATCATATTCCACTTAAATCTCAGCCATCCATCTCCTTTTGATACAATCTCTACCCTCCATCTACCTAACTTTTCCTATAAATAGCCCATGGCAAGGAGGAGAGGGGAGTCTTTTTCTTTGAGCAATCTTTCACTCTCCCTCTTTCTCTCCTAACCTTAGGCCTCCGATTTCTCCCATGTAAGTTTGTTTTCTCCTTTTGTGTTCTTCATAAAAGTTCTTCATTTTTAAGTCCTCTACAATTTCTTCTTCTTGCTCAACTTCTAATTCCTTCTGGTTTTCAAGCTATTTTGTATTCTTCACTGTGCTATCCTGTTCATCTGTGAAACAGTTTTCTCTCTATTCTTCCCCTTATTTCTCCCTCTTCTAATCATTTTCTGCTCTATCTTTCTTCATGAAAGTTCTTTGTTTTTAAGGTCTCTACAACTTCTTCTTCTTGCTCATCTTCTAATTCCTTCTGGTTTTGAAGATATTTCTAGTTTTACAACTTGCTGTCCTGTGTTTTTACTGTTCATCCGAGATGCTAGCTTCGGTTATGTCTCCATTTTGAAGCTCTTCTTCTCTTCTTTTCTCTCTGAGTTCTTCATTAAAGTTTTTCCTCTCTTCCCCCTCTTCAACTTCTTCTTCTTGGGCATCCCCTAATTCCTCTTGGGTTCAAAGTTATTCACCCTCCAAAGGCAGCTTCAACGACAAAGGCGACTTCCTCCCGGTGTAGACGACATCTTCCACAAGGTGGTTCGTGATCCAAGGCCAAGAGAGGACGGCGCCCTCATCACCATTGCGGCTACCATCTTCACATCTCAGGCTCCTCTTGTTGCTATTGCTTTAGTTTCATTTTACTTCATTGTAATCTCGTCACATCTTTATTGTAAGCTCGTCTTGCACTTCATGTAATCGTTTCTTTATGTTAATGAAAGAAGTGTTCATTTGATCTAGAGTTTGTTCATCTTCCCTCTCTTCCTACTTTTTCTACCTCTTCTTCTCAATGTTATGCAATTATTTCCCATGGCATAGACTCATAATCATAGGCATTTTGATTTAATTGTTGGAATCATTCTTTGTTTAATCATTCTCTTCAAGCTATAGAAAATCACAAACATTTTCTAAAAGGTTACAAGGTTTTTAACTCTAAAAGTATCTTCTTCCCTATGGATTCGACCCGTGCTTGCCATAGTACTACGTTCTCCTTTGATCATTTTGTGCGAGTTCGGTTTTAAGATTGTTATACGCGTGTTTTAAACGACAAACTTTCGCGATATCAACGACCAGCAGCGAGTCGCCGAATACTTGGAGCATTTTGATCTCCATTTGGAGGGCCACCTGAAGGCCGATGATCAGAGCTTCATACTCTGCTTCATTATTTGTGCAGGGCTTGCTAATGCAGCAGGAAGTGTGCGTCACTTCTCCGTCTGGCGATTTGAGGACGATGCCGGCTCCGGCCCGTACCTTGGAGCGTCCGGATGGGGTCGCTTCTGTTCTCGAAGCCCCGTCAAAGTATAGCTGCCAGATAGCTTGTTGGACATGATCCACCTCCAGTGTCTCATCCTCGGGTAGTTCCGTGGCCAACGGGGAGTCTTCGGGCACAGGGTGTGTTGCGAAGAAATCCGCGATGGCTTGTCCCTTAACGGCCTTTTACGGCACGTAGGTGATGTCAAACTCCATGAGCAGCACGGCCCATTTGCCAAGGCGCCCCTTCGGGACAGGCTGAGAGAGAATGTGCTTGATGGGGTCAGCCCTGGATATTAAGCTCACTTCATGGGATAGCATGTGATGCCTCATCTTCTTGACTGCGAAGACCAAAGCAAGGCAGACTTTCTCTATCAGAGTGTACTTGGCCTCCGCTCCCACCAATCTCCGGCTGAGGTAGTAGAGCGCCTGCTCCTTTCCCTCATCATTATTCTGGGCGAGCATTGCCCCCAGTGAATATTCGATAGCCGCTATGTAGAGAATAAGCGGTCTGCCTTTGACAGGTGCCCCCAGGACTGGCGGGGTCTTCAGGTACTCTTTTAGCTGGTCGAACGCGTGCTGGCATTCGTGACCCTAGCTGAAGGGTGCATTTTTCATCATCAGTCTGTGAAAGGGTTGGCAACGCCCCGACAGGTTGGAGATGAACCTGCGGATGTAGGCTAGACGGCCCTGTAGGGACCTCAGCTCTCCTAGACTCTTCGGAGGGGGCAACTCCTGAATGGCTTTTATCTTGAAGGGGTCAATCTCGATCCCTCTGTGCCGGACAATAAAGCCGAGGAACTTACCACTGGACACGCCAAAGGCGCACTTCATAGGGTTCATCTTCAGCCCGTACAGCCGAAGCCTTTGGAAGACGACCCTGAGGTCGCTCAGATGTTCAGCTCTCTTCTTAGTCTTGACAACTAGATCATCAATGTAGCATTCGACCTTGCTGTACAGCAGCTCGTCGAAGATCTTGGTCATCGCCCTCTGATATGTAGCACCGGCATTCTTGAGGCCGATGGGCATCCTCTTGTAGTGGAATATCCCCTTGGGTGACCTGAAAGCCATGTGAATCCGGTCGTGGTCGGCTATCCAAATTTGGTTATAGCCGGACGATCCGTCCCTAAAGGATAAGACCTCGTGGCCAGTAGTTGCATCAATCATCACTTCGGTGATAGGCACCGGAAAGTCATCTTTTGGGCAGGCTTTGTTCAGGTCACGGAAATTCACGCAAATCCTGATCTGTCCATTCTTTTTCTTCACCGGCACAATGTTGGCCAGCCAGGTGGTGTACTGGTTCTCCGCTAGGAAGCCGACATCTATGAGCTTGTCGACTTCCTTGCAGATCTGGCTGATCAATTCCGGCCTCATACGCCGGGGAGACTGCTTTACTGGTTCCGCCGTGGGATCAATGGCCAAGATGTGCTGAGTCACCTCGGGGCTGAGCCCAGGCATTTCTTTATAGTTCCAGGCAAAGCAATCCTGGAATTCTTACAGTAACTTTGTGTATTGCTCTCTCTCCTGTGGAGGCATAAGAGCACTCAGAAAGGTCGGCCTGGGGTCATCTTCTGTGCCAAGGTTGATCTCAACCAATTCGTCGACTGTGGCCTGGCCGCCATTTTCAATTTCCGGCGGGGCTGGCGACAAATTGACGAAGTCTTGATCTTCATTGTCTTCGGGCTCGAGGACGCCATCCCCCTCTTCTTGTTCCTCATGAAGGGGCGCGGGGGCTGCATTTGTCGCACATTCCTCCTGGACCGTATCCGCCGGGTCCGTGGGGTCCGCTGGTGCAGAAAGGCACAGGGCCACCTCGGGGTCTTCTGTATACTCATCATAGACAGCTCCGGCGGCGGCCGGGGCAGCCGCATCTTCAGGCGCCTGGTACTGGATGGATAGTGTATAGGTTCCTCTTCTGGGGCTGTCCGCCACGTGGGGGCGTGGTGGGGCTACCACATAGTCTCCCATTCTGAGCTCGTCCCTGTCAATGAGGTTTTGAGCAATGTCTTTGAAGACATAGCAGTCTTCGATGGCGTGGCCCAGTATCTGGTGGTAGGGACAAAACAGTGGGTTCCCACTTCTTCGGGTGTCCTGCGGCCTCTTGGACCGTGGGAAGGAGACCTTGCCGTAATGACAGGCCCAGTCAAAAATACCCCGAGTCTTCTCTCTTGGGAAAGAGTAGGGCTTTTGCAGCTTCTCTTGGAGTGTCAGGCCTTGCCTGGTTGGCCCCCCGGTTAATGGGCTTGCCGTGTCTCTTGTCTCCCTTCTTGACCAGACGGGGACATCGGGACTGGTGTCTCGGGGTCGAGACATGTAGCCACCCCACGGGCAGAGAGAACCCTGGATGAGATTGGCAACTAGCGAGGTCAACTCAGCCAGCCGTGCTTTTAACATCTCGATCTCCCGTTGCTACCTATGGTACAAGGCGTACATGACGGGGTCATATCGAGGGGAATTTGGGGCATGACCCATGCTTCTGCTTCTTGCTTCACCAGTAGGCCGAAGTGAGGGCGCCTCGGCGGTGTGCTCTTGCGAGGCTAGCTTGTCAGAGAGAGAGGAGGCTTTCCCCGTGCAGCGGTGGCGGAGAGGGTTCCAAAGGAACACTTCTTCGTCTTGCGCCTCCTCAGTCGGGGGCCTGAAATGCACATCTTGGTGGGCTTCCCACAAATCTGCAGCTTCCACGGGGTCGTCACCGGACAAGGCCGAAACTGATATCACATCAGTTTCGTAATAATCTTTTAGTGAAAAGCCCAGACCGGGGTGCTTGGTGATTTGCAGCAACCGCCGATCCAGGTTTGGTGGGTTCCACATTCTTTCGAACATTTCCTTCCGGCGGGAGGGTTGATAGGGGGGAATCTTTTGCTTTCTGACCATTCTGGCGGCCTGGTCGGTCATGTGGGGGAGTCCTGCAATGGGGACGTGCGGGTCATGCAACTCGTCAGGAAATCGGCAATCATCGTCTTCCCCGACCGGCTTCTCCCCGGCAACATAAAAGATAGTGGATGACCCCTCCGGGTTAGGCACTTCAAAAGTCCTCAGCCGCTCGGCCGCTTGACAATCAATTTCTGTAATAGGCTTGATGATCCCTGGCGGGACTCTGACATCCTCCAGCAGGTCTTCGAGGCAAGCCGTCCCCGGTGTAGAGTAGATGGGGAGAGGGGCTCCCTTAAATACCCCCCCCCTCTTGTGCAATGAATGGTACATGCGGGGGAGCCACATAACCTGGGGGCGGCGGAGGAAACCAACTGCCCGACTCCACTTTCTTCTTTCCCTTGTCTTGGGCGGCTTGGGGAATTTGCTTCGCCTTTTCTAAGTACAGATTGGCGTCTGACAAATGACACTCGAACACCTCGAACGGGTGGAGGTCGGCGAAGATTCTGACTTCCTTCCCCTCGCAAGGGTATTTAATGCATTGGTGCAGGGTGGAAGGCACCACTCTATTCTGGTGCAGCCAGGGCCGTCCCAACAACGCCTTGTAGGAAGTGTTGGAGTTGATGACGTGGAACTGGACGTTGGTGGTGAAATCATCAAAAGTCAAGTTGAATTCTGCAACCCCCATGGGGACCTCACATTTCTGGTTAAAACCAGCAATCTTGAGATTTTTGACCTCAACCTGGTGTACGTCGAAGTAGTGCTTTTGATATACCCGATAAGGAAGTATATTCACTACTGCCCCTGGGTCGATCAGGACCCTGTTGATAGGCTGGCCGTTCAACTGCCCTTTCATGTAGAGGGGTCTGTTATGGCTGTAGGTGGGCAGGAGCATGTCATCTTCTGTGAAAGCCACGGCCACCTCAGGTGATATCTCTGCTAGGCAGGCTTCAAGATGTGCTGGTGTCTGGAGTGCGGCGATGATGGCTTGCCGTGTTTCTTCATCCAAAGACAGCATCTCCCATACGGTAAACCGGGTCGGGATCTTTTTGAGGTGTCTGACTATTCGGTCGGCAGCCCGCACCTTGAGTAATTTCATCTCTTCGGGCTTCCCGCGCCTGCCCCCACCTCGGAGCTGGGGTGTCAGATCAGGGGATGCCTCCTCTGCGGGTCCCGTCACAACCTGTGGGGCCGGCGGGGCCTCCTCCTTTTCTCTCATGAATTCGGCGAGGTTTGGGATGCCGTTAAATTCTTCTTCCGGCTGAGGGGGAGCCGCCACCGATGGAGCTTGGGAACTGCTTGCTTCTCTGGTCGAAGGAGACCCTTGGGAGCACGCCTTCCCGCCTGCTCGGGCTAACAAGAATTCGGCGAATGAAGGGGTGCCTCTGCTCCTAGCCCCTACGGGATAGAGACCCGCCGGAGGAGGGATCTCGGTGCCTCGGACCTCAGGGTCGGGAACCTGGTATGGCTGTTCCCCCCTGAGCATGATGTTGAGGTTATCCTGAGGAGGGCTCCCCCACTTCCTTCCCGACCTGGTGGCATGTTGGGAAGTGGAGACTTCAGCTTGATTCACCTCTGGCGGCTCATGGGGTGGCTCTTCTTCTGTTTCCTCCAGGGAAAGGGCAGTGTCGAATAACGCCGAGAAGGTGTTGCAGGCGACGACAACCTCCTTCTTCTTCTTGCCCCTGGGTCTTCTCTTCTTCTTCTTCTTTCTTGCTGCGGCGGATGGCTGCTCTTGGGGAAGTTCAGCCCATAGGGGAGGCTCTTTCTCTGCTTCAGCTTCTGCCTCTGGAGCCAGTTCGAGTGATTTGAACTCCTCCCATGGGACATACTCCTTCAGCTCCACGGGCTGGATTTCGGGCTGCTCATAATCTTCGAGCCCATCAATAATAGCCTGGAGTCTTTGGACCGCCGGACTGGTCATTTGACGCATCCGCAGCGGGACAGAGCTCTTTTTGTTATGAGTGGGCCGCCTCATGACCAGCCGAGGGGCCGTGTCGTGGCGACTGGGCTTGCCGGGGGCGGTGCAGGCAGGGGTATCACATCCCTCAGACGAACTCTGGGACTGGGTCGAGGGACGTGTGCTCTTCTATTCTTTCCAGTTGCAGTCTGCCAACCTCCTTGATCCTGAGCCGGGGTTGTGATGAAGGTCTCATAAGTGGCGCGGGCGCAGGCCTCCGCCCACTCCTCAGGCAACTCCTGGTATAGCGAGACCATGTTGACAGTGGAAGTTAAGCTGGGCAACTCATGCGGTTGCGGGGGGTCCACTCAATGCTCCCCCATGTCCAGCTCCCCATTCTTGATTAAGGATTCAATAACATCCTTGAAGACATAGCAGTCTTCAATGGTATGCCCGAGCACTCGGTGGTACAGGCAGAAGCGCGGGTCATCCTTTTTCTTTAGGTCACCGGGCCTTTTCGGCTCTGGCAGTGTAATTTTGTTGTAGCTGGTTGCCCATTCGAACATGAGCTTGGACTTGTCCCGGGCGAAGGAATATAGCTTGTTTCTCATCTTTTCCCTTAGTGAGGGGCCCTCCCGCCGTTCTGTGGTTCTGGGCGGAGGAAGGTTGACAGCCCCCTTTGCTTTCTCTTTCTGCTTTTCAAAAGCCTGGAAATCTAATGTGTGCACCTCAGGGGGAGCTGGCTTCTTCTCGGCCTGCCTGGCTCTTTGGCTTGACATGGCCGGGGCGGAGGAGTATCAGGCCAAAAATGCCTCGATCTCTGCTACCACATTGTTCAGGCGGTCAAATGTCTTGACCTCGGTGCCAATCATCCTTTCCAGGATCTCCTTCTTCAAGTTCTTTTTGCAGATCTGCACCGCATCCTCCTGGTGTGGGGGACGCCTGCACCTCATGCTGAGGTTCCTCCATCTCTTGATATAGTCGAGGGCCGACTCGTCATTCTTCTGTCTTGTGGCGTAAAGTTCTGCCACGGTGACCTCCCGTTCTGCAACATAGAATCTTTCTTTGAATTTCTTTTGCATGTCGGGCCAGTCGGTGACAGACCCGGGTGGCAGGCCGGAGTACCACTCAAAGGCAAGCCCGGTGAGTGTCGAGCTGAAGAACTTCAGGAGGTAGGCCTCATCAGCAGCCAAGTCCCCCATGACGTTCACATAATAAGCAATGTGCTCCCTGGGGGACCCTTGCTCGTTGAACTTTTCGAACTTGGGTGGCTTGGTGATGTCGACCGGCAACTTCTTCGCAGCATAGTGAGCCGGGTAGGGCACCCGGTAGACGTCAAACGGCGTCTGATCCCCGTCACCTCTCTCGGCCAGTTTCATGTCTATCATCTGTTCCAGCATCAACCGGCTAACCGTTGCTGGGTCGACTGGACTCGGATAAAAATGAGCGGGCTGTGCGCTCGGGGTAGCCAACACGGTCGCCTGGGGGGCCATGAGGGACCCTTGGGAAGGTGAGGCCTGTGGCGGGGCCGGTGCGGTGCAGTGTGCCTGCTGCAGGGACACGCCCCCGAGAGGATTGAGGGCTGCTGGGAGGGCTGCTTCTGAAGACTGCCCCCTGTCCCTGGGTACTTCGGGTATAACCTCGGTCTGCCAGGACATTGGGGGCAGTGTGTTCCGCTCATTCAATTACTTTTTAAGCGACTCAATTTCTTGCTGGAAGCGCTGCATCATGAGCAGCATTGCAGGATCAGCTGTGGGGAGACTGGGCATGCCCCCTATTTCTTCGGCCGGGGCGTCCTCGGATGATGTAGAGGGTCCGCCGCTCGTGTCGCCGGTGGTGACCACATTGGCCGTGAGGGCCGCAAGGGGCTCTTCAGGTAAAGTCCCATCGGCGCCTGTGGGTGTCGCACTGCCTGCCGCTCTCCCTCTTCTGGTAAGGGGTCCCGGCTTGGCGGCAAGTCTGGCCATTTCTTCCGGATCGGCAGGCAAGGCCCCATACCGACCGTGAACTCCTGCCATATGGCAGGTGAAGGTTTGCCATCTCTTGTTTCTCTTTGTCGCCCTCCTGGATGATCTTGCCGGGAACACCAGCCTGTCGAAGACCGACCGTCGGAGCGGCGCTTCCTCCCGGACAGGGGACTGGCGCTGCTCCTCCGAGTGGTTCCTCGATTCTGCGCTGGGCGCAGGCCGGGCTCCTTCTTCCTGGAAAGTGGAGGCCATTGCCCCCAGCAGTCTCTGGCGGCCGGCGGGGGTGCTACCCGGGCCTCGGAGGTAATTCCTCATAGCCTGCTCGACCCCTTCCCACTCCTGGTCACGGAGAGTAGCCTGTGACTGCATGTCGATGATAACAGCAGGAGGAGAGTAGGCCCTGGGTGCCGGGCGGGCGGCGTTGTGTCGACGCCCGCGGTGACGGTGGTGAGCTTTCTCGGGCAGCACCGGGGTGACGGGTGCTGGTCGGCAAGCCGGGGTCGTGAGCTCGACCCTTTCATTTCTTCTAGCCCTCCTCGGGCGGAAAATGCTAGGCCCCGCCTGGGCGAGTGCAGTGGGTTGGGCCTCCTTGGGGACCCAGACCTGCTTCAGTCTGGCCGGCCTGTGAACCGGCGCAGTCTTTAGTGATGCGGCCATAGCAGCAGGCGTCATCTTCTCTTTCAACTTCTCCAGTCCTTGAAAGGAGTTGTAGACTGGGACAGTCGGGACAACACGGTCCGGTGTCACCTGGGACCTCTGCCCGTCCAGGCGGACTCAGAGGGCCCCGACAGTCATAGTTTTCCCAGAGTTGGACATGCGGCACCCAGAGCTGGCGCCGGCGTTGCTCCTCCGTAGCCTTCTTCGGTAGGATGCCGACCCTTGGTGGGATGGGCCGGTAGCTTGGTCCACGTGGTGCACGTGGCAGCTCAGCGTCGTTGTCGGGACGCTGTTGTTGCTCTTGGCCATAGCTCGGCCGGTAGCAGCTTCAGTGGCCCCCGGAGCGGGAGCGTTGATCTGGGACTCCTCAGGCGCCTTCACCTCGAGGATGTTGGCAAAGGCCACCCCCAAGAAGTTGGGGAAGCCGACGGTGGGAGGGAAGCTCCCGAAGTTGAGGGGGACCGCCAGGTAGTCACCTCGGACATGGTTCTCCACGACTTGAGGGCTGCAGGTGACAGCCATCGTCGGCACCATGCTGCAATTTCCTCTCTCCTGCATTTGAGAAGGTAACGCAATTAGTATTACAAGAAGGGGGCCGCAGGGCCCCTGATTCCGGCAAAGAGATGAAGGGTGGATTGGTCCCACCGGGCGTGCCGGACTTGTGGATGCACTTTTTCCACCTGTTATTCTCTCATTGGTTTATTCGTTTATTAAGTGCGCGGGCGTGCCAGTCACCGATGTGACAATTTATTCGGGCTCCGAAGAGCCCATGGTGCGCTCGATCTGACTTCGTCAGACGATTGTGTGGTTCGTGTCGGGACCAAATCCCGTCGCGTCTTAAAGGTCACGACGTCATTTACATCCCCCATACGAGGGAACACCCTTGATTAATTGCCGAAATTAGGGGCCCTACGGTCGAAAGGAATAATACTAATTGCGCGAAAGAAAAGGCAGGAATAGATCACACCAAGGGTTGAATTCGGGCCATAGGCCGTCGACCATGTCGGTCACTCGTGGACCTTTTCATGTTCGGACACGGGTCCGTGATAGAAACGCGCCAAGAAAACCGGGGCAAATCCGTTTAAGTGTTTGCCGAATGCACGGCAATTTCCATAACAGCCCGAAAGGGCCCCGGGGAGAGGGACGAATCCGGTCTAGTTGAAATGCCGGCCCGAGATCAAGTCTGGACTCGGCCATATCGGGATAGATCCCGGGACCCGAGCCCGGCCTGAGAAGGCGGCATTGTTGTTCCTTTGATGTCAGGTCACAGGGAGAGACGGGGCTGCAATGTGGACCCTAGCATTTTTTTTGGGATTTTCTTAGTTATATGTTCCTCTTTTTTTTGGCTGCTTATTTCTTCTTTTATGCATTTGTTCCGCTTGATTCCTCCCCCCCCCTTTTTTATTATTACTATGATTATTATTTTCTTACCCCCTCCTTTTTACTGCCATTATCGCCGTTACACACTTGGAGTTCTTTAATTAGCGTAATTTTTATTAATTCATTTGTTATTGCCGTTGTTATTACCCCGCTATGCATAGACGTATATAGGGTGCCGGGGAAGGGAGATGGGGTGTACCGCCGGGGAGTGAAGTGTGCCGCGGGGTATTAGAAGGGGTGTGCCGCTGGGGAATGGAGTGTGCCACTGGGGGATGGATGAGTGTGCCGCTGAGTGTTGAGAGGGGTGTATCGGTGAGGGGCAACAGGGGTGTGCCGGTGAGGGCAACAAGGGTGTACCGCTGGAGGCTAAAAAGTGGTGGGAGTGTGCCGGTGAGGGGCCGGATGAGTGTGCCGCTGAGTGTTGAGAGGGGTGTGCCGCTGGAAGCCAGAAGGGGCGTGCCGCTGGGGGTTAGGAGAGGTGTGTCGCTGAGGGCTAAACGGAGTGTGCCGCTGGGGGGGGCTAGGATGGATATACTGGTGAAGGTTGGAACAAGGGTGGAAGTGAAGGCTCACTCTTATGTTATTTGTTTTAAGGCTTTTCTTTTCTTCTTATCTTAATTTTTATGTAGTTTTATATAAGCTTCTCCTTTTCCTTGCTTTATTCCGTTCGGCCTCTTCTCGCAGATCGGACGTTCGAGCTGCCATGTTGTTAATTGGTCCGGTTCTCATCATGGTGCCGGCAGCGGCTTAATTAATTGGAAGGTTCCATCATTAATCGTTCCATGCGTTTGTTGCTTCCTTTTGCCTTTTTAACATTTTTTTTGTTATTTTCTGACGAAAATTCGGCAGCACCTCCCCTCTACCCGAGCGTAAGGGAGGTACAGGGAACGTGCCCACATGGAGTGGCGGAACCCGACAACTGGAGGTGGGCGCCCAGAGGCAGCAACACCTTTATAAAACCCCAGAAAACCCGGAGAAAACCGTGAACGGAAGACCTCTAATACTAGACAGAATGGGCTGGGGGTTGGCGGCTAAGGGTGTACCGCTGAGGCACCAGGGGAAGGTGTACCATTGGGGGGGAAAGTGTGCCGCTGAGGGCCTAAAAGGTGTGCCGCTGAGGGCCAAAAAGGTGTACCGGCCAAGGGCCAACAGGGAGTGCCGCTGAGGGCCAAAAGGTGTACCGGCCAAGGGCCAACAGGGAGTGCCGCTGAGGGCCAAAAGGTGTGTACCGGTAGAAGAAAGCCAAGGATAGGCTGCTGGCTGCTAGGCGTTCTAGAAGAGAAGGAGGGTCTTCCTCCCCTCAGGCAGGTTGATACAACTGCTGGCCATAGGGGAGGGCAAAGAACCCGAAAGGCCAAAGATCATACGGGAGCGATCATACTGATATGGAAACCTCAGAAGCATCGCAGAAATAGAGAGATGGAGGAAGAAACGGACAACACATCATACACCGTGAAAACGGGCATAAACCAACAAAATAACAAAGAAACCCAAAGAGGGTGATTTTCATTCATGGGGAGCAAGGGGTCATGGCCAGCCATACACATTGCCGAGCACGCCCTAGCCGAGGCTACGGGCAAGGAGGAAAACCAAAATACAGGATGAAGGGAGGAAGAAAACAAGGAAAACCCCGGAAGGAAAAGTGTTGGGGATTGAAGCAGGGACGAGTGTCCACTGCTCGTTCCCCCGCACCTTCCCTTGTTACAATCAGCCCTCCTTCTCTCTTACTCTCTCTTCTGCCCGGTGGCCGTCGGAGGAGACTCACGCCGGAGCCCTTCTTCTTTTCTTCTCTCTTCTCTTCCTCTCTTGCGTATGTCTCTCCCTCTGTCTGTGTCTCTTTCCCCTGCTCTTTTTTTCTCTTCCTCTTCGTCGAAATGGGAGTCATTTATACTCCCGACAGCGGGAGCCTTCGAGCACAGCCGTCGGAGGCAGGAAGTGGCTCGTGATGATGGGGTTTGACTCCCCCGTCCTGGATGCCAGTGGGATAGCCCGCGTGGCCCAATCCCTGGTTGACACCTCATAGAGCTCACTGCACGCCAAGGATGCATAAGGCATGGGCACCACGCCATTCAGCCGTTGAAAAGGCTTAACGCTGTGCCGCTGGCGGGCTGCACAAGTGTGCCGTAGGAGGGCCAAAAAGGCGTGCCGCTGGGGCACAAAACGGGCGTGCCGTCGAAGGCCCAGCACAGTGTGCCGCTGAGGGCCAAAAAGGGCGTGCCACTGGAGACCCCCAAGGGGTGTACCGCTGAAGCCCCATTAGGGCGTGCCGCTGGAGACCCCCAAAGGGTGTACCGCTGAAGCCCCATTAGGGCGTGCCGCTGAAGCCTCCCCTGGGGGTGTACCTTTGGAGACCCTCCCAAGGGGGATGGATGTGCCATTGAAGACCCCCCCAAGGGGGGTGTGCCGTTGAAGACCCCCATGGGGGGGTGTGCCGCTGAAGACCCCCCCAAGGGGGGTGTGCCGTTGAAGACCCCCATGAGGGGTGTGCTACTGGGGCCTGGGGGGCTTGGGTGTGCCGCCGAAGGCCCCCATGGGCGTACCGCTGGAGAGGGGCCAGGGGCGTGCAGTTGAGCGGCTAAAAGGGTGGTTTTGAGCCCGTTGTGAGCACGAGTCTTGGCCCATTTGAATTTCTTCGGGGCCCATGGATTGCGGGGCTTTTTTATGATTGGTCTCTCTTCACTGTCGTGACCCCGGAGACGGCTTCACGGCAGTGTGCACATTTGGGGCATCTGGGTGGCTAGCCTCTCTGGGATTTCTCCACCTGGTGCCGTTGCTGACGCTGGGCCGAGCGGGACATCTGGGTGTGCAATTTTTGGTGTCCACAAATGCCCCCCACCCATGGGTAGCGCAGGCGAAGGATGAGCCGGGCGATGCCCGCGGGTGTACTCGTCTCTTTTCTCTTTGCCGGTGCCGACAGGGTGTTGGGAGCTGGCCTGGTTTGTTGATCTCTTTGTTTCTTCGTCAGTGCCGACAGGGTGTCGGGAGCTGACCTGGTTTGTTGATCTCTTTGTCTCTTCGTCAGTGCCGACAGGGTGTCAGGAGCTGACCTGGCTTGTTGTTCTCTTGGTCTCTTCGTCAGTGCCGACAGGGTGTCGGGAACTGGCCTGGTTTGTTGATCTCTTTGTTTCTTCGTCAGCGCCGAAAGGGTGTCAGGAGCTGACCTGGTTTGTTGTTCTCTTGGTCTCTTCGTCAGTGCCGACAGGGTGTAGGGAACTGGCCTGGTTTGTTGATCTCTTTGTCTCTTCGTCAGCGCCGAAAGGGTGTCGGGAGCTGACCTGGTTTGTTGATCTCTTTGTCTCTTCGTCAGTGCCGACAGGGTGTGGGGAGCTGACCTGGTTTGTTGTCTCTTGGTCTCTTCGTCAACGCCGATAGGGTGTCGTGAGCTGACCTGCTTTGTTGATCTCTTTGTCTCTTCGTTAGTGCCGACAGGGTGTCGGGAGCTGACCTGGTTTGTTGTTCTCTTTGTCTCTTCGTCAGTGCCGACAGGGTGTCGGGAGCTGACCTGGTTTGTTGTTCTCTTGGTCTCTTCGTCAGTGCCGACAGGGTGTCGGGAACTGACCTGGTTTGTTGTTCTCTTTGTCTCTTCGTCAGTGCCGACAGGGTGTCGGGAGCTGACCTGGTTTGTTGATCTCTTTGTCTCTTCGTCAATGCCGACAGGGTGTCGGGAGCTAACCTGGTTTGTTGTCTCTTGGTTTCTTCGTCAACGCCAACAGGGTGTCGTGAGCTGACCTGGTTTGTTGATCTCTTTGTCTCTTTGTCAGTGCCGACAGGGTGTCGGGAGCTGACCTGGTTTGTTGATCTCTTGGTCTCTTCGTCAGTGCCGACAGGGTGTCGGGAACTGACCTAGTTTGTTGGTCTCTTTGTCTCTTCGTCAGTGCCGACAGGGTGCCGGGACTGACACGGTTTATTGATCTCTTCTTTTCTTTTCTTTCTCTCTCTCTCTTTTTTGAACCATATTACCGATACAAGCGCCCTTTCGGGTTGTCGCCGGTACCGGCCCCCTCTTGCTTTTGCCACGCGCCCTCTCGGGTTTTCACGTGGCGGGGTACCCGATTTTACCTGTAGCGCCCTTTCGGGTTTTCGCCACAGCCGGGTTGTTGCCATTTTTACCCTTGTCCCCGTGTAGGGGCAAGTCCGGCGGGGTATCTCTATTTTTAACCCCATTTTCTTTTCTTCCTTTTTTTTGACGAGTGAGTGATACGCAAGTGTCGGCTAGGGCACGAAGCCTTGCGCCGGAGGGTAAGGCTCATTCGTTGGCAAGAAGGAAATGCCAGCGCAACGGAAGAATTCGTGCCGATTCGGACGTAGGGTCTATAACGGCAATATTGTGCGGAGTGGGTGGCTAGGGCACGGGGCCTTGCGCCGGAAAGGGACTTATTCGTCGGCAAGAGACTAATGCCAACGCAAGGATAGAGGTTTTACCGACCCGAGCGTAAGGCCCGTGACGGTACTTCTATATGACGGGAGGTGACTGAAGCACGGGGCTACGTGCCAGGGACGAGCTTGTTTATTGGCGGGGTAGTGGTACCATGGCAAGGGTAGGGTTGTAGGGGTAGAGTCGTTTTTGCTTGTGTGGACGCCCGTACGACTGGGATTGTGGGGATAGAATGTTTCCCCGGGGACATTTATCACTATATGTTATCGACTTACTCCTCCACGTATGTGAGTGGATGGACGTAGGGAGCCCATCGTGGTCCCGAACCACCTTAAAAATCCTTGTGTCTTATGGTGTGCATTATGATTTGTTTTATGGTGATTAATTGTTAATTCAATACACGTGTGATCGGTGAGCATGAGTGAAGTCCAATTGCACGAGCGATTCTCAATTGCCTAGATTTCATTTTGTGACGTGTTTAATTGCTTAATCTTTTGCATGATCGAGTGAGATCGGTGAGATTGAGAGATCTTGGTTTACTCTGTTTGGTTTAAACTTTTCAATCTTGTCAAAGTTGTTATTTCCGCTTAGTTAGTTTTTAAATTTACCATTTTTAGTGGGGGACAATTCAACCCCCCCTTCTTGTCCGCTCGCCTACCCGGGACCAACAGACGGAAGGTTCAAGCCAGGGGTTTATGCGTCGGTGGGGCAGGATGGAGCAGTGTTCTTGTAACAACCCGAGATCCGAGTACCAGAAAGGAACTGGCGCGACTCGAACCTCAGCCCGCCACCCACGAGCCTGAAGACTCGGAAGGGTTAAAGGATGGTGTGAGGGTACAAGAGAATCTAAAATAATTGTAGATCTAGCACAATAATCTAAAAATAAAGCATGAATTAAGATAAATAATCATAAAACAGCTACAAGGTCCAAAGTATCTCATGTCCAATATAAGTACAGTCAACAGAAATAAAAGTACAAGTACACGGGGCATACCCCGGCTCTGGCAACTGGCGACTAACCTTGACTGTAGGAACCGCGGTGAGCCTCGGAGGCACTTCTCGACGACGCCGCCTCACCTGAAAACATAGGGATGAGCCTCATTTCATAGGCTCAGAAGGGATCCCGCGGACCCCCACCTCGCAAGAGAGAAACAAGATAGCAAGGTGCGAACAAGGATGAAAAGTAACGCTACCCAGTGAAAGTACAGTAGTAGCAGCAAGTAATAATAAATAAATGGAAAAGCTCACTATAACTAACCGTACCGAACAAACCGGCCACGAACTGGCAGGAAAACAAGCCCATACCTGCCAAGAGACAAGAGCACCACCCACTAGAAGCAAAGTCGGATGCGTCCCCTGACGTCTTACACCGCGCCTCAGTGTCTCCCTACACGCTCCAGGCGGAGACTGAGACACACAACAAGTACCACGAACAAGGACTAGTTGGGGTCATGCGGGTCTGACACCCCCAACCACGTGTGCACACATAGACCATGAGCCCTAGGTCAGATCCTCTAGGTGGTTCATCCCCCGAAACCCAAACTCAGGCTGCACGTGGGGGCCCTACGGTAACCAGCCTAAAAACTGTCTCTCCGAGTCACGCTCTCCAGCACTCCCAAGTGGGTTCGCACACGCGTGCGCAGGAAAGCTACGACTAGTGGACATGTCACTGGAGATAAGACTCAACTCACCGAAACCACCGATCGAAAGGAAACGGAGTGGCGATCCTCCCGGGACTGCCCTCAGCTTGGCGCCCCCCTGGACCATAAAACAGGCCTAGCGGTCTCCCTGAGACCGCCAGGCTCAGCCAAGAGGTCAAGCCATGATCGCTAGAAGGCGAGCCATAGTGGGACAAGCGGTCTATCGCCAGGCTGCTACCTGTGGGCGTGTAAAATCGCATGTCCGCATGTCCGCATGTCCCGACTAATCCAGCATCAACAATAACTCAAACTGAGGAAACTACAGAGAAGATGGGCCATCCAGACTCTCCGAACAAACACACACACTGCCATGAAGCCGTCTCTGGAGTCACGACAGCGAAGAGAAATCAACTACCGGGAAGCTCACAATCCCTGGGCCCCAAAGAGAACTAAGTGGACCGTTAATCGGACTCGAAACGGGCCCAAGTCTATCTCAACGGCACGTCCCGTGCCCCTTCAACGGCAAGCCCCCTGCTGCCCCTCAACAGCACGCTCAATGTGCCCTCAGTGGTGCGCCCCGGTTGCCCCTCAGTGGCACACCCTATTGCCACATAGAGGGAGAGGAGGAAGAAGGAGACGAAAAGAGAAGAGGAGGGGAGAGCCCCTTCGCGGTGGTCTCCTCACCACGGCAAGAACGACGACGGCAACGACGGTGGTGGCGCTCGTGGCGGGTGAAGGAAGAGGAGAAGACGGAGAAAGGGAAGAGAGGGCGGTTCGTCTACCGCGGGAAAGAAAGAGAGGGAGGGAGAGTTTGAATGGGAGACGGGGGTGGCCCGTTCGTGCCACCCCCGCCCCGCTTTTATAGGGTTATAAGAAGAAGAAAAAAGAGAGAAAAGAAAAAAAAAGAGAGAAAGAGGGATGAGGAGAAGAAAGGAAGAGGGGAAAACAAAAAAGGGGAAATAAAGGAAATAAAAAAGAAAAAATAAAAAAAGAAAGAAAAAAATGAAGAGAAAGAGAAAGAGAAAAAAGGAAAAAAAGAAAAAAAGGGAGAATATATATAATAAATATATATATATATATATGCATAAAATATATATATACAATGACGCTATATATGCATCTATATACATAATGTACGTGACGATAAATGCATGCACTAAGGCATCCCATCCGCACATTCCCGTGTGCCGATGAGCATCCCTGAATGGGTACGCAAGGACGGACATCAACCACGGGCCGAGATCGTCTTCCCCGGACGTCAAGGCCTCAACTGCAACTCCGACTAATCAACACACCCACGGGCACCGCCCGGCTCATCCTTCACCCGCGCTACCCGTGGGTGGGGGGCATTTGTGGGCGTGTAAAATCGCACGTTCGCATGTCCCGACTAATCCAACATCAACAACAACTCCAACTGAGGAAACAACGGAGAAGATGGGCCATCCGGACTCTCCAAACAAACACACACACTGCCGTGAAGCCGTCTCCAGAGTCACGACAGCGAAGAGAAATCAACTACCGAGAAGCTCACAATCCCTAGGCCCCGAAGAGAACTAAGTGGACAGTTAATCGGGCTTGAAACGGGCCCAAGTCTTTCTCAACGGCACGCCCCGTGCCCCTTCAACGGCACGCCCCCTGCGGCCCCTCAACGGCACGCTCAATGTGCCGTCAGTTGCACGCCCCGGTTGCCCCTCAACGGCACACCCTGTTGCCACTCAGCGGCACGCCCCCTGCCCCTTCAACTGCACACCCCGCTCCGCAGTGCGCCCGCCAGTGCCTTCAGCGGCACGCTCGCGCCTTGCTCCTAGCGGCACACCTGCAGGCTTCTCTTTGCCTGCACGCCCTGGCAGCCCTTCAACGGCATGCCCTGGCAGCCCATCAACGGCACGCCCTGTTGCCCTTCGACGGCACGCCCTGGCAGCCCTTCAGTGGCACGCCTTGGCAGCCTTCCAGCGGCACGCTTGCTGTGTCTTCTAGCGGCACACTGTTCCGGCTCCTCAGCGGCACGCCCTGAACGCCCTTACCCGGTGTGTCCGGCAGACGAGATCTTATGCCCACGCCCTAAAGATCCTTGGTGCACAGTGGGCTCGCTGAGGTGTCGTCCAGGGAGGAAGACACGCTGACTACCTCCTGCCATCGAAGAGGGGGGAGTCAAATCCCCATTAAGGCCAGTCACTTCCCGCGTCCGCCGTTCATGTTTGAAGGCTCCCGCCCGCGGGAGTATAAAAACCCTTCTCCTCCGGCGGACACACACGAGAGAGACACACAGAGGGAGACGCCTGCACAGGGACACACAACACCGAGCCACCTTCTCCAGAAGAGGAAGAAGAGAAGAAGAAGAAGAGAGGAAGAGGGCAGGCCCTCCGGCAACGAGAGAGAGTAAGAAAGAGAGAGAGTGAGGGAGTGTGGGTGTGAATGTATTGCGAGGGAAGGGGAAGAGCAGGGAGCCATCGCCCCTGCTCGACCCTAATTCCCCACTTCCTCTTCTTCATGCCCTTTCTTCTTTTTCTTTTCTCCCCTTGCTGTATCTTCTGTCCCGATGTTTGAGGTGTACATGGCCGGTTATGGCCCTTGTCTCCCATGAATAAAAACCTCTTTCTTGAGTTTTTTTCTATTGTCTCCGTTTGTTTGAGCCTTGTGTGTTTGAACACATCTTCCTCTGCCTTCCGATGGTTTGGTCCCCAGTGTGGGCCTTCTTCCCCTCTGTCACGGCCCTTCTCTTCTTCGAACACCCAACCACCGACGCCACCATGTCATTCCCTCCGACCAACCTCCCCTTTTCCCAACTGAAGCTTCCTTTTTGGACGAATCAAGCCTGAACCCCTGGTTCTTTCCCCATTGGCTCCAGCCTACTTAGCTAGCCTTCAGTCCAGATTCTCCAGACCTCAGATGATACGCCTGGCTCAGCCTCCCACCGGTGCACCCTCAGCGCGGTGCAGCTTCCCCATCTCCCAGCGGTACGCCCTGGTCCATGCCCCACCGGTACACCCCTTCACCGACACAGCCCTTGGCCGGTGCGCCCCTAGCCCCCTCGGAGCCTTCCCCGGCACAGCCCCTCAGTGACACACCCTAGCTTCTCCCAGTCCAGCACGCCCTTGAAGCTTCCTGGCCGGCACACTAGCCGTCAGCCCCTCCTTCTTGCCCGGTGCACCTCTAGCCAGTCCTAGAGAGGCCTCCGGCCCGTCGTCTCTTCCGGGATTTTCAAAGTTTTATTAAAGGTGTTGCCGCTCTCGGGCGCCCACCTCCAATTGTTGGGTTCCGCCACTCCTTGTGGGCGCGTTCCCTTTATCTCCCTTACCATCCGGGTCAAGGGGAGATGCTGCCGAATTTTCATCAGAAATAATAACATGTTAAGAGGCAAAAGGAAGCGACAAACGAAGAAGGTAATAACATGTTAAAAAGGTAAAATGAAGCAACAAACAAATGAAATGGACAACGGTAAAACGCTTCAACCAAGGTAAGGGCACCGTAATCAACACAAAGAGAACCAGACCGAACGATAATTAAGCCACTTGAACAGCCGTCTTCCGGAATGAAATAAGGGGACATAATCAAGAGGAAAGGGAAATGAGATCCACACAGACGGTACAAAATCAAGGGAGAGAAATAGAAAGGAAAGACATAAGAGAATGGCAGAGGAGTGGGTCCCGTCCAGACCTCGCCCGTCGCACCGGTCCCCTGGGTCTTCACCGGTACAGCCTGCCTTGACCTTCTCCGACGCACTTCCAGTTTCGCCCTGGCCGGCACGCTTCCTTGGCCTTTCCCCGGTACACCTTCAACATCCCAACCCAGCACGCCCCTTTTGAGCCTGCGCCGGCACACTTCAGCCCCCACCGCAGCCGGCACAGCCCTTTGAAGCCTTCCCCGGCACACCCTGTGCTTCCTAGCCCGACACACTCGGCCAAACCTTCGCCGGCACACTCCCGTTTCTCCACCCGGTACGCCCTGGCCATGCCCCTATCGGCACGCCCTTCCCAGCTGCTTCTCCAGTACACTCTCCCACCTCTCCCAGCTCTCGCCGGCACGCTCTCTATACCCTTCACCGGTACACCCTCCAGCGGCCCTCTCTCTCTCTCTCCGGGAAATATACATATATAATATATAATGATAATGATATTGGTAATAATAATAATAATAAATTAATTAATGAAAATAATGATAAATAAAGAAATCTGAATATATATAAGAAACAAACAAAAAATGTGAAATAGTGATAATAATAGTAGAAAAGGAGAAAATATAATAATAATAAACAAAAAAAAGAAATCATTCAGAACAAATGCATAAAGAAGAAATAAACAGCAAAGAGAAAGAGAAGAACATATAATTAAAATCCCAGATAAAAAATGCTAGGGCTCGCACTGTAGCCCCGTCTCTCCCTGTGACCCGGTGCAGAAGGAACAGTAATGTTGCCCTCGCAGACCGGGCCTGAGTCTTGGGATTTATCCCGACATGGCCAGGCCCCGACCTTACCTTGGGCCGACATTCCGATTAGACCGGACCCGCTCCTCAGGCCGGGTCCTTTCCAAGCCATTATTAAAATTGCCATGCGTCCGGCAGACATTTGAACGGGTTTACCTCGGCTTCCACCGCGTTTCCGTTACGGATCTTCGTCCGAACATGGAAAAGGTCCACGGGTGACTGACATGGCCCGTGGCTCATATCCCGACGCGGGTCCCTAGTGTGATTTATTCCTCCTTACCGCTGCGTAGTTAGTATTAATTCTTTTAGGCCGCAGGGCCCCTAATTTTGGTAATTAATCAAGGGTGTTCCCTGGTATGGGGGGTGGAAATGACGCCGTGACCTTTATGGCGCGGCGGGATCTGGTCCTGACACGAACCACACAATCGACTGACGGAGTCAGATCGAGCGTCACCCGTGGCTCTTCGGAGGCGGAATAAATGGTCACTTTGTGACTGGCACGCCCACGCACTCAACAAACCAATGACATTTCTTCTGAATAAAAAGTGCGTCCACAAGTCTGGCAGACCTGGTGGGACCGATCCACCCTTCATCTTTTTGCCGGAGCTAGGGGCCCTACGGCCCCCTTCTTGTAATACTAACTGTGCTATTTTTGTAAATGCAGGAAATCGCACTTTGATACCGCAGATGGCGACTACCTTCAGTCCCCAGCCCGTCAAAATCCATCTCGAGGGCGGCTATCTCGCCGTCCCCATCAACTTTGGGAATTTTCCCCCCGCGGTCGGCTTCCCAAACTTCCTCGGGGTGACCTTCGTCAACATTCTGGACGTCGAGGCGTCCGACAAGCCGAAGATCAATGCTCCCACCCAGGGGGCCACAGAAGCTGCTGCTGGCCGAGCTCTGGCCAAGGAAAACAACAACAGCCCCGCCTACACGCTGAGCTGCAATGTGCACCACGTGCACCAAGCCGCTGGTCCATCCCACCAAGGATCGGCATCCCACCAGAGGAGGCTCTGGAGGAACAACAACGCCGGCACTGTCCCGGGTCACCGCATATCCAGCTTTGGGAAATCCATGGCTGTCGGGACCATCCGAGTCCACCTGGATGGGCAGAAGTCCCAGGTGATTCCGGACCGCATTGTCCCGACCGTCCCAGTCCGTAACTCTTTCCAAGGGTTGGAGAAGCTGAAGGAGAAGGTGACGCCCGCCATCCCGGCCGCGGCTCCGAAGAATGCGCCGGCTCACAGGCTGGCCAAGCAGAAGCAAATATGGGTTCCCAAGGAGGCCCAGCCCACTGCACCGGCCTAGGCAGGACCTAGCTACACCCGCCCGAGGAGGGCCCAAAGAGATGAAAGGGTCGAGATGGTGACCCCGGTCTACCAGCCTGTATCTACTACACCGACACCGCCAGAAGATATCCGCCGCCAACACCATGGGCATCGACACCAAACTGCCCGCCTGAAGCCTGCGGATTACACTTCTAATGCTGCCATCCGTACGCAATTACCGGCTTCTTCCCCTGACCAGGAGTGGGAAGGGGTGGAGCAAGCCATGAGGAATTATCTCCGAGGCCCGGGGAGCACCCCTTCGGGCCGCCAGAGACTACTGGGGGCGATAGCCTCCGCCTTTCAAGAAGAAGAAACCCGACCTGTGCCCAGCGCAGAATCGAGGAACCGCTCTGAGGAGCCGCGTCAGTCCCCTCTGCGGGAGGAAGCGCAGCCCCGAGGATCGGTCTTCGATAGACTGGTGTTTCCAGGCAGGCCGTCGAGGAGGATGGCAAGAAGAAACAAAAACTGGAGAATTCACACATGCAACATGGCGGGAGTGTTTAGTTGGTATGGAGCTCTACCTATCGATCCCGAAGAGGTGGCCAGACTCGCCGCGAGACCCGGTCCTCTCACCAGAAGAGGAAGAGCGGTAGGCAAAGTAGCGCAGGCAGGCACTGAAGAGACCCCCTATGGAGAACCCTCCATGGCCCTGGCTGCCAATGTCATCACTACCGGGGGCACCAGCGGCGGGCCGTCTACATCATTGGAAGAGACGATGGCTGACGAAGCAGGGGGTTCTCCTAGTCTCCCCACGAATGACCCCGCAATGTTGTATATGGTACAGTAGTACCAGCGGGAGATCGAATTGTTGAAGAAGCAACTGAATGAGAGGAATGCACAACCCTCAACATCTGGGCAGACCGAGGCTTTGCTCGAAGCACCTGGGGGCAACGGGCAGTCTTCTGAAGCGTCTCCGCAGGGGCCAGCACCTTCGTTGACACCTGGCTATACTGGGGGCATGCCCCTGCGGTCGGTCTTGTCCTTCCAAGGGTCTCCTACGGCCCGACTCCGCCGCCGGTCTTGTCCTTCCAAGGGTCTCCTACGGCCCCGCAGGCGACAGTGTTGACTACCCCAAGGGCGCAGCCTGCCCACTTTTACCCAAATCCGGTCGACCCCGCAACGGTCAGCCAGTTGATGCTTGAACATATGATTGACATGAAGCTGGCAGAAAGGGATGACGGCGGTCAGACGCCATTTGATGTTTACCGAGTGCCATACCCGGCTCATTATGCGGCCAAGAAACTGCCGGTCGGCATCACCAAGCCACCGAAATTTGAGAAGTTCAACGGGCAAGAGTCTCCCAGGGAGCACATTGCCTATTATGTGAATGTTATGGGAGATTTGGCTACTGATGAGGCTTATCCCCTCAAATTCTTCGGCTCAACACTCACCGAGCTTGCTTTTGAGTGGTACTCGAGCCTACCCGCCGGGTCCATCATTGACTGGCCCGATATGCAGAAAAAGTTTAAAGAAAGATTTTATATTACTGAGCGGGAGGTCACCATGGCAGAGCTCTATGCCACGAGACAGAGGAATGATGAGTCGGCACTCGACTACATTAAAAGGTGGAGGAACCTTAGTACGAGGTGCAGGCGTTCCCCGCATCAAGAGGACGTAGTGCAGATCTGCAAATAGAACTTGAAGAAAGGAATCCTGGAAAGGATGATCGGCACTGAGGTCAAGACATTTGACTGCCTGAACAATATAGTGGCCGAGATTGAGGCATTCCTGCCCGGTACTCTTCCACTCCAGCCGCGTCAACCCAGAGAGCTAGGCAGGCCGAGAAAAAGCCAATTCCCCTAGAGGTGCATGCACTAGATTTCCAGACCTTTGAGAAACAAAAAAAAAATCTAAAGGGGCTGCCAACCCTCCTCCACCCAGAACCACAGAACGGCGGGAAGGTCCCTCGCTGAGGGAGAAAATGAGGAATAAGCTATACTCCTTCTCTCGAGACAAGTCCAGGCTCTTGTTTGAGTGGGCAACCAGCTACAATAAAATCACGTTGCCAGAACCAAAGAGGCCCGGCGACCTGAAAAAGAAGGATGACCCGCGCTTCTGCCTGTACCACCAGATGCTCGGGCACACCATCGAAGACTGCTACGTCTTCAAGGAAGTCATTGAATCCTTAATCAAGAATGGAGAACTGGACATGGGGGAGCACAGAGTAGACCCTCCACAGCCACATGAGCTGCCCAGCCTGGCTCCCACCGTCAACATGGTGTCATTGTACCAGGAGTTGCCTAAAGAATGGGCGGAGGCCAGCACGCGCGCCACCTATGAAGCTTTTGTCGGGGGACCAGCTCAAGACCAGGAGGGCTGGCAAGCCGTACCTAAGAAGAACAGAAGAAGATGGACCCTTCGGCTCACCCCAGAAGTTCATGTGAGGGGCGTGACGCCCCGGCCAGCACCGCCACCGGTGAACCCCGTCTGGCATGACACGGCCCCTCGTCTAGTCATGAGGCGGCCGACTCACAACAAAAAGAAGCACATCCCCATGCGGATGCACAAGGAAACCAGCCCGACGGTTGAAAGACTACATGCTATTATTGATGGGCTTGAAGACTATGAACAGCCCGAAATCCAACCCGTGGAACTAAAGGAGTATGTCCCCTGGGAGGAGTTTGAGTCACTCGAACTGGCCCCAGGAGCAGAAGCTGAGGCAGAAAAAGAACCTCCCCTGTGGGGTGAACTTCCCCAGGAGCAGCCACCGGCCATTGCAGAAAAGAAGAAAAAGAAGAGAAGGCCTAGGAATAAGAAGAAAAAGGAGGTCATCGTCACCTGCAACACCCTCTCGGCGCTGCTTGACACCGCTCTCTCCCTGGAAGAAAAAGAAGAAGAGCTGCCCCATGAGCCAACGGAGGTGAACCAGGCTGAATCATCTACTTCCCAACACGCCACCAGGTCGGGAAGGAAATGGGGATGCCCTCCTTAGGCTAACCATAACATCATGCTCAGGGGAGAGTAACCATACCAAGTCCCCCAGCCTAAGGTTCGAGGCACGGAGATCCCTCCTCCATCGGGTCTCTACCCCGAAGAACCCCAAAGCCGGGGCACTCCCTCATTCACTAAATTCCTGCTGGCCCGGAAAGAGAGGCAGGCCTGCCCCCAAGGGTCCCGGTCCATCAAAGAAGCAAGCAGCCTCCCGACTCCACCAGTGGTAACCCCTCCTCAGCCAGAGGAGGAATTTGACGGCATCCCAAACCTTGCCAAATTCATGCAAGAAAAGGAGGAAGCCCAGCAAGCCCCACAGGCTCAAGCAGCCGCAACAGAACTAGCAAAGGAGGCACCCTCTGATCTAGCACCCTAGGTCTAAGGTGGCGGCAGGCGTAGCAAGACCGAAGAGATGAAGCTATTCAAGGTGCGGGCTGCCGACCGAATAGTCAGACATCTCAAGAAAATCCCGACCCAGTTCACCGTCTGGGAGATGCTATCCTTAGATGAAGAAACACGGCAGGCCATTATTGCCGCACTCCAGGCACCAGCACACCTTGAAGCCTGCCTGGCGGAAGTGTCGCCTGAAGTGGCCGTGGCCTTCACAGAGGACGAAAAGCTTCTGCACATCTGCAGTCATAACAAGCCGCTCTACATAAAAGGGCAGTTGAATGGGCAGCCTATCAACAGGGTCCTGATCGCCCGGGAGCAGCAGTGAACATACTTCCCTACCGGGTGTACCAGAAGCACTACTTTGATGTACACCTGGTCGAGGTCACGAACGTCAAGATTGCTGGTTTCAACCAGAAATGTGAGGTACCCATGGGGGTCACAGAATTCAACCTAACCTTTAAGAACTTTACTACCAAGGTCCACTTCCACGTCACCAACTCCAACACCTCCTACAAGGCGTTGCTTGGCCGGCCTTGGCTACACCAGAATAAAGTGGTGCCTTCTACCCTGCACCAATGCATCAAGTACCCTTACGAGGGGAAGGAAGTCAGAATCTTCGCCGACCTCCACCCGTTCGAGGTGTTCGAGTGTCATTTGTCAGATATCAATCTGTACTTAGAAAAGGCGAAGCAGGCTCCTCAAGCCACTCAAGATAGAGGAAAGAAGAAGGTGGAGTCGGGTCGTTGGTTTCCTCCACCGCCCCCAGGCTATGTGGCTCCCCCACACGTACCATTCATTGCAGAAGCAGGAGGGGTATTTAAGGCGGCTCCCCTCCCCATCTATCCTACACCGGGGGCACCTCGCCTCAAAGACCTGCTGGAGGATGTTAGAGTCCCGCTAGGGATCATCAAACCCATAACAGAAATCGACTGCCAAGTAGCCGAGCAACTGAGAACTTTTGAGGTGCCTAACCCTGAAGGGCCACCCACTATCTTCTATGTGGCCGGGGAAAAGCTAGTCATAGGAGATGATGATTGCCGACTCTCTGACAAACTGCATGACCCGCACGTCCCTATCTTGGGACTTCCTCACATGACTGACCGGGCAGTCGGGATGGTTGGAAAATAAAGGATTCCCCTTTACCAACCCTCCAGTCGGAAGGAAATGTTCGAAAGGATTTGGAACCCACCGAACCTGGATCGTAGGCTGCTGTAAATCACCAAGCGCCCCGGTCTGGGCTTTTCAATAGAAGATTATTACGAAACTGACGTTATATCGGTTTCGGCCTTGTCCGGTGATGACCCCGCCGAAGCTACAGACCCGCGGGAAGCCCGTCGCGGTACATATCCCACGCCGCCGGCTGAGGAGGCGCAAGATGAAGAAGTGTTCCTTTGAAACCCTCTCCACCGCTATTGCACGAGTGATGTGGGACATGCGAGGGAAACACTGGACCGTGCACGGTTGAGAAATCGGCAGTGAGTCTCGGGTATCGGCTTTCCGCGTGTACTCGGATCGAGTCACGGGACGGGTCACTCACTCTCATTCTCTCACAGCGGTGATAATAATATGTCGGACTAAGAATCCTAACACTCATAGGGGCATATACAAATAGATATGAGTAAAGCAAATGCCAAAGAGAGGAGCGGAAATGATACCTCCACGCTCCGAGCGTGGGGAAGACGACCCCGGCCAATTACGGTAACTCCCGGTACAATGGTAATAACTTAATTACAACAGTGAATTTTATTGCCCACTCCACGCAAGAGGTAAAGGGCTACAAGTGGGGCCCGGGAGGACCGACCCTAGGTTGACGGGCTGCAAGTTGAACGGGCGTTCGGGGCGAACTCGGCCTACTAGTCTGACTCGGTCCTGCGCCGACTCGGTTCTGACTCGCTGGACAGCAAGCCTTGGCCTCCAAAGGAACATCGCCTTCCTGAGATCTTCTGAAGGCGCCGCTTGGCTGGGATGATGGCCGGACATCCCTAAACGACTCCCAGAAGGGGCGGTTCCAGAAGTTGACTTTTGATATTTCTTTGTGAATTTCTCCCGGACAGCTATTTCGGACCTGCACAGAGAACATATTTGCGCGCCTCGGCGGAAAGAATTATTTCTCTCAGATCCGGAATCAGATTGAGGTGAAACTAGTGGCGTTGGAAAGAGGACTTCCAGATCTACAACATATATTATTTTCCCGTCGATCCGGAAAAGGGATTAGAAATGAGAATCTCTGTAAACTATGGGTTTTCCTGTGGATCTGGTTACAGACTATCAGGACAGAAAGGGATTTTCCTAGAGATGATTGTTGACCGGTGGGTAGGAGAATTTTGTGGGTGCTGAGAATATTAATGGTGGAAGGTGTAGATGTTAGGAACACCTGAGAATTTTTATGGATTTTCTAAAATTTGATAAGGGGGTGGGAAAAATACGAAAAGGGAACATTGTCCCGCAGATCTACAAACAAGCAGATTACTGAGGGGAATAGCAAAAATATTGGGAAAATACCAAATGAAGGCCAAATGGCACGAAATTTGAACTGGAGATTAGGGGAGACAGGGAGAACGAACCATGAAAATTGGGGCTCTATCAGACAACAAGAAAAAAAGATAAAATTCTGGAGTTGAGGTTCTGTCCTGATTTGGATAGAACTCTGACGTAGCGGCGGTGACGATGCGATGGCGACTCGATGGCTGCGACGGCGGCGGTGCTGAGCTTCACACTCAGGGAGGTGGTGGTGGAGAGGCTTCACACCTCTAAAATCTGAGCTCTCACAGCTCTAGAGGGGGAGAGAGGGGCGCCCTTGGGCTGTGAGCAACAAATGAATTTTCTTCTCATTAATTGCTAAGTAAATCATAAAATATAAGGTATATATAGAAAGTGTAAAAAGACCTAAACTAACCTCAGATCTAAATTAGGGGAGGGGTAAAAGGGGGAGTTCACATTTAATTCCCCATGTGTTTTGACTCAATTAAAATAAAAATACAAAACCTATTAAACAAATATAAATGGGGATGGCATCTTGGACTTTAAGGGTTGGAATATTGGACTTTTTAATCCAATTATCCCCTTGAATGGTCAAGCCATCTAGAAGCCCACCTTGGACCTTTGACTGACCCCACATGGGCTCTAAGGCTTAGTTGGACCAATGGGGAAGGGGATGAGGGGCCCCCGCTAGACCAACGGGACTTTTACACAAAAACCCAAACATCCTTAGGGAATGACAAATTGGCTTATAAAGCCTTACAATTGCAAACCTACTTCCCATGGATATAAATGTCAACTAAAAGGACACAAATACAAAAATAAAAGTTAGTGCTCGGTGTAGATTCCCATCAATTCTCCGGGTGGGAAGAACTCGACCCCATCGAGTAAGGGGTGTGGCTGCTCAAGTAGCTCCTGCGGATCCATCACCGAACCTGGAAGCACGGAGTACGCTCCACTTTATGTAATCGACAGCTGCTCATCTCGTATAGATTCGATATGCACTCGCTGCTGGGGAATGAGGCTAGAGGTGGACACTCCGGGGTGTTGTCACTCTTAAATGAGGGAGGCGGCTCAAAGACTCACTAGGAATCACCGCTGGGTCCTTATATGTGACTAGATCCGAGATAGAGAATGGTCGAGCCAATCCCACATGCCGACAAGTCTCGCACTCGAAAGGGACTGACAACGCGAGCGTACAAAAGACCGGCTCGACTCGATGCATGCAGACCCACTATGCACTCCTAATATGCTGAATACATGCATGTATAGACACACAAGACCCTAGACAAGCTTACTGTTAGTCCGACCCGTACATGTGTGACGGCGGACCAGGACACCCGAATGTGTTCCATGCATGCATTTGACGTAACCGGAGGTTGACGTCATGGGGAACTCCTAGACACCCTACGATGCACCAATCATGGACATTGGGCTTGGATGTGGGAGGGCTATGAGAACCTAATTCACCTTCTTCCTTACACCGATGAATGGACTCCGTGCGGAGTATAGGTGGACTAGCCTGCGGGGTAGGGGTGTGATAGGCGGCTTCCCTAATGAGGTGGAATGGATAAGGTGGGTCACTAGGGAAGGGATCGAAGGGATCAAAGAAGGTATGACCCCTTGAATTGGGCTCCCATAAGTCATGGTCCCACATTTGGAAATCTTGAAGGTGTAGATGGTCACCGTCATCCATGAAGGGAGATGGGATGGTGATCTTATATAGGAGGTATGGTTCCTCCTTCGGGCAAAAAGGTATGAAGGTTGGCTCGGTCGGCAAGGGAAGGAGTAGAAGGACCTCCGTAGTGACAAGACCCACGGTGTATACGGAGGTAATGGACCCTAAGGATGGGTGTGTGAAGCTACGACATGTAGGTCGGTCGAAGCCTAGCGCCAACAAGTGCGTAAACATCAATTGCTGGTCTAACCATTTAAGAAGGTCATCCAATGTATCCACATAGTGACTAGACCGGAAAGTGGTGTGAAATGAGTTGCTTGGCACTAGAGGTAGGGTGGGGTCCATGGATGGGAAGGGAGGTGGGACCTAGCCATTATTGAGCTAGCTAAGTAGTGGCTTGGCGATGAAAAACGTTCCCGTTAGAAACACGGGTGGCTCGGGCTGAGGTGGGTCCAAATGAGATGGCTCCGAATAAAGATGTGAGGGTGGCAGTAAAGGAGCTCTCATGGGCGAGGAAGGCATGTCCTCCCAGAGGGGAAGTGGTCCTTGGGACCCCGTAGGTGGGGCCGGGTTGGGGCTATGGGCTATGGCCTCCCTAGGCTCGAGTATGGCTACCTCCTGCCTCGGAGGTGGGCAAGGGGAGACCAACGACTCAAAATAAGCGCACCTCCTATCCACCCGTTCCGAAATCATTTTCACATGTTCGACAATGGTATGGGTTATGTTGTGCCCCTGTGATCATTTGAGTCTTCTTGTGGTTTGGGTCATTCGACATCGTCTTGTGGTCATTTGAGTTATTGGATATTCTTGGTTTTGATAATAGCTAAACACTATAAGTCATTATTGTTTTAACTCTCATATGACTGACATACGTGATGTTTTGTTCACGACAGATATGCCAATGAATTGCCAAGGAATGAAGTGGAGATGGCAAATGTGAAAGCTCAATGTTGCGCCCTCGAACGCGGATCGACCTGCGCAGTCAGGTCGCGGGGATCGACCTGCCCGGTCAGGTCGCGGGGGTCAAGGGGGCAGTGCCCCCTTCCACCCCCGGAACAAAATTCTTATTATAGGAGCGATATAATCAACAGAAATCTTCAAGACTGTCAAGGGTGATGCCACAGACATGAACGGGCTGCTAAATGAGTCAAGCGATGGAGCTAAAACAGTTAACGGACCGACCCGGGAAAGCCCGGGGTCTGCCCAGCTGGCGGTCGACCGCCCCAGCCAGCAACCCCTAGATTGCAACTCTTTCAGTAGCGGTCGACCGCCAGCCCAGTAGCGATTGACCGGAATTTCCAGGAACCGCCCGTTTGCAGGTTTCTCAGTAGCGGTCGACCGCCAGAAGCTGCAGGTCGACCGCCAGCCCCGAGCCTTGAATGTTGACTTTGTTTTCCACTTCGAGAAGAGCCCCTTTCCTTTTATTTTTTTAACCCCAAAGTCACCCAATCTTCCATAGATTGTGGATCTGGTCTGGGGGATGTCTAAGGACCATTCAAAGGTTATAAAACACATGCAAGAGGGTTAGAAACCCTAGTTGATCATTTGTGAATCCAAGGGAGATCAAAGGAGGCTACAAGGGTGAGAGGAGTTCGAGTACTGTAGCCGTGAACAGTACTCCGGGAAGAAGTTCTTCATCAAATCCTCAAGTGATTCAAGCTACTTGAAGAGGAGATCAAGCCCAAGCCAAGAGAAGATAAAGCTGCATCCTTCATCCTCTTCATCATCTCAAGGGTGATCTAAACTGCATCCTCAAACCTCTTCATCAACTCAAGATGATCAAAAGGAAGATCCAAGCTACATCCATAATCTTCCTCATCAACTAGAAGAGATTCAAGGAAGATCATCTCTCAAGGAAGAAGACACCATCGAAGCATCAGATTCAAGCTCCTGCAACTCAGACAAGATCTTTCTACTTTGAGCATATTCTATATCTTATTTGAGTGATTTCATATTTTTTCTCTTTTCATTTCTTTCAAACAATTGAAACTGAAGACCGTCCCTACCGGTGGTTAGTATGAAGGCAATCAGAAGTTGTCCGATCTGCAGTGTTGACGTCCCTACTGGTGGTTAGTAGGAAGACAATCGGTGGTCTTTCCGATTTGTGGTTCAGTGCGTGGCACTAGTGGAGCCTCACCGGATTTGGTGAGGGTGGACGTAGGACTAGGGATTCAGTCCGAACCACCTTAAAATCCTTTGTGTTGTGGTTTGTTTATGTGATTGCTTCGTTCTAGATGCATGCTTAGGTTCAATCTCTATATTGCATAATCATCTTGCTAAGCAAATCGTTGTGTCCTTCGTTAAGTTAGTTATGTTTCGCTGCAATTTATTTTATCTAGCTATATAGAGGGTTGCATTGTAAAAAGAGGGGCAGATCTATTCACCCCTCCCCTCTAGATCCGATGTACACTACTCAACAGGTTGGAGTAGGGGTATCGCTGTGGACTCGCCCGTAATCAACCGGCCTAGGCTTGGGTCGGGGCTCATCTAAGTGCGGGGCTCCTTGCCTCTGATTATGACCCACTTGGTTGGAAGTGAGTTGGTGGGGTCGGCTGGAGGTGTGACCCATAGGGTTGGAAGTAAATGGGTGGGACGTGTTGGAAGGGACCGGATGGGGAAGGTAGACCCTCCTAAGCTCTCTCTTCATGTCCCACCATGATTCGATGGGCCATTGCCTCCTAACCTCTCTCAAGCCTTCGATCTCTCTCCACTTTTTGGCCGCCTCGTGGAGAAGTCTCTCCTTTGCAAAATAGAATTGCCCGGCTTCGGACATGGTATAACAATCAAAGTATGTGTCCATGGCGGCCTCCCACTTGAGGTAGTCGCCCGGGTCATTGGAGCCATAAAAATATGAGGCTTCGGGCCTACGGAAGTGGAGAGGATGGTTGCCAAGTCCATGGGTGGGTCAACGGTCATATCGCCTGGGTGACCGAGATTCCATTAGAAATGGGGAACTACAAGACGGACATGCTGGCACTTGGACAAGACACTAGACACGACTATGCAAGGTTGGAATGCACTAACTAATGCACACTAAGGACCTTAGACTTAAACCACGATCCGATACCTGGCGGAGTCCGGGGATCCGAAGATCCTCTTACGCGAGTGAATCACCTCCCCGATAGACGTAACCTAACGGTCGGGCGACACCTTTTTATATACCGAATAATGGTATGCAAATGTGACACCTAGACTTAGACACTTTGTTTTTCTGTTTCGGACTTAGACACAAAGAATACCCTAACTCAACTGGCGCTCTGATACCAAATTGATGCGGATGGACACGCGACCTGAGACTCTAGATCGTGATCATCCCTATGCGAGGGAAACGCTGGACCGTGCACGGTTGAGAAACCGGCAGTGAGTCTCGGGTATCGACTTTCCGTGTGTACTCAAATCGAGTCACGGGACGGGTCACTCACTCCCGTTCTCTCGCAGCGGTGATAACAATATATCGGGCGAAGAATCCTAACACTCGCAGCAGCATATACAAATAGATACGAGTAAAGCAAATGCCAAAGAGAGGAGCGGAAACGATACCTCCACGCTCCGGGCGTGGGGAAGATGACCCCGGCCAGTTACGGTAACTCCCGGTACAATGGTAATTACTTAATTACAACAGTGAATTTTATTGCCCACTCTACGCAGGGAGGTAAAGGGCTACAAGTGGGGCCCGGGAGGACCGACCCTAGGTTGATGGGCAGCAAGCTGAACGGGCGTTCGGGGCGAACTCGGCCTGCTGGTCCGACTCGGTCCTGCACCGACTTGGTGCTGCGTCGACTCGGTTCTGACTCGCTGGACAGCAAGCCTTGGCCTCCAAAGGAACGTCACCTTCCTGAGATCTTCTGAAGGCGCCGCTTGGCTGGGACGATGGCAGGACGTCCCTGAACGACTCCCTGAAGGGGCGGTTCCAGAAGTTGACTTTTGGTATTTGTTTGTGAATTTCTCCCGAACTGCTATTTCGGACTTGCACAAGGAACATATTTGCGCGCCTCGGCGGAAAGAATTAATTCTCTCAGATCCAAAATCAGATCGAGGTGAAACCAGTGGCGTTGGAAAGAGGACTTACAAATCTACAACATATATTATTTTCCTGTCGATCCAAAGAATAGATTAGAAATGAGAATCTCTGCAAACTACGAGTTTTGCTATGGATCTGGTTACAGACTATCAGGACAAAAATGGATTTGCCCGAAGATGATTGTTGACCGGTGGGTAGGGTAATTTTGTGGGTGCTGCAAAAATTACTGCTGGAAGGGGTGGATGTTAAGAACACCTGAGAATTTTTATGGATTTTTTGAACTTTGATAAGGGGGTGGCAAAAATACGAAAAGGGAACATTATCCCGCAGATCTGCAAACAAGCAGATTAGGGGAGGCAGGGAGAACGAACTATAAAAATTGGGGCTCAATCAGAAAATAAAAAAAATAGATAAAATTCCAGAGTTGAGGTTCTATCCTGATTTGGACAGAACTTCGACGTAGCGGCGGTGGCGATGCGATGGCGGCGGCGGCGGCAGTGCTGAGCTTCACACTCAGGGAGGTGGTGGTGGAGAGCCTTCACACCTCTGAAATCTGAGCTCTCACAGCTCTAGAGGGGGAGAGAGGGGCGCCCTTGGGCTGTGAGCAACAAATGAATTTTCTTCTCATTAATTGCTAAGTAAATCACAAAATACAAGGTATATATAGAAAGTGTAAAAAGACCTAAGCTAATCTCGGATCTAAATTAGGGGAGGGGTAAAAGGGAGAGTTCACATTTAATTCCCCATGTGTTTTGACTCAATTAAAATAAAAATACAAACCTATTAAAAAAATATAAATGGGGATGGCATCTTGGACTTTAAGGGTTGAAATATTGGACTTTTTAATCCAATTGTCCCCTTGAATGGTCAAGCCATCTAGAAGCCCACCTTGGACCTTTGACAGACCCCACATGGGCCCTAAGGCTTAGGTGGACAAATGGGGAAGGAGATGAGGGGCCCCCGCTGGACCTACGGGACTTTTACACTAAAACCCAAACATCCTTGGGGAATGACAAATTGGCTTATAAAGCCTTACAATTGCAAATCAACTTCCCATGGATATAAATGTAAACTAAAAGGACACAAATACAAAAATAAAAGTTAGTGCCCGGTGTAGATTCCCATCAACGAGGAAGACTCCCCCCTCTTCTGAAGGGTCGACCTCAAGGGATCATACCCCCAGTGTGCCCTCACCCCAGCCTGTCGGTGAAGCCAAAAGCAGAGGCACGGGCCGTACTTCAGGTCCTCCCCGATACGATCCCATCTTGTTCGCTCTGTATCACAGGCAACAATTGGAGATCAAGACGTTGAAGGCTCGACTGGTCGAATTAACGACACTCGTGTTCGAGCTGCTCAAAGGCTCTTTCCGCCCACGAGACGAAGGCACATCCCGGTCCCGGAACACCAGTCCCGGTACCTCTATTCATTCAAAGAGGGAGCCAGGGAACTTAGCTGGTTCTCCCGCCAGGTGACCGATCAGGCAAGGCTTTACACTACAAGAGAAGTTGCGGAAGCCCTACTCCATTCCAAGGGAAAAGACTCGAGGGATCTTCGACTGGGCTTGTCACTACGGCAAAGTCTCCCTCCCGAAGTCCAGGAGGCCGCAAGATACCCGGAGAAGGGGCGACCCTCTGTTCTGTCCCTATCACCAGATATTGGGTCACCCAATTGAAGACTGCTACGTCTTCAAAGATATTGCTCAGGACCTGATCAACAGGGACGAGTCCAGAATGGGAGATTATGTGGTAGCCCCGCCACGTCCTCATGTGACAGGCAGCTCCAGGAGGGGAATTTACACAATATCAATCCAGCACCAGGAGCCTGAGGATGGAGTGGAAGTTGAACAACCCCAGCCATCATTGGCGGAGCGGCCCCAAGCATGGTCGGCAACCACCTGGGCCCCCGTCGAAGCTATCTATGATGATTATTCAGAAGATCCCGGAACGGCCCCTGTTGTGCCCCTGTGGTTTTGATGATAGCAAACACTATAAGTCACCATATGCATGTGTGCATGAAAGATCTTGTTGATTCATTTAAGTGCATTCATATGTGTTCATGTATTTGTGAATGTGTGCTTGTGAATGACATTCCATTATATACACTGTGTGCACACATTATATCTGTTTGTCATCTGGTTGATGCATTCATGTAACAGAGTCAGCACGATTGCAGTGAGCATACAGTCAGTACACTGCATGCAGAGTCTGCACTGCACACTGGTTGATAGCTTCTTCGTGAATTCACAAGTCTATACATCCATGCATCATCTCTCTCAGCATAGTATGGACAGTAGTGGGTCGACCCCCCAGATTCGCATGTCTATACATCGTCTGTTCATCGTCACATGTGCATCACTTAGCAAGTCTATACATCAGTCAGCATTGCCTCTTGCTCGTAGAGTCTATACACTGTCTGTGCTTCACGCTTTGTTCAAGTGTATACACTATGTTGCATATTGAACGTAAAGTCTATACATCGTCCAGAGTCTTGTTGCATTGTGTGCCAAAGTCTATACACTGCCAGCATACAAGTTCAAAGTCTCTGCATTGAAGTCTGTACATTGGTCATGTCTGTACAGAGTCTTTTGCATTCTTTCATATCAAGTCTAGACATTGTGCATTCCTTCATATGAAGTCTATACACTGCATTGTCAAGTCTTCACATCGGTTTCCAAGACTGTACATCGCTTGGCGTTCACCAAGTCTATACATCGCTTGGCGCTCACCAAGTCTGTACATCGCCTTCAAGCTTTCCAAGTCTGTACAACCCAAGTCTGTACATCCACCGTCCCATGCAGTGTCTCATCCAAAGTCTATACATTCACTTGTAGGCAAAGTCTGCACATTGGCAGCACTGTGCAAGTCTATACATTGCCTTTGGGCATCCAAGTCTATACATTGGCAGCGTGTCTGTGTTTCAAGCCATTCGTCAAGTCTATACACTCCCAGTCTTTACCTACGTTCTGAACTCCAAATCTATACATTGGTAAAGTCTGCACATTGTTCCTTGAAGCTGTTCAAGTCTATACATTATCCTGTACCTTTCAAGCCATTCATCAAGTCTGTACATTGTCCCCGTGTTCACTTGCTTTAAAGTCTATACATCGTGGGGCTTCGAGTCTTCAAAGTCTGTACATCTTCAAGGGCCAAGTCTATACATCGTTTGCTTAACTCCAGCCTTTGCATCGTTAAGTCTATACAGTGGCATTTGCATTGAAGTCTATACACTGTTCTTCACAGCAAGTCTGTACATGGTCTTGGCATGTGCATTCATAAAGTCTACACATCCGTCACACTCCAGCCTTTGCATTGCAAGTCTATACATTGTGTCTGCATCGCATTCAATGCAAGTCTATACACTGGTGTCCTCTGCTGCAGGGACAGCAAGTCTGTACATTGAGTCTCATGCATGTAAACATCAAGTCCATACACTCGCCTGTTTCATGTCTATACATTCGGTTGTTCCATGCTTTCCCAACAAGTCTATACATTGTCGTTGGTGGCATGTCTGAACACTCATCGCCAATGTATATACTTTCTCATATGCATTCAGAACTTCACGCCATCAAGTCTGTACACTGCATCGTTTGTTCATGCACTGTCTCAACAAGTCTATACACCCGCTAGTGTGCATATGCATAGTCTCACATTGCCTCATGCATTACCCTCAGCAAAGTCCATACATGGTCAGGCAGCCTGCACAGCAAGTATATACATCCTTTGCCAGCTTGCTTTAGCCAAGTCTATACATCGACTGGCAGTCTTCAGCAAAGTCTGAACATTGCATCATTGTGCATGCAATGTTTTCATCAAGCCTATACACTGCATCATATGCATTCTACAGCATGTGTTATCAAGTCTATACACTTGTCCTCCTTCACACGACTAACTCTATACATCTATTATCTTGCCTGCTGAATAAAGTCTGTACACTGACTTCAGCTGATATTGTCTTCGACTGATTATCTAACAGGACTGCTGGACGAGGGAATTAAGACTGGCACGTGATCCGAGGTTGGCACCTAGCACGTGACCCGAGGATGAAGAGGGCACAAGCCCAGCACACGCCCTAGTTGCTGCAGCTATAAATGTGAAGCTTCTTCTCCTGAAGAAGACAGATCGAAAAAAAAAAGGGGAGAGTGATCGTGCAGAGCAGATCGAGACTGTGATAAAAAGAAGAAAGCAACAGAGAGTGAAAGCAGCAGAGAGCAGAAGAAGAAGAAGAAAGAAGAAGAGTGAGCCTGAGCAGAAGAAGAGATCGAGCAAGAGAGATCGATTGTGAGTTGAGAAGAAGAAGAAGAGAAGTAGCAGAAGAAGCTCCTACTTGACCGTGGATCAGATCCAGGCCAGTCAGCTCCATTGAGAGCCACATTGTGCATTTGAGTTTCCAGCTTTCTGTTTGCTATGTTATTTTTGTTTCTTGTTTTTCCTTTTGTTTCTCTGATTACCTTTGTTCTTCTGATTCTCTGGATAGAGGTCGGGTTCCTCCTGTGGACTCAGGAGAAGGGAGACCTTGTGTCTTCGGTTTGCAAGTGGCTGGGAGTCACTTGTGGGTTCCCTCCTGGTCTGGAGGAAGAGGGGAGGTTGTTCCCCTGGTCAAGCTGTTTGGCAGCAAGTGTTTTACAGACTGAGTCTGCGGTTCTAGCTTGTGCTAGTGGAAGCCTCACTCCGGTTTGGAGTGAGGGGTGGACGTAGGTCTGTGGACCGAACCACCTAAAAAATCTACTGTGCAGTGGTTGTTTGATTTCGTGGTTACTTCCGCTAGATGAATGTTTTAGGCGCACTACATATTTGCTCAATTGTTTAAGCCATCTGTGTTTTAATTCCGCAATATTGTTTGAGCGAAAAGTTTTTAAGGGTGGGATTCATTCACCCCCCCTCTGAACCCATCGCACTGATCCTATCAATTGGTATCAGAGCGGTGTCTGCATAGAAGGTCCAGCGACCTGCAGATCTGATCCTGCAGTCTTAGGTGCTATTTTGCTTTTGGTGCATCAATATTCCTGTTGCATTAAATCTGATCTGTTCCATGGGTGATCCACCAGTTTTCAACGGCTCCAATTTTAATGTATGGTTTGTCAGTCTGAAAAATTATGCTATATCAGTTAATCCTGATCTGTGGAAGTTAATTTCACACGGTCCTCATAAATTACCAAAGAAAAAGTCCAAATAGACTGATAGTCACAGATCAATGTATGAAGAGAATCAGATAGCTATGAATCTAATGAAGGTAGCTACTGATAAGGCTTTACATTCCTGCTTTCATGATTGCAGTTCTGCTAAGGACATTTTGGATGTGCTGAAGCTAGCTCACAGGATAGATGAGGACAGCTGCATGATGGCCAACAGAAGTAATCAAAGTGGCAGCGATCAAGGCAGCAATTAGAATGAAGATGATAATGATGAGGAGGTAAACCCTTTTGAGAACTATACCTTAGATGATTGGGAGAATTCATATGCTGAATTATTAGAGTCTCATGAACAGTTAAGAAAACAATACAAAAAATTGAAGAAGAATAGTAGGTCAGACAGTTTTAATTCTAATTGTAAAAATTGTGCTGAACTGAAAACTGTTCATGATGCTTGTATGTCTGATATTCAAATGTTGAAGAAACAAATTTCATTGCTGAAAAATGAGAATCAAGATCATGTAAAAGAAATCTCTGAACTTGAGAAGAAGCTTAGCCTAACTTGTCATGATTCTGTTCAGAGTAAAGAATTGATGAAAAAATTCGAAAGTGTGAACTCAGATTTAGACAAGCTGAAGTCTGAAAAAGATTCCCTCAGAAAATTCTCCAAAGAAAATGAAGAAAAATTAGAGAAACTTAAACGAGAGAATGATTTGCTGATTGAGAAACTTGAAGCCATAAAATCTGTAAACATGGAGTTACAGAAAAAGGATGAAAAACAGCAAAGAGAAATGAAGGAATTTGAAAATAGAAGAAAGCAAGAAGTCAATTCCGAAGATCAGCTTCTAATAAATGAATTGGTTCAAAATGATAAGCTTAAAGAAGAAGTTAAAAAATTAAAATTGTTAAACAGTGGCATGTCTGAAAGACTTCTCACATTGGAGAAAGGGAAAATGACCTCTACAAATGAAACTGAAAAAGTAGAAGATCTGAGAAAGGAGATCGAAGAATATAAAATAGCCAACAAGGTTTTGAATGAAGCTGTCAATTACAGTGAACAAGAGACTGCCAGTTACGAGTTACACATTACCTCTCTCGAAAATGAAATTCAAGATTTGAAGAGTTCTCTGTCTAAGTTTGTTGATGGGCAAGAAAACCTAGACAAGCTACTAGGTGTAAGAGTCAATGTCAGGAAGGAAGGGTTGGACTATAATAATCTAAATAAAAAGGCTTTTCAGAACAAAGTAATGACATCATTTGTAAATGCTTCAAATGTAGCCACAACATCAAAAGGTAAATAGCCCATTGTTCAGAAAATACTGGGAACAAAGGTTAATTGTAAGAAAGAGGGACTGGGTTACAATCCAGTCATGAGGAAGGTTGATGGAACCAACCTGAAAACTATTTTTGTTAAATCTTCTGAACAGGAAAAGCCTTCAACCTCGTCTACACCTCAGTACAAGGCTAAGAAAATAGACAAACATGATAAAAATCAGAAAAGGACTGGAAAACAGAAAATAAATAAAAAGGTTCATCAGTGCATGTTGATCACAGTCCTCACACACACTCACATGCATCTAAAAAGAAAATGATCTGTCATTACTGTCATAGATTCGGTCATTTGATGCATGAGTGTAAATTGATGGAGAAGGATGATATGAATACTAGGAGATTTCATGACAAAAATCCTTCACCTTAGAAAAAGAAAACTGAATGTCTGCACTATGGCAAACTAGGACACATCATTACACAATGCTGGTTTGTAAATGGTAAGAAAATATCTCTTTCACATCATGCTAAATACCCTGCAAACCATAATGATGTTGATAGGAATAAATTTGCTGTAAATAGAAAATATTCTGCATGTTTCAACTGTGGAAAGACAGGCCACAGGGCCATTGAATGCTGGCTGAATGCTGGTAGGAGAAATTCTAATTCATGCTTTCACTGTGGCAAGATGGGCCACATTGTAGCCCAATGTTGGCATGCTCAGGGAAGGAAGTCTAACTATAAATCTGGTAGATTCCCTGCAAATAGAAAGTTATTTGATAAACCTGAATTTGTCTTTAACAGGAAGTCTGTTGCATGCTCTAACTGTTGGAAGCCAGGCCATCTGGCTAGAGAGTGCTGGTCACCTATTAAGAGAAGAAATCACTCTTCTCATTTTGAATATGAAAAGTCTGGCTACAAAGCTATAAATTGCTGGCCAAATGATAACAAAGGACATAACCTTCATGCAAACAACAGAAACTCTAATTCTCATACACATAGATTTCATGATCATGCTAATGTGTACAATGAGAATAAAAATTCTGTTTCATGTCGTTATTGTGGTGGCTTTGGTCATTCAATGAATAAATTACTATTTGATGAAATCTGATGACCTTCATGCACAAATATTGTTGAGAAAACCTGCTAGGAATGTCACTTTTAATTCAGGACCCAAGACCTCTTGGGTACCTGTTTGTGCAAAATGAACATTGTTTTGCAGGTGTGCCTTGGGACTGAGAAAACAAGAGGGGTAATAAACCAAGGCATTCAAGAATGAAAAACCCCAGGTCTACAGTTTTCAGGTCAGTTACGTGAACTCTCTTTAAACCTTACCATCTGAAATTTCTGGTTTAGATGTTTACATAATCTATTAAGCATACATAGCTGCATGTGTTATCTGTACAACTCTGTTTGAATCTTCTTCTTGCATAATGAAATTCATTGCATATCTGGTTTGATGTGTTCTTGCATATTTGTCATCTTTTGAACACTATGAGTATTCATGTCTCTCAATGCTCATATGAATTGGATGTTTAGATATTGAAATGAGAATAAACGTGCAACTTCTAAAAATCTGAACTGCATATGAATGTGGTTTGAAATTTGTCTGTTGCATAGCTCACTGAAAATCTAGATTGTTTATAGGACTGCATGTTGAATTATCATGATTGACCACTATGGTATATCAAATAGTAAGCTACTAAAAGGCAGGAAAATATGTCTGGAGGTTCTTACTGTGTGTGAGATGGTCTTTTAGACCAGGTTCTCCGCCTAGTACCATGGGTCATATTGCTTGATAGGGCAGTCTGAATGTGCATGAGTCTCAAAGACATATGTTCAGTTCTCATGGCAAACATTACATGTTTTAAGGGGTAGTTAATTGCATGTCTTTGCATAGCGTTCAATGTTGAGTCTTTGCATGACTTTGCATACATATAGTTAAGTGCATTTCATTACATTGAAATTGCCAAAAAGATTGACTGAATGCATATTGTCAGGGGGAGTCAATGCATTGCATGCAGATTGTCAAATGCATACACTTGTCAGAATTCATTGCATTTGTTGACAAACCTTGATCATATTCTGAAAACACTGGGCTTCAAAATCTCTTTTATCATTTGGTATCAGAATTCTATCAGTCTTTCATGAAGATTTCAATGGGGCTATCTCGATCATAAATCTGAAAACACTTGAACTAGGAATCTTATACGATTTTATGAATGTCTGAAATAACTCAGGTGGTTTAAGTTTAATGTATTAATTGAGTTTGACTTTAAAATCTCTTTAAAAAATATCTGAATCTTGGTTAATAAACTTTAACCATCTGTTTCATGCTGTGTCTTGTAAAATCTTCTGAAATCTGTATTATTGAATACATGGATTTATTTGGTTAAGTACATGAAATTATTATTGATTTGAAGCAAATGAATTTTTTTGAAATATCTAAAGGGTAAATTCTGTCAGAGCAATGACTTTGGTCACTGAGAAACACATGTCCAAAGGACTGTGTCATGAGGAGCCTTAGTTAACTCTGCTTAAGAATGAGTGTTAATCAGGCAGAGCACTGGCATGCACACTGAGAAATACATCTCACTCATCAGGAAATGAGTTGAGATATGTCATGAGGTGTAAATGTTACCTCTATTTATATAAAACATGACTGTTAGTTACACTAAGTGCTTAGGGATATTGGCGTCTGATCAACGTATATCCTCTAGTTATAAGGTGTACACTGAACTAGAGTGCTCGTAAAAATTTGTAGCATGAAAATTTGTTGAATAAATTGTAATATTTGAATATTGATGCAAAAATCAAATTGCTACAATCCTAGACAAAATCACATGACTTCATAATTGCTTGATCTCAATACTAGTGCATGTAATTCCGAAAGAAGTTAATAAATTTGATTGTGCAAGAGAAAGGGAGATTAATCAAGATATATATATGAAGGCTTGGTTCATTGTTATTAAACCGTGGCTTTAGATATAAATACAGAATTTTATTGACAAACTTAGCATACATCATGTTTAAACCCTGCTGATCAATAAAGTTCATTCATAAGCCCTTATAATGGAAGACTTTGAAAAATTATGTTTTGGATTTATGAGATTGATATCTCCTTGAAAATCTTGTTGAATTTCTTATGATTGCAGCCTATTTGAAATTCTTTTCCTCATTGTCCTTGATTCATCATGACCTGAACTTATCCTTGATTGCCCCTATGGTCTCCTTCTCATTCATTTCATAAGGTTCCATTTATTGAGGGGGAGCTTCATTGTTATATGAATCATGCAGCATGGAAATTCTTAAAAAGGGGGAGAATTGTCTTGCATTCATACATTTAGGGGGAGCTCTTGCATTTCTTGTTCTATCTGCATCTCTGCATTCATAACTCTCACATGATTTTTTTTCAAAGGGGGAGAAATTGGTTTGAGTCACATTGCTCTTTGGGGAAGAATGTGCTTTCATGTAGTTAAAGGGAAAAATGTCATATAAAACGTTTCATACCTGCTTCATTTTCCTCTCTCTAACTAATGTCTTTTTGCTGAAGTCAAAGGGGGAGAATGTTTTTGACTTGTGAGTGTGACTCATAGTGTTGCCATCATCAAAAAGGGGGAGATTGTTGTGCCCCTGTGGTTTTGACGATAGCAAACACTATAAGTCACCATATGCATGTGTGCATGAAAGATCTTGTTGATTCATTTAAGTGCATTCATATGTGTTCATGTATTTGTGAATGTGTGCTTATGAATGACATTCCTTTATATACACTGTGTGCACACATTATATCTGTCTGTCATCTGGTTGATGCATTCATGTAACAGAGTCAGCACGATTGCAGTGAGCATACAGTCAGTACACTGCATGCAGAGTCTGCACTGCACACTGGTTGATAGCTTCTTCGTGAATTCACAAGTCTATACATCCATGCATCATCTCTCTCAGCATAGTATGGACAGTAGTGGGTCGACCCCCCAGATTCGCATGTCTATACATCATCTGTTCATCGTCACATGTGCATCACTTAGCAAGTCTATACATCAGTTAGCATTGCCTCTTGCTCGTAGAGTCTATACACTGTCTGTGCTTCACGCTTTGTTCAAGTGTATACACTATGTTGCATATTGAACGTAAAGTCTATACATCGTCCAGAGTCTTGTTGCATTGTGTGCCAAAGTCTATACACTGCCAGCATACAAGTTCAAAGTCTCTGCATTGAAGTCTGTACATTGGTCATGTCTGTACAGAGTCTTTTGCATTCCTTCATATCAAGTCTAGACATTGTGCATTCCTTCATATGAAGTCTATACACTGCATTGTCAAGTCTTCACATCGGTTTCCAAGACTGTACATCGCTTGGAGTTCACCAAGTCTATACATCGCTTGGCACTCACCAAGTCTGTACATCGCCTTCAAGCTTTCCAAGTCTGTACAGCCCAAGTCTGTACATCCACCGTCCCATGCAGTGTCTCATCCAAAGTCTATACATTCACTTGTAGGCAAAGTCTACACATTGGCAACACTGTGCAAGTCTATATATTGTCTTTGGGCATCCAAGTCTATACATTGGCAGCGTGTCTATGTTTCAAGCCATTCGTCAAGTCTATACACTCCCAGTCTTTACATATGTTCTGAACTCCAAGTCTATACATTGGTAAAGTCTGCACATTGTGCCTTGAAGCTGTTCAAGTCTATACATTATCATGTACCTTTCAAGCCATTCATCAAGTCTGTACATTATCCCCGTGTTCACTTGCTTTAAAGTCTATACATCGTGGGGCTTCGAGTCTTCAAAGTCTGTACATCTTCAAGGGCCAAGTCTATACATCGTTTGCTTAACTCCAGCCTTTGCATCGTTAAGTCTATACAGTGGCATTTGCATTGAAGTCTATACACTGTTCTTCACAGCAAGTCTGTACATGGTCTTGGCATGTGCATTCATAAAGTCTACACATCCGTCACACTCCAGCCTTTGCATTGCAAGTCTATACATTGTGTCTGCATCGCATTCAATGCAAGTCTATACACTGGTGTCGTCTGCTGCAGGGACAGCAAGTCTGTACATTGAGTTCTCATGCATGTAAACATCAAGTCCATACACTCGCCTGTTTCATGTCTATACATTCGGTTGTTCCATGCTTTCCCAACAAGTCTATACATTGTCGTTGGTGGCATGTCTGAACACTCATCGCCAATGTATATACTTTCTCATATGCATTCAGAACTTCACGCCATCAAGTCTGTACACTGCATCGTTTGTTCATGCACTGTCTCAACAAGTCTATACACCCGCTAGTGTGCATATGCATAGTCTCACATTGCCTCATGCATTACCCTCAGCAAAGTCCATACATGGTCAGGCAGCCTGCACAGCAAGTATATACATCCTCTGCCAGCTTGCTTCAGCCAAGTCTATACATCGACTGGCAGTCTTCAGCAAAGTCTGAACATTGCATCATTGTGCATGCATTATTTTCATCAAGCCTATACACTGCATCATATGCATTCTACAGCATATGTTATCAAGTTTGTACACTTGTCCTCCTTCACACGACTAACTCTATACATCCATTGTCTTGCCTACTGAATAAAGTCTGTACACTGACTTCAGCTGATATTGTCTTCGACTGATTATCTAACAGGACTGCTGGACGAGGGAATTAAGGCTGGCACGTGATCCGAGGTTGGCACCTGGCACGTGACCAGAGGACGAAGAGGGCACAAGCCCAGCACACGCCCTAGTTGCTGCAGCTATAAATGCGAAGCTTCTTCTCTTGAAGAAAAAAGATCGAAAAAAAAAGGGGAGAGTGATCGTGCAGAGCAGATCGAGACTATGATAAAAAGAAGAAAGCAGCAGAGAGCAGAAGAAGAAGAAAGAAGAAGAGTGAGCCTGAGCAGAAGAAGAGATCGAGCAAGAGAGATCGATTGTGAGTTGAGAAGAAGAAAAAGAGAAAGAGAGAGCATGAGTTGAGAAGAAGAAGAAGAGAAGTAGCAGAAGAAGCTCCTACTGGACCGTGGATCAGATCCAGGCCAGTCAGCTCCATTGAGAGCCACATTGTGCATTTGAGTTTCCAGCTTTCTGTTTGCTGTGTTATTTTTGTTTCTTGTTTTTCCTTTTGTTTCTCTGATTACCTTTGTTCTTTCGATTCTCTGGATAGAGGTCGGGTTCCTCCTGTGGACTCAGGAGAAGGGAGACCTTGTGTCTTCGGTTTGCAAGTGGCTGGGAGTCACTTGTGGGTTCCCTCCTGGTCTGGAGGAAGAGAGACCTAGTCTCTGGTTCCAAGTGGCTGGGAGTCACTTGGTGTGTCCCTCCGGTCTGGAGGAAGAGGGGAGGTTGTTCCCCTGGTCAAGCTGTTTGGCAGCAAGTGTTTTGCAGACTGAGTCTGCGGTTCTAGCTTGTGCTAGTGGAAGCCTCACTCCGGTTTGGAGTGAGGGGTGGACGTAGGTCTGTGGACCGAACCACCTAAAAAATCTACTGTGCAGTGGTTGTTTGATTTCGTGGTTACTTCCGCTAGATGAATGTTTTAGGCGCGCTACATATTTGCTCAATTGTTTAAGCCATCTGTGTTTTAATTCCGCAATATTGTTTGAGCGAAAAGTTTTTAAGGGTGGGATTCATTCACCCCCCCTCTGAACCCATCGCACCGATCCTATCAGCCCCATGCCCCTCCGCGTCGGGAAGCCCCTCGGGCTCATCAACTCCAACCCAAGAGGGTTGTGAAGTGAATGCGACATCCGTACCCAGCGAGGCGGAACGACAGGAGGCCTATGGCATCCTCGAACCCGAAGACGGTGAAGATCAAGACTTTGTCGACCTACTGCCAGCAACGTCAAAAATTGAAGATGGCGGCCAGGCCACCGTCGACGAACTCATCGAAGTCAACCTCGGCACATAAAGTGACCCCTGGCCGATCTTCCTGAGTGCCTTTGTACCTCCTCAGGAAAGGGACCAGTATGTGAAGCTGCTGTAAGAATTTCGGGACTACTTTGCCTGGAATTATAAGGAAATGCCTGGCCTCTGCCCCGACATAACTCAGCACATTTTGGCTATTGATCCCAAGATGGAGCCGGTAAAGCAGTCTCCCCGGCGCATGAGACCGGAACTGATAAACCATATCTGCAAGAAAGTTGACAAGCTCATAGATGTCGATTTTGTAGCAGAGAACCAGTATACTACCTGGCTGGCCAACATCATGCCGGTGAAGAAGAAGAATGGACAGATCAGGATCTGCGTGGACTTCCGCGACCTGAATAAAGCTTACCCGAAGAATGACTTCCCGGTGCCCATGACCAAAGTGATGATTGATGCAACCACTAGCCACGAGGCCCTGTCTTTTATGGACGGATCATCCGGCTATAACCAAATATGGATAGCCAACCACGACCAGATTCACACAGCCTTCAGGTCGCCCAAGGGGATATTCCACTATAAGAGGATGCCCTTCGACCTCAAGAATGTCGGCGCCACATACCAGCGGGCGATGACCAAGATATTCGATGAGTTGCTGTATAGTAAGGTCGAATGCTACATTGATGATCTGGTCGTCAAGACCAAGGAAAGGGGCGATCATCTGAGTGACCTCAGGGTCATCTTCCAGAGGCTCCGATAGTATGGGCTGAAAATGAACCCAATGAAGTGCGCCTTCGGTGTCTCCAGTGGGAAGTTCCTCGGCTTTGTTGTCCGGCATAGAGGGATTGAGATTGACCCTTTCAAAATAAAAGCCATCCAGGAGCTGCCTCTTCCGAAGAGCCTAGGGGAGTTGAGGTCTCTGTAGGGTCAGCTAGCTTATATCCGCAGGTTCATCTCCAACTTGTCGGGACGCTGCCAACCCTTTCACAAACTGATGATGAAGAATGCACCCTTTAACTGGGGTCACGAATGCCAGCACGCATTCGACCAGCTGAAAGATTACTTGAAAACCCCGCCGGTCCTGGGGGCACCTGTCAAAGGCAGACCACTCATTCTTTACATAGCGGCTACCGAATATTCACTGGGGGCAATGCTTGCCCAGAATAACGATGAGGGGAAGGAACAGGCTCTCTATTACCTTAGCCGAAGATTGGTGGGAGCGGAAGCCAAGTACACTCCGATTGAGAAGGTCTGCCTTGCCTTGGTCTTCGCAGTCAAGAAGCTGAGACACTACATGATGTCCCATGAAGTGAGTCTAATATCCAGAGCTGATCCTATCAAGCATATTCTCTCCCAGCCAGTCCCGAAGGACATCTTGGCAAGTGGGCTGTACTGCTGATGGAGTTTGACATCACCTACGTGCCGCAGAAGGCCATTAAGGGGCAAGCCGTCGCGGACTTCTTCGCAGCACACCCTGTGCCCGAAGACTCCCTGTTGGCCGAAGAGCTACCTGAAGATGAAACACTGGAGGTGGACCAGGTCCAACAAGCCGTCTGGCAACTGCACTTTGACGGGGCCTCAAGAACAGAAATGACCCCATCCGGACGTACCAAGGTATGGGCCGGAGCCGACATCGTCCTCAAATCTCCAGATGGGGAAGTAGTACACACTTCATGTTGTATGAGATTGAAATGCTACAAGTATTTGGCGATTCACTACTAGTCGTCAAGCAAGTCCAGGGGTAGTTTGATGTCTGAAAACCTGAGTTGTTCCCTTATCATACTAAGGCAAAGGGGCTCATGGAACGGCTCTACCTTCTTGAAATAGGCCACGTCGCCAGAGGAGAGAATGTACAGGTCGACGCCTTGGCAAGTTGGCAAGCTCACTAGCAGTGCCCCCAGATGGATCACTCAATATCCAAGTCGTAAATCAGCGTCAGGTGCCCAGCATGATAGAAGAAGAACAAGAAGAAGAAGAACTGGAGGTCGCTGCAGCAGAAGCAGTCGGCCTACCCGACTGGAGAGACCCTCTAATGCAGTGGTTCAAATACCAGCGATTGCCCAAGCAGAGGGAAGAGAAGATTAAGCTAGTCAGAACCAAGGGCTCTTACGAGCTCCGAAATGGAATATTATTCTGAATTGTGGCCGACGCCAAACAGAAGCTACTCCTCCGATGCCTGTCCATTGAAGAGGCCTGGAGGGTTATGAAGGAGGTCCATGCTGGGACAGTTGGTGCGCACTAGGCGGGACCAAAAATGAAGATTAAAATAAAGAAGCTCGGCTACTACTGGCCGGCAATGTTCGACGATTGCTGCAAGTATGCTAAGTCATGCCAGAAGTGCCAGGAACATGCCACTATACCCAGAAGGCCGCCCGTGCCGCTCCATCCAACAATGCCGAGTTGGCCATTTGCCCAATGGGGAACAGACGTCGTGGGTCCCTTACCTGCGTCATCTGCCGGCTGCAAGTACATTTTGGCGGCGACTGATTATTCTCCCGTTGGGCAGAGGCTGTCGCCCTAAGGAAGGTCACCGGGGAGATCGTCGTCAGATTTGTCCGCCACAACATCATATTCCGGTTCGGCACCCCCGACCAAATTATCTCAGACAACGACAGTCACTTCCATAATCAGAAGGTCTATCGGCTGGCGGAGAAGTACAAAATTGACTGGAGGACATCGACTCCTTACAACTCACAGGCTAATGGTCTGGCTGAAGCTTTTAACAAAACACTCTGCACTCTCCTGGCCAAAATTGTTAGCTCTAACAAAAGGGACTGGGAAGAGAAGATGTACGAGGCGCTGTCGGCGTACCAGACCGTATACAAGACCCCAACAGGCTGCTCGCCTTTCTCCCTAGTATACGGCTCAGAGGCAATAGTCCCCATCGAACTGGAGATACCTTCCCCCAGGGTCACCATCTAACACGAGCTAGTCCATAAAGGGCAGACCAATGTCGAGCGAAGGCTCGAAGAGCTCTCCAGTTTGGAGGGAAAACGGCTTCAGGCCCAACAGAACATTCAGGTCTACCAGGCCCGAGTAGCGCGTGCCTTCGACAAGCTTGTCAAGGATCGCGAATTCAAGAAAGGTGACCTTGTTATGGTCAAGAGAAGAGACGTCATGGCCGCCAACCCCAAGGGCAAGCTGAATAAAAATTGGCTCGGACCCTACGTAGTCCAAAAGGTCTACGAGGGCGGAGCCTATGTAATTGTCAACCACCGCGGGGAAGTTCAATTCTCGCCTCTTAATGGGAGACACTTGAGATTGTATCACGCTCCACTGCCTCCGTTCGGTGAATAATATTATCCTTCACCCTATTTTGGGTGGATTTGCATGATTGTTGTCCGAATGGTTTGGTCACTATTCATGTTTTCTAAAGAAGAAGGGAGAAAAGAGGAAAAAAAGAGAAAAAAAGAGGAAGAAAGAGAAAATGCTTACGATAAGAAAAGAGAAAAAGAAAAAAAAAGAGAAGAGGAGAAGAAAAAGAGAGAAGAAAAGAAACAATATGGAAGAAAAAAAGAGAGAAAAGGAGAACAAAAAAAAAGAAGGAAAAAGGGGAGACGGTCCCCCATTTTGAATCATGGCCTCGTGTCGGCAGGGGTATCAAGAATCAAATAAATCGTGCCGGCTCTGCCACCCTATTGGCACCGATGAATTGTCCCTTTGACTTGGACCTCCCGCCCGGGTCGTTGATTAAATAAACTCTTCTCTCCGTCCCTTCGGACGGTGAATATCCCTTTGACTTGGACCTCCCGTCCGGGTCATTGATCAAACAAACTCTTCTCTCTGTCCCTTCGGGTGGTGAATATCCCTTTGACTTGGACCTCCCGTCCGGGTCATTGATCAAACAAACTCTTCTCTCCGTCCCTTCGGGCGGTGAATATCCCTTTGATTTGGACCTCCTGTCCAGGTCATTGATCAAACAAAATCTTCTCTCCGTCCCTTCGGGTGGTGATTATACCTTTGATTTGGACCTCCTGTCCAGGTCACTGATTAAACAAACTCTTCTCTCCGTCCCTTCAGGCGGTGAATATCCCTTTGACTTGGACCTCCTGTCCAGGTCATTGATTAAACAAGCTCTTCTCTCCGTCCCCCTCGGGCGATGAATATCCCTTTGACTTGGACCTCCCATCCGGGTCATTGATTAAACAAACTCTTCTCTCCTCCCCTTCGGGCAGTGAATATCCCTTTGACTTGGACCTCCCGTCCAGGTCATTGATTAAACAAGCTCTTCTCTCCGTCCCTTCGGGCGATGATTATCCCTTTGACTTGGACCTCCCGTCCAGGTCATTGATTAACCAAACTCTTCTCTCCATCCCTTCGGGCGGTGAATATCCCTTTGACTTGGACCTCCCCTCTAGGTCATTGGGTAAACGAACTCCCTTTCGCCGTCCCTTCGGGTGACGAATAACCCAATCTCTGACCCAGGCTCCCCGCCTGAGGCTAGTGTGCAGTTCCAACGCCGTGGCGAGACCGATAGTCCGCCCGTTCTACATGGTGGAGTGGTCCCCTCGTCCTTCTTTTGGAAGGACGAGCACTCTCCTGTGCACTAACGTGGATCCCTACCTGGTTCTCCCGGAGCGGACCGCCGTGAAGACTTACACTCTGCCGACATGTTCCGACACTACGAAAATATAGAAGAAAAAGAGAGAAGGAAAAAAAAGAAGAAGAGAAAAAAATGTATATATATATAAAAAAGAGGAGAAGAGAAGAGATCCCTCGGGGTGAATGCCACGCGCACTGAGAGGACATCCGAAATAGTGGTGTTCTATTCCATTCAGAGGAGATTGAATTACATGTGCTTCGGGGCTTGCCCCTGTGTTACATTTCAAAAAAGGAGAGAAGAAAGGAAAAGAAAAGAAGAGAAAAGAGCAGGGGAGAGCGGCGCTCAGCCGACGCCCCAGAAGATGTCCCCAAGAGGGAGGATCCCGACACAAGGGAAGTTTGCCATATCGCGCAGTCGGCCCCTCTGTTCCTCGAGGCGGGTGAGCTCGGTCTCTACAGACGCCGTCTTGGCCCGGGCAATGGCAAGTGCCTCTCTCTCCCTCTCGACGGTCGATTTGGCCCTAGCAAGATCGGACCTGGCTACGGCAAGGTAGCCTTCCAGCTTCGCGATCCTGTTCTTAAGGGCACGGACATCGCTGTGGCCTTCCTCCAGGGCCTTCCTGTGCGGCTCTTCGTTGCTGCACCGCGCCTCCAGGATTTGCAAATATTCATCCGCCTGGGCATCGAGAGCGACGCGCTCGCCGAGAGCCTTGGTCTCGAGGTACTCACGGCGTTTGACATACTTTAACAGCAACAGAACTCGCCGTGACCACTCCCCCAGTGGGCAGCCTAACACCTCAAGCGCACCGGTCAGCTACGTCACTATGCTATGTACCTCTCGGTACAACAGGGAGAGGTCGGCAAAAATCATCATCCGTAACGTCAATAGCATCTGCCGGACCGTCACGTCTGATGTAGTGTGGCTAACTGAGGGCACAACTGAGGGATTGAATTCTACGATGCTGTCTACCGCCGCCCATAAATCTGCATCTACCGCGGCCGAAGAAGATGGAAGAGTAAAAGTCAAGTCGCCTGGCCATCGTAGTTCGGTATACGGCTCCTGGCCAGCCACCACTAGGGGAATGGGTGAGATCACCGCCGATTCGCTCGGCGCTGCCATTGTTCGGCGTTGTTCCACCTCCTCTTTCTCTGCCTGGCCCATCTCCGTCCCCACTTCACGAGACGGGAGTGCAAGCGCCGCCGCTTCGGCCAAAGGAGGGGCTTCGAGCAAAGCTGGGCCCGAAGTCATCACCGATAGACCTCTCTTTTACGTCTGAGACCCCTCCAAGTGCGCGAGAAGTCCCGCGAATATCTTCTTCAAGAGTGGGTCCTCCACCTGAGCCGGGATCTTCGGGAGAGGCGGAAGAGGAACCATAAGTCGGGGCTTCGCTCCCGCCTGCACAAGCGCCGCAAAGATCTCCGCCCCCGAGCCCAAGACCGAGGTCAGCCTCTCCATCGCTAGCAGACCGATGATCGGCCTCCGTTTGGTGACGGCCTTACGGGCACGGACAGATGCCTTCCGTGGTTCTGGCATTACCTGACCATGTGAAGCAAGGTTAGCCATCCGCTACCTAGGATGAATCGTCCAAGGACGAAAAGGCAAGGAGGAGTCGTGAAGCCCACGTGCTCACCTCGGCCACCGGGACTATGCTGCCTTCGAGCGCGATCTCTCCCTCCTCCAAAGGCTCGTCCGTCGGTCCGGAAGCACTCGAAGCCCCCGCGGCCGCCTCCTGCCGCATGTCCTCGAATAAATATGCCAGCTTACCCAAGCCCGCATCGACTCCTGCCGGGCGGTCGGCCGATGTGTTCGGGGCATCTCCCTCCACGGCTTCCGACTGGATTTGTCCCTGAAAATCAATAAATAGCAGGGATAAGGTCAGTGGGTGACCATGAAGGAAGTCCTGCACGAAAAAGCTCACACTTACAATGGTCTTCTCCACTAAACTTAAAGAGCTGGCCAATAGAGGGGCCCTTAGAATCAGCTCGGGAGGTCTGGACGCCTCATGAATGTGCGGTATGGGCAGATCGGGTCCCTCTCCGGACGCCACCTCTTCGTGGGGGTGCCTTCTTCTTCTATGGGGAGCGGGTAATTGATGAGCTCCAGACGGTCACTCCCTATATGGCAGAGGTCCCTCATGGTCTTCTTAAAGTCATCCCTTGCCATCGGAGGTAGCTTGACTTGCAGTGCCAGCCTGGCCTCTCGAGCTTCCCGGTGCGCGGCGAGATACACAGCCACCTCCTTGTCTTTGCCATTTCTCAACCGAAGTATGTGCTCCGGGTCAATGTCAAGCAAGGGCACCGATTGCTTGCTCAGAAATTTTCTCTCTGCCCCGTCCCAGCAATCGGTCTTGGATAACCGATAGAAGGCCGTCCGGGTGATCCACCATTTTACATACTCCGGGGTCACCCGGGGAATACGGCCGGGGGCTGGCACCCGGAAGGTCGCGGAGTCCGCCCGATGGAAGAAGTCCCACCAGGTTCTGGCATGCTCGGCGGTCGAACTCCCTCGGAGGCTTTGCATGGGCAGGCCGAATTATGCTCTGTAGATAGGGATATGCTGATCATATCCGAAGTTTCGACCGAAACGGAAGGGGTAGTATGGTTCTAGCAGCAGATTATCCCCCTTCCTGAACGCCAGCACGCTCGGGTGAATAGATAACGCCCAGTCCCTAAGCTCGGGCTCCAACAGCGGGCGGACCACATTCTCCTGGCTGATGGGGTGGATGTACTTCTCCACCTGATCATCTTTGCACTCCCTTTTATTGTTCACCAGGTGGCTCGAATGTGCGGCCAACGTCCAGAAGTGAATGGTGCCGACCGGGTCCCGTGGGACCATTGTCAACCGGCCCTGAATGTCATATAGCCACTGGGAGGTAGAGCCTGGCTCCGCGCTAGAAAACTCCAGCATCCGCGGTACCAGCCCCCAGTCTTGAAGAGTGCGAGGGGTGAACTCCAGGAACAGCGAGCAAACCCACGCATTGAAGAAATGCAACGGGCACACGTACCGGGCCTGCCTCGGGAACTGATGGGTGCCGATGTCCCCCAGCACCTTGTATATCAGGCAAAGAGCAGCCGGGCACAGGGACAACTTGATCCCCCACGCCATTTGACACGCCGGGTAGATTGCGTCCGGCCGAAAAACTGTCTCGTCCCCGTACAGCATGGCAAATGAGCATAGCCAGTACGTTAGGTATGCGGCACAATGCGTTAGCGGGTTGACCCCCATCGGATTGGGGCCACTCCGGCGTCCTCTGGAGGGGATCTTCATGTCAGTCTTAGACTTGGCGCGCTTCTTACGAGCAACGGCAGTGCAGTCGCATGGAAAGTCTTCATATTGCTTTAGCCCGTCATAAAAATATTACAGCCACAGGGTCATGCGGACCCTCTTCCTATCTCCACGGGGAGGCTGCTTCCCACCATGCACCAGCTGATATAACTCCCGGTACGCCTTCATGAGGTACCGGTATGAATATCAAGAGAATAATAGCCGTCCCCGTTGGTTTCATCTTTGATCAGGTCGGGGAGGCAGACCTCTTCATAAGGCTCCCCGTTAATGGGTAAGCCGCTCAGTTGACTGAGGCTCCACAAATCCAGTGAAGTCTCACCTTCCGCCGTGTAGAAGGTGTTGGTCTCTGCACTGAAGACTTCTAGCATGCCGCAACAGAGGCCTCTGGGGATGGGGTAGCCATAGCGGGAGGCGTAGACACTGTGATAAACGCCAGCCCAGACCAGTATTGGGGCGTAATTGAATAGCACGTACTCTGTAAATTCTACGGCCCCTTCCCTGAAACTCTGAGCGTCCTGAAGCTTCAGCTCCCCGAACCAGCCCAGCGCCAGTTCATGCTTGAATCTGATGGCCAGGTAGTCTAGCAGAAATGGCTCTTCTCTGTACCCCCACTTTAGCGGGGCCAAGAACAAACCAAACGAGGTTGCTCGCCCTGGACCCGCCCAGCAGCCATGTCCCACTTCGCCGGGGTGAATTGAGGTGCTCTCACCAACCTGTCCTCAGTTGGCAGCACGGCCTCGAGCCCCAATACGGGCTTCCATTCCCGGGCTTCCCCCACCAAGTACATCGGGATGCTTCTGGGGACGTTGTACAACAAGCTGTCTCGGGACTGCAGAATAGCATGCTCGACGTCCTTCACGGCTCGTAGCTCCCGCCTCTCCCGGGAGAGGAAGTACTTCAGAAATCGGATGAGGTGCTTGTCTTTTGGGAAGTCTTTCCGATATTCGCCGGTTCGATCAAAAGTGAAACGGTTCTCGACCCGGGAAAGCCAGGGATAGTCCATTGTCTCAATCTCAGAGTCCGAGGACTCAGCCAGCACCGCTATTTCCGCATGCTCCCGGTCCAGATCCTCCACGTTGAGCCAAGTGACAGTTGGCATCAGAGGTGGAGGGACACGTCCAGCACCGGTAGTAGTGGGAGCAGAAGAACCGCTTGGGGCAGCCATTTACCTGCAAGATGTAACAAATGAAAGATCAGAACGAGCCACAGGCAAAGAGAAATGAAAACTATGAGGGGGCTCCACTATGAGTAAAAAGAAGGGATTTTTGTATGAAAACCATTGTTAGAGGTGAATTTACAAAAAAAAACATTCCTAAAAATGCATTAGCAGACATATCATTGGGTCAATTCAAATAGTGCATAAATGCCATTTAAGCGTGGTTTTCTTGCAAGTTATTGGTAAAAAGAAGTGATATGCGTGTAAATAAATATGGAATTTTTGCACAATTCAGATTTACATAGTGATATACCTGCTAATGTATTTCTAAGAAAGGTTTTTTTGTAAATTCACCTCTAACAATGGTTTTCATGCAAAAAACCCTAAAAAGAATAAGACTCCATTAATTTCTGACAAATATAGGTAGAATTTCCTCTAAGTCAGAGGCATAAGGGGATGACACGGGTGCATGTCCACACGGAGGGACGGCCCAAACAAAGTCACGGTGGGCCCCGAGAGGCAACACCGGAAGTCCTCCGGTTGAAGAAACCTTCTTCACCCCTCTCAACCGCTCTTCGCCGGTACACCCATACGGGTCTTCGCCGGCACACCCTGAGTAGTCTTCGCCGGCACGCCTTGTGGCGGCCTTCCCCGGCATGCCCCAGGCAGGCCTTTTCCGCACTCCAGACACCGGCACACCCCGAGCTTTGCCCGGCACACTTGATGCTCACTCCCCAGCACAGCCTTGGCAAGCCCTACTAGGTGCCACAAACACAAAAACAGAAAACGAGTGAAAATGGAGATGAAAATGATGAATGAAAATGATGGGGGAATGAAGACTATAAGGGGACTCTGCTACAACTGAAACGAACGAGACTCCGTCAATTTCTGACGAAATTTTGACAGAGTTTCCCCTAGGCCCAAGGCGTAAGGGGAAAACACGGGTGCGCGTCCACAAGGAGTGACGGCCCCAACAAAGTTACGGTGGGCCCCGAGGGGCAACACCGGAAGTCCTCCATCAGAAGTCTTCCCCTCCCTTCACCGGTACACCACCTGAAACTGCTCCCCGGCATGCTCACGGGGGTCCTTCCACAGCACGGCCCACGGGGTCCTTCCTGTTGTATATATATTTCGGTGTTTTTGATGATAACAAAACCAAGGACATATGGTTGCTCACATGCTTGGAACTAATAACCTAAGTGATTTTCATAAGCTTTCAAGGTCGGAACTCTTCATGTTTTTGCTTAAGGTTTTAGCATTCCAAATGGTTTTCTAAGAACTTGAATGAACTTGAAATAACTTTTAACCGATCATTCAATTCATGCCTCGATCATATGGATACACTTTTCTGGGCTAAACTCTTCATTTTTCAGGTTTTTGACAGTCCGGTCGACCTCCAGCATCACCCCGGTCGACCTAGAATAACAGAATGGAATTTTCTACAGGCTGTCTCAGTGGCGGTCGACCATCTCGGTCTACCGGATTTCCCAGGGACCGGCCTCATGCAGGTTCCTCAGTGGCGGTCGACCGCCAGCCCCTGCAGGTCGATCGCCAGCCCCGAGCTGCCCAATATTGTTGACTTTTTGTCACTTCGAGGGAAGCCTTTCCACTTGGTATTGTTTAATACCTAAGCACTCAAACCCTCCAGAAATTGTGGATCTGGTCTGGGGGGAGTCCATGGACCATTCAAAGCCTATAAAACTTATACAAGAAGGTTAAGAAAACCCTAATGCTCAAGGTGGATCAAAGAGCCTATCAAAGAGGAAGAGAAGGAAGCTAGCACTGTAGACGGGAACAGTGATCCGAGAGGAGTTCTTCATCCTTCTTCATCCTTCTTCATCTATTCAAGTGAAGATCAATCTAAGGGATCAAGCTGCATCCAAAGCATTCTTCATCCACTAAGGGGGAGCAAATCAAGATTCTTCTCTTGTGTTCTAAATTCATATTTTCTCTTGAGCTTCATTTGTGGTTCTTGTAATCATTAAACTTTTCAGTGTGTGTGGATCTTCCTAGATCCGTGTGTGTGTGGTTGTGTGTTCAATCCGTTGTAGTTGTGTGTGTGTTAAGGTGTTCTTGCACCTTCGCGGAAGCTCTCTTTCCCAGTGTGTGTGTGTGTGTGCGTCTGATCTTGTAACACTTTACAAGATAGTGTGTGGATCCTCACTGTCGGTGAGGGGTGGACGTAGGTTCCTGTTGTGGCATCCGAACCACCTTAAAATTGCTGTCTCATTGTGGTTTGCTCCTTATCTCCTATCCCCTTTCTGTGCACCCTTGTGGATCCAGTTATTTTGAAACCGTTAGATCTAGAATTTTTGTCCCCCCTTTCTCATAAATCCTTCGGTATATCAAAAGCTGGATTCGGACTGACAAGGTTACTCTCGCTAGAAAGATAACAGCTTGCGTGAGTGAATCTACAGATTTGTTGAGTATGCCTAGTACCAAGGGTTATTACAGTGTTGTTTTGATAAATCTAGTTTTTCCTGATCTTGTTTTCCTGTGTCCTCACGTAATCATAAAATTGTTTTTATTTCGGTAAAGAATTTGTTATCACCCAATTCACCCCCCTCTTGGGTGCCATTTAATCTCAGGACTTCAATTGGTATCAGGGCTAAGGCTCTTTCTTTCACAGATCCATCGATCTAGAGTAAGATCCGGTTAAATGGCAAACAAGGGTATGATACCTGAGGGTCACTCCATCAACCATCCTCCCTTCTTTGACGGTTCAAACTACTCGTACTGGAAAAATAGAATGCATGTGTTTCTGAGGGCTCAAGAGTATGAGGTTTGGAGAGTTGTGGACAAGGGCCCTCATAAACTCGGGGCTGATAAAGAAAAATGGACACGCGAGGAAATTAAGAAATGCACTGCTAATTTCAATGCCATGAATATTATGCAATGTGCGATACACCCTAATGAATTCTCTCGTGTTTCTATGTGCAGCTCAGCCAAAGAAATGTGGGACAAGCTGTGACTCATATACGAGGGAAATTCAGAGGTCAAGGAAACCAAGGCAAATCTCCTAGTCACTGACTATGAGCTATTTAAGATGAAACCTGAAGAAACCATCTCCGAGATGTTTGCAAGGTTAACAGAGATCACAAATGGTCTCAAAAGTCTCGGGAAGGAATACTCAAATTCTGACCTTGTGAGGAAGGTGTTAAGGTCCCTACCGTTGGCTTGGCACACAAAGGCCACGGTAATTGAAGACTCAAAGAACCTGTCAACTCTCACCTTGGACGAACTCATAGGGTCACTCATGACCTATGAGATAAATATAAAGAGGACAGTTGATGAAGACATCAAGAAGAAGAAGGTCATTGGATTGAAAGCTCATCACTCCGATGACGAATTTCAAGAAGGTGAATCAAGTGACGGAAGCAATGAAGAGGAAGAATTGGCGATGATAACTCGCCAAGTGAGGAAATTTCTAAGGAAGAAGAGAAACTTTCAGGGAAACTTCAGAAAGGAGCAAAGAAGGCCCACGCAAACCAAAGGTGAATCAAGCAAGCCAAGTAGCATCATATGCTACGAATGCAAGAAGCCTGGACACATGAGAGGTGAATGTCCGGATCTGAAAAAGAAATTCAAGAAGGAGAACTTCAAGAAACCCAAAGCCATGGTCGCCACTTGGAGTGACGAAGAAGATGAACCATCTGATGAAGAAATCCAAGAACTCGTTGAAAGCTTGTGCCTCATGGCACATGAAGATGAATCTACGGAGGTAAACTCTGACCCTGATTTCATCTCCAATGAACAATGGGAATCTGAATATGAAAAGTTGTACATGAAATACAAGAAAATTAGATCTGAAAATAAAACTCTCAAAAAGAAACTTGATGACTTGTCACATGAAGACATCTTTGTCAAATTTGAGAAACTGGAACAAGAATGGTTTGAGGCTACGGAAGAAAAAGAAAATCTATTACAAACAATTTTAGACTGTGATAAAACCAAAGGGGAATTATCTTGCAAAGTAGTTGAAATGGAGAAAGCATGTGAAAAGATCAAAATTGAAGAATGAATTCTGAAATCTACAAACTCAGAACTTGAAGAAAAGATTGTGACTCTAGAAAAAGAAGTGGTTGATCTCCAGTCTACATTGTCAAGATTTGTTAAGGGCAAGTAAAATCTAGATAACTTGTTGGGAATCAAAATCAATTTTCAAAAGAAGGTCTTGGATACACCCCCCAAAATAATAAATCGTTTGAGCATAAGATCACCACATCGATAAAAACCATGCTTCATGTTCCAAAGCTGAACCAAAACATGTTCAACTCAAACCACGACAGTTTCAAAGAAAATTTGCACCTGTTAATTGTTATCATTGTGGTAGATTTGGCCATGTTATTGTGAATTGCTGGTTTAGATAAAATCCACCAAGAAATCATGCTTTTTGGACCAAGAAGAGATATACCAAGAATTGGACTAACTCTTACGGACCCAAACTAGCTTGGGTACCAAAAACAATTGCATGAGAATTTTTCTTCTTGCAGATATGTCTTGAAGCCAGGGGGAGCAAATGGTACTTGGATAGCGGCTGTTCAAGGCATATGACAGGGGATAAGGAAGTGTTCTCTACACTGCAAGACAAGGATGGAGGTTCAGTTGTCTTTGGAGGTCAAGACAAAGGTAAAATCATTGGGATTGGCAACATTAGTAAGAATTCTGAAATTCTTATTGAAGATGTGCTTTTGGTGAAAGGTCTGAATCATAATTTGCTAAGCATAAGCCAATTGTGTGATAAGGGTTTCAAAGTTGTTTTTGATAAAACTCACTGCATTGTCTTGAACAAAAACACAAATGAGATCAAATTTCTTGGAAAAAGGAATAACAATGTCTATACTGTGGATATTGATAATGTTTCGTGCGATGATCTCTGCTTGGTTGCGAACAATCATGAAAATGCATGGTTATGGCACCGAAGATTAGGTCATGCTAGTTTTGGAGTAATCTCTAAGCTGTCTAGACATGACTTGGTGAATGGACTGTCAAAATTAAAATTTGAAAGTGATAGGATCTGTGAAGCTTGTACAAAAGGCAAGCAAACACGAATTTCCTTCAAAAACAAAAATATTGTTTCATCTGCTAGGCCTTTGGAACTGTTGCATCTTGATCTTTTTAGCCCTACTAGAACATCTAGCCTAGGTGGAAAATCCTATGGCTTTGTGATTGCTGATGACTTTTCCAGATTCACATGGGTGTTATTTTTAGCTAATAAAAGTGATGCCCTGATGGTGTTTCAAGTGTTTTGCAGAAAAATCCAAAATGAAAAAGGTTATCTCATCACCACCATCCAGAGTGATCATGGTGGTGAATTTGAAAATCATGAATTCAGCATTTTCTGTGAAAAGTAGGGGTACACACATAATTTTTCATCACCAAGGACGCCCCAGCAAAATGGAGTAGTGGAAAGGAAGAACAGAACATTAATAGACATGGCCCGGACCATGCTAAGTGAGAATTCCCTACCTAAGTATTTTTGGGCTGAGGCGGTGAGTACAGCTTGCTACATCATCAACAGGGCAATGGTAAGGTCCATTCTGATGAAAACTCCATATGAGCTCTACAAGGGTAAGAAACCAAACATCTCTTATCTTAAACCCTTTGGATGCCCTTGCTATATTTTCGACTATGGTAAGTCCAACCTGGGTAAGTTTGCTGAAAAGAGTGATAAAGGAATCTTCCTAGGTTATGCACTTAATTCTAGAGCTTACCGTTTATTTAATAAAATGACTTTGATTGTTGAAGAAAGTCCTCATGTCATCTTTGACGAATCCAAATCAAAACTGACAGACCAAACTTCTTCTACCTTGGATGCAGATGAAGATCCTAAGAACTCAATGAGTGTCAAGGCTAAAGATGAACCATTGAAAGCAACCTCAAGCAATAGTGAAAAAGATGAAGATCCTACACTCGAGACACTACAAGAACCACAAGTGCAGCATCTTGGCCTACCCAGCTCTTCCACATTTTTAAAGGATCATCCAGCGGTGAACGTCATAGGCAATCTGGAGGATGGGGTAAGAACTAGGTCCTCTCTAAGGCTAGTAGAAGAGGAAGACTTGATGGCCTTGCTGTCACAAGAAGAACCCAAGGACATTCTTGAAGCTCTTCAAAATGAATCTTGGATTCAGGCTATGCATGAAGAGTTGCACCGGTTTGAAGGAAACAAGGTGTGGACTCTCGTGCCGCGTCCTAAGAACCATCCCACTATTGGAACCCGTTGGGTTTTCAGAAACAAGTTGAATGATGCAGGATTGGTTGTTAGGAATAAGGCCCGGCTCGTAGCCAAAGGGTATAGCCAGGAGATGGGAATTGATTTTGATGAGTCTTTTGCACCTGTTGCCAGACTTGAAGCAGTCTGAATCCTACTGTCCTTTGCTTGCTCCTTGAACTTTAAATTATTTCAAATGGATGTTAAATCTACATTTCTCAACGGTTATATCAAGGAGGATGTGTTTGTAGAGTAGCCTCCAGGTTTTGAAGATTCCAAACATCCACGACATGTGTACAAGCTCCAAAAGGCCTTGTACGGACTAAAATAAGCACCAAGGGCATGGTATGAAAGGCTTACCTCATTTCTGGTTGAAAATGGGTTCAAGAGAGGTAAGGTTGATCAAACACTTTTCACAAGAAAATCAGGTAAGGATATTTTAGTAGTTCAAGTCTATGTGGATGTCATTATTTTTGGAGCTACTAACAATGCCTTATGCGATGAGTTTGCAAAGATTATGCAAGGAGAATTCGAGATGAGCTTAATGGGGGAGCTGACTTTCTTTCTTGGATTGCAGGTGAAGCAAACTTCTGAAGGCATTTTCATAAGTCAAGCAAAATACACAATGGAATTGTTGAAGAAATACGGGATGGCAGAAGCAAAACCTATATCAACTCCCATGGCCACCACCACAAAGCTGGATAAGGATGAAAATGGTAAAACAGTAGATTCCACACTGTTTCGAGGTATGATCGGATCACTATTGTACCTTACAGCATGTCGCCCAGACATCCAATTCAATGTATGCCTTTGTGCCCATTTTCAGTCATGCCCCAAAGAATCTCATTTATCAGCTGTTAAATGCATCTTTAGATATCTCATTGGCTCAGTTGACTTTGGCCTGTGGTTTCCTATCGGCAGTTCCTTTGATTTAATTGCTTATACCGATGCGGATTATGCTGGGTGCATTGTAGATCGTAAAAGTACAAGTGGGTACTGTTAGTTTTTTGGCGGGTGCCTAGTTTCATGGGCCTCCAAGAAACAACATTCAGTAGCTCTCTCAACAGCCGAGGCTGAATATGTAGCCGCCGGAAGTTGTGGAGCCCAAGTACTTTGGATCAAAAATCAACTGCTTGATTTAGATATTGAAATGTCATGTGTGCCAATTTTGTGTGATAATACTAGTGCAATCAATCTGTCTAAAAATCATGTTCAACACTCCAGGACCAAGCATATAGATATTCGTCATCACTTCCTGAGAGATCATGTAGGAAAAGGGGTCTTTGAATTGAACTTCATTGACACAGACAATCAGCTAGCCGATATTTTCACCAAACCCCTGAACCAGGATCAATTTAATAAGATAAGAAGAGAACTTGGGATGTGCAAGGGTGAGAGCATACATGCATAGGTTTTCATTTGAGGTATAGGGTTGCATTTGTAGAAAAATCATGTGCATCAAGGGTAGAAAACATGCATATTGCTTCTGTTTCCTTTTTTTTTACTTATGTGTTTTTACTCACCTTGTATGCTTGGATGTAACTACTTATATTCAGCCCTTCTTGAATAATACTTCTATGGCCAAATATTCCTTGATTACAAACATCTGTGGACTCAGTGTTGCTGGTACTAAAGGTACTAACTAGGGCAAATCAGAACCCTTTCTCTTATACACATCTTCATCTCCATAAACTTCCCATGTCATGTTGGTGGCCCCACTCAGGCAGTCTGTTGCCTATCCCCCAAATAAAAAAAGGAGAAAAATAAAAAAAAGGAAAGAATCAAAAAAAGGAAAAGGAAAAATTCAAAAATTGGGGATTTTGGTCCTGGCGGTCGACCGCCAGGGCCGCGCCGGTCAATCGCCGCGGCGGACCGACCTGACTTAAGGGTCAACCGACCCCTCTTATATGGGTCCTTCCTCTCTCTTTCTCTCTATCTTTCAATTCCATTCACTCTCCACCACCTTGCCCTAACCCTAGCACTCCCTATCTCCACCACCCAAGCCCCCACAACCCTCTCTTCCTCCACCCGCACACGACTCGGTCGTCCCGTCATCTTTTCGGGACATCCTCCATACGATCGTTCGTGCGTCTCTGGAGATCCATCTCTGCTTCCATACTGTGGAATGGTCGATCCAAGCCCTAGCAGTGCCCCTGTGCTCCATCCACGTTCCCGGGGTTGAGATCGATTGTTCAAGGGTTTTTCGGTGGGTCTTTTAAGGTCGGGATGCCGCTCAGATGGAGTTCTCGGCGTTCTGCCCAAGGGCAAGCTAGCCGTCAACGGCCAGAGGCCCCGGCTCCTCCACCTCAGCCAGCTCCTCCTCTGCCTCGAGCACCTTTACCTCCACGTCCCATTATCGACCCTCGCTTGGTCAACTTCAACGAGGTGAATGAGCTCCTCCCGGATGTGTGCGCTCTTTTTGAGGTTCAGGAAGGTTGGATGGATTTTGTTACCCGGCATAATAGATATTATCCTCGGTTGGTGCAGCAGTTCTACGGGTATTTAGTTGTGAGGAATGAACAGTTATATACCACGGTTGAGGGTGTGGAGCTTCATATCACTCCGGAGTTATTTCAGCAGGCCCTAGGAGTATCCGCCATGGGTGCAGATAGGGCATATGGTTTTGGTGAAGTTCCAGCAACATTTTCTGTTATGACCAACTGTGAGTATGTGCACGGTGTGAGCAATTTGATCAAGCTGAATGCCAATCATTTTCCTCCACTGCAACGGGTCCTGCACCACATGTTTACATCATTGATTTATCCCAAAGTGGGCGGTCGGGATGAGGTTACAGAAGTTCAGAGATTCTTATTCTATCATGTCATGAATGGAACTCAAATCAATATGGGTCGGCTCATGACAGATCTGATTAGCACTTGTCGTACCTACCTCCGATGCTCTCTTCCATATGCTTCGTAGTTGACCGGTGTCTTCATTTATGTCGGGATTAATGTGACAAATGAGCAGTTCATATATGTTAGGCAGGATGATGTATACAACAAGCATAAAATTTTCACAGATTTTGGCTACTACTTTGGTCCCGACGGCGAGCTTGTACGGGACATTCCAGTTTATGGGGAAGATGAAATCAGTGAGGAAGAAGAAGGACCAGCACCGCAGCAAGGTGAAGGGGATATCCTCCCTCCAGTTCCAACTGAGGAGCAGCCTCCCCCACCATCTCCTTATCACCAGGATTTTGAGATGCCTCCTCCACCTCAGTTTCACCATGGGGAATCTTCCACTCAGGGGGACGGACAGCACCCTTCAGTGGACTACGAGGCTCTTGACGGGCGGCATACTAGCTTAGAGACTCGTGTGGATACCCTTGGGGATCGTCTCTCTACCCATGGGGACACCATAGGCACTGCATTTGACACCATATCCGGGCGCATGGATACCTTCTCTACTGCCTTGGACTCTCTCTCTACTCAGATGGCCACTCTCACCACCCACATGACTTCCTTCCGAGAGGATTTAGCTGAGTCTGGCCGATCCTTTAGCTTCATGCACCTCTCCCTTCTTGGCATGCGGCGCCAGGATGCGGCTCGTGATGAATCCATTGGTCATATTCTTGATATTCTTCATACTCATGCACACCATCTTGGCGACATTCGTCGGCACCTTGGCCTTCCACCTACACCTCCCGCCGATCAGCCACCTCCTGAAGATGCTACATGAGGATTTGTTTTGCTTTCACCTCTAGCATGTTCTCTTTTGGTCCAGTGTTGCTTGAGTCTCTCCTTCGTCTATCCTACCCCTTTTTGCTGTTGACAAAGGGGGAGAAGTAGTAGGGCAAGTTTATCTACTTATGTATGTCGTTGTGTGGTTGTGTTTGCTTGCTTGCATGTCACATGTGAGGGCTGTCGTAGTGTTAGTCTTTTGCTTAGTCTTTGGTATTAGAGTGTGCATTCACTCTCGCACTAATGTACCTTGTAATGAAATGATGAATTGAAAGTACTGGTGTTTGAACTCAGATGGTTGGCATTTGTGTCTCATTTCATATTCTTGCTGGCAAACAAGTGGTTGGGTGGTATATGCTACTTTGTGTTGAACGGACTAGCATGTTGACCTTTCTAGCACTACGTCCAAATTGAATTTCCTTAAAACATGAACTTTGGTTTGAATGCCTTAGAGTTTTGTCATCATCAAAAAGGGGGAGATTGTTGTATATATATCTTGGTGTTTTTTATGATAACAAAACCAAGGACATATGGTTGCTCACATGCTTGGAACTAATAACCTAAGTGATTTTCATAAGCTTTCAAGGTCGGAGCTCTTCATGTTTTTGCTTAAGGTTTTAGCATTCCAAATGGTTTTCTAAGAACTTGAATGAACTTGAAATAACTTTTAACCAATCGTTAAATTCATGCCTCGATCATATGGATACACTTTTCTGGGCTAAACTCTTCATTTTTCAGGTTGTTGACAGTCCGGTCGACCTCCAGCATCACCCCGGTCGACCTGGAATAACATAATGGAATTTTCTACAGGCTGTCTCAGTGGCGGTCGACCGCCCCCTCAATCCCGGTCGACCGGATTTCCCAGGGATCGGCCTCCTGCAGGTTTCTCAGTGGCGGTCGACCGCCAGCCCCTGCAGGTCGACCGCCAGCCCCGAGCTGCCCAATATTGTTGACTTTTTGTCACTTCGAGGGAAGCCTTTCCACTTGGTATTGTTTAATCCCTAAGCACTCAAACCCTCCAGAAATTGTGGATCTGGTCTGGGGGGAGTCCATGGACCATTCAAAGCCTATAAAACTTATACAAGAGGGTTAAGAAAACCCTAATGCTCAAGGTGGATCAAAGAGGCTATCAAAGAGGAAGAGAAGGAAGCTAGCACTGTAGACGTGAACAGTGATCCGAGAGGAGTTCTTCATCCTTCTTCATCCATTCAAGTGAAGATCAATCTAAGGGATCAAGCTGCATCCAAAGCATTCTTCATCCACTAAGGGGGAGCAAATCAAGATTCTTCTCTTGTGTTCTAAATTCATATTTTCTCTTGAGCTTCATTTATGGTTCTTGTAATCATTAAACTTTTCAGTGTGTGTGGATCTTTCTAGATCCGTGTGTGTGTGGTTGTGTGTTCAATCCATTGTAGTTGTGTGTGTGTTAAGGTGTTCTTGCACCTTCGCGGAAGCTCTCTTTCCCAGTGTGTGTGTGTGTGTGCGTCTGATCTTGTAACACTTTACAAGACAGTGTGTGGATCCTCACTGTCGGTGAGGGGTGGACGTAGGTTCCTGTTGTGGCATCCGAACCACCTTAAAATTGCTGTCTCATTGTGATTTGCTCCTTATCTCCTATCCCCTTTCTGTGCACCCTTGTGGATCCAGTTATTTTGAAACCGTTAGATCTAGAATTTTTATCCCCCATTTCTCATAAATCCTTCGGTATATCAAAAGCTGGATTCGGACTGACAAGGTTACTCTCGCCAGAAAGATAACAGCTTGCGTGAGTGAATCTACGGATTTGTTGACTACGCCTAGTACCAAGGGTTATTGCAGTGTTGTTTTGATAAATCTAGTTTTTCCTGATCTTGTTTTCCTGTGTCCTCACGTAATCATACAATTATTTTTATTTCGGTAAAGAATTTGTTATCACCCAATTCACCCCCTCTTGGGTGCAATTTAATCTCGGGACTTCACTTCCCCGGCACGCACATGTGGGTTCTTCCCCGGCACACCTACGGCGGTCTTCCCCGACACGCCCGAAGTGCTTCTCCGCCGGCACACTCCCTGGTGTCTTCCCCGATACGCCTACCGAGAGCTTCCCCGGCACGCTCTCGCCCCTCGCTCACCAGCACACCCTTTGCCCCTCCGCTTTCCGGCACATCCGTGCCCCCACTACCCGGTGCATGCCCTTTGGCCTTCCCCGGTGCATCCCCTTGGAGTCCTTCGCCACCGGCACGCCTGCATCCTAACCACCCGACGCACCCTGCGACCCTTCCCCGGCACATCCGCCACCCCGCCCACTGGAGCCGTCCTTCACAAGGAAAAGGAGAGGAAGAGCGAGGGAGAGAAGAGGAAGAAAGGAGGGGAGGAGAAGAAGAAAGGAGGGGAGGAGAAGGAGAAAGGAGGAGAAGAGAAGAACATGAGGGGGAGAGGAGGAAGAAGAGACGAAGAGGGAAGAGGAGGGGAGAGCCCCTTCGCGGTGGTCTCCTCACCACGGCAAGAACGACGACGGCGACGACGGTGGTGGCGCTCGTGGCGGGCGAAGGAAGAGGAGAAGACGAAGAAAAGGAAGAGAGGGCGGTTCGTCTACCGCGGGAAAGAAAGAGAGGGAGGGAGAGTTTGAATGGGAGACGGGGGTGGCCCGTTCGTGCCACCCCCGCCCCCCTTTTATAGGGTTATAAGAAGAAAAAAAAAGAGAGAAAAGAAAAAAAAGAGAGAAAGAGGGATGAGGAGAAGAAAGGAAGAGGGGAAAACAAAAAAGGGGAATTAAAGGAAAGAAAAAAGAAAAAAGAAAGAAAAAAAAGAAGAGAAAGAGAGAGAAAAAAGAAAAAAAAGAAAAAAAAGGGAGAATATATATATATATATATATATATATATGCATAAAATATATATATACAATTACGCTATATATGCATCTATATACATAATGTACGTGACGATAAATGCATGCACTAAGGCATCCCATCCGCACATTCCCGTGTGCCGATGAGCATCCCTGAATGGGTACGCAAGGACGAACATCAACCATGGGCCGAGATCATCTTCCCAGGACGTCAAGGCCTCGACTGCAACTCCAACTAATCAACACACCCACGGGCACCGCCCGGCTCATCCTTCGCCCACGCTACCCGTGGGTGGGGGGCATTTGTGGGCGTGTAAAATCGCACGTCCGCATGTCTCGACTAATCCAGCATCAACAACAACTCCAACTGAGGAAACTGCGGAGAAGATCGGCCATCCGGACTCTCCGAACAAACACACACACACTACCGTGAAGCCATCTCCGGAGTCACGACAGCGAAGAGAAATCAACTACCGGGAAGCTCACAATCTCTGGGCCCCGAAGAGAACTAAGTGGACCGTTACTCGGGCTCGAAACGGGCCCAAGTCTATCTCAACGACACGCCCCGTGCCCCTTCAACGGCAAGCCCCCTGCTGCCCCTCAATGGCACGCTCAATGTGCCCTCAGCGGCACGCCCCGGTTGCCCCTCAGCGGCACACCCTGTTGCCACTCAGCGGCACGCCCCATGCCCCTTCAACGGCACACCCCGCTCCACGGCGCGCCCGCGAGTGCCTTCAGCGGCACACTCGCGCCTTGCTCCCAGCGGCACACCTAGTGCCTCTCTTCAGCGACACACCTGCAGGCTGCTCTTCGCCGGCACGCCCTGGCAGCCCTTCAACGGCACGCCCTGGCAGCCCATCAACGGCACGCCCTATTGCCCTTCGACCGCACGCCCTGGCAGCCCTTCAGCGGCACGCCTTGGCAGCCTTCCAGCGGCATGCTTGCTGTGTCTTCCAGTGGCACGCTATTCCGGCTCCTCAGCGGCACGCCCTGAACTCCCTTACCCGATGCGTCCCACAGACGAGATCTTATGCCCACGCCCTAAAGATCCTTGGCACGCAGTGGGCTGGCTGAGGTGTCATCCAGGGAGGAAGACACGCTGACTACCTCCTGCCACCGAAGAGGGGGGAGTCAAATCCCCATTAAGGCCGGTCACTTCCCACGTCCGCCGTTTGTGTTCGAAGGCTCCCAGCAGCGGGAGTATAAAAACCCTTCTCCTCCGGCGGACACACACGAGAGAGACACACAGAGGAGACGCCCGCACAGGGACACACAACACCGAGCCACCGTCTCCAGAAGAGGAAGAAGAGAAGAAGAAGAAGAAGAGAGGAAGAGGGCAGGCCCTCGGCAACGAGAGAGAGTAAGAAAGAGAGAGAGTGAGGGAGTGTGGGTGTGAATGTATTGCGAGGGAAGGGGAAGAGCGGGGAGCCGTTGCCCCTGCTCGACCCTAATTCCCCACTTCCTCTTCTTCATGCCCTTTCTTCTTTTTCTTTTCTCCCCCTGTTGTATCTTCTGTCCCGATGTTTGAGGTGTACATGGCCGGTTATGGCCCTTGTCTCCCATGAATAAAAACCTCTTTCTTGAGTTTTTTTCTATTGTCTCCGTTTGTTTCAGCCTTGTGTGTTTGAACGCTTCTTCCTCCGCCTTCCGATGGTTTGGTCCCCAGTGTGGGCCTTCTTCCCCTCTATCACGGCGCTTCTCTTCTTCGAACACCCAACCACCGACGCCACCATGTCATTCCCTCCAACCAACCTCCCCTTTTCCCAACTGAAGCTTCCTTTTTGGATGAATCAAGCTTGAACCCCTGCTTCTTTCCCCATTGGCTCCAGCCTACTTAGCTAGCCTTCAGTCCAGATTCTCCAGACCTCAGACGATACGCCTGGCTCAGCCTCCCATCGGTGCACCCTCAGTGCGGTGCAGCTTCCCCAGCTCCCAGCGGTATGCCCTGGTCCATGCCCCACCGGTACACCCCTTCACCGGCACAACCCTTGGCCGGTGCGCCCCTAGCCCCCTCGGAGCCTTCCCCGGCACAGCCCCTCAGTGACACACCCTAGCTTCTCCCAGTCCGGCACGCCCTTGAAGCATCCCGGTCGGCACACTAGCCGTCAGCCCCTCCTTGCCCGGTGCACCTCAAGCCAATCCTAGAGAGGACTCCGGCCCGTCGTCTCTTCCTGGATTTTTGAAGTTTTATTAAAGGTGTTGTCGCTCTCGGGTGCCCACCTCCAATTGTCAGGTTTTGCCACTCCTTGTGGGCGCGTTCCCTTTATCTCCCTTACCATCTGGGTTAAGGGGAGATGCTGTTGAATTTTCATCAGAAATAATAACATGTTAAGAGGCAAAAGGAAGCAACAAACGAAGAAGGTAATAATATGTTAAAATGATAAAAGGAAGCAACAAACAAATGAAATGGACAATAGTAAAACGCTTCAACCAAGGTAAGGGAACCGCAATCAACACAAAGAGAACCGGACCGAACGACAATTAAGCAACTTGAATAGCCGTCTTCCGGAAAGAAAGAAGGGGAGATAATCAAGAGGAAAGGGAAATGAGATCCACACAGACGGTACAAAATCAAGGGAGAGAAATAGAAAGGAAAGACATAAGAGAATGGTAGAGGAGTGGGTCCCGTCCAGACCTCGCCCGTCGCACCGGTCCCTGGGTCTTCACCGGTCCAGCCTGCCTTGACCTTCTCCGACGCAGTTCCAGTTTCGCCCTGGCCGGCACGCTTCCTTGGCCTTTCCCCAATACACCTTCAACATACCAACCTAGCACGCCCCTTTTGAGCCTGCGCCGGCACACTTCAGCCCCCACCGCCGCCGGCACAGCCCTTTGAAGCCTTCCCCGGCACACCTTGTGCTTCCTAGCCCGGCACACTCGGCCAGACCTTCGCCGGCACACTCCCCTTTCTCCACCCGGTACGCCCTAGCCATGCCCCTATCGGCACGCCCTTCCCAGCCGCTTCTTCGGTACACTCTCCCACCTCTCCTAGCTCTCGCCGGCACGCTCTCTATACCCTTCGCCGGTATACCCTCCAGCGGCCCTCTCTCTCTCCGAGAAATATACATATATAATATATAATGATAATGATATTGGTAATAATAATAATAATAATAATAAATTAATGAAAATTATGATAAATAAAGAAATCCGAATATATATAAGAAACAAACAAAAAATGTGAAATAGTGATACTAATAGTAAAAAAGGAGAAAATATAATAATAATAATAAACAAAAAAAGAAATCATTCGAAACAAATGCATAAAGAAGAAATAAACAGCAAAGAGAAAGAGAAGAATATATAATTAAAATCCCAGATAAAAAATGCTAGGGCCCGCACTGTAGCCCCGTCTCTCCCCGTGACCCGATGCAGAAGGAACAGTAATGTTGCCCTCGCAGACCGGGCCTGAGTCTTGGGATTTGTCCCGACATGGCAAGGCCCCAACCTTACCTTGGGCCGACATTCCGATTAGACCGGACCCGCTCCTCAGGTCTGGTCCTTTCCAAGCCATTATTAAAATTGCCATGCGTCCGGCAGACATTTGAACGGGTTTACCTCGGCTTCCACCGCGTTTCTGTTACGGATCTTCGTCCGAACATGGAAAAGCTCCACGAGTGACCGACATGGCCCGTGGCTCATATCCCGACGCGGGTCCCTAGTGTGATTTATTCCTCCTTACCGCTGCGCAGTTAGTATTAATTCTTTTAGGCCGCAGGGCCCCTAATTTTGACAATTAATCAAGGGTGTTCCCTCGTATGGGGGATGTAAATGACGCTGTAGCAACCCAGATAAAAATAAGATTTTTAAATAAATCAAATTAAAAATAAAAGATAAGTGAATAGATGACAAAGAGCCTAAATAAGTAAATCATTAATCAAAGGAAAAAATAACGCCTTTTATAAAGGCGCTGATTCAAGAGGAAACGCCTCTGTCTAAGGCGTTAATTTAAAAAGGACGCCTAGAAAATAGGGCGTCAAATTTCAAACGACGAACGATAAAATTTAGGAAAGGAAATGAAACACCCTTTACCTGGGCGCTTTTTACATAAGTAACGATGCTAGAAAAGGCGTCAATTTAAATTCGACGCCCTCGCTTAAGACATTAATTCAGTTCGAGTTTCGTTCGACCCAGGAGTCTATCCAGAGCAAGTTATGGATAACTACGTCGAGGGTAGAATATAGTAAGGACTCTATCAAGGGAATATTACCCTTAATCAAATTCTAACTCTATTAGGATGTCCAAAATCCTATAAATAACCCTGTCCGATCAAACCCTAAAGTTGTTGCTGCTGCGTGAAGAACAGGTGGTTCTTCGTACCGTTTTCTTCCTCTGTCCATAATTCTTAGTCATGAAGGATACTAATATTCTTCATGTGTTCTGTAGGTTGACGTGCTGAAGAACGAAGGGTCTTCATCATCGTCTACATCTTCTTCAAAATACCGAATTGTCGGAGGAGTTTTTCTTATCATCTTCCTCTGCTTCCGGAAGATCAGAGCATCGTTATTATTGAACCTTCATCCGTTCGTCGGTCAAAATCTTCATAAAGGTAGGTTTTCTCAAGATCGTAGCCCAAACTAGCTTAGGATCTTAATAATATCATCGGTCGTGCATGCATATAGTTTTATTGTGGTTTCAGATGTTTCTTTGTAATTTCAAAAAGAAACGCCCTCGACAAGGGCGCTAATTTAAATAAGCGACCCACACTAGGGCGCTAATTATTGTTTTGACGCCCTGCCCAGAAGTCGTCAATTGCATGTAAATAATAAATACCCACGTTTAAAATTTAATATCTATGTAACCATGAATCTAATATATTGCATGAGTATACCTGTGAAATCCTGCTATTTTTTCTGTCATGATCGTGTACCCTTTTTTTTCTGAAATTTTAGTATCTGAAATTTGGAAAATTGTTGAATTAACGACCTGCACAAGGTCGTCTCTTATTGAACTGATGCCCCAGACCGGGGCGCTAATTGAAAAGTAACGCCCCTGTCAAGGGCGCGTTTTTGTTAAAATTCCAGAATATTGATTTTCTGCAGAATAGAAATATTGAAGGGACGACTAATGTATAAGTCGTCAAATTTGTAAATAAACGCCCCTCTGTAAGGCGTTAATTGGATAATTAATGACTTTGCTAAAGTCGCTATTTTCTGTATTACTGTTTTCCGCTGTTAACCGAGAGTTTGATCTATATATATATATATATATATATATATATATATATATATATATATATATATATAAATCGGCACTATATTCCAGTCCGTGAATATAGTCCCATGTTTCATGATGTTTTATCGTTTACTCACTAATTCTCGGTGACATACAAGCTCTCCATTGGACATTCCGTTCCTTTGGACTAGCGAGTTAGTCATAGAGACCTCCGTAAGTCTCCTCGCAGCCTTGGATTCCCTCAAGGCCGACTGAGCTGGTTGTACCATAAAAACCCATTACACTATTTTGCCATGTCACTCTAAAGAAACATGGTGTACCGGCCCTCATGTTATGTAAAGTGTGTATCATGAGAATTCTCTTAATGGGATGAGGTTATCATGCCATTTGATGTTGTTCTTGTAAACCCCAATTCTATATTCAACGTGATGTTCTTGTGGACCTCAATTCTATATTAAGAAGGAGGACGTCTTGCCATTGATGTGCTGTTCATGTGGACCTCAATTCTATATAAAGAATGTCCATACTTGCTTGTCATGGTACCCAAGTTAGGGAACCAATTCCACCTAGTTTTATCAATAATCGTGATTGTACCGTTATTATCGCCATTCTATGTCAAGTGTCATATTTTTTGGACTCTACTCTATCCAAGTTTACCCTACATGTCTACAAGCTTTATTCTTGAAATTCCATATTGGCTATACACAAAAGTGGATGTTAAAATACATGATTAATGCCTGCGCATATAGGGCCCGATCTGGTCCTGGGAGGAGCACCCGAAAGTACTTGTGCCCATGGGAGTTGATTGATCACGGTATTGGCATTATACCGAAGTGCATGACTAGCTTTATTGAACATTCCACAAATCTTGTACTTGTACTTGACTTGATATTACATGACTTGCGTGACCCGAAAAAGGGTAATTTCATACTTGCGTGCTTGAAACGTGATAGCCAAGTTCCGACATGACATGATGAATACACTTGCTTGAATATCTTGATATCTTTTGATATAAGTTCTTGAAAGTTCATGACTAGTTCTCGTCGCTATCTTATTGTTATACACTCTCTCTATCTTGTCGTTTTATGCGAGCATGCATAGCTATAGTGCATTCATGAAAGATGTAATTACTTAAACCCATTGCTAGTTCTTGAGATATAATTTCCTACTGAGCGTTCGCTCACCTAGTGTTTCCCTACTTTTCAGGTAAGTCCGACGATGAGGGAACTCAAACAGATGGGGAAAATCAAGAGTGAAAGAGATAGAGCTTCTTCCGTGTTATCTAGTCTTTTTCATATTTTCTTGAGTCAACCTTGTATTTTTCCTTCATTTTAGTTAGTACTTCAAGGTTTGTAATAGACATATTCTTATGACGGAATAAAAGATTGGGTTATCTTTACTTTTACGCATCTCTGATTTTGGTGTCGAATACACTAATACTCTGATTGACATGATTGATATAAACTCGTCACGCGTCTCCGGGTATCTTCCGCTCTCGGGGCGTGACAGACGCCGTGACGTTTATGGCGCGGCGGGATCTGGTCCCGACATGAACCACACAATCGACTGACGGAGTCAGATCGAGAGCACCCGTGGCTCTTTGGAGCCCGAATAAATTGTCACTTTGTGACTGGCACGCCCACGCACTCAACAAACCAACAACAGTTCTTCCGAATAAAAAGTGCGTCCACACTACCCCAACCAAACGGTCCTCAACGGATCGCAAGGCACATGGAAACGAACGTGCCCTGACCGCAACCCTGCACGTGACTCCCAACGATCAAAAATACAAATCCCAAGGATGCTCTGACCAAACAAGAGAAACAGTCGGCAGCCGACCGTCACCCCCTGGGTACCAGTCTATCGCGAGACCGCAGCCCTGGCCTAGCGGTCCCAAGCGGACCGCTAAGTGCAACCGACGTTCAAAATCACTTGGCGGCCTTCTGAGGGCCGCCAAAGGGGTCTAGCGGTCTCTGGTAGGACCGCAACCCCAATCCGAGCATGAGAACGATGGGAACGGCCCAAAAATACAATTCACGCCCCGATCATCTCCCGATGATGGGGAAACAACGGGAAATTCATCCCCAACCCTCCTGGCATGATTCTACACCCATAGATCGGTCAAAAACTCCGAAAAATGAGAGATCCGGTGCTCAAACCCCAAACATACATTTTCACCCTCCCGGCTCAAATACACCCCTCTCGACCTCTCCTCGACATAGAAATCGTGGGGAAAGCGAGAAAGAGGGCAAGGATATGTCCCCCTACCTTAAAGAAGCTCGAAATCCTCCGGATCACCGCCGATCTCCAAATCTCAGCAGAACACGAACGCCATGCCCCACCCCGTGAGAATAGCACTGTCACGATCACCTTGCCGCCGCGGTCACCACCGCGCCGCCGCCTTGGTCCGCCGTCCGTCACCAGAGAGGAAGGGCGCCGCGAGCTTGGACGGGGGAGAGTGCTTGCAACGGTCAGATAGGGGGGGGCTCTCAAGGGAAGAAGAAGAAGAGAAAAGAAGAAGAAAGGAAAAAGGGAAAAGGAAAAGGGTTATTTATAGAAAATCTGAAAAATATGGAAAATTGAGAAAATTGAGAAAAATCATTTTTTTCGATCTTCGGATTACGCTCAACGCACTGGTACCGTCCCGGAGTAGGAGAACACAACGGTTTACCCTGCACAGGGTTCCGAAGGCTCGTCAGGGAAAAACACGCGTAAAGCACAAAACACGCTCCGGGACCCCCGAAAGTGATCCGAAACTCACGGATCCTAATTCAAAAAATATCCGAAAAACTCAGGACATTACAGTTCTTGAGGCTTCTGCTACTGCGTGAGTGCAGTAGTTTGGTCATTTGGCCAGGAAGAAATGATCCGAGCCGTAGGAGAGGTGTTTTGAATTCCGGTGGGATTTGATGAATCTACCTCCCTCGGTAGCTTTTGACGGTGATTTTTTTATATCTCTCTCTCTCTTTTTGCTCTTTTTGCTCTTTCTTTTTTTTGTTTTCTTTTTTTTATTGAGTGGATAGTGCATAGCCTCACGGGAGATCTAAGAAACATTCTTGCTCCACGTGAGGCGCGGAGTTTAATTGTTCATCGAACTGGGGAAGCGATGCATGATATAGTTTCAAATGTTTTCTATTAAGCGGCGGGAATTGAGTTTCCCCCCTATGGTTGACAACCACGTATGCACCTCCTTCGTAGACCTTTTGGACAACACAGGGCCCAAGCCAGTTTTCGTTCAGCTTGCCTTTAGGGTTAGCGGCCATGACCTCTCTTCTTTTGACCATCACGACATCACCTTTCTTAAATTCACGCCCTTTGACAAGCTTGTTGTAATACCCTGGATTTTTATTGGGTCTTTCGGATCCTTATCGGGGAGTTTCGGATCGCTTTTGTGGGTCCTGAGTTGAGTTTTACGATCCACGTGAGTTTTTCTCTCGTACTAGTTACGGAACCCTGTGGTGAGTTTATTTCTCAGTTCATCGACTCGTGGATGTCGCTGTTGCGATGTACTCTTCTCGAGGATCGTTTTGACTATTTTTGCATATTTTTCTGAATTAATCCATTTTCGGGCCAAAAATCAAATTTTCAGAAATTAGGAAAATTTCCTAATTTCTTTTCTTTTCTTTTTATTCTTCTTCCTCTCTCATCCCTTTCATTCGTGGCCGTGACCTTCTCTCTCCCGCATTTTCTCTCTTGTCTCGCCCTCCGGCTCCGGCTGCAGACGGAGGAGGCACGGGCAAGCTGAGGTGATGCTGTGGGGGTGGTCCGGAGCGCGATGGGGCAAGGATCGGACCGTTTCTGGCACAATCCCAAACGGTGGATTCAAAGCCGACGGTCGAGCTCGCGATGTGATTTTCGATGCGGTTTAGTCACTACGGTGCACCGAATCATCGGTGGAGGTAGGGAAATGGATCACCTACTTCTCTTCTACGTTCCCTCGAAGTTTCACGTCGAACGGTGAGCATACAAGTGGGTTTTGCCTTGTTGGGGTAAAATCATGCCTTTGGGGTGTACGTAGGGTTCGTCGAAAAAACGGCGACGGTTTTTAGATCAGCTGGTATCAATCGAACCCTTGGAATGCCAGCGTTCTAGATTCGCTAATTTCGTGTTGATTGGTTGTCATTTGGAGCCGGTACGAGCCCGGGAACCCCGGTGACTCAATTAGGGTCAATTCGGTGGAATTGCCCGTTTCTAGCCGTTTGTGCATTGTTTTGACCCCTTCCGGAGTGTGGAAGGTCGGTATTGTCATTGTGGTTATTTTCCCCTTCGACCGGGATCGAACGGGGCGTGGAATCGGACGTTAGGGCTCGGTTCGGCCGATTTTTTACCGTAACCGGTCGACCGGACCAGATGGGCCGGTCGACCGTACCAGATGGGCCGGTCGACCGGTGGGCGTTCGTGGACTGTGTTGGGTCCGGTGGCTGGTCCGGTCGACTGACCACCCTAGGTCGGTCGACCGACCCTTTCAGGTCGACCGACCCAAGGGGTCAGGTTGACCAGAATTCTGTGTTTATGCTCGTTTTGAGTTCCGATCGGTCCAGTTGAGACCCAATGACCGACCTACGGCCTCTCGAGTGTCTCGGACACCCTGTGGGTTCCGTGTCCATGTTTCTGGGGTGTCGGGAAGTGCCGTGTTACTTCAATTAGCATGCCCGTAGGTGTGTGTATCTCTAGTTTTGTGTTACGCTCGATCGAGTCACCGTGTATCGGTGTGAGTGCGGTGGGGTTCCCCCGCATGTGAGTGGCCTCCCTTGAGTTCCCATCTTGAGCGGACGATCTCGGCGGCTTGGGGTCTACCTCGATATTCATGTTACTGTAGTTTTAGACCTAGTCAATAATTTAAGTTGGTTGGCCTTGGTGGCCCAACCTTCATGCGTTTCTTCGCTGTAGCGCGCCTTTCTTAGGCCGCTACATGTCGTTTGACTTAGGTCAATGTTTTAGGGTGGTTAGTGTGGCAGTTGTCTCTTAGACCGCCTAGTCCGTGTCGCGGATCTATATTAGACCGCTTGGGTGATTTAACTAAATAGGTCGGTTCAGGGTTGACTGGGTTTAGCGGCCTAATCCTTGACCGCTACAGTCCCCTAGCGGCCCATTCTATGACCGTCAGCGTATGTTCCTCCACTTAATTCCTGTGTGTTGTTTCCCGACGTGTTGGTTTCCAAGTGCCTTGGCTTGACCTCATGGTTTGCCCATTGTCCTGTGGATGTCTTTTGATGTCCTATGAGGGCTATAACCATGTTATCTGATAGCCAGGTGTACCTGCTATTGGTTAGGTTTATCTATCGCTTCAAAGTCATTATTTAGGTTCTGGTCCACCCGGTGAGACCCAGTGGTTGACAAGTAACCTTGTGTGTGTCTTGACTATTTTGGATAGCTCGAGACAGTGGTTTTGGATGCTTGAGGTACTGTCCTACCTCAATTTGTGTGTCCAGGTACTTTGAGGGTCTTGGTGCTCCCTCAAGTCTCCGTGAGTCATTTTTATACGGTTGTGTGGATCAAAAGATCCATTGTCGTTTCCTGTGGCTTAGGATTAGGCTGATTGGCAGTTCGTCATCACCGTCATGCGACGATCTTGGCCCCGAGTCATGAGACTCGTTGCGTTGGTAGGTCTAGTTGCCCTGTCCTGAGTCTGTTGGCAGTTGGTGTACTGCCTTTGTGCTTCGTAGTACGGGTGACAGTACATGCTTAGCCTGTCTGTACTCCAGCACTCGTGTTTTAGAGTCTCTGTGTCTAGTGAGCCTCCATTAGTCGTAGCCCGATGACCTCGAGTGTCGGCTCACCTGGGAGTGGTGGTAAGGGCAGTTCCCGAGACACGGTTTTTAAGCTAGTTTCCATGGGCCCCTACTTTACAGTAGCACCTTGATGGGGAGAAAAATTAGCTATAGGCCTGGCTCTAGGCAAGAGTCAGTGTGTGCACACGTGGTTAGGGGCGTTTGGACTGACGCCGACGGGCGTGACCCTGACTAGTCACTCGTTATTGTAGTTCCTATTCTGGTTCAACGCGTAGCTCAGTCTCTGCCGTTCTAGGCGTCCGTAGGGAGGTACCTGTGGTGCAGTATAAGACGTCAGTGGACGCATCTGGCTGTTCTTCTAGTGAGGAGGTGCTTCCGTCACGTGACACATGACTCTCGCGTTTCTCGCGCGTCGTGACCTTCCCGGGTTAGTCTCTTCTTGGCCTTACCCGAGGTCACTGTTGTGTAACATGTATGACGCTCTAGTTGTGCATGTTGCTGTGTTTAGAAGAGCGTGCATGATAATCGAGTCATGTAGGCTTTAGTGTTCTGTGTCTATCCAGATCTTTTCTAGGCTTTTTGCCTGTCTTCGTAGGCCTTCGCCTAGGGCCTTGTGCTGTGTCAGCAGATCGGTAACTCCTGACTTTTTGAGATCGGGGTTCGCCTTTCTATTGCTGTTTGGAGTAGCTTAGGGAGCCGAGGTTAGTTCGGCAGCTGTGTTTTGCTCGGTACGGCTTTTCCCTTTTCTTTTAGCTGTTTCTGCTCCTACCTTTACGGCTTTCTTTTACAGCTTTCTAGTAGTAGTTCTCCCTGCTTTTCTGCTTTACTACTACTGCTGTTTTAGCTGTTGTTCCGTGTTACTACATTATTTTTCAGTGGGGATCTGCGTGACCCCTATTGAGCCAGTGACACGAGGCTCACCCCTGCTTTTCAGGTGTGGTCGTCTCTACTTCCTTGGCGGTTCCTGGTGTGGTGTATTGGTAGTTGCCAGCGGTACCTGCATCAGGCTTCCCCCGACCTTAGTGTACGTTTTTCTTTCTGTCCGACTATACTTGTCTTTCCTTTGGACTGGACTCTAATAGAATTGTTAATTTTAACTGTTAATTAAAAAGTAATTTTATTTCTACTACTTTAGCAAACCTGATTAATGAAATTTAATTGCTTACTGTTATATCTGCGACTTCAATGTACTACACGATAATCCTTTTTCCCTTCGGAGCATTACAGCTCTTGGGAGGCTTCACGGGTTCCAAGTGGTATCGGGTATACTCGGTAGTCCTATCGGGAATATCTGATATCCGAAGTCTGGGTCGTCATACTTGTCGAAGGCGCAGGTTATGCGAGCTTGATGGACCTGTATGTTTTGCTGAGCCTGGAGTCGCCTCCCTTCCAAGTCGGAGAGCTCTTCCAATCTTCGTTCGACGTTTGTGCGGCCGCCTTTGACCAATTCATGTTGGATTGCGACCCAAAGTGAGGGTACCTCTAGTTCAATGGGGACGACTACTTCCGAGCCGTACACCAAAGAGAAGGGTGAACAGCCCGTTGGGGTTTTATAGACAATACGGTACACCCGCAGTGCATCGTACATCCTGTCTTCCCAGTCCTTTTTGTTAGAATTGACAATCTTCGCCAGGAGGGTGCAGAGTGTTTTATTGAATGCTTCTGCCAGCCCGTTTGCCTACGGGTTGTATGGAGTGGATGTTCTCCAGTCACTCTTGTACTTTTCGGCCAATCTGTAGACCTTTTGATTCTGGAAATGACTTCCGTTGTTTGAGACGATCTGGCTGGGGATGCCAAATCGAAATATTACATTTCGTCGGATAAATTGGGCCACGATTTCTCGTGTTACTTCCCTTAGGGCTACAGCCTCCGCCCAGCGAGAGAAATAGTCTGTTATTGCCAGGATATACTTACATCCTGAAGAGGATGGGGGCAATGGGCCCACGACATCTGTTCCCCATTGGGCAAAGGGCCAACTGGGTGCTGTTGGGTGTAGTTATGTTGGAGGTTGCTTGGGGACCGTTGCGTGCTCTTGGCACTTTTGACACAACTTGGCGTACTTGCAGCAGTCGTCGAACATTGTCGGCCAATAGTAGCCCAGCTTTTTAATTTCAATCTTCATCTGTGGCCCTGCTTGGTGTGCCCCAACTGACTCAGCATGAATTTCCTTCATGACCCTCCAGGCTTCTTCCATAGAGAGGCACCGAAGTAGTATTCTCTTCTTGGCATCTGCCGCAATTCAGAATAGAATTCTATTTCTGATTTCATAGGAGTCTTTTATTCGGAGTAGCCTGATCTTCTCTTTCCTTTGCTTGGGTAGCTGCTGGTGTTTAAACCATTGCATGAGGGGCTCATGCCAATCGGGTGAGCCGACCACTTCTGCGGTTGCTATTTTAGGTTCTTCTCCTCCTAGTTCTTCTTCTATCATGCTGGGGACCTATCATCGGTTGATCACCCGTATGTTGAGTGAGTCATCCGGCGGGATTGCCAGTGAGCTTGCTAGCTTTGCTAATGCATCGGCCTATGCATTTTGACCTCGATCGATGTGGTTTATTTCAATGAAATAGAATTTCTCCATGAGTTGCTTCGCCTTAGCGTGGTAAGGGAGTAATTCAGATTTTTGAACTTCGAACTGTCCCTGGACTTGCTTGACGATCAACATTGAATCCTTAAACACTTGCAGCATCCGGATCTCCATGTGGAGAGCCACCTAGAGGCCGATAATTAAAGCCTCATATTCTGCTTCATTATTTGTAAAAGCTTTGTTGATTGAGCAAGAGGTGTGCATCACCTCTCCTTCGGGGGATTTGAGGATGACTCCTACCCCTGCTCTTATTCTTGTTCATCCCTGCGGGGATGTTTCTATTCTTGAAGCACCATCAAAGTGTAGCTGTCAGGTAGCTTGCTAGAGTTGGTTCACTCCAAGGTTTCATCTTCTGGGAGCTCCGTGGTCAAAGGAGAATCTTCAGGCACTGGGTGTGCTGCAAAGAAATCAGCAATAGCATGGCCTTTGATGGCCTTTTGCGGCACATATGTAATGTCAAACTGCATGAGGATGACAGCCCATTTGCCCAACCGTCCTTTGAGAGCTGGCTGAGAGAGTATACATTTGAACGGGTCGGCCCTAGATATTAGCTTGACTTCATGCGATAGCATGTAATGCCTCATCTTCTTGGCTGCAAAGACCAGTGTGAGGCAGACCTTTTCAATAGGTGTATACTTTGCTTCAACCCCGACCAGTCTTCAGCTGAGTTAGTAGAGGGCTTGTTCTTTTCCTTCTTCATTGTTTTAGGCCAGCATTGCCCCCAGAGAATATTTAGTGGCAGCTATGTATAGGATCAGCGGCCGCCCTTTGACATGTGCCCCCAGGACTGGCGGGGTGTTCAAGTATTCTTTCAATTTATTGAAAGCTTTTTGACATTCTTCGCTCCAGTGGAACAGGTATCCTTCATCATTAATTTATGGAACGGCTGACACCGCCCGAACAAGTTGGAGATGAACCTGCGGATGTTGGCTAGCCGACCTTGCAATGACCGTAACTCTGTCAGGCTTCTAGGAGGAGGTAGCTCCTGAATAGCTTTGATCTTTGCGGGGTCTATCTCAATTCTCGGTATCTGATGATGAAGCCCAGGAATTTTTCGCTGGAGACTCCAAAAGCGCACTTCATCAGGTTCATCTTCAACTCATGCAGCCGCAACCTTTCAAATATAATTATGAGGTCAGCCAGGTGATCCTCCCTCTTCTTTGTTTTGACGACTAAGTCATCAATATAGCATTCGACTTTGCTGTAGAGCAACTCATCGAAGATTTTCGTCATTGCCCTTTGATAGGTGGCGCCAGCATTTTTGAGGCCGAAAGGCATCTATTTGTAATGGAAAATCCCTTTAGGTGACCAGAAAGTTGTGTGGATTCTGTCATGCTCAGCTATCCAGATTTAGTTGTAGCCGAACGATCCGTCCATGAACAACAAGGCCTCATGGCCAGTAGTGGCGTCGATCATTACTTCGGTAATTGGCACTGAAAAATCATCCTTCAGACAGGCTTTATTCAAGTCCCAAAAATCCACGCAAATATGGATCTGGCCATTTTTCTTCTTGACTGGCACGATGTTGGCCAGCCATGTAGTGTACTGGTTTTCTGCCACGAAGTCGACGTCTATTAGCTTGTCGACCTCCTTGCATAATTGGCTTATTAGTTCTGGCCTCATTCGCTGAGGCGACTGCTTCACGGGCTCGGCGTTAGGGTCAATGGCCAGGATATGTTGGGCAACTGCAGGGCTGAGGCCTGGCATTTCTTTGTAATTCTAAGCAAAGCAATCTCGGAATTCTTAAAGCAGCATTATGTATTCCCCCCTTTCTTTGGGTGACAAGAGAGCACTGAGAAAGGTCGGCCTAGGATCATCCTTCGTGCCGAGGTTTATTTTGACCAATTCATCAACAGTAGCTTGGCCGCCATCTTCTATTTTCGGAGGAGCTAGATGTAGGTCTACGAAGCCTTCATCATCTTCTTCAACTTCGAGGGCCTCGTAGGTGTGTTCTTGTCTTATCTCGCCTGACGATAGGATTTCGACTTTGCCTTGTTCTGAGCCATTTTGTTGCTGATTGGGCTGGATGAGTAGCCCTGGTGTTGGCAATGTAGGTTCTGTGCAGCTTGGATGCCGGCTTATGGGTGAAGCGCCCTCAAGGGCGGGACGACTTTCTTCAGCTTTTGACTCTTGTGAGTCATTGTTGGGAATTATAGTTGCCTCCATAGAGATGGACTCCTAGCATCTGCACGGAGTAGCAGCTCCATGATCATTATGCGCCCGTGGTCGAGACGGGCCTGAGCCCTTCAATTCAGCTGATGGCTCGGCTATTTCATAGTCTCCTACGTATTCATCATAAATTGCCCCCAGGGGGTCTTCACTCGTTACAGTGTAGGTAGAAATCATATCAATTTCTTGATAGTCTTCAATAGAGAAACCCAGTCCCGGGTGCTGAGTAATTTGTAGCAATCTTCTGTCCATGTTCGGTGGATCCCATAATTCTTTAAACATCTTGTTTTGACTGGAGGGTTGACAGAAGAAGATCTACTGCTTCCTGGCCAACTTGATTGCGCGGCTAGTTATGTACGAGAGCCCCATAATTGGGACAGGTGGATCATGCATCTCTTTGGGGAGTCTGCAATCATCGTCCCCTTTTGCAGGCTACTCCTTGGCCATATAGAACATGGTGGGTTGGCCATCAGGATTACGGACCTCCAGGATCTTCAATACTTCGACTGTTTGACAGTCTGCATCAGCTACGGGTTTGATGATCCCTGGCGGGTGTGAACGACGTCACGCGGAGAGATGGAGCGGCGGCCTGAAAGGGCGCTGTTGAGGGATGGGAACAATGACACACACGCTTGATGAGATGACAGGAAAGACACGGAAGAAGAGAGAATTAGACCGCAGCGGGATATTACTCTCTGCGGGTTTTAACTGGAATTGAAATGGGGATGGGAGGTGCTGAAATTAAAATGTAGAAATTAAATGGCCATGGCGGGAAGTGACTCACCGCGGGCCTCGGGGGGATGGGAATGGTGCAGAATTTAAATTGAAAAAATGAAATTATGGAAATTAAATAGCTATGGCGGGAAGTGACTCGCCGCGGGCCTCAGAGGGATGGGAATGATGCAGAATTTAAATTGCAGAACTGAAATGACTGAAATTAAAAGGGGGGAGGGAACTGCCGCGGGAAATGACTCTCTGCGCGGGTTTATGCAGGAATACCACCGCGGGAAATGACTGATGGGGCATCAGAGGTGATTTCCTTACACGGGTGGAGTGTATTTGTGTGTTATGGCTTGTATGAGATTGTAATTGTGTCATTTCTTTCATTTGGGCTCCTTGTAAGGCTTATATCAAGCCAATGGGCCATTTGTAATGTAGAGTCCATGGCTAGGTTTCCATTAGTAGAGTCCATTAGGAGCTTATTCCATATTGGGTCTTAAGGCCATCATTATGGACCTTAATAGCCACTTAGGCCCAAATAGGCTTCTCTCTCTCATGGGCCACCAAGGGTGGAAGAGTCTAGCATGGTTAGTGGGCTTGTAACATGGCATTTGACCACACTTGGCCCAAGGGAGGCCCATGAAGGGGGCGCCCCCTTCTTTGGCTCTATTAGGCTAGTTAGGTGTGATTTAGGTGAGGTTGGAATGGAATTAGTCCAAGTTTGAATTGGAATGGTCAAGATAGATTAAAAAATTGTATTTGGTGTGTTATTCACACTTCATCTCAGCCATTCAATCCCCAACCCTTGATCCAAGGGTCCATATTAGATTTGATTGGAGTCATATATAACCATGTATTTTCATGAGAAAATCAATGAAAAATCAGAATTTTGTTGAATGCCTTGAGTGAATTTCGACCTCCTTCCTCTCTCCCCCTGGTTTCCTCTTCCCCAACCCCAGATCTAGAGTGTATCCCCCTTCTATCATCCCCTCTCAACCTCCGGTGATCGTTTGTGCCGCCGCCGCCGCCGTTCGTGCCGCCTTCGAGCCGCCGTGGAATCGTCATCAAGTTTCTGTCCTGCTGGACAGAGGTGTGGTTCGAGAATTCCTGAAGCTAGCCACGAGTTCTGATTGATTTGAAATTTTGAGGGTTGGTTCTATCTTCTAGCCCCTTCTCCACAAAAAAATTGAGGTTCAAAATCCACCGTTTCATATCTTTACCATTTCGTTCAACTCTCAATCTCAGATCTGTTCTGTCACTGTCTACAGTGACAGTAGCTCGGAGTTTCATGTCTTAGGTCCACTTTTTGATTTATTTTAGTTCTCCCAATTTTACTGGAGATTACACCCATCCACCCCTTCATCCACAATTTTTCTAAATTATGGTTCGTCCATTTCATATTTTCTAAAAATCGTTTTCAGTCCCAGCTACAGTTCTGTCCCCCTGATCTCAGATCTGACCTTTGTCCACTAAACAAATCACAGAAAAATCATAGACACCTCCAAACGGATCCAAACCACTTTTTCCGTCTTCCCAGCTCAATTTCCCACAACTTTTCTGAAGAACGCAACCCAAGATTCGAACGTCTACCTCGCGGTCAAAGGCAATCCATAGTCAAGTTCTCTGCAGGTCTGAGTCTTCGGTTACTGTACAATAGGAGATTGAAAATTCCATATGTCAAGATCCGAGCAAATCCAGGCCAGATCTTTGGGCCTAGTTGAAGAGCTTAAAGCTAGCTTTCCAACGGCACCAGTCTCGTGTCGATCCGACATCGGGGCTGATCGCAGCGCCCATTCTCGCCGGAGCGCGCGCCGAAATACAGAACCGGCAGATTTCCGATCGGGTACCGACCGGTGCCGAACGGAGCCGCCGGGCCTCCGGCCGGCGAACCAGCGTGCCGCCATCCCAAGGAGCGACCCTCTGGGCATCCACCACTACAGCGGTGCCACCGGGTCCCACACGGCCCCTCCGGACAGCACGTGGACCCCACCGTCACGTGTTCGGGTGTTGCCGAATCAACGCAAGAAGCCGCCCGTCAACCCGAATTCGGTCCTCCCGGACCCCATTGTATAGCCCTTTACCTCCCTGCGTGGAGTGGGCAGCGGCTTGCATTTCTGTAATATTGTGTAATATTGTTCCGGGAGTACGATTTTCGGCCGGGCCCGTCTTCCCCACGCCGAGCGCGTGGAGGTATCGTTCTCGCTCCCTACACTCGGCATTTGCTTATTTTCATATATACTTGTTTATGCCGCTGCTAGAGAGCATGCTTTAGGTCCGTTAGCTCGCTATATTATCATTCACCGCTGCTGCGAGAGAGAGCGAGGCCGTCCCCGTGACCCGATCCGGGCACGAGAGTGCAAATCGACCACCCTAGCTCTTGCCGGTTTCTCAACCGTGCACGTCCGACGCTTCCCTCATCAAGGGACGATCGCGAGCTTGTCGTGTCCGTGGTCCCGTCCCGCATCAATTTGGTATCAGAGCGAGTTTGAGTCTAGGGTGTCCAAAAAAAAAAGTGTCATTCATTAGTCATTTACGTCTAAGTCGTGTTTAGGGTCATCATTGTTTTAAAACAAACAAAAAAAAGTGTCTTTTTTGCATTGCATCCCTTACTCGGTATATCAAAAGGTGTTGTCCGAACGTTAGGCTACGCCTATCGGAAGGCCGCACACTTGCGCGAGTGACCTTCGGGTCGATTACCTCCGCCGTGTACCGCGTTTTGGTTAAGTCTAGGCGCATCATTTAGCATTAGTGTGTTTTGCTTTAGTCGGCGTCTTCTAGTCGGTGTGTTTGCATGCCCACTCGTCGGGGTACTCAGTACTCACCCCCACCACCACCTATGGCCAACCCACGGGATACCTCGGGAGACTTCCACTCCCTACAAGAGGCGATGATGGCCATTATGACTAGGTTGGACCAATCCGATGCTAACTTTCGGACTTTCTCCGATAATATGGATGGTCGCCTTAGAGCCATGGAGGGGCGCTTGGAGACCTCCGACAGGTCGGTCAAAGACCTCGTTGGGCGGTTAGATAGGATGTCACACGGGGACCCTCCAGGGGCAGCCCAAGGCCCACCCGCACCTCCTCCCGCGGTGGCCCAAGTCCAACCCGCTCCCATGGCCCAAGTCCAGGCCGCTCCCGCGGCCCAAAACCAGCCACCACAGGCTCTTCCACCCGCCCTTCCTCGGGTTCCCCAACTACCGCACCGTGACCTTGGTCTCGAGGACTATGGTTCTAACAATGCCTATGAGGGATATGGTCAACGCCGTCGTGGTTTTCAGCCACAACGAGATGAGGATGATGACCGGGTCCTTAAGACCGTGCGAGCGGACCCTCCCGCTTTTTACGGGTCTTTGGATCCGAAAGTCTACCTAGATTGGGAGTTCGGCATGGACTGTTACTTTGAGTGGTATGATATGTCGGAGCGTCGAAGGGTCCGATTCGCCACCATGAAACTCATGGGGCAGGCACAAACCTATTGGAAGAATGTGGAGAGCCTGCTACTTCAGCGGTTAGAACCCCCGATCGACACATGGGCCGAGATGAAGAATAAACTTCGGCAAAAGTACCTTCCTCCCACCTACTGCCAGCGACTCATCGATAGATGGCAAAGTCTTAGCCAGGGAGACCGGTCCGTCTCCGAATACATCGCGGAGTTTGATGAGTAATTTCTACGATGTGGTGTCACGGAGGAGAGTACCATGCCCGTGTCCCGCTTTCGACGTGGTTTGCGGCCACACTACCAGTATGAGCTTTTCCGCCGCAATGCCAAGACGTTGGAAGAGGGATACCAGGTTGCTCTCGAGATGGAGCAATTTGAGGGAGAGTTCGAGTCTAGCCATCGGTTGGGCCCCACCCCTCTCCGTAGTACCGAGCCCCGTCACTCCATAGGCCCACATCAGCGGCCTCCCATGGCTCGATCTCAGGAGCCCACCCGTCAGGAGCACTTCACTCCACGGCCTCGTCCTCCTCCACCCCGGGATCTATTCCCACCCCAACCACCGGCACCCATTGCCCGTTCCCCGGCTCCTATAGCCCGTCCTCTGGCACCGGCACCCCCTCCACTATTGTCCAAAGCACCTACATCTCCCCCACTACTGCCTACACCCCCTACCCGACGGGATGATAAGGGTAAGGCCCCTTTTATAGAAGAGAGTAGTCGGTCGAGAGTGTAGTGTTTCCACTGTCATGGGTTTGGCCACATTGCCAGCGAGTGTCCCGCTCGCACCACCCTAGCCTTAGGTGATGGAGGATCTGTACCTCCCGAGCCTGAGTGTGTTGATTACGAGGCCGATGAGGCACTAGCCGAGGAGTACTATGCCTTGGGAGGAGAAGAGCAGGACGGCTCTCCTGCCGCCCAGGATGCCGCCACCTAGTGGGCTCGATGCTACCACCTTAGTCTCGAGTCGTGCATGAGTCAGTGTGTTTTCTTGTGTGGTTTGTTTTGAGTGGTGTGTTTTGAGTCGATTGTTTGTGTGGTTTGCATACGTGTGTGTATTGCATGGTAAGTCTGCATGAGTCTTGTGCAAGCTCGTTGTCGGTCTCTTATGAGTAAGAGACGAGTGGACTCACTTCATGAGTATGGGATCGGTTCCACATCTATACCTGAATCAGTCACCTATAGGGACTCAGCGGTGATTCCTAGTGAGTCTTTGAGCTGTTTTCTTCCCTTTTGAGAGTGCCCCTTCGGAGTGACCACCTTTAGCCCATAGCAGTTCGCATATCGAGTATATATGGAATGAGCAGGTGACGATCACTTGGAGCGGAGCATACCCGCGCTACTTGGCACGGTGACGGATCCGCCGGAGCACTGAGCATCCCTACCCCTACTCGACGGGGTCGAGTTCCTCCCACCCGGGGAGAATTGATGGGGCATCAGAGGTGATTTCCTTACACGGGTGGAGTGTATTTGTGTGTTATGGCTTGTATGAGATTGTAATTGTGTCATTTCTTTCATTTGGGCTCCTTGTAAGGCTTATATCAAGCCAATGGGCCATTTGTAATGTAGAGTCCATGGCTAGGTTGCCATTAGTAGAGTCCATTAGGAGCTTATTCCATATTGGGTCTTAAGGCCATCATTATGGACCTTAATAGCCACTTAGGCCCAAATAGGCTTCTCTCTCTCATGGGCCACCAAGGGTGGAAGAGTCTAGCATGGTTAGTGGGCTTGTAACATGGGATTTGACCACACTTGGCCCAAGGGAGGCCCATGAAGGGGGCGCCCCCTTCTTTGGCTCTATTAGGCTAGTTAGGTGTGATTTAGGTGAGATTGGAATGGAATTAGTCCAAGTTTGAATTGGAATGGTCAAGATAGATTAAAAATTTGTATTTGGTGTGTTATTCACACTTCATCTCAGCCATTCAATCCCCAACCCTTGATCCAAGGGTCCATATTAGATTTGATTGGAGTCATATATAACCATGTATTTTCATGATGAAATCAATGAAAAATTAGAATTTTGTTGAATGCCTTGAGTGAATTTCGACCTCCTTCCTCTCTCCCCCTGGTTTCCACTTCCCCAACCCCAGATCTAGAGTGTATCCCCCTTATATCATCCCCTCTCAACCTCCGGTGATCGTTTGTGCCGCCGCCGCCGCCGTTCGTGCCGCCTTCGAGCCGCCGTGGAATCGTCATCAAGTTTCTGTCCTGCTGGACAGAGGTGTGGTTCGAGAATTCCTGAAGCCAGGGACGAGTTTTGATTGATTTGAAATTTTGAGGGTTGGTTCCTATCTTCTAGCCCCTTCTCCACAAAAAAATTGAGGTTCAAAATCTACCGTTTCATATCTTTACCATTTCATTCAACTCTCAATCTCAGATCTGTTCTGTCACTATCTACAGTGACAGTTGCCCAGAGTTTCATGTCTTAGGTCCACTTTTTGATTTATTTTAGTTCGCCCAATTTTACTGGAGATTACACCCATCCACTCCTTCATCCAAAATTTTTCTAAATTTTTTGTTCGTCCATTTCATATTTTCTAAAAATTGTTCTCAGTCCCAGCTACAGTTCTATCCCCCTGATCCTAGATCCGACCTTCATCCACTAAACAAATCACAGAAAATCATAGACACATCCAAACGGATCCAAACCACTTTTTCCGTCTTCCCAGCTCAATTTCCCACAACTTTTCTGAAGAACACAACCCCCGATTCGAACGTCTACCTCACGGTCAAAGGTAATCCATAGTCAAGTTCTCTACAGGTCTGAGTCTTCAGTTACTATACAACAGGAGATTGAAAATTCCATAAGTCAAGATCCGAGCAGATCCAGGCCAGATCTTTGGGCCTAGGTTGAAGAGATTCAAGCTAGCTTTCCAACGGCGCCAGTCTCGTGTCGATCTGACATCGGGGCTGATCGCAGCGCCCATTCTCGCTGGAGCACGCGTCGAAATACAGAACCGGCAGATTTCCGATCGGGTACCGACCGGTGCCGAACGGAGCCGCCGGGCCTCCGGCCGGCGAACCAGCATGCCGCCATCCCAAGGAGCGACCCTCCGGGCATCCACCACTACAGCGGTGTCACCGGGTCCCACACGGCCCCTCCGGACAGCACGTGGACCCCACCATCACGTGTTCGGGTGTTGCCGAATCAACGCAAGAAGCCGCCCGTCAACCCGAATTCGGTCCTCCCGGACCCCATTGTGTAGCCCTTTACCTCCCTGCGTGGAGTGGACAGCGGCTTGCATTTCTGTAATATTGTGTAATATTGTTCCGGGAGTACGATTTTCGGCCGGGCCCGTCTTCCCCACGCCGAGTGCGTGGAGGTATCGTTCTCGCTCCCTACACTCGACATTTGCTTATTTTCATATATACTTGTTTATGCCGCTACTAGAGAGCATGCTTTAGGTCCGTTAGCTCGCTATATTATCATTCACCGCTGCTGCGAGAGAGAGCGAGGCCGTCCCCGTGACCCGATCCGGGCACGAGAGTGCAAATCGACCACCCTAGCTCTTGTCGGTTTCTCAACCGTGCACGTCCGACGCTTCCCTCATCAAGGGACGATCGCGAGCTTGTCGTGTCCGTGGTCCCGTCCCGCATCAATGACTCTTCGTGCGGATTTGCGTAGGAATGAAAGAACAGGCAGAAATAAAAGAACAATAAGGGAACCGTCGCGAGAAATGACTCTCCGTGCGGGTTTTAACAGAAATGACAAAAATGAATAGAAATGGTAGAAATGAACATAATGGAGAACCGCTGCGGGAAGTGACTCTCTGAGGGTTTTAATGGAGGATGAGAACAAAAGAAATAGAAGAGCGCGTACGTGGGGGTGGTGTGATCGCCAGGGGCTGAGGGCCCCAAAAATGAGAAGGGTGATCGCGTTTACCTAAAAAATGGGACATGGTGTGGATTCTTTCTTCCTCTTCTTTCGGCCAGCCGAAGAAGAGGGCCTTCTGGTTGGTTACCCTTGCAAGAAAAGAAACGAATACCAAATGGATCAGAACAAAAGGCGTAGTAATCAGTCCCTTGTGAAAAAATGGTGAAAGCATGAATAAACACACACCTGGTTGGTGTTGTTTTAAACCCCTCTCAAATGCGAAAGGATAAGAAAAAGAGATGATGAATAAAATCACGTGCAGAAATGCACGGAACAGCGCCCTCTCAAAGAGAGAAGCGTGATGCCAGTAGAAACGACAAATGATGCATGCGACTAAAATGGAAAGAACAAGGGGGAAGAATGGAGGGTAAGGAAGAGCGTATGGTATGCCGATGGTCGGATTCGGTGGAACTTCGACAGCGTGAGGACGACGTGGAAGCGCGGCGGATGAAGCAACCTTTCTCTCGTGAGCACCCGGGCACCCGAAAAGTAGGTAGAACCTCCCCTGAGGAAGCCTTGGACCTGGAAGCAGATCTGGCAAAGTCTCCCCCTTCTCAATCGGATCTGAAGCTCTCTGGTTTCGAGGGAGGGGGTCCTCTATTTATAGGAAAAATTTTGAATGATGCATCTAGGGTCTGGGACACTTTCATGTAGACGCGTCCAGGTTCCAAGACGTCTCCATGAATTTAAAAATATTTTCTTTTATTTTTTATTATATTTAAATGAAAGGAAGCATCTCAGAGGTGGGACGCGTTCAATTAATACGTCCCAGATCCAAGACGCATCCAAGTTTTTCCACCAAGACGGCGCCGAAAGTCGACAACGGAGAAAGCGATTGATTTCGGCGCCTAACCGTGACTTTTGAAGGACACGTATGGTCAGCAAGACGTCTTTGTGTTTGGCTTTATTTGAAACATCAAACTGAACTGCGGGAGCGGCGCCGCCTGCGTGCTACCCTGACGCCTTTAAAGAAGGCGTCTAGGTACCCTGACGCCTTTAAAGAAGGCGTCTGGGTCCTCCGCCATGTTTAAAATGCTTTTCAAAAAATTCAAAAAAATGTGAAAAATCCATAAAAATAGGGCATCATTCAAATAACTCTAAATGTGAAAGCCACTTCAGAGCATCATAGTGTAATATGATATTTACTCACAGAAATGTCAAAAACAGCGTGTCTACAGCTGGACCTTAACATCCCAAGTAACTCTTTGAGTTTTAATGCCCCCGGTTTAGGGTAAATGCTGAGTTGAATTGCTCTGAGATCCCCTTCTTCCTCAGATATGAGCGACACCTCTGGGGGAGCCACGTAGTCGGGCGACGGCGGAGGGAACCAGTCGCCGAATTCTAGTTTCTTCTTCCCCTTATCTTGGGCCGGATCGAGGGGTAGGCTTCTTTGGCTTCTCTAGACACAGAGATGCATCTAACAAGTGGCATTCGAACACCTCGAAAGGGTGTAAGTCGGTGAATGTTCTTTCTTCTTTCCTGTTCTAAGGGTATTTTATGCATTGGTGGAGGGTGGAGGCCACCACCTGGTTTTCATGCAGCCAGGGGCGGCCTAGCAGCGCCTTGTATGACGTATCAGAGTTTATCACATGGAATTGCACTTTGGTGGTGAAGTCACCGAGTGAGAGCTCAAACTCTGCCACGCCCATGGGGACTTCAAATTTCTAGTTGAAGCCAACAATTCTCATATCCCTGATCTCGATCAGGTGTACATCAAAATAATATTTCTGATATATCTGATAGGGGAGTATGTTTACTATAGCCCCGGGTCAATCAAAATTCTGCTTATTGACTGGCCATTCAGTTGCCCCCTCATGTAGAGCGGTCTATTGTTGTTGACGGAGGGCAGAAGCATGTCTTCCTCCGTGAATGTCATAGCCACCCCCGACTATGCCTCAGCAAAATAGCTCTCAAAGTATGTCGGGGTTTGTAGGTCCATGATAATGGCTTGTGTTGTTTCTTCGTCAAGGGAGACTATATCCCAGACAGAGAAAGCTGTAGGGATTCTTTTCAGCTACTTCACTATTCTGCTGGTGGTTCTGACATTGGTCAACCTCAGTTCTTCGGACCTTTTACGACTGCCCTCATGGTGTTCTTGAGGGGCCGGCCCGGGAGGTGGTTCATCTCCTTCTCTAGGGGCTGCCTGGACTTACTGCGCCGGCTCGGCTGGCTCCCTTTCTTGCATAAATTCAGCAAGGCTTGGAATGCCCGCATGGTCTTTATTTGTCGAAAAAGGGGGCGCTGAGGGTGAGGTAGAGGCATCCTTGGCCTTCGATTGTGGTTGCGGACATGGCCGCTTGCCCTCCCGGGAGGATAGAAATTCAATAAAGGAGGGGACCTCCTGATTGCTCGCGTGTCCAGGGTAAAGTTCCGGCGGAGGAGGAATCTTCGCGCCTTTAACTTCAAGCTGAGGGACTTGGTATGGTTGTTCACCACGGAATATAATGTTGTGGTTAGCCTAGGGGAGATTCTCCCATTTTCTTCCAGACCTGGTAGCATGCTGGGAGGTGGAGGCTTCAGCTTGATTTGTCTCTGCTGGTGCGAGGCATGTCTCTTCATCATCTTCTTTGGAAATTCGGACTGTGTCGAACAGGGCCGCAAGGGTGTTGTAAGATACGGCATTGCTTTTTTCTCTTGTTCTTTGACTTCTTCTTCTTTTTCTTCACAGTTGGTTGCTGCTCCTGGGGAGGTTCATCCCATATGCCTGATTCTTCAACTTTAGCTTCAGCTTCTTCGACTAATTCCAGGGACTCAAAATGTTCCCAAGGGACATATTCCTTCAGTTGGACGGGCCGAATTTCAGGCTGTTCATATTCATTTAGCCCATCAATGATTTCTTGAACATGTTCCACCGCCGGACTGGTTTCTTTATGCACCCGCATGGGGATGTGTTTCTTCTTATTGTTGGTGAATCGTCTGATGACAGCCGGGGGTTCCGACTGAGGTGTGACGCCCCATATGTGAATTCCCGAGCCACGACGGGGCGCTGCCCTTCTTCTTATTTTTGATGGCACGGTGTGCCAATTTCCCTGATCTTTTGCTGGCGCTAGGATATAGGCCTCGTCCTTCCTTTTCCGCTTGTTCTCAAAAGGGGAAAAGGAAGACTTCGTGGAGGCATGTAGGATTTAGGGTTTGCACGGCTGCGTGATTCATGGCGGCTGCCCTGTGGGGGGATGGAGACGCCCACTCTCCGGAGCGTCTTCCGTCCCCCAAGCCTTCGTTTCTGCATGCTCTCGCGCGCTCTCTAAGTCCGCCTAAGGTCTCCATTGGCGTCAAGCTTCCTGCATTCACGGATGAAGGAGAACCTGCGGTGTTCTTCTCCAAGCATGAAGTTTTGCTGTCTCATAAGCCACTGGAGTTTGCCATCATCGCCAAGTGCTCTTACGGAAGGCCTCCTATCCCTGAGATTAAGAGTTGTCTCTCCCAGCGGCTTAACCTGCAAAAAGACTTTATCCTCAACATCCTCAATCAACGTCATATTCTCCTGCGGTTCTCTAAGGAAGGGGATTTCTTGAAAAATTTTCTTCGCAAGAACATCTATGTAAAAGGCTTTTTATTTCGATTTTGTAGATGGTCCCCAGATTTTGATTTCAACTCGGACCCCACAGTTATGCCGATTTGGGTTAGCATGCCTTCCCTTCCTGTTAACTTCTTTAGTGAAGATTTTTTGCGCTCTATTGCTAGCAATTTGGGGAAGGTGTTACGCATCCATGATTCTACTGCATCTCTAACTCACACTTATGAGGCCATTGTTTGCGTGGAACTTGGTATCGCTAAGCCTCTTATTGAGCGCATTTGGATTGATTGTGGTAACCATGGTTTCTGGCAATACATTAAGTATCATCGCATTCCCTCCTTGTGCAGTTCTTGTCACAAGATTGGCCATTCTATTGATACATGCTCTAGATACACTAAGAGAGCCCCTGTCCAACAGCCCTCAGAGGAAATTGGTATGGCAACCGATAATCAAAGGCCTTTTAGGCAAGTCAATAAAGAGTCCTCTGGTATTGTGACTAATCTTCCAAAGTCGCATAAGCAAGACAAGGTTTGGGTCCCTGTCGACCACAATTCATCTCGAAGGCATATGCTGCACAAAGAGGCGTCTAAAAATTCTGATATTCCTGTCTCAAATGTTTTTGATAGACTTCGGTCGCTGGAGGAGGATGTGCCAGGGCCTATTCATCAGGATTCAAATTCAACAGAGACCTCGTCCCAGTCTAATAAGGCCGAGCTTTTGATGGTCCCTGCTCCTTGTGTTGAGAATGATCAACATGAACCCAATCCTCGGGATGGTGGCAGACTCTATTCACTGCAAGAGTAATAGTAGAGAGGTTGTTGCTGGGGATGATCTTGCTGAAGGAATCTCACATAACAATAACATTTCAATGCTGAGATCTTCCTCTACTTTTTTGTCTAAGATGTCGACCTTTGCTTCTATGCCGACTTCCTCTGCTGCAAAGTCGACATCCAGCATGGGGACTCTTCCTGGTGGTCTCATTCCTACTCCTCCTGTAGACATGCTAAATTTTGTTTCCAAGGAAAACGTTTTATCTCATGTTTCCATTCCAGATGTTCCTTCTAGACCATTTACTAGAAGCATGCTACGAAGATCATCTTCGGTGGGTGAAATATCCAAATCTGTCTCATGATGAATGCTACTGTATGGAATATTAGGGGTATATCTAATAAACTCTCTATTGGGCGTCTCAAATTCTTCATCAAAGCTCACAGTTTAAATATGGTTGCCATTATTGAACCCATGGTGGATGAATGCAAAATTGAAAGCTTTCGTAGGAAATTGAGTATGGACTTTGCTGTTTCAAATGCTCTAGGGCGGGCTCATATCTGGTTCTTTTGGAAAGCTCCTCTGCACTTCTCTGTTATTCATCAACAGGAACAATTCTTAACTATCTGCAATGGTGACATTAATCAGCCAAATTTCTTTATTTCTATTGTCCATGCTAAATGCTCCAAACAAGAAAGAAGAATACTTTGGAGTGAGTTAAATTCTCTCTTCTGGAATTGTAAAACCCCTTGGCTTATGGTAGGGGATTTTAATGCCATTCTGGATGCAGATGATAAGATTGTTGGCAGAAGTCCTGACATTAATAGCATCTCGGATTTTCATGATTGTATATCCTCACTAGGTCTTCAGGATGCTGGTTTTAATGGGAGTAGATTTACTTGGTATAATGGTCAACAGGGTGGGAATGCCATATGGGCTAGATTAGATAGGGCCTTTTATAAAACCTCTTGGATTAGTCTATATCCGGTCAATATTACTCATCTTTCAAGAGAAGCTTCTGACCATGCCCCCCTTCTGATTTCTTCCACCATAGACAAGGCCCAATTCTGTTCCAGATTTATTTTTCAGGAGATGTGGACTGCTCATGAGAGATTTCTGAATGATGCCAGAATTTTTTGGGAGTCCTCTCCAATTTCTTACTCCCCACTCTTCACTTTACAGTTCAAACTTAAGGCCATGAAACTTATGCTAAGGGACTGGAACAAGCATGTATTTGGGAACATTTTCAATAATATTTCTATTGCAGAAGATAAAGTAGATATGGCTCAATCTACATTTGATGCTGATCCTTCTGGAATGCACTACAAGCTCCTTGATAATGTAAGGACTGAACTATCAAACTTATATATTCATGAGGAGTGTTTCTGGAGACAAAAGTCTCACATTCAGTGGCTAAATGATGGAGACAGAAATTCAAAATTCTTCCATGTTGCTGTGCTCAACAATAGAAAGCGCAACATGATCTCCTCTATCAAAGATGCTAATGGCAATGTGATTGACAAGATGGAATCCATCAAAGATCTGGTTGTGCAACACTTTCAGAATGCCTTCTCCTCACAGCCTCATTTCATTTCTCATCAGCTCATTCAAGTCATCCCTTCACTTCTTTCAGCTCATGAAAATGACTCTCTATGTGCTATTCCAACTGAGGAGGAGATCAAAAATGTTGTGTTTTCCATGTCCCCAGATAGTGCCCCGGGGTCTGATGGCTTTACTGGTCATTTTTATCAGTCCACTTGGTTCTTCATCAAGCATGATATTTGTGCTGCCATCAGGGAATTTTTTATGGGCAGTGACTTGCCCCGAGCTATGACTGCAACTATTATCACTCTGATTCTGAAGATCTCCAAACCAGAGTATTTCAAGGATTTCAGACCTATAAGTCTTTGTAATTTTTCATTCAAAATTATTTCAAAAATCTTGAATGACAGATTAGCAGTTCTGCTACCATCTTTGATATCTTTGGAGCAAGGAGCCTTTATTAAAGGTAGATTTATTGGGGAAAATATCATGCTGGCCAAGGATATCATCAATGGCATTGGTAAAAAGGTAAGAGGGGAGAATGTTGTCTTCAAATTGGACATGGCAAAGGCTTATGACAGATTGGAATGGGATTTCCTTTTTGCGGTCTTAAGGAAATTTGGCTTCTCTGAACTATTCATCAACATGATATTCAGACTTATATCCAACTCTTAGTTCTCTATTCAGCTCAATGGCAGTCTCACTGGTTTTTTCAAATCCACAAGAGGTGTTAGACAAGGTGACCCCCTGGCTCCATCTTTATTTATTTTGGCTGAAGAGGCTTTAGGCAGAGGTTTATCAAACCTCTATCATTCCAACAAAGTGGGTTTCTTTTACACCCCTCGTGGCTGTCGAGGAATTTCTCATTTACTCTTTGCAGATGATACTATGATATTTGCAAACGGTTGCAAACGCTCTTTAAAGAATCTGATGGATTTTCTTCATCTATATGAGAATTCTTCAGGACAGCTTATTAATATATCCAAGAGCTCTTATTACACCCATAGTAAAGCTTCAGCTGGACTTAAACAGAGATTATCAGTGATAACTGGGATGGCTCATAGTAAATTCCCTTTTAGATACTTGGGTGTGCCTCTATTTCCTGGAAGGGCCAAGATATCCTACTTCACCCCGCTGCTCACTAAATTTCAATCAAAAATTCAAGCCTGGACATCTTCATTCTTATCATAGGCAGGAAGACTTTGTTTGATTAAGCATGTTCTTTCGTCAAACCCTCTCAACATATTGGCTTGTTGTTCCTTTCCGTTATCTTTTCATAGACTTCTTAACCGTGCAATGGCCAATTTTTTCTGGGGTTCTGTCGAAGGCAAATTAAAGAAACATTGGAAAGGGTGGGACAGCATCTGCACACCATCTAAAGCTAGAGGTCTAGGTGTCATATCTTTAAGGGATATGCAAAAGGCTTTTAAGATTAAAATGTTATGGAAGGCCCTTACTGTCCAACACTCACTCTGGGCTACTTACTTCAAGGCTAAACATATGCAGAACCAGCATCTTTCTGATATTGATTTCCGAAAATGCATTGGTAATGGCAGAATGGATTGGTTGTTTGCTAGGGACCAAATTATAAGGCATAGCAGATTATTCAAAGGCCCCGGTTACTTCTCTTTTTGAAAGGATATATGGTTTGGTGATAACCCATTGTCTGATTTTCTCCAGCCGAGCCAATGGTTACTCATTTAAAATAAAAACATCACTGTTCATGACCTGTGCGACCCTAGCCATCCTCAATGGGCTACCATCCAGCAGGCTCTTCCAAAGGACATTCTCCAAGCAATCACTTATAGCATCTCCAAACAACCCCTCCACTCTGACAAGCGCATTTGGAGTTTGACCCCTACTAGTGATTTCAACATTAGCTCTTGGAGAAAGCATACAGCCACTACCCAGCATGGTTTTCCATATTCCCACATTTGGTCTATTTATGTGCCACCGAAAATCTCTCTTTTTCTCTGGAAAGTCATCAACGGTATCCTTCCTATGGATAGTAAGGTTCAGAATTGTAGCATTGCTCTCTGTTCTAAGTGTGTATGTTGTCCTAATGCAGAGGTTGAATCTGACAATCACCTTCTACTTCATAGCCAGTTGTCTTCCTCAACATGGTCTCTTATCAAACATTGCTCTCAGATCAACCCAGCACGTTATAACTCTAGCAAAGCTTTTCTTAGTCAACTGTTTCACACTACTCATTTGGCTACTTTTACTGGTATGGTCTCCCTTCTAACCATTTTCTCTTGGCTCTGGGAAATTTGGTGCGAGAGGAACAAATGCAAATATGATGGTGCACTCACCAGGCCAAGATCACTTTACTACAAAATTATTCACAGGATCAACTGCACCAAATTCCCCCCTTGTAAGACACTGGGAGATATTGACAGCCTATCTTCCCTGCCTCACCTTTCTTTGGCCCCGACCATCCCTAAGCATATAAAACCAAAGGTTGTGCGATGGATCCTGCCCCCAACCCGATGGGTCAAACTGAATGTTGATGGTGCTTCAAAAGGGAATCCTGGACAAGGTGGTGGTGGTGGTCTATTCAGGGATCACAAAGGATCACTCCTTCTAGCTTTCAGTCATTTATATGGCCCATGCTATAGTCTGGTTGCTGAAGCGCGAGCCCTGCTTGACGGGCTTAGACTTGCTCATTCCAATGGGTTCAACCTGCACACTGTAGAATCGACTCTAAAACTTTGGTTATCATTCTCAAGGATGCTCATCCATGTCCTTGGAGGCTGCTCCCTTTCATCAACGAAATTCGGGCTCTCATCAAGACTCTGAATGTTGACATTGTTCACATCTTCAGAGAAGGCAACCAGGCGGCTGACGGACTTGCTAACCATGCCTGTCAATGTAAAACCAGCTCTATATTTGCTGGTAATTCCTCCTTGTTGCCTCCTACTGTTAAAGGGGCTTGCAGATTAGATAGGTTAGGGATTCCAAGTATTAGATTTTAACTTCATAGTTCTTCGGGTGGATGCTTTGTTCTCTCAGGGGTATGCCCCGGTGACTGATGTAAACATCCTTTATCAATAAAATTATACTCCTATACTTGGGATCGGGTGGAGTGAGCACATCCACTCCCGCTGAGATTGGGTGCACTCTCCCTAGTCCGGGGCATAGGTATTGATTGAAAAAAAAGGATATAGGCCTCATAGGTATGTTGAGTGCAGGCCTCCGCCACTTCTTCGAGTAGTTGCAGATATAAAGATATCATGTTGATTGTCGCCCCTAGAGTGGGCATTTCATGCGGGCGTGGGGGATCGACATTGTGCTCCCCCATTTGCAGCTCCCCTTTCTTGATTAAAGACTCAATAGTGTCTTTAAAGATATAGTAGTCCTCGATAGTATGCCCGATCATTTGATGATACGGGTAGAAACGAGGGTCGTCTTTTCTTCTGAGATCACCCGGCCTCTTCGATTCTCAGAGAGTGATCTTGTTGAATTTCGTAGGCCATTCAAACAAGACTTGAGTCTTATCTCGAGGGAACGAATATAGCTTCTTCATTTTATCCCGAAGGGAGGGGCCTTCCCGCAGATCGGCGGGCTTGAACGGGGGAGACTCAGCTACCCCTTTGTCCTTTTCCTTTTGCTGCTCGAAGGCCTTGAAATCGACTGTGACGACCCGGGATCCGAGTACCGGAAAGGAACCGGCACGTCTCGAATCTCGGTCCGCCAACCCACGAGCCCGAAGACTCGGAAGGGTAGAAAGGGATGGTGTGGGAGTACAAGAGAAGCTGAAACAACAGCAGAGATAGCACAATAATCTAAAATAAAATGCACAGAATAATATAAATAAACTGCTACAAGGTCCACAGAGTCTCATGTCCAAAATAAAAGTACAATCAACAGAAAGAAAAGTACAACAACAAGGGGCATCCCCCGACGTACAACTACACGGGGCATCCCCCGGCTCTGGCAGACTGGCGGCTAACCCTGGCTAGAAGAACCACGCTGAAACTCGGCCGCACCTCTCGAAGACCCCGCCTCACCTCAAAAGCAGGGGTGAGCCTCATTTCATTGGCCCAGTAGGGATCCCGCGAATCCCTACCTCGCACGGAAAACGAGAAAGCAGAAGGCAGCCCTACCTAACAGGAGTACGGTAGAACCAACAAGCTAAAGTAAATAAACGGAAAAGCCATCTACTCTAACAGTACCGTACTACTGAACCTCGGTCCAACAAAACTTGAGTCCACACCTGCCAGCGAACAGGAGCACTACCCACTAGAAGAACGACCGGAAGCATCCCCTGACGTCTTATACTGCGTCACAAGTGTCTAGCTACGACGCCCCGGGCGTGAGACTCAGACACGCAACAAGTACCACAACAAGGACTAGCTGGGGTCACGCTCGTCAGCGCGTGTCCTAAGCCCCCAACTACGTGTGCACACACAGACCATCTGCTCTAGGTCGGGTCCTCTAGCTGGTTTTCCCCCCCACCGGACTCTGGTGGCAAAGGCAAGGGGCCCTACGGTAACTAGCCTAAAAACCGCCTCTCATTGGGTCTCGCTCTCTACCACTCCCAGGTGGGTCCGCACCCGCGTGCGCAGGAAGCTGCGACTAGTGGACAGGTCACTGGAAGTAAGGACCGACTCACGGAACCCATCGACGAAGAAACGGAACCGCACACGCTTGGTGCAGCGAGGAGCCTGACGATCCACCCCTGGGCCGTCACAGGGCTCTGATGGTCCAGCCCTGGAGCGTCACGAGCCAGAAGGGAAAACAGACTGTGACGCACCGCTCCTGGGCCGTCACAGGCTGTGACGCACCCACACTGGGCCGTCACAGGGCTCTGATGGTCCAGCCCTGGACCGTCACGAGCAACGGTGAAAACAGACTGTGACGCACCCCGCCCGGGCCGTCACAGCACTTGACGGCCCGAACTGGGCGTGTCAGGGTGGTTGGGTCCGCCGCTCTGACGCACCCCCACCGGGGCGTTATAGGGCTGTGATGCGCCAGGCCTGGTGCGTCACAGGCCCTGAGCCCCCCCCCCAACGGTCAAGAATCAACGGTCAAAAAGCCAACGGTCAGAAGGCTCTGACGACCTAACCCTGGACCGTCACAGTGCCCTCGCGGTCTGTCGTGGGGCCGTCACATCCACAGACCCCCAACGGCTATAACGGGTCTGTAACGCACCTACCTGGGTGCGTTACACTGTGTGACGGTCTCTGGAAGGACCGTCACACACACCCGACGGCGGAACGGCGTGAAACAGCCAAAAATTCAAACCACGCCCCCATGCCTCCAAAGGAGAGGGAGAAATCAAAGGGGAAGACCCCAGGGGACCCATAGCATGATTCTAGGCCATCAAAATGCCGAATCGCGGCTCAAATCCATAGATCGGGCGAGCTCTCCCCAAAGCATAGTTTTGCCCTAACTCGCTCAAAAACGCCCCTCTCGGCTCCCATTCGGACTACAAATCGCGGGGAACGACGGGATGAGCATAAGGATTCGTTCCCCTACCTCAATGGAGCAAATGCTCCGCCGAATCGACCACGAAACCATGAATGAAGCTTTTAGACCCACGAACGCCCCGCCTCCCGCCGCTAAAAGAACACCACCGGGACCGCCTCGCCGCCACGCCGTTACCGGAGTGAAGGAGGCCGCGTCTCGGTCGCCCGGGGAAGAAGCACGATGCACGGTGGAGAGGGCGCTCTCCAACGTTTGGAAAGGAGGAAGAAGAAGAAGAAGAAAAAGGTGGAAAAGAAAAAGAAAAAGATATGGTATTTATAGAAAATCCAGAAAATCAGAAAAATCCCAAAAAATATAAAAATACACCTCCTCGATCCTCTCGACACGCTGATCGCAACGGTACCACTCGCGGGTAGGTGAACGACCCGGTTCACCCGCTACAGGGTTCCGTAGGTGTTTCCGAGACACACACACGGGAATCGGAAAACACGCGGAAGAAGTCGCGGAACACGTTCCGGGCCTCCGAACTGACCTGAATCGCACGGATCCGAACACAAAAGGTGTCCAAAATGAAATTTCAGACACAACGGAGTCGGACACTCGAGAAACCAGATCCGGGACCCACGAAGAAGGATCCGAAAGGGTCCGAGACATCACAGCCCTCCCCCCTTAAGCGAATTTCATCCTCGAAATTCAAGAACAAACACAAGAATGGGGGAAAGACTCACGCAAACAAATAAGGATACAGCTCCCGCATCTCATCCTCGCGCTCCCAAGACGCCTCACCGCCAGAATGACGCTGCCAGACCACCTTGACCAGAGGAATAACCTTGCTCCGCAGGCGCTGCTCTCGCCGATCCTCAATGCGAATAGGAAACTCCAGAAGGGACAGATCTGGGGTCACCTCAGGCCAAACGGCATCCTCGAGAACATGGGAATCATCGGGCACGTACTTCCGAAGTATCGACACGTGGAACACATCATGCACGGCGGAAAGCTCCGGAGGTAGCTGCAACCGATAAGCAACTTCCCCAACACGCTCAACGATGGGAAAGGGACCAATGTAGCGGGGACTCAGCTTCCCACGCCTACCGAAACGCATCACACCCTTCATGGGAGAAACTCTCAAGAAAACTCGGGCTCCCACAGCAAAGCTGAGAGGTCGCCTCCTCCGATCGGCATAACTCTTCTGCCGGCTCTGAGCCGTCAACATCTTCTGCCGAATGAGATGCACCACCTCAACACACTGCTGCACCAAATCTGGTCCGGTCAGGGCACGCTCGCCCACCTCGAACCAATCAAGCGGAGTCCCACAAGGTCGCCCGTACAACGCCTCATAGGGAGCCATACCAATGCTCGAATGATAGCTGTTGTTATAGGCAAACTCCACCAATGGCAGGTGGTGGGTCCAACTCCCTTGCCATTCTAAGCAACACGCTCGCAACATGTCCTCCAAAGTCTGGATGGTCCGCTCAGATTGACCGTCCGACTGAGGATGATAGGCCGAGCTAAATGCCAACTCGGTGCCTAGAGCCTTCTGGAAGCTCCTCCAGAATCCAGAAGTGAAGCGGGGATCACGATCGGACACAATGGAGATGGGGATTCCATGCAACGGAACGATCCGCTCTACATACAAACGAGCCAAGCGCTGCATGCTCCAACTGACCTTGACCGGCAGCAATCGCGCCATCTTCGTCAGTCTATCCACTAGCAACCAGATACTATCCTCCCCGTTGGACGTCCTCGGTAACCCAACCACGAAATCAGTGGTCACGTGGTCCCACTTCCACGCAGGAACATCCAAGGGCTGAAGTGTGCCTCCTGGTCGCTGGTGCTCAGCCTTCACCTGCTGACAGGTCAAACACCTGGCCACAAATTCCTCTACATCTCTCTTCATGCCAGGCCACCAAAACTGCCTCTTCAGGTTCTAGTACATCTTAGCCTACCCGGGGTGCACGGCATACCGACTCCCATGGGCCTCACGCAATACCATACGCCGCACCTGCCCCTCGACTGGCACGTAAAACCTATCTCTGAACCTCACGGCTCCATCCTCTCCGAACTCCACATCGGCCATCGACAGAATACGAGGTAGCTCGGGGTCCGCTCGCCGAGCCTCAGTCACCTGTCGACGCACCGCGGGCGTGACAGTCAGACTCGCAAGGACAGCCGAACCCTGGTCCTGAGGGACCTTGAGCCTAAAAGTCATGGCCGGAACCTACTCCCAAAGCCTCCACTTTCTCAACAACATCCGACTGACCATTACTCTCCTACTCAGAGCATCAGCCACGACGTTCATTCTGCCAGGCTGATAAGACAGAGTGAAATCATAATCTTTCATATACTCCATCCACCTCCCCTGCCTGAGGTTAAGATCCCTCTGGGTGAACACATACCTCAAACTCTGATGGTCAGTGAAAAGCTCAAACCTCTCGCCGTACAAATAATGCCTCCAAATCTTCAGAGCGAAAATCACCGCCGCCAACTCAAGATCATGAGTAGGGTAGTTCGCCTCATGTGGCTTCAACTGCCGCGACGCATACGCCACAACTCTCTCATGCTGCATCAACACAGCACCGAGACCTACCCCGGAAGCATCCGTACACACCACAAAACCACCCGAGCCAGATGGCAACACCAAAATCGGAGCAGTGGTAAGCAACCTCTTCAGCTCCACGAAGCTCCGCTCACACTCCTCTGTCCAGACGAACGGCACCTCCTTCCGGGTAAGCCTGGTCATCGGGGCTGCAATACGAGAAAAATCCTGAATAAACCGCCGATAATAGCCTGCGAGCCCCAAGAAACTCCGAATCTCCGTGACAGAACTCGGCCTCGGCCACTGTACCACAGCCTCGACCTTAGCCGGGTCCACGGAAACACCATCACCAGAAATCACATGCCCCAAAAAGTGCACCTTACGAAGCCAAAACTCACACTTACTGAGCTTCGCATACAACTGGTGATTGCGCAACGTCTGCAGCACTACACCCAAATGGTGCACATGTTCCTCAGTAGACCGCGAATACACAAGGATGTCGTCCACAAACACGACCACGAACTGGTCCAAGTACGGACGAAACACCCTATGCATCAAATCCATGAACGTTGCGGGGGCATTGGTGAGCCCAAACGGCATCACCAAGAACTCATAATGCCCATACCTCGATCGAAACGCCGTCTTCTCCATGTCTGACTCTCGAATTCGCAGCTGGTAATAGCCCGATCTTAAATCGATCCTCGAAAACACCCGAGCCGACTGAAGCTGGTCGAACAAGTCATCAATCCGAGGCAATGGATACTTGTTCTTAACAGTCGCTTGGTTCAACTGACGGTAGTCGATGCACAGCCTTAAACTACCATCATTCTTCTTCACGAACAACACCGGCGCACCCCACGGGGAATAACTAGGACGAATATATCCCTTGGCCAGCAACTCCTGCAACTGCGCCTTCAGCTCTCGCAACTCCGCAGGCGCCATCCGACAAGGGGCCTTCGACATAGGCGCCGTACCCGACACCACCTCAATCACGAAATCAATCTCTCACTGCGGTGGCAAGCCTAGTTGCTCCTCGAGAAAAACATCGGGAAACTCGCACACGACAGGAATGTCCTCTACCTCAGGACACTGCCGATCACTCAAAACCACAGATGCGAGAAAGCCCTGACAACCCGCATCAAGCAAACGACGTGCACGGATAGCCGAAATAAGCAAGCGGGAAGAGGAAGATCGAATACCTTGGAAATAGAAGGTGGGTCCACGAAGCTGTCGGAAGTAGACCTTCTTCGAGCCGCAATCCACCAAGGCATGATGAGCCTCGAGCCAATCCATGCCCAAAATCACATCGAAGTCCTGAAGCGGCAACGCGTAGAGTCTAACCGGCAAGTTCCGCCCTTCCACCCACACAGGTACCTTCTCAAAGCAGTACAGGGTGATCATGAAGTCACAGGTAGGCAACTCTACCGCCAAGTCACAGGACACCTCGGTCACTGGGTCCTCCACACTCTGAGTAAAATCCTCCGAGATGAACGAATGAGAAGCACCAGAATCAAACAAAACACGAGCCGTACAACCCAAAATCGAAAGAGTACCTTCCACCAGATGCGACGCCTCAGCCTCTGCCCGGGTCATGTGAGTCACTCTGCCTCGGGATCTCTGCCTCCCTACGGTAGCTGACCGTGACAACTGAGGAAACTGTCCCTGCTGCTGGTACTACTGCGGCTGTGATGACAACTGCTGGGGCTGAAACTGCTGCTGCTGCCGAAACTCGTGCGGCTGGCTCGGTCTCTGCGGAAAGTCACGTGCCATGTGCCCTGGCTGGTCGCACCTAAAACAAATCACAGGCATTGAACACGGTCTACCCAGATGAGAACCACCGCACCTAGGGCAACCACCCCGCGAACCGGTCATCGAACCCTGATGCTGAAAAGCCACCGACTACTGAACACTATCCATCGACTCCTGCTTCGACTCCTTACGATCCTGACGCCTCTTACCAAAACCAGCTTCCTTAAGCAGCTTCTTAAGCTTCGATCTAAAGGATGACGACCTTGGCGCAGGAGCCACAGACTGCGCCGCCACTGATCCACCTGCTGAGAGTTGGACGGTACTCTGCTGCTACATCCTCGTCGGCTGGCTGAAATCTGCCTGCACTTGACTAGCACTGCCCTGCCCTCGAACCTTCTGAAAATCTCTCTCCAGCGCCGCTGTCGCCTTACATGCCGCATCCAAAGTGGTCAAACCTGACGCAAGAATATGATGCCTCAACTCTAGCCTCAGACCACCCACAAACTGATCGGTCTTCACCTCCTCATCTGCCATGATATGAGGAGCATAACGGCCCAACTCGATAAACCTGGCACGGTACTCCATCACCGTCATGTCACCCTGAGTCAGCTCCATAAACTCACGCAACCTCTGCGACCTTACAAAGGATGGACAGAAAGCACGCTCGAAAGCCGTGACGAACTCTTGCCACGCAATCTGTCGAAGAGGACGGGACTGGAACACTGAACCCCATTCTGACGTCCACCAAGTACGGGCCGCCCCATGAAGATGATGAGTAGCCAACGCTACCTGCTCCTCCTCAGGACACTCCATCGCACTGAAAATCCGCCGCACATCATCCAGCCACTCTCTGGCCACCTCTGGATCTGGCTGCCCACTGAAGGAAGGAGGCTGGAACAGTAAGAACTCCTTCAGCACACGACCATGACCACCATGAGCCCGGTCCTCACCAGCATCACCGCCCAGCTGCTGACCTCCTTGCTGCCGCTGAAACACATACTCAAACATACCTCGGAAGAAATCGTCCATCCCCGGAGCTCTCGCATCTCCAGCTACACCCTCGAAACTGAAGCCCTGCTCTGCTCCTCCGGACCACCACTAGACTCTCCCTGCTAGGGACGAGCCCTCCTCCATGGCGCCATAACACACCTGGCATCAAGAAAACAACCACAAATCAATAAAACACGCGCGGCCCTAAGCCAATCGCCGACTGTACAGACATTCATGGACCTTCTGGACCACCGCAATTCGTTTCAAGTTCTGATATACCTCCACAACCTAGTCACTGATACCAGCTGTGACGAACCGGGATCCGAGTACCGGAAAGGAACCGGAGCATCTCGAATCTCGGTCCGCCAACTCACGAGCCCGAAGACTCGGAAGGGTAGAAAGGGATGGTGTGGGAGTACAAGAGAAGCTGAAACAACCGCAGAGATAGCACAATAATCTAAAATAAAATGCATAGAATAATATAAATAAACTGCTACAAGGTCCACAGAGTCTCATGTCCAAAATAAAAGTACAGTCAACAGAAAGAAAAGTACAACAACACGGGGCATCTCCCGGCGTACAACTACACGGGGCATCCCCCGGCTCTGGCAGACTGGCGGCTAACCCTGGCTAGAAGAACCACGCTGAAACTCGGCCGCACCTCTCGAAGACCCCGCCTCACCTGAAAAGTAGGGGTGAGCCTCATTTCATTGGCCCAGTAGGGATCCCGCGAATCCCCACCTCGCACGGAAAACGAGAAAGCAGAAGGCAACCCTACCTAACAGGAGTACGGTAGAACCAACAAGCTAAAGTAAATAAACGGAAAAGCCATCTACTCTAACAGTACCGTACTACTGAACCTCGGTCCAACAAAACTCGAGTCCACACCTGCCAGCGAATAGGAGCACTACCCACTAGAAGAACGACCGGAAGCGTCCCCTGACGTCTTATACCGCGTCACAAGTGTCTAGCTATGACACCCCGGGCGTGAGACTCAGACACGCAACAAGTACCACAACAAGGACTAGCTGGGGTCACGCTCGTCAGCGCATGTCCCAAGCCCCCAACTACGTGTGCACACAGACCATCTGCTCTAGGTCGGGTCCTCTAGCTGGTTTTCCCCCCCACCGGACTCTGGTGGCAAAGGCAAGGGGCCCTACGGTAACCAGCCTAAAAACCGCCTCTCACTGGGTCTCGCTCTCCACCACTCCCAGGTGGGTCCGCACCCGCGTGCGCAGGAAGCTACGACTAGTGGACAGGTCACTGGAAGTAAGGACTGACTCATGAAACCCATCGACGAAGAAACAGAACCGCACACGCTTGGTGCAGCGAGGAGCCTGACGGTCCACCCCTGGGCCGTCACAGGCTGTGACGCGCCTACACTAGCGCATCACAGGGCTCTGACGGTCCAGCCCTGGAGCGTCACGAGCCAGAAGGGAAAACGGACTGTGACGCACCTGGTATCACTGTGATGTCCCAGACCCTTTCGGATCCTTCTTCATGGGTCCCGGATCTAGTTTCTCGAAGTGTCTGCCTTTGTTGTGTCTGAAATTTCGTTTCGGACACCTTTCGTGTTCGGATCAGTGCGATTCGGGTCAGTTCGGAGGCCCGGAACGTGTTCCGCGGCTTCTTCCGCGTATTTTCCGATACCCGCGTGTGTGTCTCGAAAACACCTACGGAACCCTGTAGCGGGTGAACCGGGTCGTTCACCTACCCGCGAGTGGTACCGTTGCGATCAGCGTGTCGAGAGGATCGAGGAGGTGTATTTTTCTATTTTTTGGGATTTTTTTGATTTTCTGGATTTTCTATAAATACCATATCTTTTTCTTTTTCTTTTCCACCTTTTTTTTCTTCTTCTTCTTCCTCCTTTCCATCCGTTGGAGAGCGCCCTCTCCACCGCGCACCGTGCTTCTTCCCCGGGCGACCGAGACGCGGCCTCCTTCACTCAGGCAACGGCGTGGCGGCGAGGCGGTCCCGGTGGTGTTCTTTTAGCGGCGGGAGGCGGGGCGTTCGTGGGTCTAAAAGCTTCATTCGTGGTTTCGGCGTCGATTCAGCGGAGCATTCGCTCCATTGAGGTAGGGGGACGAATCCTTATGCTCATCCCGTCGTTCCCCGCGATTTGTAGGCCGAATGGGAGCCGAGAGGGACGTTTTTGAGCGGGTTAGGGCAAAACCATGCTTTGGGGAGAGCTCACCCGATCTATAGATTTAAGCCGCGATTCGACGTTTTGATGGCCTAGAATCATGCTAGGGGTCCCCTGGGATCTTCCCCTTTGATTTCCCCCTCTCCTTTGGAGGCATGGGGGCGTGGTTTGAATTTTTGGCTGTTTCACGCCGTTCCACCGTCGGGTGTGTGTGACGGTCCTTCCAGAGACCGTCACACGGTGTAACGCACCCAGGTAGGTGCGTTACAGACCCGTTATAGCCGTTGGGGGTCTGTGGATGTGACGGCCCCATGACAGACCGCCAGGGCACTGTGACGGTCCAGGGTTAGGCCGTCAGAGCCTTCTGACAGTTGGCTTTTTGACCGTTGATTCTTGACCGTTGGGGGGGGCTCAGGCCTGTGACGCACCAGGCATGGTGCGTCACAGCCTGTAACGCCCCGGTGGGGGTGTGTCAGAGCGGCGGACCCAACCACCCTGACGCTCCCAGGTAGGGCCGTCAGGTGCTGTGACGGCCCGGGCGGGGCGCGTCACAGTCTATTTTCACTGTTGCTTGTGACGGCCCAGGGCTGGACCGTCAGAGCCCTGTGACGGCCCAGTGTGGGTGCGTCACAGCCTGTAACGGCCCAAGAGCGGTGCGTCACAGTCTGTTTTCCCTTCTAGCTCGTGACGCTCCAGGGCTGGACCGTCAGAGCCCTGTGACGCACTAGTGTAGGCGCGTCACAGCCTGTGACGGCCCAGGGGTGGACCGTCAGGCTCCTCGCTGCACCAAGCGTGTGCGGTTCCGTTTCTTCGTCGATGGGTTCCATGAGTCAGTCCTTACTTCCAGTGACCTGTCCACTAGTCGCAGCTTCCTGCGCACGCGGGTGCGGACCCACCTGGGAGTGGTGGAGAGCGTGACCCAGTGAGAGGCGGTTTTTAGGCTGGTTACCGTAGGGCCCCTTGCCTTTGCCACCAGAGTCCGGTGGGGGGAAAACCAGCTAGAGGACCCGACCTAGAGCAGATGGTCTGTGTGTGCACATGTAGTTGGGGGCTTAGGACACGCGCTGACGAGCGTGACCCCAGCTAGTCCTTGTTGTGGTACTTGTTGCGTGTCTGAGTCTCACGCCCGGGGCGTCGTAGCTAGACACTTGTGACGCGGTATAAGACGTCAGGGGAAGCTTCCGATCGTTCTTCTAGTGGGTAGTGCCCCTGTTCGCTAGCAGGTGTGGACTCGAGTTTTGTTGGACCAAGGTTCAGTAGTATGGTACTGTTAGAGTAGATGGCTTTTCCGTTTATTTACTTTAGCTTGTTGGTTCTACCGTACTCCTATTAGGTAGGGTTGTCTTCTGCTTTCTCATTTTCCGTGCGAGGTGGGGATTCGCGGGATGCCTACTGGGCCAATGAAATGAGGCTCACCCCTGCTTTTCAGGTGAGGCGGGGTCTTCGAGAGGTGCGGCCGAGTTTCTGCGTGGTTCTTCTAGCCAGGGTTAGCCACCAGTCTGCCAGAGCCGGGGGATGCCCCGTATTGTTGTACGCCGGGGGATGCCCCGTGTTGTTGTACTTTTCTTTCTGTTGACTGTACTTTTATTTTGGACATGAGACTCTGTGGACCTTGTAGCAGTTTATTTATATTATTCTGTGCATTTTATTTTAGATTATTGTGCTATCTCTGTGGTTGTTTCAGCTTCTCTTGTACTCCCACACCATTCCTTTCTACCCTTCTGAGTCTTCGGGCTCGTGGGTTGGCGGAACGAGATTCGAGACGCGCCGATTCCTTTTCGGTACTCGGATCCTGGGTCGTCACATCGACCGTATGCACTTCTTAAGAAGCTGGTTGCCTGTCAGATGGCCTGGCCTTCTGGCCTGAAGTGGCGGGAGTGGAAGAATATTTCGAGAGGAATACCTCGATTTCCGTCATAACATTATTCAGTCGGTCAAATGACTTGATTTCTGTGCCGATCATTCTTTCCAGGACCTCTCTCTTCAAGTTTTGCTTGCATATTTGGACGACATCCTCCTGGTGTGACGGACGCCTACACCTCATGCTGAGGTTCCTCCAGCGTTGGATATACTCTAGGGCGGACTCATTGTTCCTTTGCCTGGTTTCATATAATTTGGCCACCGTCACCTCCCTCTCAGCGATGTGGAACCTTTCTTTGAACTTTCTCTGCATGTCAGGCCAATCAATTATAGACCCGGGCTGCAAGCTTGAGTACCACTCAAAGGCGAGCCCCATTAGTGTGGACCCGAAGAACTTCAGCAGCTACGACTCATCAATAGCTAAGTCGCCCATCAGATTAGTGTAGTAGGCAATGTGCTCCCGCAGAGATCCTTGCCCGTTGAACTTCTCGAACTTCGGAGGCTTAGTGATACCAGGGGGCAGCCTCTTGGCAGCATGATGGGGTGGGTATGGTACCCTGTATACATCAAATGAGGCGGAGTCGCCATCACTCCTTTCCTCAAGCTTCATTTCTATCATCTGCTCGACCATGAGCTTATTCAATTCATCACCGCCGGATCAACCGGGCTTGGGTAGAAATGAGCTTGTTGCATGTGCGGCCTTGTTAACACGGCCGCGTGGGGCGTAGCAGGGGCCCCTTGAAATTGGAAGATTGAGGGTTATGGCATAGCCGTAAGTTGTTGTTGCAGGGGAGGAATGCCCCCAGTGTAGCTGGGTGTCGGTTGGGATGGGGTTGCCTGCGGTGAGGCTTCAAACACCTGGCTTCTACCCCCTACTATTCTGAGTTGACCTTCAGCTATCTCGGGGGCAGGAACATGTGTATCTCTTTCGCTCAGCTGCTTCTTCAGTGCCTCAATTTCTTGCTGGTATCTATGCAGCATCATCAGCAAAGCCGGGTCATTGATAGAGGGGCTGGGGAGGCTACCCCTATCCTCAGTTGGTGTTTCTTCAGATGATGTGGATGGCACCCCACTATCATCTTCAGTTGTAATGACGTTGGCGGTGAGGACTGCCATTGTCTCTTCTGGATTTATTGTCCCGACGAGGGTCTGCAACACGTCGGTAGCAGCTTTCCTTCTTCTTGTGAGAGGGCCCGGCCTCTCGGCAATTCTGACAACTTCTGCGGGCTCCTCAGGCAAAGCTCCATAGCGGCTGGCCACTCTGGCCATGTGACAGGTACATATTTGCATGTTTTTGTTTCTCCTCTTCACCCGCCTGGTCGGCTGACTGGGGAAGGATAGTCTTTCATACACCGAGACTCTCGGTGCGACCTCTTCATGGAGGGGAGGCCCATAGCACCCCAATTTTGTGTCTTCTATTTCATCTGGGCTAGTTGAACGCCCTTGACCCTCTTCGACAGCGATCATGGCTTGTAGCAGTCGCTGCCTCCCTAGGGAGGTGTTCCCGAGGCCACGGAGATATTTGTGCACGGCCTAGGTGATGTCCTCTTGTTCATAATCAAGGTGGACCACGGGTGGCGGTACCCTTCCTTGTGCTGGGGGCCCATAGGAGGACTGACCCATTCTGGCAATTCTGCCATGATTCTCAACATGTGAAGAAGTATTCTCCTATCGTATGTAGACTTGGACAGGTGGCTTGCGAGACACCCCTGCTGGCATCTCATTTTTCTTCATTCTTTCCTTCTCTTCCTTCTTGGGCTTGTTGGCCTCGACAGGTCTTGACCGAGTTGGCACTGGGACCCAAGTGGGCTTGGGCACCCAAACTTGTTTGGTTTTGATTGGCCTGAGGGTCGGTTCATTCTTCGGCCGATGGGTTGCTCCAGTATTCTTCCTTTCCATTCTCCTTAGCACTTGGAAAGAGTTGCGCACAGGGACATTCGGCACGATCCGCTCGGGAATCACGTCGGCTCTTCGGCCATTAAGGTGGACTCGAATGCCTCCAATCAGAACCGATTTGCCGGTGTTAGAGATTCGGCACCTCGGAGCAGCAACATTCGTTTGGCTCCTTCTTCGGCGGGACGCCAACTTCTTACTAGTAGAGCCCGTGTCGAAACGGATGCGGTGGACGAAAAAGCCCATAGTCTTGACCGCCACACGGTCAGGAGTAGTTTCCAGTGGCCCGGTAATAGCAGGTTTGGTGATAGAAGTCCCCACGGCGGGGACGTGGGATTCGACGGGCTTGGGCCCCTCGGTCTCCAGCAAGTTGACGAAAGCCACCCCCAAGAAGTTGGGGAAGCCCACCACCGGAGGAAAATTTGCCGAACTTGATCGGCACTGCGAGGTAGCCATGGTCGGCATGGCTTGCAATGACTAACGGTCCAAAGCTGACGGCCATTGTGATCGTCTGAATATGATCCTGCAATTGCAAGTAAAACAATTTAGAATTTCATGAGGAGGCCGTAAGGCCCCTTATCCCGACGAGGAGATGAAGGGAAGCTTAGTCCCACCGGGCGTGCCAGACGTGTGGACACACTTTTGGGATTATCTTTTCATTTGTTTATTCAATTCATTTATTGGTTTATTTAGTGCGTGGGCGTGCCAGTCACGAAGTGACTATTTATTAAGGCTTCGAAGAAGCCTCAGGTGCACATCGTCTGACTGATCAAACGATAGTGGATATCGTGTCGGGATAAAAACCTGACGTGCCGTAAAGGTCGGGATGTTAATTACATCCCCTCGGAGAGGGAAAAATCCTTGATTGATCGTCAGGAAAAGGGGCCCTACGGCCTAAATTTAACATTAATGAAATGGGATATTGAAACTCGTAAATCACGTGAAAATGCTGAAACCATGTTGGTCCCTTACCTACCATTTCGTGTTCGGACGGAAGTCCGTGTTGAAAGCATGATGAAGACGGATACAAAACACGTGCAAATGTATACCGAGTATACGGCAAATTTAATAAAAGAGCGGGATCAAATCCCAATGGAAACGAGTCCGATTTATCGAGCTCAAGACAGTGCCAGATCGTGGCCATATCGGGATGGTTCCCGAAATCCAAATCCGACTTAGCAGAGCGACGTTCATATTCCCTTTGCACCGGGTCTCGAGGAGAAACGAGGCTGCAAAATGGGTTTTATTATGTTATTATTATTTGTCCTTTTCTCTTTTTTTTTACATGGGCTTATTCTATTCCTTTCTTGTTTTCTTGTTTTTTTTTTTGAAAAGATAGGGGGGTTCGGTCAACCAATGATCCTTAATTGGTCGACCGAACCTCCTAGGGGTAGAGGCTTCGGATGGTTTCAGAGTTCAGTCGGCCAAACGGGGGGGTTTGGTCGACCGAACCTCCTAGAGATGATGGTTCTGAATTTGTTGAAGAGTTTGGTCGAATCAGCTGGCAGGGCTGGGTTCATTCAGCAATGAACTTCTGGGACTTTTCAATGCAGGTGAGACTTGATGATTTTGCATATAGACAAGTGAGATGAACCACTGTGTACAAGGCTTCATGTGAGGTTGGGACTCGGCCCCTTGATGAACTTGTGAAATTCCTCACCCATTTGGTGCTAGCTTATGCAAAGATGATAAGAAGCTCATGTATAGTTGACTGCACATGGGGATTTCTGTATATGGTCATGCGTATGAATTCCTTTGTGGGCAAGTGCATTCAGAAAGGAATCTCTATATTCATGCATATGCAAGCCTTTTCTAAACTTAGCTACATGCCCGTAAAGATTTCTGAAATTCATTACATGCACATGCATTTGAAAATCCCTTTTTTTTTGAAATCCGATCATAAATCATGTACATGCATTGCTCCTTTATCTATTATTATTATTATTTTTTTTGCTATGTTGTTTCTCCCTTTTTTTTGATGGGAATAAGAACCCAAGGGGGGACAAGTCGACTTGGACAGGGGCTAGGTTGACTTGACCCCGGCCAGAAGCAGAGTTCTGCTTCTGGGAACAGGTTTAAGTCGACTTGGCTAGGGGCCAAGTCGACCTAAACCCAGCCAGAAGCAGACTTCCATTTATTTGTTTTTTTTTTTGAAATGCGATAAATGCATGCTTTGATTATCGTGCAAGCGTGCAATTTCTAAATTTTGCAAATGCCAATGGGGGGGGGTTCTTTGATTCATGCATGCAAGATGCAAATGGGATTTCTAGAGATGGAATTTTTAAACCTGGAGATTTGAATTTCAGTTGGCAAATCATTTCTTTGCTCACTTCCTTTTTTATCTGGTTTCATCGTCCTGCTCTCTTCCTATCGCACATGGACATAGCATACGCATGCGTTTATGAATTCATCCATGTAGTGCATATGCAGATATGTGCATGGACATGTGAAAACAGGTTTAACTCTCCTTCTTTTGATCAAGAACAAGCCTGCAGCTATGAGAGATTGTCAAATCAAGGGGCTGCAACCCTATTCTTGGTCCAGAGGCCAGGCAAGTCGACTTGGGCAAAGGCCAAGTTGACTTGTCCATTGCCAGCAACCAAAAATCTGCTCTTTTTTTTTTGAGATGGCATGCAATGCAATCATACATACTTTGAAGATCGTGCAATGCTTTAATCACGCATCCATGCGGGGTACCCCTTGGTACGAGGCGGAGTGTTTCGCTCATGCATAGTGAGAGTTTTCACCCGGAGGTAGCCCAAGCTTCCACAGTTCACCATTTGATATACTGACGGAAAACAACACGAAAGCATTCAGAACAGCATGTTTATGAAGCCCTTCTTGATTTTTTTTATGTACATCTATGCACATACAAATATGCAAATATGATGCATGAACTCTGAATTAATCATGGATGCATGTGCCATATGCAACAATGCAAGGACTTCAGTTCTGACATGCACTGAATCTAATTATGAGTGTCATGCAAGAAGAAGACCATGCAACTGACATTAGTATTCAGAAAAGATCAGGTGTGACCCCAGGATATTGATTTTTGGTCTCTTCCTCTTCACCCATGTATGATTATGCATGGCTATGCAAATGCGAATGCTATGGGTGCCGAATGGGGAACTGTCAGGCCTCAAAGGAGGGGGTCGACCCCTGGGTGTGGGGGTCGACCCCTGTGCAAACTACTGCACAGGGTCTGCCCAGCCAAACTTTGGGATTTGAGCTTGGTGTGATCACTTTAGAGCATCAAATGCTCAAGGGACATGATATATGCAAATGCAAAATACCAAGATGCAAGAAGTTTAATTTTTTTTTGATCTGGGAGTTAGCATTTTTTTATGGCTCATTGTTTATTAAGTCTATTCACTTCTGATTTCAAAAATTCAGAGATTGAGTTGGCCATTATCTCTTTTCATGTTCGGTTCATTCAAAAAGCCCCAAAGTTCAGCATTCAATTTATGTTTGCTTATTCAGTTTGCCACAGTTTCAGAACTATTACTTGGTCATTGCATTTTCTGAATTCTTTTAGTTCACAGTGAGCTTCTTCATTTCAGCTCATATATTCATATGATTTTCTTTGTTCAGAACATTGATTATTAGTCTTCAAATTAGTCCATCAGTCTTGAAAAATGCTCGGCAAAAAACCCGACAACACCTCCCCTTAACCCAAAGCTTTGGGGGGGTTTCAACGGGTACGTATCCACAGAGAAAACTCCGAGATGGCCCCAAAATAACAAGGTGCGCATGGAAGCGGCAACACCCGATAGTCCGCATTGGTCATAAAAGAAAATCCCGAGGGTTAGCCTACAAGGGATTTCAATAACTAAAGGGATGTCACAACCCCGATTCCGGGATGTGGTATTGAACTATTGCCAACTGTATGGCCATTAATATTCACCCTTTTGAAGGGAATCACCCGGGGTCCACATTATAAGGGAATGAGCCCCTGTTGACACCTTGAAAATGATCAAGGGCGGAAACGGAATTGAAAAGAAGATCAGACTCGCAGCGAAAGATTGATGGGGAAGCTCGTCAACCATCTGCCCGGCTGAAGCCTCTTCAGGCCAAGCTGATATCCGGTGTCGTCGTCGGCCATACGGCAGCACTGATAAAGTAGCGGTCACTTGACTGATAAGATATGAGCAGACAAAGATGAAGCCAGAGCCAGCAAATAAAGATTTTAAAGACTCCTGCAAAGTCAGAACGGAGGAAGAACTGTACCAGGCTAAAAATGTTATCATGTCTTGTCATCATTCAGGTGACAATGCTGATGAAATGATACCCGGTTTTGTCATCGTTCAGATGGCAATGCTGATGAAATCCCGGTCCACCGACTGATGAAATCTCAGAATGATCTCAATAAAAGCTATGCCACCAATAAAGGGCCCTCTCCGGTTCTGATATATAAATATTTGAAGGACTAAGAAAGGCCAAGGCATATGTGGGGTTTAGAAGCCCTAAATGGGCCTGCCAAATGGGCTCACGAAAGAGCGGCGCCGGGATACTCTACTAATGCTACCTAGCGCGTCGGGAGCTGCCAGACTCGACTGATGCGCGCCGTGAAGGTGAGAAGGCACATCGACTTCCATCAGCCGAGAGGTCAGGAAGGGCTGGGTATATAAAAACCCACTCATTCGAAGAAGAGAAGAGGAGATAGGAAGATAGACAGACAGATAGAAAGGGGAGAGGGGCGAAGAGGCGAGCAAGGGTTTTGGCAAGCGAGAACCTACCTCCTCCAGAAAGAAAGAAAAGAGTGAGAGACAGAGAAGAGAAAAGAAAAGTAGAGAAGGGAAGTCGAGGCCTATCGAAGGTGGGCACCCGGGGAGGGAGAGGAGTCAATGCTCCGCCCTCCCCCCCCCCCATTTCTGTAGCTCATCTCTTAATTTCGATTGCTTCTATTTCTTCCTCTTCTGATGTATTCTGTGATATCATAGCCGGTTTTATGCCGCTAGAATAAGGTATAGTCCCTTCGTATTTTCTTCTATGTATTCCCTCTGATGTGCGGATGTAATGGTAATGTCCGAATGAATGAACGCTACAGGCTGCAGTTGATGCCTGCTGTTTGCTTCTCCGAAGCTCCATTTCCAGTTCTCCGTGTTTTCTGTCTCCTCTTAGACTCAGTAGCATGCCACCCCCCCCCAGTTTGATTAATCGCCTGCTTGTTCGCCCGGTTTTCAAACGATGTTTGTGCTTATTCTAGAGCCAGGGACAGACTATCCCTTGGCCTCTGAAACAAAGCAGAACTATATAGCGACCGCCGCTCGGTTATAGATGCTACGTTTTTGCTCATTGGCTCTGCCAAAGTCATCTCCGGGGCCAGAGACAGCCATCTCTTGGCCCCCAGATGATGAAAGAGTACATTAAAATCATCCTCGGGGCTTATTACGAACGCTGGTGACAGGGGTTCTATGGACCATGATCCCCCCCAATTCCACTTCGATGCCGGCCTTCCTTTGGAATTCAAACCTAATCCAGTCCCAATATGAGGAATTGATCCCCTTTTATCCTCAAGAAACCCTCTATCCTGGTCTGGACCATCAAGAAACCCAAAATTGGGTGCCGTAAAACTCTGAAACTCATCCCGGCGCCCTCATCCATCTCGGCTTCACGAACAGTAGAATAGGTGAATAGTCCTCGGCGCAAGCGTTCCCGCGCCGAGAACCCCATCTTCTTACCTGCGCCGAGAAGCCTGCCCCCCTTGGCCTCATCCTTCTGGCACCGGGAACCCTAACTACTTGGTATCTTCTGGCGCCGAGAACCCTAACCTCTTTGCCTTCTTGCCTGCGCCGGGAACCTAACCCCCTTTCCCCTGCGCGCCGAGAGCCTACTCCCTGGCCTCTTCCCCGTCGCGCCGAAAACCCTCCATATTGAACCCGCCGAGAACTCCCTGGCCCTTTCGTCTTCGCGCCGAGAAGCTCGCGCCGGGGACTCCCTCTCTGGCTTCTTTGTCTCGCGCCGGGAACCCTCCATTCTTCCCCTTGGCACCGGGAACCTCTATGCCCGTTTAAGCTGTGCCGAGAAGCTAACCTGTCACTCAGCTGAACCCCCGGCACCTGGATCAAACCCATCCAGGGATATCCATGAGTCACCAGACCTGTCCCGGGGATAAATTTAAAGGGGGTCAGACTCCCTTATGTTCCACCGTCCCGTATCGAATTCATGAATAACCCCTTTAGCTCGGAAGGTCTCTGCCACTGCATGAGTTCCACCGGCTTCCTTAAGGGAAAATCGAACATCGCCCCATGGCAGATACGTGGTTCGGGAAGTTCGACACTTCTCTCTCTCTTGGCTTTCATCCCGGCACTCCGTGGGTGATGGCCTATTTCCCCCTGGGCATAATCCAGATTAAGGGGAAATGCTGCCAAAAATCGATTGATGCTTTAACCCCGACAAGCCCCAGGAAGCGTGTATCATACACCTCCCGTCTGGCTCGATTCTTCGGGGGATACGAATACTTCGAGACCCCTGGCTGGATGAGAAACATGAAAGGGGGTATATGTCCCCGATGATTGTTCGGGCCCCGTCCCGCCACTGCGTGGACGGTGTCCTATTTCTATCCGACATGACCCACATAAGGGGAGGTCATGCTGATTTAATAATTTATCGTTTATTCAATTACCTTCTTAGAATAACAAGAACTTCAATGTTATGCACTGTCATTCTCCACCGCCCCGAGGGGCCTCCTATTTTGGTATTTAATCAAGGGTTGTCCTTCTTAGGAAGGGCGTAATTAACGTCATAACCTTTATGGTATGACGGACTTCTAGTCCCGACTCGGACTTCACAATCGACTGACTGAGTCAGATCGAGCGCATCATAAATCGTCACTCCGGTGACTGGCACGCCTAACAAACCAACCAATAAACCAATAAACACGCATAATAAAATAAATAAATAAACTATGAAATAAAACCATCCCCACAAGTCTGGCACGCCCGGTGGGACCTAGTCACCCTTCATCTCTACGCCAAAATAGGAGGCCCGGTGGCCCCCCCCTCAAATTTTGATTCTGTGTGCTTTCTCTATTTTCAGGAAGCTACGATGACGTCTGGAATCATGTCTGTGTGCTTTGACCAGCAAGCGGTCGATATGCATGTTCGAGAGGGCTACCTAGCGGTACCTCTTTCGTTCGGATCGATGCCGCCTGCTGTCGGAATGCCCAACTGCCTGGGCCTCTTCTTCACTGACTTGCTCGAGATTGACAACCAGGAGCCAAAAGCTGTTGTCGAGACACCGCCACAAGCTACCGGTCCCAAGAAAAGCCCGGTGTTGAAGAATACTCCTGGGGTCGTGTCCTGCTTTGTCCATCACGAGGCAAGGCGGAGCGCACCCTCTGTTGCTACCGGAAAAGGAAGAAGATCCGACCGGAGAGCCCGATCTATTGCTGCGGGTCGTCGGATGTCCAACTCAGGGAAGACGATGCTGATTGGAGATATCTGGGCGAACATCAATGGTTGCCCCAGGGAGGTCAAGCCAGATGTGATCGTCCTAATGGTACCTACCACCAATAGGTTCCGAGTACTGGCTGCTAGAAGGGCCGACATGGAACATGGAGATAGGAGGCCACTGGCACCAAAGCCGCCTAGATTCAGGCAGATCTGGCGGCCGAAGAAAATTCAGAGCTGGGCCTCAGCTCAAGATGAAGAACAAATTGCTGATGCTGCTATTGCCCGCTTTAGGGCAGGGAGCAGAAGAGGAGAAAGAAAAGACGAAAGAGATGCTGTTGCTGTTCACCCCAGGGCTCGGGGTAGGAGAGATGAGAAAGAGAATGAAGGAAGAAATATGACTGCTACTCGCCCCAGGATGAGGGGCAGAAGATATGAGAAAAAAGAAGACCGCATGGTCACCCACCCCATGGAAAAGGGCAAAAGATGGGAAAGGAAGAACTATGCTGTTGCTGCCAACCGCCGCAATGATGGTGGCAGAAGACTTAAGAAGGAAGAGAAAATAAGAATAAGTGAACCAGTCGATGCTGCCATTTCAAGAAAACCGAGAGCCTGTGCTAGACAGGTCGACATATTCAAATACTCCAAGGCCGAGCATCTGACTGCTCAGGTGGCAAGACTGGCTTATCAGCAGAAGGGCCAGGAAAGACTGATGCCCCGACCAGAGCTACAAAGACACAGCCAAGAGGAGATGAAACAAGTGGTTCAAGACTACTTTCACTACCTGGGGAATTCTTCCCTCGGGCAGCGAAGATTATCCCGTGCTTTAGGCACCATAGATGAAGAAGAAGAAGCCTTTCAAGAGGCAATGATCGAGTCTCCTCCTCCGATTCCAATGATTATGAAGAAGGCCACAGAACCGAGTATGGGAGAGAAGACCTGCACGTGCAAGAAGCTGAAGAAAGAATATCGGTCTTTGACCGGCTCAAATACCCCGACCAGGTGAAAAGGAAAGTCTACAGGCAGAAGGAGAAGATGCATATCTTCGCCTGCAACATGGCCGGGATATGTTACCGACACAGTCAGATGAACTGTTCAGACTGGCAACCAGACCAGGCCCCGTCACAAGGAGAAGTCAGGCGGCCAAAGAAAAAATAAAGACTGGTGATGAAGTCCGAAAGATCACCACCATGACAGTGAATGTAGTGACAACAGAAGAGGAAGACAATCCCTTCGTCGATGACGCTGAAGGGACTTCAGAAGAGATACAGATCCTGTCAACCATGGATCTCATGATCCAGATGATGTTTAGACGATATCAACAAGAGATCAGTGCTCTCAGAAGACAGCTAAATGAAAGGCATGAGGCTACACCGGTCTCCAAGCAAGTCGAGCCCGTGGGGCAGACCTCCAGCTCAACAGAAATGGCTATCCCAGCTAATCCTCTCCCGGCCGATAAGGGTAAAGCACCGAGCCAACCTGTTCTGCAGCAAACAGCAGCTCAGCCCTCTGTATCTCAGACACAGCCCACCGTGCCCACCTTGCATGCAACTGTGATGACAACTCCTTACAGTCAGCAACAAGCTCACTTCTTCCCGGAGAACATAGATCCAGTCATAGCCCACAAGCTGATGATTGGAAGGATTGTGGAGATGAAGCTGTCTGAAAAGACTGGTGATGATGCTAGTACCTACGATGTGTACAAGGTACCGTATCCTCCCCAGTATGCTGCTAAGAGACTACCGCCAGGCGTCCGTAAGTCGCCGAAGTTTGAAAATTTTAATGGCCAGGGCTCTCCCAGGGAGCACATAGCTTACTATACCACCATTATGGGTGACTTGGCAGCTGATGAAGCTTATCTGCTTAAGTTCTTCGGCTCATCCCTCACTGGGATAGCCTTTGAATGGTATTCAAGCCTACCGGCTGGGTCAGTGGCCGATTGGCCTGATATGCAAAGAAAGTTCCGCGACAGATTTCACGTCACAGAAAGAGAAATTACAGTAGCAGAACTATATGCAACCAGGCAAAAGCAAGATGAAACAGCACTGGACTACATCAAAAGGTGGAGGAACTTAGCTATGAGATGCAGAAGACCTCCTCATCAAGAAGATGCAGTGCAAATATGTAAGCAGAGCCTCCGGAGAGAGATACTGGAAAAGATGATTGGTGCAGATGTCAGAACATTTGACTGGCTGAACAATATAGTTGCGGAAGTCGAGACGGTCTTGTCCAAGCGTCCGACGGCCAATGCTCCAACTGTGCCGAAAGGTAAATCTAATGATCGACGACCATCGCACTCTGAGGCTAACACCGTCGATTTCAGAACCTTCGAGCAACAGAAAGGGAAGAAGGGGGCAGATGAAGCTCCCCCGCCAGCAGACACAGCGGAAAGAAAAGATAAGGTCTATCTGAGAAACAAAATGAGAAAGCCATACTCTTTCCCGAAAGATAAGATAGCCGCACTATTCAACTGGGCATACAAGTTCAACAAGGTAACATTACCTGAGCCAAAGAGACCCGATGACGCGGCAAAGAAAGGTGATCCACTGTTCTGTCCATATCACCGTGCGCTGGGGCACGCAATTGAAGATTGCTACGTCTTCAAAGATATTATGGAAAGCATGGTCAAAAAGGGCGAGCTACAGCTGGGAGATTACCAGGTAGAGCCACCTCGTCCACATGAGCCTCCGGCCTTAAAAATGGCCGCCAATATGATTTCAATCTACCAACAGCTGCCTAAGGAAGCCATCGAGGAATGCACCAGGCATACTTATGAAGCTTGCTTCCTCACCCCACTGAAAGATCAAGAAGGGTGGCAGATAAAGCCAATAAAGAATAGAAAGAAAACTTCCGCAGCCAATACCAGTGGAGCAGTTATCCGCAGTGTCACACCAAGGCCCGAACCACCTCCAGTAAAGCCAGTATGGCACACAGCTGAAACAGGGCCAGTCATCCGGATCCCCACTCATAACCGGAGAAGACGAGTCCCCTTACCTGCACATAAGGAAGTAAGTCCTGCGGCCAGGCGCTTACAGCAGTATATTAATGGGCTCGATGAATATGAACAGAAAAAGCCCGGGCACCTGCTGGTGAAAGACTGTATACTCTGGGAACAGCTCGAAGAATTGAAAATTAAAGAGCAACCGGGGGCAGAACAGGGAAAAGATGAGGCTGAGCCTTTCTGGGGGCAAGAACCAAAGAAGCCAAATTCCCAAAAAAAGAAGAGATGGTCTAAATGCAAAAAGGAAAAGGGAGTCGTGATAGTACAATGCAACACCCTGTCGGCACTCTTTACCTCGCCCGGGGAGAACGATGAGGATGAAACATCAAATACCCCGCTAGAAGCCAACCATGCCGAGGCCTCAACCTCAGCACATGCAACACGCTCCGGAAGAAGGTGGGGGCGCCCACCACCAGCCAATCATAACATTATGTTCAGAGGGGAACAACCCTACCAGATTCCTGAACCAGAGGTGCGGGGTGTTCAGATTCCTCCCCCTGTTAGCTTGTACCAAGAAGAGAAGAAGGGAGGTCAAACTCCAACATTTCTGGAATTTCTGTCCAGTCTGGAAAATGGGCAGTCGATACAGGCTGGGCCAGATAAAGGCAAGAGACCTCAGCAATCGGCATCTGTAGCCTACAAGCAGAATGAGAAAGAAGAGGATAACTCTCCGACGACACCAGGGGCCGTTGCTATAGAAGAAGCCCCCCAAGAGATCAGTCCAGGGGATGAAACCAGCACTGGGCAGCAGAGGCCACGGGCACCACATGAACCTCCAAAGCCCCGAAGGGCGGAAGAAATGAGACTGTCTAATGTCCGGGTGGGCAGCCGGATCATGAAAATGCTAAAGAAGCTCCCTACCAGATTCTCCATCTGGGAGATTCTCTCCCTGAGTGAAGAGGCTCGCCAAGCAATTGTTGATGCCCTGCAGTCGCCGGCACAGTATGAAGCACTCTTGACAGAAGTGAATTCTGGGCCGTCAGTCACATTCACAGAAGATGATATGCTGATTCCGAATTCTGGCCATAACAGATCGCTGTATATGAGGGGCTCCCTGAACTGTCAGCCACTGAGCAGGATACTGATAGATCCCGGGGCTGCCGTGAACATCCTCCCATACCGCATCTACCAAAAATATTACTTTGATCTGTAGCTTACCAAGGTCAAAGACATGAAAATTGCGGGATTCAACCAGAAATGTGAGACGCCCCTTGGGGTGGCTGATTTTAACCTCACATTGGGGGATCTCACTACCGTGGTACGATTCTATGTAATCGACTCCAACACCACATATAAGGCCCTGCTGGGGAGGCCGTGGCTGCATGAATATCAGATAGTGCCGTCCACGCTGCATCAATGCATTAAATACTGCCACGAAGAAAAGGAAGAAAGGGTGTTTGCGGATCTGCATCCCTTCGAAGTATTCGAGTGTCACATGCTCGATGCATCCTACTACACGGAGGTGTCGCAAAAGGGTGAAGAGAAAGAGGCTGTGGTCAGCCAGAAGAAGAAATTGGTCTCCACCGCCACCAAGGGGCTATATTAAGAAACATGAAGTATCTCACATTTCTTATGTTGGTGACTTTGCTCGGATCACCCCTCCTAGCATCCACCCAGATGATACTGACGAAGAAATGAAAGAAAAGTACATACAGGTGGGTGTTCCGCAGGGTTTAGTCAAGCCCATTGCCAGCATAGAATACCAGACGGTGCTACCATTAAAGACTATGGAGGTCCCTCGCTTCTGCGAGCCTCCTATCATATTCTACACCGGGGAGTCAGTCGAAGACGATGATCAAGACTGCATGGTCCCTGAAGAATCTACAAACCGGATGGTGCCGATCACGGGCTTGGACTATACTACCCGACGGGTTTCGCAGATGTTCTCTAAGATGCAGATGCCATCACTACAACCTGTTGCCCAAAAGAAGGCGTTCCAGGAGCTATGGGATCCGCCCCGGGATAATAAAGAACTGAGGAAGATCACTCAGCACCCGGGATTGGGTTATACCCTTCAAGAATACTATGAAGCTGAGGTGGATGTCATCTCTGTCTCCTACCAGCATGAAGACCCTTCCAAGGTGGGATATGACAAGTATCCCTCGGAAGATGAAGAAATCATTTATCAATCCATAATGAACAATAAAGCCCCAGACAGTCAGCCAGAGACGGGGACATCTGATGAAACAAAGAAGGGTTAGTGCTGGGAAGACCTGCCTTGCAGAGAGGATCTGTTCCATGCTGAAGCAAAATTTGATACGGGAATCCCGGATGAAGACCAAATAACCAATGAGCTAAGAGAACGCCTGGAGTTTGAGCGCATTCTAGGAGAAATCCGGGCCCTACAGAATGATGATCTCTCGGGGGAGCCTATACCGGAAGGGCCTCTAGGGGCGGAACAGTCCACCTTTGGGTTTTCTGCTGAACCGGTCACGTCCTCGGGGCAGACCAAACAGAATCCGACAATATCAGCCTTATATGATGAACCAACATCCGCCGATGACCAGTATGACGGAACCAAAAATCATGAGATCGAAGAGGATTATATCCCGGGAGGCTTTATTGACTTGCAAGAAGCCCCGCCCGAAGTCGAAGATGGTGGCCAGGCCACCGTTGATGAGCTCGTGGAAATAAATCTAGGGACGGCAGATGAGCCCAGGCCGACATTCCTCAGTGCACTGCTAGAGCCAGCTGCCAGGGAACAGTATATACAGTTCTTGAAAGAATTCGGAGACTGCTTTGCATGGACATATGATGAAATGCCGGGACTGAGTTCTGATGTGGCACAGCACCGGTTAGCAATAAACCCAGAGGCTAACCCTGTAAAGCAACCGCCCAGGAGAATGCGCCCTGAATTGATAAATCAAATTAATAAAGAGGTCGACAAGCTGATTGATGTAGGCTTTGTTGAAGAAAATCAGTATACTACATGGCTAGCCAACATAGTGCCCGCAAAGAAGAAAAATGGGCAGATCAGAATATGTGTTGATTTCCGGGACCTTAATAAGGCCTGCCCGAAAGATGATTTCCCAGTGCCAATCACTGAAGTGATGATCGATGTGACTACTGGTCATGAAGCCCTGTCATTCAGGGATGGGTCATCCGGATATAACCAGATCTGGATTGCTGAAGAAGACAGAGTGCACACTGCATTCCGCACTCCGAAGGGGATATTCCACTACAAAAGGATGCCGTTTGGCCTCAAGAATGTCGGCGCTACCTACCAAAGAGCTATGACCAAGATCTTTGATGATTTGCTCTTCAAGAAAGTAGAGTGCTACATTGATGATCTGGTAGTAAAAACTAGCAGAAGAGAAGACCATCTGCAAGACCTGAGGATAGTATTCCAGAGGCTGCGCAAATATGAACTCAAGATGAATCCTATGAAATGTGCCTTCGGCGTGTCCAGTGGAAAATTCCTCGGGTTTATTATCCGACATAGGGGAATTGAAATTGACCCATCCAAGATTAAGGCTATCCAGGAGCTCCCTCCACCAAGGAGTCTGTCTGAGCTAAGATCTCTGCAAGGGCGGTTGGCCTATATCTGACGATTTATATCGAATCTGTCGGGAAGATGCCACCCCTTTCACAAGCTCATGATGAAAGATGTACCGTTCCTCTGGGACGATAGATGTCAGGAAGCCTTTGATAAGCTGAAAGAATATCTCAAGACCCCTCCAGTGCTGGGGGCACCAATTAAGGGCAGGCCCTTGATACTGTATATCACGGCCACACACTGTTCCCTGGGGGCAATGCTGGCACAGATAAATGAAGAAGGCAAAGAACAAGCCTTGTACTACTTGAGTAGGAGGCTGATTAGAACTGAAGAAGGCTACAGTTACATAGAAAAGACATGCTTGGCACTAGTCTTTGCTGTCAAAAAGCTCCGACACTATATGCTGTCACATGAAATCAGGTTGATATCTGCAGCAGATCCGCTCAAATACATATTGACTCAGCTAGTACTGAAGGGCCGGTTGGGCAAATGGGCAGTGATCCTGATGGAATTTGATATTACCTATACACCCCAGAGGGCGATAAAAGGACAGGCTGTGGCTGATTTCTTCGCGGAGCATCCTGTGCCGGGAAATGACATGCTAGGGACTGAGTTACCCGATGACGAGACGCTCGAAGCTTGCCAAGCTCGGCCAGTTATGTGGCAGCTATTCTTTGATGGAGCATCTAGAACAGAGACAGACTCCGATGGAAAGACTAGAATACGGGCCGGGGCCGGTATTGTGCTGAAGTCACCAGAAGGGGAGGTCGTGCATACTTCCTGTTCTATAAACAAGCCCTGCACCAATAATGAAGCTGAGTACGAAGCTCTGATAATCGATCTGCATATCAGCCTCAACATGGGTATCCAAATGCTTCAGGTATTCGGGGATTCTATGTTGATCATAAAACAAATCCAAGGGGAGTTCGAAGTGCGGAAGCCAGAATTGAATCCCTACCACCAGAAAGCTGTGCGCCTTATTACGAAATTCTATCATATTGAGCTCAAGCATGTGGGCCGGGGGCACAATGCCCAAGCTGATGCACTGGCAAAGCTGTCCAGCTCACTAGCAGTCCCACCAAATGAGACACTGAACATTGTTGTTATGAACCGGCGGTAGGTCCCCAGTATGCTAGAAGGGTGTCCCGAAGAAGATGAAGTTGCTACTATCAGCACGGTACAGGCGTCTGATTGGAGACAGCACCTGCTACAGTGGTTTCTACACCAACAGCTGCCGTAGAAAAGAGAAGAAAAGATGAAACTTCTGAGAATCAAAGATTCTTATGAATTCAGGAATGGAACTTTGTTCCGAATAATGGCAGATGCACGCAAGAAGATTCTACTCCGCTGCCTGTCCACTGAGGAAGCTTGGCAAGCAATGAAAGAAGTACATGCCGGAACTGCATGTGCCCACCAGGCTGGCCCCAAGATGAAGATAGAAATCAAGAAGCTGGGCTACTATTGGCCCACCATGTTTGAAGACTGCTGTAAATTCGCAAAGTCATGCCAAAAATGTCAAGAGCATGCTACTGTGCCTAGAAGGCCTCCTACGACTCTGCACCCTACAGTTCCCAACTGGCCATTTGCACAATGGGGAACTGATGTAGTCGGGCCACTGTCGACTTCCTCGGCCGGACATAAGTACATACTGGCCATAACAGATTACTTCTCCCGATGGGCGGAGGCTGTGGCATTAAGAGAAGTGACTGGTGAGCTGGTCGCTAGATTCATCAAGCAGAATATTATCTTCCGGTTCAGAATCCCCAGCCGAATAATATCTGATAACGGAAGTCATTTTAGAAATCAGAAGGTCTATCGGCTTGCCGAGAAATATAAAATCGAGTGGAGGACTTCCACCCCTTACAATCCACAGGCAAACGGGTTAGCGGAAGCTTTTAACAAGACTCTCTGCACCCTGCTGGCCAAGGTCATCAGTTCCAATAAAAAGGACTGGGAAGAAAAAATGTATGAAGCTCTATGGGCGTACCGCACCGTCTTCAAGACACCTACAGGGTGCGCACCATACTCACTGGTATACGGCTCAGAGGCAGTAGTTCCGCTAGAGCTGGAAGTCCCGTCACTCAGAGTGGCAATCCAATATGGCCTGGCCCGTGGCGAACAGACCAATGCAGAAAGAAGATTAGAAGAATTGGCTGAATTGGAAGAGAAACGCCTCCAATCTCAGAAGAATATCCAAATGTATCAGGCCCGCATGGCTAATGCATTTAACAAACTCGTAAGAGGACGAGAATTCAAGAAAGGTGACCTCGTCATGGTCAAGAAAAGAGAAGTCATGGCGTCCAACCCAAAAGGGAAGCTGAATGCTAATTGGGAAGGTCTTTATGTGATACAGAGGGTCTATGAAGGAGGAGCCTACGTGGTTGTCAACCATCGAGGGGAAATTCAATTCTCACCACTCAACGGAAGACATCTAAAGCTGTATCATGCAGCACAACCGACATTCCCCGAGTGATCAGGCAAAACTACCCTTTTCTGGTCTAGCGGCACTCCGCCCTAGCCAAGCTACCCTTTTCTTGGTCTAGCGGCACTCCGCCCTAGCCGAGCTACCCCTTTCTTGGTCTAGCGGCACTCCGCCCTAGCCGAGCTACCCTTTTCTTGGTCTAGCGGCACTCCGCCCTAGCCGAGCTACCCCTTTCTTGGTCTAGCGGCACTCCGCCCTAGCCGAGCTACCCTTTCTTGGTCTAGCGGCACTCCGCCCTAGCCGAGCTACCCCTTTCTTGGTCTAGCGGCACTCCGCCCTAGCCGAGCTACCCCTCTCTTGGTCTAGCGGCACTCCGCCCTAGCCGAGCTACCCCTTTCTTGGTCTAGCGGCACTCCGCCCTAGCCGAGCTACCCCTTTCTTGGTCTAGCGGCACTCCGCCCTAGCCGAGCTACCCCTTTCTTGGTCTAGCGGCACTCCGCCCTAGCCGAGCTACCCCTTTCTTGGTCTAGCGGCACTCCGCCCTAGCCGAGCTACCCCTTTCTTGGTCTAGCGGCACTCCGCCCTAGCCGAGCTACCCTTTTCTCAGTCTAGCGGCACTCCGCCCTAGCCAAGCTACCCCTTTCTTGGTCTAGCGGCACTCCGCCCTAGCCGAGCTACCCGTTTCTTGGTTTAGCGGCACTCCGCCCTAGCCGAGCTACCCGTTTCTTGGTCTAGTGGCGCTCCGCCCTAGCCAAACTACCCCTTTCTTGGTCTAGCGGCACTCCGCCCTAGCCGAGCTACCCCTTTCTTGGTCTAGTGACGCTCCGCCCTAGCCAAACTACCCCTTTCTTGGTCTAGCGGCACTCCGCCCTAGCCGAGCTACCCCTTTCTTGGTCTGGCACTTTGCCCTAGCCGAGCTACCCCTTTCTTGGTCTGGCGGCACTCCGCCCTAGCCAAGCTACCCTTATCCTGATCTAGTGGCATTCCGACCTGTCACCCTCTTTAAAAAAAAGGAGAGGAAGGAAGAAGAAAGAATAAAAGAAAGTAAAAATGGGGTTAAAAATAGAGATACCCCGCCAGACTTGCTCCTATATTAGGGACAAGGGTAAAAATGGCCCAAAACCCAGCTGTGGTGAAAATCCGAAAGGGCACTACAGGCAAAATCGGGTACCCCGCCACGTAAAAACCCGAAAGGGCGCGTGGGCAAAAGCAAGAGGGGGCTGGTTTCGGCGAAAACTCGAAAGGGCGCTTAAACCAGTAACGTGGTAATTTAAAGTTCCCTTCTTCACCCTTCCTGATAAAACTCCGAGAAGGACAATCATCACAAAGTCCTGCCGGAAATCCTGACTAAACAATTCCTCGGCCTTGGTCATCATCGACAAGATAGGCCGGCCTGTCTCTTTAACCTGGACTCTTCGTCCCTGTTAAGCTAGTCTACATTCCTGGCAACAGCTTCATGCCTAAGCCGCCATCCACCAGCTTCGGTTCAGACCTTCCGTTTGAATTGCATGATGAAGCCCTACTCTCCTTTGCGTTGATGTTCACCCCACATCGATGAATGGCACCTGCTCAGAGAGCAACATAAAAAAAGAGGGGCCCACCTCGGAATAGACCTTTCGTCTGTTCTGATGAAACACTTCCACTTGTCTTTGTCTAAGATCCACCACGATGAATCCCATCCAGTCTAGATCTTACATCTATTCTGATGAAACCTACCACACGTCCCGGTACCGATGATGAAGCCTGCTGTTGATCGATTGGCACCCTGCCCGATCAACGATAAAGCCTCTCTGGTTTAGACCTTACGTCTATCCCGATGAAACATATGAAATCCTTGCATTGGTATGAACCCGGTACCGATGATGAAACCTGCTGTTGATCGATGGGCGCACTGCCCGATCAGCGATGAAGCCTGTCCGGTTTAGACCTTACGTCTATCCCGATGAAACATATGAAACCTTTGCATTGGTATGAGCCCAATACTAATGATGAAATCTGCTATTGATCGGTTGGCAGACTGTCTGATCGATGCTAAAACCCATCCAGGGTAGACCTTCCGTCTGCTCTGACAAACACGACACAGCTGTTTGAATCAATTCAGACCCTTCGTCTGGATAGATCATGAAACTCTATTCCTTTGCGTTAATGTCAAACCCCACATTAACGATGAAACTCACATTTCCAGCAAATGGCCTCGTGCCCGAGCTGCTATCTATATCCTGATGAGGGCATCTCACGACACTCCCTCTAGCTCGGGTCGCCTGCACACTCTTGATGTGGACTGACTGTGATCCACACTTGTTATCTTCATTTCCTTAGTTTCATTTTATGTATTTTCCTTTTATTGAGTCCTATCATTGTATTTCTCTTTATTAAGTCATGTGGTTCTAGTCCATTTCCCTTGGTATGCTTAATTGGGCCTTATTACCTTAGTTATGGGCCCATTAGGTTGAGTCTAGGATTTGCCCGGTCTTTTGTCTAATTGTCAAGGGTACTATGGTCATATAAAGAGTGGATGCCTATAAATAGGCCTCCCCTCCCTCTCATTGAAACAACTTTGATAAATATTGAAAGGCATTTGCCATCTCCATCTCAATATCTCCCTCTCTCTCTCTCTCTCTCTCTCTCTCTCTCTCTCTCTCTCTCTCTCTCTCTCTCTCTCTCTCTCACTATCACTCTCTCTAAGTGGGTTGTGCCCCCTTTCTCTCTCCTCCCCACCCCAAATTCGAAATTCATTCTCTCTCCTCCCCATTCACCCCTCATTAAGGCCCCTTCCCCTTCCCCATGCATTCATTCAATTCCCCCTCCAACCCCTAGGTGGAAACCCCTTCTCCTAGGCACCTTTCCACTCTCCCAAGCAACCCTCCCTCTTCCCAAGGCTGAATTAACCCCTCCCAAAGCCTAAATTCGAATTTCCCTCTCCCTAGGGCTGTGCCCTTCCATCTCCCCACCTCCTAAACCACCCTAGGTCGAAATCCATCTCCCCCCAACAGCCAAGTTCGTCCCCCATCCTCCTCTCACACTCACCCTCTCTCTAGTGCACCTCCACCCCCCCATCTCCACCCCTAGCTGCTCCAGCCCCCCTCTCCATCTACCCCTGCCACTCCAGACCCTCCAGAAGCCCTAGCCACGTCCTTCCCATATCCACAAACCATCAGCCATCCCCCCAATCTGTGCTAACTCCCTTTGCCCCTCCCCTTGTTCTTGCAAGTTGCAGCTTCAAGTAGCAGGTCGCAGGCAGCAGAGTGAGGCCCTGAAGTCGCATCATCCCCGGCCGGTCCCTGCTCCTCCTGGTGGCAAGGCCTACATCTATGGAAAGGTTGTCCAGAGAGCTTCCAAGGCGAGGTGGTTTCGTCGGCATCCGAGCTCCGAGCAGTCCACAGCGGCCGATCTCCCTCGACTGCGCAGAAGAACCCAGGCAGAGAACCAGAGCGAGAGTGGAAGCTCGGCCACGACGAACCCTTTGGGATTCAGATCAATCTTTCTTCAGAAAATTCCTTCCCTCTCAAGTCCTCTTTCATCTTCAAGAAGCAGAGTTGCATTTGGACATCGACATCGAAAGTTACGAATTTTCTACTCTAAGTGTGTCAGGTCAGTTTACAGGAGCCAGAACTGACATCCCTCCACTCATCTGATCGTCCCGGTCTTCTCCGACATCTGCCGACCCCGCCGTTGGCACCGACAGAAAGAAGACTCGACCACGGTTCCAACGGTTCAGGTCTTGTACCCATCAGAGCTTTGTGGAGATCATGGCACCCTCTGCAACCAGCCCCATTGTTCTGCACCAGACAGAGGTAGAATCAACCAGTCCGGTTGCAGACTCTGCCACGGCCAGCTGGTGAAGGCTCTGAGCGCCATTTTTGGAGGAGAGAAACTACATCTAGTTAGCTGCCACCTCGAAGAAGAAGGGACTCAATCGGCCACCGGAACCCCCTGTTCCAATTTTCTTCGTCGGAGAGGGCAGACTGCCCCCTGTGATCCCAGGTTAGACCAGTCCACACTCCTCCGGTCACCCCTCTCTCCACCGACATCAGATTGCATCCCCGTCAACTCCGGCTCGAAGCTACCCCGATCACGATCGCGTCACCACCAGTTTCATTCCAATCGGAGTCCGGGAGAGCCCACAGTGACTTCTGCAACCTACTGCTTCAGTCCGGTACCAGCCAGAGACCAGACGCTGGTGCCCTGTTCCAGTCGCCGGTGCGGTCAGCCCCGAGAATCAAAGCTTCCCCAAAAATTCAAGCTTCATCCCCTGTCAGTTGGTAAACTTTTGGCGCTAGTCTCGTCAAGATCCGAGCTCCGTGGAGCCCGTGGCAGCACCGTCTCCGACTGTCTGTCCAGCGAACCTGAAGCAAGGCAGAACCGGTGGAGCTCGGAAGATAACGTTTTCATTGCGTAATCCCCACCCCGCTTGGCCGGCTGAAGGCTCCTCCCTACGTGGAGGTAGTTTTGGATGTACTAAGTCTAATCCCTACCCCAAGATCACCCCTCCTGTGCGAGGCGTAGTGTTGTACATCATTACATTTTCAGGTCAAGCTACATCGCCGCGGCGATCGGTTGTATACCCTCGCCTCCCGGCGCGCCCTCGTCTCCGAGCGGGATCGGTGTCTTCACACCGATCAGGTGAGCATCTGATATCTCCTTAGTTGCCTTCATTCTGCAAGTTTAGTATTGCTTTGATTGCCCGTCGGCGGTGAGAAGCGGGCCCGTACTTATATGCTAGTTTGTTAGTGTCCACCGCGGACCGTGAGAGAGTGCCACCCACACCCCGCCCAGCGGGCCAGCCACCCACGAATTTGGGGAATCCTAGGCCCTTTGGGGTCAGCCTAAGCAAACTAAGTCCTTTAGAGTCATTGGGTCCCACCTCGGACCCTTGCCATCATCCCCCGGCCCCGCCGGGTGATCGCGTGTGCCGTGTGAGTAAGACGCTATTGTGAGAATCATTGGAGAGCCTGTATGCTTGTGGATCTTGGTCCTAGGTTGTCCATTACATATTTAGTCATCCTAGGGCTGTTTTACATCAAGTGGTATCAGAGCAAGTTCACAACTTGTCTCTATCAAGTTGGTCCTAGGGCATGTTTATGCATTTAGAGTCTTCAAGTGCATCACTCTTGTTCCCTAGTATGGCCACCTCATATCGACCTTACCAATCGGCCCACTCCATAAGTCCAAGCCACCAAGAGATGCCTACCACTAACACCCATAACTTCCCTGGCCATGTCAATTACCTCATAAAAACCTTGACCCATGCCAATGGCAAGCTTGATAGCCTATCTAGACGACTTGACAAACTAGAAGAAAATTGGCCCGCCCCAAGGAAGAATGATAGTAGGCATCCTCCCTCACCTCTCACCTTTGATGGGACTCATCCTAATGAGTATTTAGAATGGGAGGCTTCCATGGACCATTACTTCACTTGGCATCCCATGACCGATAACGAGAAAGTCCAATTTGCCAAATCACAACTTACCAAACGGGCTCAAACCTATTGGCTACAAATTGTCGGGCTAAGGATAATTAGAAGGGAAGATCCCATCACCACTTGGGTAAACATGAAGGAGCAACTTAGGGCTAGTTATGTGTCCCCTTCCCATTCCGAACACCAAAGTCCAAAGAGCATTTCAACTCCTTCATTTCCCCTTGGCCAACCCAAGACCCTAATCACACATTCCCCACCATTTTCCACCTCTCCTACCCCAACCACCACATCTACACCCTACCTCCAAGTCCTCACCACAACCATATGTCCCCATACTCAATTGGACTCCATGTCCACCCCTCCACCTAGGCCCATAATAGCCACCAACCCCAAACCAAAATCCCCTCACCAAAACCGCACCCCACAAGCCCCCTTGGCCACCACCGCAACCTCACCATCGTCCCCAAAAAGGGACACATCTCCCAAAACCAATCATCCCAAATCTCCTCACCCAACCCACCTTCCACTTCCCACCCCAATCCTACCCCAATTTAGGCCTCCACTACTTCCACTCCCAATTCCAACCCACATCCGACCTTGCTCACCTCCTCGGGTGCACCATGCTTCGACTAACACCAACCCACCCACCATAGACCTTCCTACCCCATTGTCCTTAGGAGTTGCAACCCACACACCTACCCAAGAGGAGAAGGATACCAATTCGGATCCACCTCCCAAAATCAAGGAAATCCAAGGGCCACACAACTCACCCACCACTCCTAGCCTAGTTCCTCAAGAGCTATACACCCTTCCCCATGACACCATCACCATAGATAAGTCTGTACTCCAATGGCTCAAGCGGGGCCTCACCATTCCTAGTTCACAACCAAGCCACATACCCATGGGACATCAATCCCAAATCATTCCCACTCAGCCTCATGTCACTTATCAAACCTCCTATTGTGTAGAAGATTTGGGAGACTTAGTGGCCTACCTACATTGGCAAGTCCACTTGACCGATATGCTAGCCATGAGGCCATCGGAGTCGAGCACCATTAGCCTAGCTTACCCCACCGTTGGCTCCATCACTTCCATCTACACCAATGGCCAATTTACAAGTGAGATCATACTCCTTCTTCCCATGGAGGAGGAACCCATCCTAGTATACTCTCCAACAATTGAGATCCCAAGTGCTTTGATTGGCCAACCCCTTAGCAACCTTGGCCCAAACATTTTGGAGGAGGATGACTCACCATTTGAGGACCTTGAGGACATGGAATACCCCTACCTAGGTAACCCTTACCATGATCCCTTTAATCCCTTCCTAAGGGAGCCTAGATCTCCATGTAACCCACTCCCCCTATTCACCACCCACCTCACCCTACCCGAATCGCCCATGTCAACCCAAACTCCTCCCTTCCTAGAATCGGGTTACACCATGAGAGCCTTGACTTTAGGCAACAAACACCTTGGGATTGATGAAGTACCCCACCCCATAACCACCTTCATAGATCCCTTCGACCCATTCACGTGGACGCTCAAAAGTCATCCCACATCTATGCACATGGAGGTCACCTTTGGGATAAACATGCATGTGTCTAGGCCTACCACATCATTTGACATGATTCATAAGTCGGGTACATTCATTCACATCACCCACATGTCAAGTAGGCAGCATAAGAGGACCATAGTCGGATGTATTGGCCCACCTTCATTCATCATGAGTCTTAAGCATGAGAGGAGCATACATGGATGTTCGGGTCCCCCGACATTTGTCACACCCATGCATAAAAGGTTCATCTATGGATGTCCCGGCCCTCCTAAAACTGTCACAGTCTTCATAGCATCAAAGTGTGATCGGTCTACATTTGGCTGCCCAGGTCCACCTTGGCATACCATGCGTTTCACACCAACATCGCATCATCGTGCATGGCATACGCATTCTCGCAAGCATATAGGAAAGATCAATGAGGCTTACAAAAGGCAGGCAGATGCTCATCGGCGCCACTGCGAGTTCCAAGTGGGAGACTCGGTGATGGTGAGGACGGAGCGGCTCCTTCCGGGACCTGCCTCCAAGTTAAGGGCACGGGGTTCGGGACCCTTTCAAATTCTGAGACGACTTGGCAGTAATGCTTATGAGCTAGACCTACCTGAGGGTTTTGGGGTACACCCTACTTTCAATGTGGCGGATCTGGTACCCTACAAGGGCCCCGCGGTGGAACCCAGTGAGGATCTTGAGCTTTTACCCCGCCTTGAGAGGGACACTTCCGGAGGGACTCCACCTTCTAGCTTGAGAGACCGACGAGAGCAGATAGAGGCAATACTGGATGAGCAGAGTATCATTACTAGGCACAAGGTGTATCAGTGCTACCTGGTTAGGTGGAAGAACCGTCCCCCGATAGAGGACACGTGGGTGAGTCGGGAGGATCTGCCACGCTTGGACCCCGACATACTGGAGCATTACGACAGCCAGGCGGACCCATACTCGACGGGGTCGAGTTCTCCCCACCCCGGGGGATTTGATGAGGGCATCTCACGACACTCCCTCTAGCTCGGGTCGCCTGCACACTCTTGATGTGGACTGACTGTGATCCACACTTGTTATCTTCATTTCCTTAGTTTCATTTTATGTATTTTCCTTTTATTGAGTCCTATCATTGTATTTCTCTTTATTAAGTCATGTGGTTCTAGTCCATTTCCCTTGGTATGCTTAATTGGGCCTTATTACCTTAGTTATGGGCCCATTAGGTTGAGTCTAGGATATGCCCGGTCTTTTGTCTAATTGTCAAGGGTACTATGGTCATGTAAAGAGTGGATGCCTATAAATAGGCCTCCCCTCCCTCTCATTGAAACAACTTTGATGAATATTGAAAGGCATTTGCCATCTCCATCTCAATATCTCCCTCTCTCTCTCTCTCTCTCTCTCTCTCTCTCTCTCTCTCTCTCTCTCTCTCTCTCTCTCTCTCTCTCTCTCTCTCTCTCTCTCTCACACTATCACTCTCTCTAAGTGGGTTGTGCCCCCTTTCTCTCTCCTCCCCACCCCAAATTCGAAATTCATTCTCTCTCCTCCCCATTCACCCCTCATTAAGGCCCCTTCCCCTTCCCCATGCATTCATTCAATTCCCCCTCCAACCCCTAGGTGGAAACCCCTTCTCCTAGACACCTTTCCACTCTCCCAAGCAACCCTCCCTCTTCCCAAGGCTGAATTAACCCCTCCCAAAGCCCAAATTCGAATTTCCCTCTCCCTAGGGCTGTGCCCTTCCATCTCCCCACCTCATAAACCACCCTAGGTCGAAATCCATCTCCCCCCAACAGCCAAGTTCGTCCCCCATCCTCCTCTTACACTCACCCTCTCTCTAGTGCACCTCCACCCCCCCATCTCCACCCCTAGCTGCTCCAGCCCCCCTCTCCATCTACCCCTGCCACTCCAGACCCTCCAGAAGCCCTAGCCACGTCCTTCCCATATCAACAAACCATCAGCCATCCCCCCAATCTGTGCTAACTCCCTTTGCCCCTCCCCTTGTTCTTGCAAGTTGCAGCTTCAAGTAGCAGGTCGCAGGCAGCAGAGTGAGGCCCTGAAGTCGGGTCATCCCCGGCCGGTCCCTGCTCCTCCTGGTGGCAAGGCCTACATCTCTGGAAAGGTTGTCCAGAGAGCTTCCAAGGCGAGGTGGTTTCGTCGGCATCCGAGCTCCGAGCAGTCCACAGCGGCCGATCTCCCTCGACTGCGCAGAAGAACCCAGGCAGAGAACCAGAGCGAGAGTGGAAGCTCGGCCACGACGAACCCTTTGGGATTCAGATCAAGCTTTCTTCAGAAAATTCCTTCCCTCTCAAGTCCTCTTTCATCTTCAAGAAGCAGAGTTGCATTTGGACATCGACATCGAAAGTTACGAATTTTCTACTCTAAGTGTGTCAGGTCAGTTTACAGGAGCCAGAACTGACATCCCTCCACTCATCTGATCGTCCCGGTCTTCTCCGACATCTGCCGACCCCGCCGTTGGCACCGACAGAAAGAAGACTCGACCACGGTTCCAACGGTTCAGGTCTTGTACCCATCAGAGCTTTGTGGAGATCATGGCACCCTCTGCAACCAGCCCCATTGTTCTGCACCAGACAGAGGCAGAATCAACCAGTCCGGTTGCAGACTCTGCCACGGCCAGCTGGTGAAGGCTCTGAGCGCCATTTTTGGAGGAGAGAAACTACATCTAGTTAGCTGCCACCTCGAAGAAGAAGGGACTCAATCGGCCACCGGAACCCCCTGTTCCAATTTTCTTCGTCGGAGAGGGCAGACTGCCCCCTGTGATCCCAGGTTAGACCAGTCCACACTCCTCCGGTCACCCCTCTCTCCACCGACATCAGATTGCATCCCCGTCAACTCCGGCTCGAAGCTACCCCGATCACGATCGCGTCACCACCAGTTTCATTCCAATCGGAGTCCAGGAGAGCCCACAGTGACTTCTGCAACCTACTGCTTCAGTCCGGTACCAGCCAGAGACCAGACGCTGGTGCCCTGTTCCAGTCGCCGGTGCGGTCAGTCCCGAGAATCAAAGCTTCCCCAAAAATTCAAGCTTCATCCCCTGTCAGTTGGTAAACTTTTGGCGCTGGTCTCGTCAAGATCCGAGCTCCGTGGAGCCCGTGGCAGCACCGTCTCCGACTGTCTGTCCAGCGAACCTGAAGCAAGGCAGAACCGGTGGAGCTCGGAAGATAACGTTTTCATTGCGTAATCCCCACCCCGCTTGGCCGGCTGAAGGCTCCTCCCTACGTGGAGGTAGTTTTGGATGTACTAAGTCTAATCCCTATCCCAAGATCACCCCTCCTGTGCGAGGCGTAGTGTTGTACATCATTACATTTTCAGGTCAAGCTACATCGCCGCGGCGATCGGTTGTATACCCTCGCCTCCCGGCGCGCCCTCGTCTCCGAGCGGGATCGGTGTCTTCACACCGATCAGGTGAGCATCTGATATCTCCTTAGTTGCCTTCATTCTGCAAGTTTAGTATTGCTTTGATTGCCCGTCGGCGGTGAGAAGAGGGCCCGTACTTATATGCTAGTTTGTTAGTGTCCACCGCGGACCGTGAGAGAGTGCCACCCACACCCCGCCCAGCGGGCCAGCCACCCACGAATTTGGGGAATCCTAGGCCCTTTGGGGTCAGCCTAAGCAAACTAAGTCCTTTAGAGTCATTGGGTCCCGCCTCGGACCCTTGCCATCATCCCCCGGCCCCGCCGGGTGATCGCGTGTGCCGTGTGAGTAAGACGCTATTGTGAGAATCATTGGAGAGCCTGTATGCTTGTGGATCTTGGTCCTAGGTTGTCCATTACATATTTAGTCATCCTAGGGCTGTTTTACATCATATCCTCTAAATCAATTCGGACCTTTCGTCTGGATAGATCATGAAACCCTATTTCCCTTTGCATTGATGTTGACACCCACATCAATGATCATGTATCCACAATAAACATATGGTCCCATGGTCCATAGAATGAAAGTTCTAGTTCCGGGAAAGACGATGACAAAAAAAAAGAGAAAGAATAAAAAATATATATATATGAAAAGTGGGGTTAAAAATAGAGATACCCCGCCAGACTTGTTCAGGCATTCTGGACAAGGGCAAGAATGGCTAAAACCCAGCTGTGGTGAAAACCCAAAAGGGCACTGCAGGTAAAATCGGGTACCCCGCCACGTGAAAACTCGAAAGGGCGCGTGGGCAAAAGTAAGAGGGGGCTGGCTCCGGTGAAAACCCGAAAGGGCGCCTGGGCCAGTAATGTGGTAATTCTGAGAAATTCCATACTTCCTTCCCTTGATATGGCCTTCCGTTAACCGTTTGGCTCCTTGCCCGGTCAACGATGAAACCTTTCCAGGGCAGACCTTACGTTTACCCTGATATAATCTGCATACCCTCTTACAAATGTCCCACCGACAATAAAATCCATCACCATTCTGATAAAGCCTGGCCAGTTCAGACCTTACGTCTGTCCTGATGAAACTCTGAAACCTTCTCTTGATCGATCGGCTCCTTGCCCGGTCAGCAATGAAACTCTACCAGGATAGACCCTACGTCTATCCTGATGAAACCTACGTATTGCTTTACAAAGTCCCACATGCGATCAAATCCTATCCAGGCTAGACCTTACGTCTTTTCTGATGAAACCTATGAAACTTCTATGCATCGATATAAACCCAATGTCGATGATGAAACCAGCTATTGATCGACTGGCACCCCGCCTGATCAATGATAAAATCCTACCCAGTCTAGACCTTACGTCTATTCTGATGAAACCTATGAAACTTCTTTGCATCGATATAAACCCAATGTCGATGATGAAACCAGCTATTGATCGACTGGCACCCTGCCCGATCAATGATAAAATCCTACCCAGTCTAGACCTTACGTCTATTCTGATGAAACCTATGAAACTTCTTTGCATCGATATAAACCCAATGTCGATGATGAAACCAGCTATTGATCGACTGGCACCCCGCCCGATCAATGGTAAAATCCTATCCAGTCTAGACCTTACGTCTATTCTGATGAAACCTATGAAACTTCTTTGCATTGATATAAACTCAATGTCGATGATGAAACCAGCTATTGATCGACCGGCACCTCGCCCGATCAGTGATGAAACCCTGCCAGGATAGACCTTACGTTTGTTCTGATGAAACTGCATATCCTCTCATGTCCCACCTACGATAACCTCTACCCAGTCTAGGCCTTACGCCTACTCTGATGAAACCTATAAAATTTCTTTGCATCGATATGAGCCCAATATTGATGATGAAATCATGCACTGGTCGATTGGCACATTGCCCCGATTGGCTTTGAAACTTACCCAGGATGGACCATTCGCCGGTTCCGGATGATGCTCTAGGCCTTTTCATTCACATTCCCGCAAATGGTCTCCCTTGCGGCACATATGGCCAAAGAAGACGTTTGCTACTACCAACAGAATTCGGTTTAAGCACGCCCCCCGGATGTCGTCACGCGGTGGAGCGAGTTCCCCATCCTTTCTATGAAGGGATGGACGCTCTCCTGCCAGGTACGGGCCATTCACAGGAGGGACTGCTAGAACCACTACCCCACTTCCCAAAGTGATGAAACCACATAGAAAGACGATGGATACACATGAAGCCGAAGATTCCTTTTCATTAAAAGAGGAGTACACAAAGAGCCCCGAGGGGACACTGTATCACAAAAGAGGGCAGAAGAAAACAAAGAAGAGATAATTCAAGGCCGCCGGAAGATATCTTCAAAGGCCAAAAGACCCACATCGGGAGCGGCTCTTAGCTCGTGAAGGCGCGCCTCCTCTTCCTGAAGCTTCACGGACATACCCTGGAGAGACATCACCCGTCCCTCCAACAAGGCCACCTCCTCGGTGGACTGTGGCCGAATAGAGGATAATTGTTGCAGCTCGGCTCGAAGTCCAGCGAGTTCCGCTTCCAGAATGGCTATCCGGTCCTGGACAGCTTCCTCCCGCTGAACAACACTCTGTAGCTCAGCTTGGCGTTCGTCAAGGGCAAGCGTCAGCTTCTCCAGCTCAGATTTGCACTCTGACCTCTGCAACTTCAATGCCGTCAGCTTATCGGTCATAGTCCGTGCTAGGAAATCCCTCCGATGCACGAATTTCAGTAGAAGCAGAACACGCTGAACCCATATGTCCAAAGGGCAGCCCATGACCTGCAGGCCGGCAATGAAGCGATCAGCAATTTCCTTCAGCTGCAAATGTGTCAAGCCAGGCTGGGATTCTACTAGCTGGCGCAGCATATCCAGGTTCTGCCAGACAAAGCTCTCAGACGATGCGAAACCAAAAGAAGCGGAGGGGATCACTTCAAAGGTCACTTCACTATCAATGTCCGCCCACAACGCAATAGCCGGCCGGGAGGACGAAGACGGAAAATCTGCTGGGAGAGCTGGCTGGTCCCTCTCTATACTCTCCTGCCGAGCCTAAGACTCCTCTGCTACCGCTGCCTCAGGAGTTATGGCTTGAACACCCGCAGGAGGAGAATCAATAAATGATGGAGCTATCTCTTCATGGGTCTCCTGAGTGGGGGCTTCATCTTCAACTGCTCTTTCTCGTAATGGGGACGAAGGCGCCCTAGTCTGTGGAGGCAGAAATCCAGTCTCTGTAGCCACTATGGCAGGGACTGCTGACTCGGGCGCAATGGACATTACTGCTGCCGGTATAAAAGCCGAGCTCCTGGCTGGGTCTGCTTCGGCTCTAAAATCTGAGGCCCTGACAGGGACGGAACTTTCTCCTGAGGCCCCCAAGTCCAATGATGCTAAGTCAGTTGAAGATTGTGTCCTTACTGGCACAGGGCGGATAACCTCAGAAATTCCCATGCAAGTTAAAGGTAAAGCAGGGATAATGGCCAAGTCTACGGATGAAACGGCCATAGAAACTGCAGCCGCGTCCGAGCGGATGATGACAGGGTCCTGAGGACAAAGCAGAATGACCTTCAGCAATGAATGAAAGAAAATAAATAGAACAACAAACAAAAAAAAGAGAAGCTTACCTTTAAAGTGGGGTCTATACCGTCAAAATGAGACAAAAGAGGAGAAAGGTCCGTAGTTGAAGCAGCAAACGGAGGGGTTATGTCAACCTCGGTGTCGAGCCTGGCAAACTCCTCTTGCAATTCCTCCTCAGAAGATAGCATCAGCAGCTTAGGAGGCTGAAAAGGCGGAAGGCCTTTTGCAAATACGGGCAAGGCTTCTGATTTTAGAACTTCCTCCTCACTGTCGCTGAAAGTCACTTCCTCCTCATTATCAGGGACGGTCTCAGAGCTGCCTGAGGATACCTCCACACTAGCTATATGCTGCGGGGTCACCTCTAGAGCATGCCGGGATGCGGACCGGGTGATTATGCGTCTGGCCGGAATAGGGCTCCGTTTTGTTTGAATCCTGTGACCCTCCTGCGGTTGAGGCGACTCTCCCGTTGCTATCATGGCCTCAGTCTGCTCCCTGACTGCCACCTCAACGAAAGGGGACCTCTGAGGGATATAACAAAAAAAAATAATGGAAGTATAAAGAAAAAGATGAGAAAGCACATTTACCCTCCTCCTCGCCAGCCGGGGTAGGAGAAGGCGGCCTCGTGTCCCTTTCCACAGGCACTGCAACCTGCTCCGGCGCTGTATCAGATAAAGAGAAGCTCAGTCTCGAAGAACTCCTTAAAAGATCAGTCAAGAAGACAATGAAGATTGCATCTACAAGCTATTTACCGCCACTCTCGGCAGGTTCCTGAGCGGCCTCCCTCTGAGACCTGAACTCGTCGAAAGAGGGGATGTCTGGAAGAGGGGTTCCGGCATCCGTCACAACCGGAGCTGACTGCTGGACCCGAACAACCTTGGCCCTCTTGGCCTTGGCAACTGCAGCTTTCACCACATAAGGCTTCCTCTTCTTGCCCGGAGGTAAGGGAGTGGTCGTAGGTGCCGCTACAGGAATTTCAAAGTAAGCTGGCTTCTCAGCTTGAGCAATAATCTTCCTGTAAAGTCCCTGCCGCTTTATGTCCGGTCTATCTGTGCAAGACACAAGAAAGGCAATCATAGTCGACAGATGCAGAACATAACAATAAAAGAAAGATGCCATGAGCGCACAGGAAGGGTCATACCTGCTGGGCCATCATAAAATGTGGAAAGCGGCCAATACAGACAAGCCACCTCCTTCGATCGGGAAGCAGCCTCCTTCACGGGCCAGCATATGTCACCAATGGTCTGGCACTTCTCTGTCAAGGCAGCTAAGTCTTTATGTCCGTAGAAGTCAAGGCAATGAAACAGGCCGAGATAATCCATACACCAGCCGTCGACATAATGAAAAGAAACAAAAAGTGGCTTATTCAGAATGCCAGCTATCGGGTTCTCTACTGATAGCCCGTGAACATTTAGCAGTACAAAAAGCCAAGAAGTGTGCTGATAATATGTCTGGGTGCGGTCTTCCCTCCGCACAAACGTCCTATAAGGGTGAAACCTGTCCACCGGACCCCTCCAGGGGGCTGCTGTCGGGAGAGGTTCCTCCGGGGGGAACGGATATTGTACATCCAAATGAACACCCCCTATATGGCCCAACTGCCTCAGATCCTTTGTAAAAGCGTCTTCATTAATCTCAGAAAAGACAGGAGTGGGTATTTCAGAACCTTCCTCTTTCAAAGACCGACGCGTGGCAATATATGTTTCCGCCTCCTTCTGGTGCTGTGAATAGAGCCTTTTCAGATGGACCTCGTCAATTTCAAACACAGGCCCTGATTGCCGCTTTAAGAAAGCGCACTCGGCCACATCCCAAAAGGCGCCTCTGCCGTCTTTATAAAAATTGGTGCGTGTATTCCACCACTTGATGTAGTCTGATGTGACACGGGGTATACGATTAGAAACGGTCGGAACCCTGAATGTTACGCCCTCTCGGCGATGAAAGAAATCCCACCATGTTCGACCGTCACTGGCAATGGTGGACCCATGTTTGGCCCGGCTGTCCAAAGGAAACTGAGCAACCGATGGAGGAATATGCTGATCATAACCAAAATTTCTACTGAAACGGAATGGATAATAGGGCTCCAAGATGAGCAAGCCTCCCTTCCTGAAGACCAATACACTGGGCCGAATAGCCATAGCCCACCTGACCAGTTCTGGTTCTAATATGGGCCGGGTGGCGTTGACCCCCGAAACAGGATGGACATAAGTTTCTACCTCCTCCATTTTGTATTCCCTCTGAGGGTCCACTAAAGGAGCCGAACCTGCTGCCAAGCTCCAAAAATGAATGCTGCCAGGAGCGTCTACAGGCACTTTTATCAACCTGCCCCTTATCTTAAACAGCTGCTCTAAGAAAGGACCAGGTTCGGCGCTAGCAAATTCAATCATCCGAGGAAGCAACGTGTCCGACTGTAGAGTCCTCGGGGCCAACTCGGGGAAAATACTGCAGACCCAGGCATTAAAGAAATGAAACGGACCCACAGTCCTTAAGGAGCGGGGAACCCGATGTTTATGCAAATCCCCCAATGATTTGTAAACTAAACACAAAGCCGCTGGGCACAGAGACAGCCTCATCCCCCAGGCCATCTGACAGGCCGGATATATAGCTTCCGGCTTGATAGTCATCTCGTCCCCTTGAGGAAGAGTGAAGGTGCACAGCCAGAAGGTCAGATAAGCTGCGCAGTGTGTGATAGGGTCAACCCCTGCTGGGTTCGGGCCGTCTGCACCTGCTCGGCGCAGCGAAGCTGGCAATGCTAATTTGTAACGAGGGGCCCTGATTTGCTTGCCAGAAGTCGACCCCACAGAAGGGAAGTCTGCATACTTCAAGGGACCCCCGAAGAAGTATTGTATCCACTGTCCTACACGGACCCTCAATCTGCTGCTCTTCTCCCGGGGTTGATAGCCTTTGGAAGATCCCCTACAGTAAGCCAGACAAATGGTACGATAAGCTTTCATTAAATACCGGTATGCATAGCCGAAAGAATATCTGCCCTCTCCATCGGAGGCGTCCTTGACAGAGTCGTCTAGACAGACCTCCTCATATGGCTCCCCATCAATAGGCAGACCTGAAAGCTGCGAAAGGCTCCAGAGGTCGAGAGATGTCTCACCTTCTGCTGTGTAGAATGTGTTAAATTGTGGGCAGAATACTTCAAACATGCCACAACATAGTCCCCGAGAGATGGGATAGCGGAATCTGGAGGCGAATACACTATGGTAGACCCCAGCTCTAATCAGTAAAGGGGCGTACTCCTTCAGGACAAATTCTGTGAATTCCACTGCCCCTACCCTGAAGAGATGAGCATCTGTCACTTTAGCATCTCCAAACTAGCCGGCAGCTAGCTGATATTTAAATTGAACGGCCAGATAGTTCAGAACAAATGGCTCGTCCCTGTAACCCCACTTCATAGGTGCTAGAAAAAGTCTGAAGTTGGTCTTCTCCCGATGGACGCGACCGGCTGCATGGTCCCACCTCGCCGGGGTGAACTCTGGAGCCCGTATCAACATTTTCTTCTCTGGCTCTAATTCAGAAATACCCAGCACGGCATTCCAGTCCCGCTGCTCGCCTGGAAGATATGTAGCCCGGGCACGATAAATAGAGCCCTTCATGCTGTCTCTGTCAGTAAGTATTGCCGCTTCCACAGACCGAGCAAGCAGAAGATTTATCATTCCACCTATGGTGAAGGACTGGATAAATGGCAATAGATGACGATCCTTCGGCAGGTCCGGACGGTAGTCAGCAGCTCTTCTGAAATCAATACCTTCTATGGAAGAATAGACCCCAGAAGTCGGCACTGTGTCAGTCTCAAAATCAGAGGACTCGTCAACAGTAGCAATCTGATTATAGCCAAAGCTCAAACTGTTCACGTTCATCCAGTTGACCGAGGCGCGAGATATATCCGACTGAGCCGATGAACTCGCTCCCACAGTCATGGAAGCCGCAGCAGAAAAGTCGGAAGCCATGTCAGCACCTGCAATCAGGGAAAGATGAGAAGATAAGTATCGGGAAGATGAATGGGCATGAAATGATGAGGTAAACAATTTTTGATAAATTTCGGCAGCATCTCCTCTTATCTAGGGTATGCCCAAGAGAGATAGGGAGTCACCCACCAAGAGGGAGTGATCCCGAACATAAAATGGGACTTAGTCCCATATAGTGAACCTACCCCGAGAAGAAATCGGTCAAAAGGGGGGATTAACCAAGGTTCTCGGACGGGGAAGCCCACCGCCGCCGCCGAGATGAAGAGAGAGAAGGGGCAGATGAAAATGAGGGTAAAAAACCCTCTCGGAGGGTTAAATAGGAGAAGGAGGAGAGGCTTCTCGGCGCGAAACAATGCGCGCCGAGAACTCCCTTCGATCGGAAGAAAAATGCGCACCGAGAACCCTGCAAAGAGGACGCGCCGAGAGTGGCCGTGCCGAGTCAGGGCGCGCCGAGAACCTGTAAGGTGGCCGCGCCGAGAAGCAGCCCAACCTCGCGCCGAGAAGCCTGTGACCCTCGTGCCGAGAAGGTTTCGAAAGTGCTGAAAAGAAAAGAAAACTCATTAGAAAAGAGCATAGAAATAAAAAATATGTGTGCACAATATTGCTACAGCAACATGGTCAAGCTGAAGGACAATGTCAAAGAGAAATCGAGGAAGATACCCTCGAATGCTAAAAAGGCACCTGCGGACCCCGTGCCGCTTGCTTTGCGCTTACGCCGTCCGCAGGTGGGGGGCATTTGTTGACACCTTGAAAATGATCAAGGGCGGAAACGGAATTGAAAAGAAGATCAGACTCGCAGCGAAAGATTGATGGGGAAGCTCGTCAACCATCTGCCCGGCTGAAGCCTCTTCAGGCCAAGTTGATATCCGGTGTCGTCGTCGGCCAGACGGCAGCACTGATAAAGTAGCGGTCACTTGACTGATAAGATATGAGCAGACAAAGATGAAGCCAGAGCCAGCAAATAAAGATTTTAAAGACTCCTGCAAAGTCAGAACGGAGGAAGAACTGTACCAGGCTAAAAATGTTATCCTGTCTTGTCATCATTCAGGTGACAATGCTGATGAAATGATACCCGGTTTTGTCATCGTTCAGATGGCAATGCTGATGAAATCCCGGTCCACCGACTGATGAAATCTCAGAATGATCTCAATAAAAGCTATGCCACCAATAAAGGGCCCTCTCCGGTTCTGATATATATATATTTGAAGGACTAAGAAAGGCCAAGGCATATGTGGGGTTTAGAAGCCCTAAATGGGCCTGCCAAATGGGCTCACGAAAGAGCGGCGCCGGGATACTCTACTAATGCTACCTAGCGCACCGGGAGCTGCCAGACTCGACTGATAAGCGCCGTGAAGGTGAGAAGGCACATCGACTTCCATCAGCCGAGAGGTCAGGAAGGGCTGGGTATATAAAAACCCACTCATTCGAAGAAGAGAAGAGGAGATAGGAAGATAGACAGACAGATAGAAAGGGGAGAGGGGCGAAGAGGCGAGCAAGGGTTTTGGCAAGCGAGAACCTACCTTCTCCAGAAAGAAAGAAAAGAGCGAGAGACAGAGAAGAGAAAAGAAAAGCAGAGAAGGGAAGTCGAGGCCTATCGAAGGTGGGCACCCGGGGAGGGAGAGGAGTCAATGCTCCGCCCTCCCCCCCCCCCCCATTTCTGTAGCTCATCTCTTAATTTCGATTGCTTCTATTTCTTCCTCTTCTGATGTATTCTGTGATATCATAGCCGGTTTTATGCCGCTAGAATAAGGTATAGTCCCTTCGTATTTTCTTCTATGTATTCCCTCTGATGTGCGGATGTAATGGTAATGTCCGAATGAATGAACGCTACAGGCTGCAGTTGATGCCTGCTGTTTGCTTCTCCGAAGCTCCATTTCCAGTTCTCCATGTTTTCTGTCTCCTCTTAGACTCAGTAGCATGCTACCCCCCCCCCAGTTTGATTAATCGCCTGCTTGTTCGCCCGGTTTTCAAACGATGTTTGTGCTTATTCCAGAGCCAGGGACAGACTATCCCTTGGCCTCTGAAACAAAGCAGAACTATATAGCGACCGCCGCTCGGTTATAGATGCTACGTTTTTGCTCATTGGCTCTGCCAAAGTCATCCCCGGGGCCAGAGACAGCCATCTCTTGGCCCCCAGATGATGAAAGAGTACATTAAAATCGTCCTCGGGGCTTATTACGAACGCTGGTGACAGGGGTTCTATAGACCATGATCCCCCCCAATTCCACTTCGATGCCGGCCTTCCTTTGGAATTCAAACCTAATCCAGTCCCAATATGAGGAATTGATCCCCTTTTATCCCAAAGAAACCCTCTATCCTGGTCTGGACCATCAAGAAACCCAAAACAGGGTGCCGTAAAACTCTGAAACTCATCCCGGCGCCCTCATCCATCTCGGCTTCACGAACAGTAGAATAGGTGAATAGTCCTCGACGCAAGCGTTCCCGCGCCGAGAACCCCATCTTCTTACCTGCGCCGAGAAGCCTGCCCCCCTTGGCCTCATCCTTCTGGCGCCGGGAAGCCTAACTCCTTGGTATCTTCTGGCGCCGAGAACCCTAACCCCTTTGCCTTCTTGCCTGCGCCGGGAACCTAACCCCCTTTCCCCTGCGCGCCGAGAGCCTACTCCCTGGCCTCTTCCCCGTCGCGCCGGAAACCGTCCATATTGAACCCGCCGAGAACTCCCTGGCCCTTTCTTCTTCGCGCCGAGAAGCTCACGCCGGGGACTCCCTCTCTGGCTGCTTTGTCTCCGCGCCGGGAACCCTCCATTCTTCCCTTGGCACCGGGAACCTCTATGCCCGTTTAAGCTGTGCCGAGAAGCTACCCTGTCACTCAGCTGAACCCCCGGCACTTGGATCAAACCCATCCAGGGATATCCATGAGTCACCAGACCTGTCCTGGGGATAAATTTAAAGGGGGTCAGACTCCCTTATGTTCCACCGTCCCGCATCGGATTCATGAATAACCCCTTTAGCTCGGAAGGTCTCTGCCATTGCATGAGTTCCACCGGATTCCTTAAGAGAAAATCGAACATCGCCCCATGGCAGATACGTGGTTCGGGAAGTTCGACACTTCTCTCTCTCTTGGCTTTCATCCCGGCACTCCGTGGGTGATGGCCTATTTCCCCCTGGGCATAATCCAGATTAAGGGGAAATGCTGCCAAAAATCGATTGATGCTTTAACCCCGACAAGCCCCGGGAAGCGTGTATCATACACCTCCCGTCTGGCTCGATTCTTCGGGGGATACGAATACTTCGAGACCCCTGGCCGGATGAGAAACATGAAAGGGGGTATATGTCCCCGATGATTGTTCGGGCCCCGTCCCGCCACTGCGTGGACGGTGTCCTATTTCTATCCGGCATGACCCACATAAGGGGAGGTCATGCTGATTTAATAATTTGTCGTTTATTCAATTACCTTCTTAGAATAACAAGAACTTCAATGTTATGCACTGTCATTCTCCACCGCCCCGAGGGGCCTCCTATTTTGGTGTTTAATCAAGGGTTGTCCTTCTTAGGAAGGGCGTAATTAATGTCATAACCTTTATGGTATGACGGACTTCCGGTCCCGACTCAGACTTCACAATCGACTGACTGAGTCAGATCGAGCGCATAATAAATCGTCACTCCGGTGACTGGCACGCCTAACAAACCAACCAATAAACCAATAAACACACATAATAAAATAAATAAATAAACGATGAAATAAAACCATCCCCACAGCCCCCGGGGATCCAAGAGTAATCATAATTTTGAGGAAGGGAAGTTGCATAAAATTATGACAGCGAGGAGAGGTTTATGAGAATGCTTAGCCCGGGGCGAGCCCCATATGCCTCATTCCCTCGATATCATGGTGGTGGAGCCAGCCAAACACCGAAATGGGATTTTGAGGATGCATTGAAATCACTGTAAAGAAAAACTTAGAGGGACTCCGGTGGTTAGCAGCCCGGCGTCATGGCTATGGGGTAAGCAAAACCCCGGGTCGGTGGGCACTAGGATGATGAATGAATTGTAGTATGAGCGATGCATATCGAAAGAAGAGAGAAAAACTAAAATTGAATGCCAGTGCACACATCAACCAAGAGAGCAAGGCTAGATGAAATGGAGGATATATAGCTATATTGTATTTACATATGCACATACCGGAGAAAAGGGTAAAACTGAAGCAAGCATATGTGGATATCATACATGTATGTATATATCTCTGCTATATAAGCAGGCACCTTGTTTTAAAAAAAACTCAAGGATAGGTAGAATAGAATGGAGCTGTATAAGAGGCATAGCAACACATACGTACATATAACACACTTATATGCACACACAATGGAGAAATTGGGCATCATATTCACAAAAGAAATCAGGGATTGAAGCCCTGCATCTTGTTTCCTCTTGAAAGAAAATTACATCAAGGGAGCTACTGAATAGCCTGCACCATTGAATGAAGGATGAGGAGGAAGGGGAAGGGAATACTGGAACGAACAACCCACCCGCTTACAAAATGCCTCGCACACCTCCCCCTTTTTTCCCTAAGCTCCCAGCACTCGGAGTCAGAGAGGTCGGAGGCAAAAAAATAAAAAGAAAACCCTTCTTCCTCATCTTCTTCAGCAGCCTCTTCAGCAGCCCTTTTCCTTCACCCCAGGGGGCCTTTTATAGGAGATTCGAAGGGCTCGTTCGAGGGCCAGGGCTGCCTGCCTCTCTCCCTCTTTGTCGTCATCGCTGCTACCGTCGCTTAGAGCTGTCCCATTGATGCCGCGGCTATCTCCTCTTTGTAGGGCACAGCAAAGGGGATTTCCCCTTGTGGGGTGGCCATGCGCCTACCCTTGCTGCCGGCGAGGGGGTAGCTTGCCGGAAGGAGCTGTGCGCCTTCGCCATCTGGGAGAAGGGGCTCTCGACCGTCCGATGGTCGCATTAGGCTACCGCGAAGAGCCGTCGGGCATCGCCGCTGCCTGCTGGTTCTGGCCTTGGCCTTGTGGTCGAGGGGCTTTGCTGTCCCTGCCACGCTTTCTCCGCCAGACAACGAGGCGAGGGCAGGCCACGTGTGAGAGAGGGGGGAAACAAGACACAGGAGGAGAGGGATTGACACTGGGAGAACAGTGTCACGTAATTTCCTCCTATTTTTTTTGAAATTCACTTCTCCATTTCTCTTGGCCCCTCCTTTCCTTGGTTTTGTGTATCCGTCCCCCTGCACTTGGCACATCCATCTAGCTTCAATTGGGCCTATGGCACTTGGGTTCCCCTCATGTAGCTTGGCCCATTTTGTGTGGGGGTCATCCATTGCCCCTTTTCTTCTTCATTTTTTTTAGTGTCCACAAGTCACTACGTAGGATTTTTTTATTTTTGCCAAATTGTGTATATACCATTGCATGGAAATATTGAAACACTTGTGGAACCTCATATTTATGGCGCAAGAAATACACCCATGTGAAGCAAGACCAATCATCCACAAAAATGACATAATAAACATTTCCAGTCAAAGAACCAACTGAAGCTGGCCCCCATACGCCCGAATGGATAAGATCAAATGCAGAGTTGGTATGATGCATATGCCTACTAAAAGGCAAACTATGAGCTTTAGCAAGAGCACAAATTTCACAAGTTGTAATAATTTTTGATTTATGGGGAAGTTTGTCTAAAGAACCAGATGCAAATAAGGAATTCAAATTTAAAACATGAGGATGGCCTAGGCGACAATGCCAGAGCTTCCACAATTTATTTGCATAAATTATTTCACTAGATGAAGGAGCAAGGAAATAAGCAGGTGAGGTGCTCGATCTTCCGAAGTTCAAGACAAAGAGTTCCCCTTTCCTATGGCCTTTCCCAATCACCTTCCCGGTCTGTAGGTCTTGTATGAGACATCCAGAAGTAGAAAATGAGACAAGACAATTCTGTTTAACAAGTTGGTTGACAGAAATAAGATCAGCTGATAATTTGGGCACATATAAGACATTAGAAAGAGACAAAGGTGCAGAATTGGAAGGCCTAATAGTCAATGAACCAACTTTCTTGAAAGGAAGAGTTTGCCCATTAGCAACATCAATGCTTTCATTTTATCATATGGAATTGTATTGTCCAAAAAAACTAAATTTCCAGTCATGTGATGTGTTGCACCGGAGTCTAAAACCCAAGATGTCGAACAGGAGATCTTACCAAACCAAGAGGCATTAAGGGCTTGAATAATCTGTTGAAGTAGCTCTGGTTAGAGAGTTGAGGATTGACCAGATGTGTTAGAAGATTCCCCAACCTGTGGAAGTGACGGTATGACAGTATTTTGAGGTGTGGGGGAGAGAGGCATTTGCATTGGTTGTGGACCAGTCGTTGCATACGCCCTTGCCGGTCCACGTTTTGCAGATCGCTTCTTACAATCTTCTATCAAATGACCTTGTTCTTTGCAGTATGTGCAGAACAAGATAGCCCCATCATTACCTGTCTTCTTTTTACATTGATTTGAGTAATGTCCTATCTCATGGCAGTTATAGCATTCAACTTTACTCATGTCTCAAAATTTCCCTTTATGTGAGTTGGCAAGGAGAGCACTATCTTGTATAGGTGCAATAGATGAAAGAGATCTCAAACGTGTTTCTTTAACAAGTAATTCTGGTAGGATCTTATCTAGATTTAAACTACTCCCACGATTCAAAACAGCAGCACGAACATGTTCAAATTCAAGACGCATTTTCATCAAAAAATGTCGAGATTGGGATTGTTTTCTTATCTTCATGACAGTCTCAATGGCCTCTTTGGGAATATTGCTTTCTATCATATCCATTTCATTCCATAACATCATCATATTGCTGTAAAACTCTTGAATACTAGAAGATCCTTGGGACAGAGAACTCATCTCCTGTTCTAATTGATAAAGACGAGCTTCATTGTTTTGTTTGTAGATACGTTGGAGATAATCCCACATTTCTTTAGAGGGCTCAAGTTCATAGCAATGGAATTGTCAACCGATTCAATAATCCAAGTCTTTATTTTGGCATTGTTGATTACCCACTTAGAAGTGGAGGAACCATTCGAAGGCTCTGGAACACTTCCTTCAATGTAACCCCAAAGATCTTGTCCTTCCAGAAGACTTTTGAAGTAAGAAGCCCATAGAAAATAATTTTTCCCATCCAATCGGACAGCGATTCTATGCGAGCCCATAGAAACGGAAGTACTTAGAGACGTTGAATCAAATCGGACATGACAGAACCTGATTTGGTTTACTTTGGAATGTAATCTACATTTTAACGATGTCTTATATGTTCTTTACTCTTGTGTTTATACCTGCATAAAGCTGTTGCAATGTATCGCGGTGACTGCATCAGTCATATTTACGACGACGAGTAATGCTTAGTGCACAGCCAAGTGTAATTACAAGGCACACTTCGATCCGACGGTCAAAAAACATCAAAACAAAAAATGTCATTTTTTGAACAATTAGACCTAACACTATTCGATCACTTGATACAATTTTCCTTTTTAAAATTTTTTACCGTAAGATGGAGATGTGTTTTGGCGACAATCAAAGGTGATTTGAGATCCACATTACTTAAAATTTTCAAAAAAAAATTTGCTTGGTGCACACCCGGGTTGAAAATTAACTCGGGGTGTGCACTAAACATTACTCTCCTGATGACTGGTTCTAGAATGGCCCTTTCATAAGTAGGGATTCTCTACAGTGATCTGATCTGGTTCCTCTGCCACCACCTTGCAGTGTTGGGGGTTCATCATTCCAATAATTTGCAGGAACATACACCTTCTGGGTTTCCATCATTTAATTAGGTTCCATCATCTGTTCATTCAGGAAAGTCAGTGGAAGGAGTGGGGACTTGGAACGGCTGTGACTGATGCATTTATCCGGAGGGTGAAATCTAAGCTATCCCCAATTTCAGAGCACTTGGGGATGGGATGAGGTCTACATATGTGAAGCCACAGTGACACACGAACGTGTGAATTCCATTTCTAGCTTGGTGTGGAATCCAAGCACATTATGGCTTCACCTTTAATAAGAGAACACTTGCAAAAGCTGCCCAAAGACATAATACGGATACCCCTCCATTATTATTTATAGCCATACTTGGTTTAATACACAAGCTACGTACCCATGAGCATATGTGTGTGTGTGTGTGTGTGAGAGAGAGAGAGAGAGAGCACGTGAACTCATCTGCAGGGAAAAAGAGAGAGAGAGAAGAATCATCACAGGGGAGGAGATGGAGCTGTAAAAGCTGCCTCATCTGCAGGGAAAAACACACACAGTGTATGTGTTTGTGTGTGTGTGTGAGAGAGAGAGAGAGAGATCATGGGGGACGGATGAGTGAGTGTGCCTTTGCTGTCAATAGCTGGGGCCCGGGGGGTGGTTGGGACATGATTCATGGCATGGCGAGCAAGAAGGCAGATTCAAAAGATCAGTAGGTAAAAAGAGCCAAAGGCACAGTAGCTACTGGGTTGTGGGGGGATTGATGGCTTAACAAACTCTAGACTGCAACGGGTTTCCTAATGCTTCGTCCAAACTCATTGATCATCGTCATCATCATCACCATCAATCAATGTAGATCTGACCTTATTTGGCAGCTGTCTATCGTCGTCGTCGTCGTCGTCATCGTCTCATATTTGAGTCCGTCCATTCAATGTACTGATCCGATTGAGTTTGGATGGGATTTTTGGATGCCTGCCACCACCACAGCTAGAGGGTAAAGAGCCTAGCTTTTGTGAGATAATGGTTACCCTGTATTAGTTGGGATCTGTATGACTTCACATGGTGGATGGCCATGAAAGAATGAGAAGGGGCCAGGTGGTCCAGAGATCAACCCCCCCATCTCTCATGTTCTGACATGGCTTTTCTTTTGTTCTTCTTTATGAAGTCTGTATAACTACCAGCCATGGGCAACATGAAAAAGTCTCCTCCAAGTGTGGGGATACGAAGTGTGTGAGTCAGAGAGGCACATGACCCTGCATATCATGTAAGAGTGTAATCAATAAGAAAGAAGACAGTTCCCACAGTCCATGTTGGTGCAGGCCCTTTTCTATTGGCAACCCTCTTCAGCAGCTGCATGAAGCAGGGGGAGCTGAACTGGGAGGAAAAGAAACTGGGGACCCTGGCTGGAAATACATAGTTCAAAAAATGGTTGAGAGGTTGGATGAGCAGGAAGACCAAGTAAATGATGGCCTTAATTGTTAAGCTTAAATAATGAGCAGAATCTTGAGAATGTTAAATTTGGACTTCGGAGTTGTCAAGATTTGTATTATTTTTCCCGAAGAAATTAAGTGCTTATAAATAACCCCTATAGGGCCTATACCCCTATTATCTAATTCTTCAGTTTACCCTTGAAATCTACTGACCCGAATTGTTATAACCTTAGAAGGCCTAGATTTCAGGGGTATACAAGTAATAGTGTTAAGGGTACAGTAGATGGTTTGGAGGTATACAACTCTATTCTTAAAGATTTTAGGGGTATACAACTAAATTAAATAAATATAGAGTATAGAGAATATTTATGAAGATTTTAAAGGGGTAAAAAAATTTTGCAACTTTTTAAGGTACTGAAATGATGTCAAATAACTGAAAATAAATTTACATCGCATATAAATATTCGACGGAGGTCTCTCCGATATCGATTTCAATGGAGAAAAAAAACATTAACAAAAAAAATCAAAGATTTTATCTATGGGTGGAAAAAAAATCAAAGATTTTATCTATGGGTGGAAATCAGAGATTTTAGGATCATCAGACCAGAAGTTTATTATAGTTGGAAGGGGTCCTTCAAAATTTCCGAAGTAAATAGAAGTTGAGCCCCAAAGATCCAATCAACGTTGAGTTAAAAGACCTACTATGCTTCTCTTTGGAGCACAAATGACAGAAAAATAATAATAAAGATGACCTTCTATAATCCAGTGGCCAAAGATAAAATCACAAATAAAGATGACCTGATATGCTTTTGCTCTTTTTTAGTAGGTTTACATAATAACTCATATTTAATTCCTCGTTATCAAAAAAGTATATACTTTTCTTTTAGCGTGTTTTCATTTTTATCTACACAGGATAATCCTAATAAATTTTTATTTAGATCAAAATGCTCAAATTGTCGTCAACATTGGCACAAAGTCAAAGGATGACAGCATGTGGAACAAGGCACAACCCTAATTGCCGGGCTTGTCATTTTAGGGTTTCAATTCGAATTATCCACCGATGCCAATAGGGACATCCAACCTGCCCATTGAAATTCTTCAAAATATAACGGAGAGAGAGTGTGTGTGTGCGCGCGCGCGCGCACGCGTGCTTATTTTTTGAGAGTAGGAGGGGGATGGCCCGACAAGAATATCCACACTAAGTCGGGTAATTATCCGTTTAAAATTCGAATCGAATTCGAATTCGTTTAATCAGATAATTATTCAAATAAAATATTCGACGGATAATTTAATCAGATATCAGATATCCGATTACGGATATCCGATTATTAATCGAATATGAATTTAGATATCACATTATCTGCTCCGTATCCAATCCATTTACAGGATTAATCCGCACCCATCGCGGATGGGTGTTCCCCGTCCGATCAGCATTGGAAGGTCGATAGCGGGCCCTGATATGGTCTTTCGTGTTAGCTGTCTGATTGAAAACCTCATCCATCTGAGGTCAAAAGAAGAGTGAGATTTTTTTAATTTTTAAATTAGAATACGACGGCCAAACCGTAGCACGTCCACCGAGGACGGCCAGAAATCCAGCTGTCTCCAGATAAATTAGATTAACTATAAAATACGATTAAATGACGCTCTTCCCTCGTCAACCATCCAAATTTCCTTGCGTTCACTACGTAACAGAACAAATTGCAAGGACGGCCATATGAGAACTGTACTTGTCAGGTGTGATGTGATTGTATCTACATTCCAAAAGACATGCGTAAATATATCCTTAAAATGTTAATGTAATAAATATTATGAAGGACATTTAATCGAAACAATGGCCACGTATGAAAAAGAAATTGCTATCTCACTTATCTTAAAATCAGACAAAAGATTTAAAAAGTCTGCTTAACAGTTGAGTGAACTATTTAAGTTAAAATTACATTTAGATTTCGTAAAACTTAATCTAACTGTTCATATGACTCTCAACCCAAATTTTAAAAGGTAAGTTTGTAACAAAAGATTGAGTCAACCTTTGATCATTGACTGATACGGTATATGACAATGAGAAGGGCCTATCTTGTCAACTCATTGAACGCCCACCATCCGATCCATCATGGGAGTCCAATTTTTTTAGGCTCATTACACAGCCTAGACATCCCAATACGACATCTATCATAGTGCAGGCCCAAGGCAAGGTCCGTACCCACTTCTGCCTTCTCCGACAGTAACACCGACGCATGACTGTTGATGCACATTAATAACAAACGGCGCTCTAGTCCGGTGACGAAATCGGGACGCCACTCGCTCCACTCCCCCTGTCAACGCAGGCTCACGCCCTCTCCGGCGAGCCCTCCCTCATTAATGACTGACGTCTCGATCGCATTAATGGCGGAGCTACCTCCCAAGCGAGAAATGGCAAGTCAGTGCACATGCCTCCCTGCCTCGTCAGACACACGAGCTGGGCGGCTCACGTCTCCCCCGACCACAGCAACCCAACGGTCAACTTCTCCGGCGATAGTATAATAGGACCCTGACCCAAGAGATACGCACATGTAAAAATCCTCCCCTGGAGCTCTCCCATCTTATGTCTCTCCCTCTCCCAAACACTCTCCTCCCTCTCCGTCGTTGCCTAACTTGACCGTCAGAGGATTGTCCCCTATGGTAACTCCCAGAGCTCCTTTTGACCATCCATGAGTGGTTACAGGTCTCTCTCCTGCGAGACTAGGGGGTGAGCATTATTCGGGTTCAACCCAAAAATCAAACCGAACCAATAGATTCCGTTTGATTTGATTTGGGTTGAAATTAACAAAAATGGTTTAAGTTCAAACCGAATCATATTACAATTTTTGGTTTGGTTTGATTTGGTTTGGTTTTAATTTTCCAAAAATCGAACCAAACCGAATAACTCGAATTTTAAAGATATTTTTGTTAAATTAATATAAATATATATATAATCATTAACCATAATTCCAAAAGCCCAACCCAATTCTAAGATTATTTTTGTCAATTTAATATAGGTATATATATAACAATTAAACGTAATTCCAAAAGTCCAACCTCTGTCGTCCCGATGAGATTTTTGAATCTAATATTACGAAGTACGCTTCATATCACCTTCCATTTAAGTTCTTAATTTTTTATGTGAAAATATCATGGAGCTTGTTCTTACAAATTGTAACTTTTGATGTTATTTTTTAATATTTACTTTATTTAGTATGAATTATTTTACCGTATGTTTCTTTACTCCCTTTTAAATATAATCTAATTTCTAAAAGAGGATATGAATATAGTTCAAATCGAACTAAACAGAACAAAACTGAATTAATTCGGTTTGATTTGATTTGATTTCAAAATAATTGAGTTTGATTTGGTTTGGTTTGGATTGAACTCTTAATTCGGTTCGGTTTGGTTTGAGAAAATTTCTCTTGAAACTAAACTAAACCAAACAATGCTCACCCCTAGGCGAGACTCGCGATCCCAGTCAAATAAATTATTGAAGGTGTGAATCAAGGAGTGGGCTACCATTTCCCGACCGCTACACGTACGATATGATATCATTATGTACCGAGAGGAAAGAACAAAAAATAAAAATATATTTCTTTAATATATCTATTATAAATAAAATTATTTTTATAAGACATATTAACTCAGTTGCTTAAGGTGTGTGCTCGAATAACTATGAGATTGAGTTTGAAACTCAAAATTCTTCACATTTTTTTGGCTTCTTTAAAAAAATAATGAAAAAAATAATAAAAACATGTGTCCATCCCGTTTTGAACTCAAGATCTCTTAACTGTGTAACACCATTTCCAACCAACCAAGTTGATAAATCATATTATTATAAAATAGAATATATTATATTTAAAAATATATAAGAAAGTGTACCGTTTACGTATCACGCACTGGTTGTACCGGTCATTAGTTGATACGATACGTAGCATACCGTATCTATATGTAAAACCCTGCTTTTGGTTGAATCATTTCGACTCAAACTTCATATTAGATCACATTAAGGTCAACATATTTGAGGAGGGGAACATGTGTTAGGCCCAGCACGGCCCAGTAACGTCATGCCTATATGACCCAACATTGCTAGGCTCGTAGCGACTGATTGCTGGTCTAAAAATATGGTCTAATTAAGGCCCACTTAGGATTGACCTGCCCACAGACATGATCTCCTCACACATGCGTCCCAGACGCCGTGAAACTCGCCAACCGGTGAGCGTTGTGGCCGCGATCACGGAGCTTACCCCAGTGAATACCAGATCACGCCCACACCGTCGAGACACCCGCCACGATGCTCTTCTATAATAGACGAGCGAGTAGGCAGCGGACAATCCCACAATCGAGTAACATATGTGTTTTTTAACTTAAGTCATACTTGTAAGGGGGCAAGGGGAGATACTCGACCTCGGCCACTTTCCAAGAAAATTATATATATATAAAGCAGAAAGAAAAGAAAAGGGGTTGGGGGAACATGGGACCAAGAAGGTCGGGGGGGGCATCATACTAAGGAAGGGAGGAGCCCAATTTCAACATGTGGGCAAGACCCACTAAGCCCAAAAGATAAAAACCTGAGACGAGACCCAATACATGGGGCAAACAACAAGTGGGCAAGGCCCAATTAGCCCAAAAAGGAAAGCTACAATGAGGCCCAAACAAGGGGCGAAGTAACATTGTAGCAGAACACGACCGTCGGTGGCTGCAGCATGGCCGGCGGTAGGGTGCGCGCCTGGGATGGGCCACCCACCCTGTAGACGAGTGCACATCAGTGGGCGAGACCACGAATGGGGGTAGGACACGAGGGTGGTTAGAGGGACCACGCCAGAGCAGAGATGAGAGCCCACCAGCGGCAGCAGGCAGGCGAGCATCAACCGAGGCTGGGCAAGAACGACAGCAGGGGGGATGCAACGACCTGAACGGGGGGTGTTTCGACCTGAACGGCAGCATGGTAGGGTGCATCGACTTGAACGGGGGCATCGACTAAGGCGCGTGGGGCAGCAGGGAGCCGAGGGAGCATCGACCTGAATGGGGAGGTGCAATGACTTGGGCGCGAGAGGCATCGACCTGAACGGGAGGTGCATCGACCTTAGGGGGGGTGAGCCAACGGCAAAGGGGCAGCTAGGAGATGAGAGACGGAGGGAGGTGGAGGACAGACGGGGCCAAGGGAGAACCGAGAGGGCAGATAGTTGGCCAAAGGAGAACCGAAGGGGAGGGGGGAATAGAGGCAGAGGCCTGACAGAGGGCAACCAAGGCGCAAGGGAGACATGAGGGCCAAGAGGGGGCAGGGGCCATCGAAAGGAGATCGAAGGGAGAAGAGGGGAGGCGAGGCATAGACAGGCAGGCCCAAGAAGATGGCGACGGGAGAGGAAGTAGGGGGAGAGGCTGGAGGGCAGGAGGATAAGCGGGGGGAGGGGAAGCCTGGACCAAGGGGGTAGGCGACAGACAGGGGTAGAGGGAAGATGAAGCTGGGGAAGACGAAGGCAGCTCCAGGTGGGGGGGGGTGTTGAGGGGGATCAGCTAGGGGGTGGTGGCCAAGGGAGGTAGGCTGAGAGAAGAGGGATCAGGTGGGAAAGCAGGGGGGTAGGAGGACAGAGGGGGGGGGGGGGGGGAAGGACGCCTGGACGGCCAGCAACGGAGGGGGAGCGGCCGAGGGAGGTTGGTCGAGGAAGGGAAGAGGGAGCAGGTGGGAAAGCAGGGAGGTGGGCATGGGGGCAGGAGGACAGGCCGGGGGGGGGGGGGAAGGGATGCCTGGATGGAGCAGGCTACCGAAGCGTTTGCGATCCCATCAGAGGCAGTGGGAGGCGAGACAGGAGGTGGACAGCGTGGACGTGGCAAGCAAAGGGAAGTTGGGTAACACCAAAGGGGGGGGGGATGGACGGTCGAGATGGAAGGATACCCGATGGTGTGAGGGAGAGGACAAAGACGTGTCGTCCTCCGGCGAGGGGGGGGGGGGGCGCCCAAGGGCAGCGCAGGTGCCGGAGGGAGCAACAGGGGGGGTAGGGGGCCAGCGAGGACAACCGGAGGCCAAGCCCACCGAGGGGACGCCAGGGCCTTCACTACCACCGCAGGCGAGGGCGGGTGGCCGTGCGAAGAGGCTGAACCGGTGGAGGAGGACGCCAGGGGGGTCAGGTGGACCAGGAAGGGACGAGCAGGGGGTGCTGTAGCAACCTGGGGTCTAGTAGAGGGCATCCACCGTCGCCGAAGCAAGAGCGGCAGCGGGCGGGCAAGCGCCGAGAGGCAAAAATAGGGGATCGCGAACCGCGCCCGTCCCATCAAGGGCAGGGGAAGGGTTGACCGATGGCACAAAAGGAGGGGGTTGACCGACGAGGGGTCCCGCCAGGTTGGACGAGGAGAGGCCGCCCGCCGGTGTCGGAGAAGGACTCACGCGTGAAGGAGGACGAACGCCACAACTCTTAACCACAGGTTGGGGGGAGCACGGCGGGTGCGAAGCTCCAAAGAACAGAGCACCGTGTACAACCGAAGACCCATCACGAGCATGGGATGCCGAGGTAGACGTCGGAGCGAAGAGGGAAGCCGACGCAGGGTCGGCAGGGAGGCCGCCGACGGTGGCGACCGCAGACGCAAGAAGAGGGAGATGACCAACCGCAGGGCTATAAGATACGAGCGGCAGATCTTCTGCAGGAGGTGACGTGGGAAAGACGCCCGGTAGCGTGAGGGAAGCGTCAAAAACGTGTCGAACGCTTGGCGGAAGATGGCCGACCAAAGGGGTTGGGAGCGCGCGTCGGTGAGGCCACCTGCCGACGCCAGAGAGGGAGGGGAGAGGCCACCTGCCAACGCCGAAGAAGGAAGGGGGACCACGGCCTGACACAGGACGCCATCTGCAGCAGAAGAGATGGAAGGGGCTCCCACGGCCGTACAGACATTCCGAGCAGCATGGACCGCGGCAGGAAGCGCAAGGGACCCACCGTCGGAGGTAGCCAGCGGCTGAGAGGAAGCAAGAGGAGGAGGGGGAGGCACACGGCCTCCCCCCCACAGGCCATGGCCGGAGAGGGCTCACCAGCCGGAGAAGCTGCCGTGAGGGAACGGAAGGGAAAGGGTTTTTACAATCGAGTAACATCTCACTCCACTAACCACGCCCCCGTTAAGTCATGAAAGTGATGGCACCGCCACTGCAAGTATAAATAGATCTCAGACAGAGATAGACAAGACGACAGAGGAATAAAGGATAGATGGAGATCTAGAGAGATACAAAGAGAGAGATAACAAGTTCTCCGTCATTCCACAGGCTTCGGCCACACTTTCGAGCACTCACCATGTCACCGAGCACTCTCTTCTCTCTCCCAAACTCTCACTTTCTTCTCTCTCTAACTTCCTCTTTGCCCTTACGTCTGGTTCTGATTTAAGTATCGGAGAGTTGTCCCATGTGATCACTCTCATGATTTCTTCTGACATTCCGTTCAGTTATTGTAGATTTTTTTGAGATAGTACGACAATCTTCGTCATCAAACAAATCATAAAAGTGTGGTCTAAGACCGAGGTAACACTTTTTAATCTCCACAATATTAAATTTGAATCCGCCTAATTCAATCTGATCTATGAATTCCTACCTTAACCCTCTTGATCACTCTTATCTTGGAATAGAGTTTGGGCATCACAAGTCTGATCCGAATTCAAATTAGTGTCAAATCCTTTTGGTAAACTATTCTAATGTTTTTACCAGATTTTTGACTGAATCTGATCATAACCATCTCTAATTACATACTGTTTATGCTAAAACGAAATGTTTCCCAGGACCAACAATTGGGACAATCACATTACGGTTATGTTTTAGCCCAATCATGTCTAGAATGTTAGATTAAGGAAAAATCTTTCACGGCAAGAGAAAAAGAATGTTTCACCTAAGGAGGGCATTCGTGCTACTTCTTTACATGAAAAGGTACAGATGCAATTGAACTTTGAGAAGGACATTTTTTCAACTAACCCATCGCGCAGTTGCAGAGCCCGAAGCAGGTAAATTCGTGAAACACACTCCGCCGCGACACCTCTCCCATCCCCTCCTTACGGTCACCGTTGCGCACAAATAAAGAAAGCGACCATCTCCGGTAACCACACGAGAGAGACACAGGGTCCAAAATCCACCGTACTATATAAGGGGACCGGCCGATCAAATCCCTGCCGGCCTCTGTTCGCCTCTTGTTTTTTCCCTACCCGTCTTCTCCCTCCCCTCCGGGGTGCTCCCGCTGCAACCCTAACCCTCGCGCCGCCCTCCGCCGCCGCCGCGGAGAAGGCAGCGAAGATGAGGGAGATCCTGCACGTCCAGGGAGGCCAATGCGGCAACCAGATCGGGGCCAAGTTCTGGGAGGTGATCTGCGACGAGCACGGGATCGACCCCACCGGGAAGTACTCCGGCGATTCCGACCTGCAGCTGGAGCGGATTAATGTCTACTACAACGAGGCCAGCGGCGGGCGCTACGTCCCCAGGGCGGTGCTCATGGACCTGGAGCCAGGAACCATGGACTCCGTCCGCTCGGGGCACTTCGGCCAGATCTTCCGCCCAGACAACTACGTGTTCGGCCAGTCGGGCGCCGGGAACAACTGGGCCAAGGGGCACTACACGGAGGGCGCCGAGCTGATCGACTCCGTCCTCGACGTCGTTCGTAAGGAGGCAGAGAACTGCGACTGCCTGCAAGGTACTGCGCGCAACGCTTGATTCGGTTCCACATTTTGTCTTCTGTGTCTTGCGGTGCCGGATCTGGAGCGTTCTGTGTTTTTCTCTCGTTTTTTCTTTTTAGAAACTTCTAGGGTGTTGTGAACCCCGTTTACCAGTTTTGTCTGTCTTCCGGGTGATGTTGTAGAATGTATGAAATCACAGATGAATCTATGCTTTTGCTGTTTTCCATAGTTATGTCTGTTCTTCCTACTAGATTAGAATAATAATTGTTTCCGAAATTGTTCTAAATTGTTGTTGCGAATTTGGTGTACTTTTTCCGTAACAGAAGATGTTCAAATACTGCTCATGAAGGCACAGACAAAGCTACGTTTTCCTGTTCTCTGTTGTTATGTCTGTCCTTGTTATTGGATTTGGATAAACCTTGCCGAAGTTGTTTCAAATTGTTGGTGCGAGTTAGGTTAGGTGTATTTTTTCTGTACAGAAGTTGTCAGTGACTGGTCATGTGGATATAGATCTCGCTATTCAACATTGTAGATTTGCGTCGAGTCTGTTCTTTTGTTGACGTATTGAAATATGCAGAAAGAAAAATGAGATTGCGTGGTCGTCGCCTAAATGCTGAATACTGCGTCTAGTCTGTTCTTTTGCTCAGTAGATGCTGCTGGATCTCTACCTATCTGCTTGTTTCATTTTTATTATTCTTCATACAAAATGTTGGTGACTGCTGAGATAGCTATAGATCCAATTGTTTAGACAATGTTAATTGTTTTGGTAAAGAAATTTCTGTTAACCTTGATTTGGGGAATCCCGCTTTCCTGTGATTAGGGGGAAGAAATCCCGTTTTCCTTCCATTGCTATTTTTCTTCTGCAATTGCTTCTAGATCTTTTCCTGTTCAGTCGAGCTTTTGTGTTTCTTCCGCCTCCTAGATCTGTGCATTTCAAGACTTGCGCATTTTTCTATGTATTTTGAGACCCGTGCCATTCTACTCGCCTTCTCTCTTGTTTGATGAACAGAATCATGTCGCTAGGTCGGCTTTCTAAGTATTTTCCCCTTCTTTCTGTACATTTAAACTTAGCAGGACATTAGGTTACTTTTGTCTGGGAATAGTCCTGCCTAGATTTTAATCGTATCGTTGGAATTTTCTTGACATTATTGTGTCATGATTAGGAGTTTTCTCTCCCAGTATAAATACTCTGGCACTGAATATTGTTTTGTACCATTGGAGGTGAGGAAGAGAGGCCTATGATGATGTACAATGTTTGCCTACATTATTTGATATGTTGTCCACATGAGAATTGATTGCATTCTGAGGCCTGTTGGAACGACATTAAATGGTGTCACTGGATGGGTGTGTTTTCCGTGGATCTGTTGTGTACCCTCATATTTGGAAGGGAAAGTGTCCTTTTCTCTCATAAGATACAGCATCGCTCCTGTATTGACTATCACTTTTTTATTAATGTGTCAAGCAGCATATTGTTGCATAGCTTTTGCGTGTGTTATGTATTTTTCCATGGTGTTGCTTGTGTTACAAAAGAGTGTAATATTCATGCAATACTGCACATGGTTTCTAGAATCTTTTGTTAATGATAGAAGTTCCTTTATTTTATCTCAAGAATTTTGTGGTCATCGTCCATGTTAACTGTTACTAAAACTATGTGTAGATAACTTCAATCAAAAAAGTTGATGTACTTCAGTTGTTCGGGAAATATTCGGCTGTCACTATTTTGGGCTGATATACTAAAATTATGCATTTGTCGTAGTAGTAGTGGTATTTTGGCCGAAAGCACCGCTAATGATCTACTTTCTTCTCCGCTTAGATTCATTACCATATAATGTCAAGTTGCCATGCATGCCTGCTTATCATTTAAGTTTATCTTCCTTCTTTTGTTTACAGGATTCCAAGTATGCCATTCTTTAGGAGGTGGCACTGGATCAGGAATGGGAACTTTGCTCATCTCAAAGATTAGGGAGGAATACCCTGATCGCATGATGCTGACCTTCTCTGTTTTCCCATCACCTAAGGTGTCTGACACTGTTGTTGAGCCATACAATGCTACTCTTTCAGTTCACCAGTTGGTTGAGAATGCTGATGAATGCATGGTCCTTGACAATGAAGCTCTCTATGATATCTGTTTTCGCACTCTCAAGCTTGCTACGCCTACTTGTAAGTTGTTTCTTTTTAGGTTACATTTCTGCCATAATGTCTCTGACATTCTACTCTGTGACTTCGATTGCAGGTTTATGAGTTATTTTGAACCGTTTTAATGTTCCAAATGAAATGACATTACAAATACTGAATGCAGCTTTTCGTAGTAGTTGCATAATTTCTGCTATTGCCTTTCATCTGGTTGCATTAAGTTATATGAACGAAGTTTTCTACGATGTCTGATATGTAGCAGGATAATGGAAACAAGGGTACTGTTTAAATTGGTATCATGGCTTTCGTGTTCGGTCAAGTTAATGATTATAAAATTTGGTTTTATTTTCCATAAGCTGGAGAAAGGAAACCCTTTGTGCAGTTATTACACTTGGGGTTACTTTGGTATCCTTCCCTAACAAAGCAGACCATTTTGTGAATTATATTTTGCTTCAATAAGTTTTGAGATTGAAAAAATGGTAATCAAAATTATTTATATTCTTTACATTTCAGTAATTTCTTCAGATTTTCTCTTTTGCGAGTATAGTTGCTGTTTGAAACCCCAGAGACATTAAATCTTATTTTAATTAGGATGTCCAATTTGGCAGTATTTGAATTTGATCCTCTGTTTCAATCCGTTCCATGAGAATGGTTACTTATCTGCCTGGGCATCTTGTCAGTTGTGTGCCTCATGAGATTGATTCTTTTTTTAGGTTTGTGCTGAGATTGTATGGTGCTTTGTCGCACTTGTATGGTGATTGCCTAGACCTAACTTGTATTTCCTTTCTGTTAAAATGTCAGTTGGCGATCTCAATCACCTTATCTCCGCCACTATGAGTGGGACCACCTGCTGCCTCCGGTTCCCTGGCCAGCTGAACTCTGACCTTAGGAAGCTTGCCGTGAATCTGATCCCATTCCCCCGTCTCCACTTCTTCATGGTTGGATTTGCACCCCTCACCTCAAGGGGTTCCCAACAATACCGTGCCCTCACCGTCCCGGAGCTGACCCAGCAGATGTGGGACGCGAAGAACATGATGTGCGCCGCTGACCCCAGGCACGGCCGCTACCTCACTGCATCTGCCATGTTCCGCGGGAAGATGAGCACCAAGGAGGTCGACGAGCAGATGATCAACGTCCAGAACAAGAATTCCTCCTACTTCGTGGAGTGGATTCCCAACAACGTCAAGTCCAGTGTCTGTGACATCCCGCCCAAGGGCCTCAAGATGGCGGCCACATTCATCGGCAACTCAACCTCGATTCAGGAGATGTTCAGGCGGGTCAGCGAGCAGTTCACGGCCATGTTCAGGAGGAAGGCCTTCTTGCACTGGTACACCGGGGAGGGCATGGACGAGATGGAGTTCACGGAGGCCGAGAGCAACATGAACGACCTGGTGGCGGAGTACCAGCAGTACCAAGATGCGACCGCGGACGAGGAGTACGAGGAGGAAGAAGAAGAAGAAGAGGAGGAAATTCAAGCCTAAAATGCTTCATCTTTCTTCTTCTTTTCTCTTTTCAGTTGTCTTTTCTCCCCCTTTGCATGCTGATTCCTACTCATCAGATTGATGATGTGTTGTGTACTCGAGAGTTTGGTGTTGACCGTATTGGGCTGTGTATTATGACTTGTATGTATGTCGTGTGTGTGTGCGCGTGCGCTAGAATTTAGGGAGCTTATATCATTTTACATCGTTATCATACGTGTTCCTCCTGCTGTATGACATTGGCGTATTGATGTTGTGCCTCTTAACTCTGTGGGAGGAGCGGTGGGCGACCAAATAATACGGGAAAATTATTTTTATACCCTTAAAATTTATAAAATTATTCTTATACTCTTATTTTTATCATATTTATTGTAATATCTGTGAACTTTTTAAGAAAATATTCATTGTGTTCTTATCCACCTCCATCTTTAAAATAGAAAATTACTCTTATATCTATGTGAAATGGTAAAATAGTTATTTTTTAAAGATTTCAGGGGTATTATGATAAATATGATAAATGTAAAATTATAAGAGAAATTTTGAATGATTTTAAGAATAGAGAAGTAATCTTCCCTAATCGTCACTTCACTAGAAAATTTCCAAGCGATGTCGATGGGGGTCTTTTTTTCCCCTCTGTTTTTCAGTTAAACCGCTCGATCGATCACTTGCAAACCGGATTCCATATTTCCATGTATTAAAGCAATATCCTCCTTTTTTTTTGGTCAACAAGCAATATCCTCTTTTGCACACGATAATTTTTTTGGGTTTTGATGTTTCTTAAAGTTTTTGTTTACAACAAGGAAATCAGGCCAAATGATGTAAATGAACTATCATTTCAATCCCTAGAAGTACAAGACACATATACATACATTTAATTGACATTGCAGGCGAAGATGAAGATTTATCTTTGATCATTTAGTTTGAATTTACTAGAAGTAAGTTCTCATGGTACAGCCCCTGAAAAAACGCAACCCTCATTTTTGATGCACAATTGAAGTATATTTAGAAGCTAGTGATTGCTTTTGCGGTGTTGCACACTGTGGGTCAACTTGCCCGACCTGGCTTGCCTTCAGGAATTCCGGGACTTGTCTCCCTGACATGCCTCTTGACTTTTAGCCTGTCCCGGATTTTGATCCAGCGAAGCCAGTTTGTGCTATTGACGGAAGAAAACTTGTTGGCTTGACCTCGTTTTCATATCATCCCGGTTGGCCCTCCTCTGTTGATGCTGGCATGTCGACACCCTTTGAAGTGTATTTGAATTATCAACGTAGACATTTGCTTTCTAGTAAATTAATAAGATAAAATTACCCTTATGTCTCTTAAATCATCTAAATTTATCTCTATATTTCTACCTTTATCGTATTTATTATAATACCCTTAAATTTTTTTAATAAAATAGTTATTGTGTCCCCTTTTTAAAGATATAGATATAATCTTCTATTTTAAGCATAGGAGTGGATAGGGACACAATAGATCTATGGATATTACGATAAATAATATAAAAGTAGGATATAAGGATAATTTTGTAAGATTTCAAGAGTACGGGGATAAATTTTTCATTCAATAATGTTAAAGTTTGTCGGTATCTTAGTGCAATATTTTTGTATATCATTATATTTATTTAGGATCTAACACTTTTTAGTGTAGTAGTCCCATGTATTATTAATAGGGGGGGGGGGGGGGCGACATCAGGTGGTGCCGGCACCACCTGAGCGCCCCCCTTTTTTTATATCATTATATTTATTTAGCATCTAACATTTTGAGTATATCAATATGTTTACATATTTTTTTGATGGTATTAGTGCTGAAACAATTGCATAAGTGCCCTTGATTTTTTGGTCCTTACAAATATATGTATTTATGTTTTAATCATTCAATTACAACTATTTATCAAAAAACCCTTATAATCTTCACCGTCATACTAAAAAACATATGTGGTTCATTTTGTTAAGGGTAAAACTAAGCTAAGGTTAACTTCACCCAAACATGACAAAAGACAAAAGTATCCCTAGTTAATGTCCCCTGCATTTTGTCCTCCCCGTGGACGGACTCCACCATCTCGGGGTCAGGGTCGTCGAGATCCTCAGGGTCAATCCAAGTGAAGTGGTCTAGTACAAAGAAGATAGAACAATTGGGCAGGCAGCCGCCGACAATGTTTGGCATGAGGGGAATTGCTTCTTCGCCGTCTACAAGCACAATGCCCCACCGAAGCCTCAACCACCATCTTTTCGACCTAAATGGCCTAGACTAGCTAATGGCCACCCCCAGTGATCCTCCGCCCACCGTTGTCGTCGTCGGGCGATAGTTCTACCTCCCTATCTTATTGACGTCGCCATCACGAAGAAGGCCCTCGACATGGCAAGTGATGACTTCAGCATCACCAACGTGAACGACAACGTGGTGTTCCAGGTGAAAGGTGTCTTCTTTAGCTTCTGACAAAGGCGGGTGCTACTTGACACCACACCAACACACACACACACAAGAGAGAGAGAGAGAGAGAGAGAGAGAGAGAGAGAGAGAGAGAGAGAGAGAGAGAGAGAGAGAGAGTGTAGGGGGAGAGAGGGAGTAGAGAGAGAAAGCATGGAGTCGAGCCAATTGGCTTGGGAGGAGAGATAGAGACAAATAGAGAGAGAGAGAGAGTAGACGGCTATTCCGACTAACCTGGGGAGAGTGTGTGTGTAGGGGGAGACAAAGTTCATAGAGATAGAGAGGGACTAGAGCATTGTTTAAAAAGACGACGTCTCAAGGCACTAAGACTTAAGCCTTAAGGTGAGACACTATAAAAAACACCTTGAGACATGCGTCTCATCCCTTTTTCTTGAGGTTTACACCTTTTTTTGATTGAGGTGGTACGTCTCACCGCCTTCACCGCCTCAAGACATTTACTTGAGACTTATGCATCACTTGACATGATAATGTAATGAGGTGTTGTGGAATAGACGCAAGATTTATGTTTCTTTTGTTGTCCTGAAAATATAATTCATTGCTTTTTTTTCTCGATAGTTACTTTTTTTTAACGGGGAGGGGATAACCGGGTTCGAACTCGGGCAGTTGGTTTATAATTCAGTACTTTTAAAATAACATGAATCTATCATTTAGTTGATATAGCATTAGCACATGAAAATCAATATTATTTTTTAACTTTTTGATGGTTTTAAGATTATTTTATTAGTCTATTAAGACTTACGTCTCGTTATGCCTTAAGACTTACGTTTTATGAGATTTATAGAAAGTACCTCACAACTGCCTCAAGACCTTTTCAACTATGGACTAGAGAGACAAAGAGAGAGTGAGAGTAGGGGGCAATGTCGACTGGGTTGGGGAGAGAGAGAGAGCTCGTAGGGGGAGAGAGGGAGTAGAGAGATAGAGGGAAATGAGAGAGAGAGAGAGAGAGAGAGAGAGAGAGAGAGAGAGAGAGAGCTGAGGGTAGCATTGATTGGCCTGGAGAGAGAGAGAGAGTAGGGGGTTGTGCTGACTTGCTTGGGGAGAGAGAGTGTGTGTAGGGGGGATAGAGAGCGAAGAGATAGAGAGGGATTAGAGGGAGAGAGAGTTGGGGGATCAACATCGATTGACTTGGGAGAGAGAGAGAAAGAGCTCACAAGGGGATGAAAAGAGCAGAGAGGTAGAGATCGACTAGAGAGAGAGAGAGTGAGAGTTGGGGGCAGTGGAGAGAGAGTGTGTAGGGGAAGAGAGGGAGAAGAGGGATAGAGAGGGATCAGAGAGACAAAGAGAAAGTGAGAGAGCGAGAGTAGGGGGGCCGATGCCGAGAAAGGGTATTTTAGGGATTTCAAGTGAAAATCTTACACCAAGATAGAATATTTCACTACATATTCCCTTTTCCTAACATCCGCGAATCACATGGGGTTTTTTTAATAAGTGTTAGAACATTATAGGGGCTTTTTGACAAATAGTTATAATTGAGAATCTAAAATGAATACGTATATTTGTAGGAAATAAAAATTAAAAATCTCTAAAATCTAACTATTCTATTATTTACAGTTATATTCTTCATATTATCATGTCTACCCCTCGTGATAAATTACATACTACCTTCATTTCCCGTTTGTTTAAGGCATCAATGCACTTAGATTTACCATCAACTTATCTTTTGTTATAACTTTAGTTTGGATGGTTAAAAATGGATTTACCATAAAGTCAAAATCCCTCCATAAATTTGTTTTGCATAAACCTAGTATCAGTTGGTTTATGCTTCAATCTTCTTCCCATAAAAAGAATTTATCATTAGCCCCAAGGTCAGTACTAAGATTTTTTCTTAGGGGTCAACATAAATATAAAATATTTTAATTTATTTAAAAATTATAAAAAAATTCATTGCATTGACCGTCGACATTTTACTTCATATACAATAACAAAACATAACTAAAGTTCATGGCTTGCCGTTGTGGTGTCGTCACCTCCCCCCTTTGGAAGAGATCCCGGGTCCGATCTTGGTTCCCCCCTTCCTGTTCAAAAGAAAAAGTACTTACCAAAAAAATAAAACATAACAATAGAGGATAAAAAGTGTCCCCTTCATCTCGTACTACACCTTTAAGATTTGTTTGATAGGGAAGAGCAGCCGACCACCTTAAGAAACCTGCAACCACTAGGAAGAACATTAGAAGGAGCCTTGGGAAAGATCCCAGGGGACAATTCTTCGATACTTAAGTCAAGACCGTTGATGAGTGTCCATTCTTCTATGATAATTCACGTCACACACACCATTTCAAGTGCATATAGTTAGGCAATTATGTTTGTTTTACAGTTAACCTTAACTTCCTACATAAATTGGGTATTTCACACAAATTAATTAATTTGGTGTTATCATTCGATGAAAAGGAGTTGAGGGTCATGGGAATTAATTTCCCATTGCATAATTATGAGCATTCTTAATTTATACGCATAGTGTGATAATTTTTATGGACTAAATCAAAATTGTGTGCGTGCAGGACACTAAAGGTAATTGCAGGACAAACCAAGGGTAAAATGGTCTCAAGATCAAAGGAGGGATCCCCTAGGGCACCCCCCATCTCCCTTGACCAAGTCAAAGGCAGCCGCCATCCAGTTTTTATGATAGGAGGAGATAAGGAACGGATTTAAATTGGAGATAATTGAGGAGAGAATCATGGAGAGATTGGGGAGGATCACCACCCAAATAGGAAAGGGAGAGAGGAAGGCACCCCAAACCCTAGAAGAGGGGGTGGCCAGCCCTCTCTCTCCCTCCTTCATCTCATTCCGTCTCAATCCTAGCCCTCCATCTTCTTCTAATGCAATCTCCACCCTCCATTGCACCTATAAATAGCCTCTTAAAGGGAGAAAAAGGGAGTTCTATTTCTTGTGTGCTTTTTGGTAGAATTTCTTCTTGCCTTCTCTCCCTCTCTCTCCCTTGAGCACCCCTATCTCCTCTCCTCTCTCCCTTGAGCGCCCTCACCTCTCTCTCATCTCCTCTCCCTTCACCTAGTTAGGTCGCCCCTTTTCTACCCCACTTCTTCCACCTCTTACCATTACCACTCCCATCTCTAGATTTCCACCAACTAGCTTTCATTTCCCAACATATCCCCCTCTCTTTCCCATCCTAGATCTCTCCTCTTCACTCCTACAATCTCCCTCTCATGGCGGTGTCCACTCCAAGGCAGGGCGACGATCAAAGGCTCGACGACATGGACGACGGTGTCTTCCTCATCTTCTTTGCTAGGCTTTCTCTCTTTTCTTCTTATTATTTAGATTTCATTTGGAGTTGTAATCTTTCTTTTCTTAAGCATAGTGTAAACATTTATTTTTGAAGCAATAGATTTGTTTGAGCAATTTCTTTCTTTCTTGTTCTTCTTCCTCTCTCTCTATATTTCTTTTCCTCAACCCCCCGCATTTCTTTAGCTAGATTTACTTTGTGCAACATTATTTTAAACATAAAAACTCATTCAACAATCTCTCGTTTCAAGGAACACAAGGTTTTCAACTTTAAAAGTTCTAACCTTCTCGTGGGATTGACTCATATTCACCACTGTATTTTAAATCTTAATTTTGTTGTGTGTGAGTGCGGAACTTTGTGAAATTGTGTGCGCGGTATTTTTAACGACGAGCATCTGCTCGCATCAACTTTTAGCGCCGTTGCCGGGGAGACTTTGGATTTTTGGTTGATAACTTTGTGTTTCCTTTTGTATATATTAATACTAACTTTTGTTTCTTTTATTTTGCAGAAAATCGGACCTGAAATTGCAAAAAAAAATTTGTTAAGAAAAGCGTCGCAGAAAGCGAGCATCTGTAAGCAGAAAGATAGAATTCTAAATATCCAGAGAAATAAAGCGTCGCAGAAAACAGAAAACTATAGGTGAAGATCATGTTCAGAAAAAAATCCAAAAACTCAAAAAACCACAAAAGAGGGCTTTGAGGTAAGTCTTTTATCATTTTTCTTTGTTAATTCATGTCATAAAAAATAATAGGGATTGCTCTCCAAGTAAGTGTCATAATCTTCACTCTTTTAATTTTGAAGTCCCGCGATCAATGACACCGAAGAGGGGGGGGGTGAATTGAGTGTTTACAAATTTCAAGAAAACTTTAGTCGATTTAAACAAGTGAGAGGAACAGCCACAATGAAGTTCAGATCAAAGTAAAAACTATCAGATCTAGCAAGATCTACCACACTCAACTGATCTTTGGTACCCTGACGGAGGTGAGAATCTGAAGATTCTACTCACGCAAAGTGGTATCTTCCTGACAAGGTTTGCCTTGTCGATCCGAACTCACCTTTTGATATACCAGAGATGTGATGTGAAAATGATAGATTATGCTAAATCTGACTCAATCAATACAACCAAATTAATCTATGTGTGTGCTTGCACATAATGGTGATAGGAGAAAAGGATCAAACCACACAAGAGACACAATTTTTAGGTGGTTCGGATGCAACAACAACAACCTACGTCCACCCCTCATGATCTGTGAGGATTCCCACACTATCTTGTAAAAGATTACAAGATTAAACCACACACACACACTCGTGAGAGTTCGGAACTCCCACGAAGGTGTAAAAGCACCGAATCACACAGAAAAGTGAAGAAAGAGAAACACACACACACACGCACACATACCGATCTACGTAGATCCACACACACAAGTGTTTAGATATTATAGGAACACACACTTGAAGCTCAATTATAAATGAAAGAGGAAACACAAAGTAAAAGCTTCAGGTTTAAGCTTCCCCTTAGTGGATGAAGAGGACTTTGGATGCAGCTTGATCTCCACTTGACTTGGGTTAATTGGCCTCAGATTGAGCTTGAGAAGCTTGGAGATAGATGAAGAACTTCTTGCACGGAACACTATTCACGAAGCTACAGTAGCAGCACTCTTTCTCCCTTGGCAGCCCCCTTTGATCTCCCTTGAGTGATTAGGGTTTTTGACCCAAAAGAGATGGCTTTATACACCTTGGGTGGTCAAGGGACATGCCAGAGACCAGATCCACAAATCATGGCATGTCTGGTGGCTTTGAGACTAAACAAACCAAGGATAAGACCTTTCCCCATTCATGAAACAAAAAGTCAAATTTAGCTGCCTCGGGGGGTTCGGTTGACCGGAGGTAGGCAGTCAGTCGATCGAACTGTAACAGACAATTCATTTTTTATCCCTGGAAAGTTCGATCGACCGACCCATGCCCTTAGGTCGACCGAACTGTAACAAACTGTTCATTTTTGATTGCTGGAAAAATTGGTCGACCGACCCCTGTCCGTTGGTCGACCGAACTGTTGGAAACCTGCAAAAATAGTCCAATTCAGTGTATAAATCATATCCATATATTATGAGCTTGTTAGGACTTGATTGGGGTGTTTGTTAAGGCATGATAAGGTTGAACATTTGCTTTGGTGAAAAAGACCTTGAAAGAGGTTTAACCAAGTTGGTCGACCGAACTGTTGGAAACCTGCAAAAACAGTCCAATTCAGTGTATAAATCATATCCATATATTATGAGCTTGTTAGGACTTGATTGGGGTGTTTGTTAAGGCATGATAAGGTTGAACATTTGCTTTGGTGAAAAAGACCTTGAAAGAGGTTTAACCAAGTTATCAGCCTAATTGTAATGCGAGGGTTTTGTTATCATCAAAATCAACTAGAGAGACTCAACAATCTCCCCCTTTTTGATGATGACAAAACTCTTGATTACAAGTGCATTGGTACGCCTTTAAGCAAGTTTGGAACTAAGCAAGGTCAATAGTCCACACGGTGAATAAGACAATAATTCATTTCTTTAGGTGAAACAACACAAACCATTCAACACCTTATTTGCCAAGATAGATAGGAAATGAGAAACACGAGCCAACCATTTGAGATCAAATACCAATTGCATTCATTTCATCATTTCATTACAAAGTACATTGATGCTTGAGAGAATGCAACACTCTAGACACATGCGACAAAGCAAATGCAGAACTGACAAAGACACAATGACCCTCACAAATGAACATGCATATAAACATACAAACATACATACATAAAATATATAAGACCTATATAAGACCACCTGCACTAACTACTTCTCCCCCTTTGGCATCATAAAAAAAAGGAATAGGATAGATAAAAAGTAGACCCAAAAGACACAAGACCTAAGTACAATAGTCTAGAGGGAGGAAGCAAAAGAACAATCCTCATGGGTCATCTACAAGAGGCTGATCCTCTGGAGGAGGAGGCTGATATCCAAGGCGGCGGTGGATGTCCTCAAGAGAATGGTCTTGAAGTTGAAGATGATCCTGAATATGGGCAATGGAGATGTCACGGGCCGCATCACGGCGCTGCATTCCAAGAAGTGTTAAGTTCATGATGTGGAAGGCCTGGCTTGAATCAGCAACACTGTCTGTGAGGGTAGTCATACGGGTGGAGAGTGTGGTCATCTGAGTAGAAAGGGTATCCAGAACGGTGGAGAATGAATCTATGTGACCTAACATAGTGTCAATCGCATTACCCATAGTGTCTATGCATTCCCCAAAAGTAGAGAGATGACCCCCAAAAGTATCCACTCGAGTTTCTATCTCAGTAAGACGCCTGTCAAAAGTCTCATAATCTACCCAAGAGTGCTGTCCGGCCCCCTGAGTAGAAGACTCCCCATGAAATAACTATGGTGGAGGAGGCATCTCTAGATCCATGTGATGATGTGAAGGTGGAGGAGGCTGGTCCTCTGCCTGAACTGGAGGTGGGACATCCCCTTCACCCTACTGCTGCTCTTGTTCTTGCTCTTCCTCACCCTCAGCTTCTTCCCCATAAACTGGTATATCTCGGCGTAGCTCGCCATCGGGACCATAGTAATATCCAAAATCTGAGAAGATTTTATGGTGGTTGTAGATGTCATCTTGTTGGACTTGAATAAATATTTCATCACCAAGGTGAATCCCAACATATACAAACACTCCTGTCAGCTGTGAAGCATAAGGCAATGATCTCCTCAGTTGGGTTCGACATGTCCCTATCACGTCTGTCATGAGCCGACCCATGTTTACTAAATTTCCATTCATAACATGATAAAACAGAAGTTTGTGAACCTCTGTGACTTCATTTCTGCTCCCACTTTTTGGATAGATAAGTGATGTAAACATGTGGTGTAGAATCCGCTGTAGTGGTGGAAAATAGTTGGCATTTAACTGAATCAAATCACTGACACCACGCACATAATCAAAGTTTGTCATGGCAATAAAGGTAGCCTCAACTTCACCATGACTAAAGGTCATGTCAGCACCTCTGGCTGAGACTCCTAAGGCTCGCTGAAAGAGATCGGGCGTAATATGTATCTCAACTCCTTGAACAACTGTGTATAGCTCTTCATTTCTCACAATCAAATTGCCATAGAATTGCTGCACTAGGTTAGGATAATACCTAGTGTATCTGGTGACAAAATCACTCCAACCCTCTTGAATCTCACAAAGTGCACATAAATCAGGCAAAACATCATTCACCTCATCGAAGTCGACCAGTCGAGGGTCAATAATGGGCCGTGGAGGCAGACGAGGGGCACGACGAGGTGTAGGTACCCGCTGTGGTGGATGAGCCAGGGCCTCTCGTCTCTGACCACTGGGCTCTCCTTGGGCAGAACGCCGAGAACTCGTCTAGGCGGCATCCTGAACTAGAAGACCCGGTGTAGAAACCCTTGAAGATCAATCTCAACCCTGGGGATGAAGATGGACCAAATGACACTCCTAGGGCTTGGAATGATCTTCTCCACAATCTGGAACCCTGGGTAGGGCTTCACGAACGCACGAACGGCCACGAAGAGATCGTCCTGAAATTGTGACGAACCGACCAAATCTAGTGCAGGTGAAGGAGGAATGAGATTTTTGGGCTTGAGAAATGGGGTTTTGGTGTTTTAGGGTTAGGACATAGGGTAGGAAAGAGAGTAGGGGAGTTGGAATGAAGAAATGGAGTGTGAAAACCCCTTTAAATGGGGTTCGGATGTTGGTTCGGCCGGCCCGGTTCGTAGGGTTCGGTCGATCGGACCAGGGCTGGTGGTCGACCGAAGTGCCCTAAAAATTGAATTTTTCATTTTTTGTTTCTTTTTTTTGATATGAGCACCATAAATCGACCTACTAAATAGAACCAACATCATGAAGTAGAGAGAGAGAGAAGAGATGGGGTTTTTAGGAAGGTTCTCTAACTCCCCCTCAGAAGGTGTCTTAGATCTAGAAGTCACTGGGTCCACATTTATTTAATCAAGGAGTATTCATCCTTAGAAAGAGTTGTTAGAACCAATGGTATGCTCTGATACCAATTGTTAGTCTGTGAGGACAAGGTGCAATGGTGCACACACGGATTTAGAGGGGGGGGGGTGAATGAATCCCTCTTTAAAAATTCTACCCAATTTTAACTCTAATTGGTAAACTATGCGGAATAAAGACTATTCAGTTAACGACTGCGGAATTACACTGATTGACTTAGTTAACTGAAAGAGGCATCAACAAATGTGCAATTAAACCACGATCCTAAGCATGCATCTAGCGAGTTCAGAGTAAACAATCAAACCACGGCACACAGAGGATTTTTAGGTGGTTTGGTCCTCCAGACCTACATCCACCCCACACTCCAACCAGAGTGTGGATTTCGCTGATATACAACTTAAACTGCTGGGCCTTACAGCTTGCCTACAACCGCTGACTCACAGCTTGCTCCGCTGGGCATTACATCTTAGCCACCGCTGATTCACAACTTCAAACACGCTGGGCCTTACAGCTTATGCCATCCGCTGATTCACAGCTTAAACCCGCTGGGCCTTACAACTTATGCCATCAGCTGATTCACAGCTTATGAAAAGGTATGTAAAATGGAAAACAAGTATGATAAAATTCAGCAACGGAAAGTTGGAAATAAAGCTCGCTCTTGGAGCAATATAGCTTGGATTTGATCAAGAAGCTACAGATCTTCTTCCTCCTTCGATCTTGCTGCTGCACTCTCTTACGATCTCAGTCTGCTTTTTCTTTCTGATCTCTTTTTCTCACTTCCTTCAATTCTATCTCCCTCTCCTTCTTTTTCTCCTTCTTTTTCCTCTGCTAGCTCTCTGCTGCTTACACTTCTTTTCTTCTTCTGCCTTCACCTCATCGTTGTTTTCTCTTCTTCTGCTCGTTCTTCAGCGTTGCTCTTATACAGATAACAGGGGCGCCGGAGGTAATTTGATGGAGACGATGATGCTCCCTCCGTCAGATGGTTCCACGTGGTAGGATCCCAATGATCTCCAAAAACAATTGCCTGGTAATGTGGAGGGAATGTTCCCGCCAATAATTGGAGGACCACATGTTAGATGGAGAGGGTTCATTTTCCACGTGTCAGATGCTCCAGGCTGCTTTCCTTCTTGGATCACGTGCACTTTTATCCTGGTACTTTAGTTGCTCGTGACTTGGTGTTCGCAGGTAGTTGGGACACGTGTCAGGTGCTTGTCAAAAAGTCTTACCTGTCATTATAACAACAAAGTATTAGTCACGTGTTATAAGACTTAGACAGCTTATATGTCTATGTGTACAGGCACATATGCAAGAAGAACTAGCACAGACTATATCATGCAACTAGCGCAGACCTGAAATGCACATGCACCGACCTTAAGTGTGCGTGAGGCACTACGTGTTGTGATATAGAGCAGAAAGTGCACTGACCATCTACACTTGTAAAGCTAACAATGCACTGACTTTGGTTGGACATGATACAAGTGTGCACTGACCTTATTACGCATATATGAAAACATGCACAGACCTTAAGTGTATGAAGCAGACATTGCACTGATCCTTGCATGCGTATATAAGACATGCACCGACCTCTAATATGTGTAAGGCAAAAATGTGCACAGACCTTATGTGGTCACAGCAAAACCTGCACCGACTCTACATGCCCAAAACCTGCACCGACTCTATATGCTCACAACAAAACCTGCACCGACCCTTTAAGCTCGTAGCAAAAACCTGCACCGACCTTTTATGCTCACAACAACAACCTGCGACGATCTTATACTCTCAACAGAACCAGCACCGACCCTTTAAGCTCACAGCAAAAACCTGCATCGACCATTTATGCTCACAACAACAACCTGCACCGACCTTGTATAAACACAAGGCGAGTGTGCATCGACCTTTGTGCATGAAAACTAATTATGCACGGACCTTATATGAGTCTAACAAAGTATGCACCGACCTTGGCAATGCAGTATATAGAAAATGTGCACCGACTATATGAGGAATATGCACTGACCTTATGTTTAGTGCAAAAACGTGCACAGACTATGCATAGCAAAACATGCACAGACTCTCATATGAGTGATGCAGAAAGTGCACCGACATCTATGCATGAGACATACAATAGCACCGATTCAGCAAAACATGCGCTGACCTTTTATGCTTGTAGCTAAAATCTGCATCGACCTCTGTAGGCAGGATGCGAAATATGCACTAACCTTAGTCATGCAGGATGAAAATATGCACTGACCATCTTTATGCATGATGCAATTGGCGTTGATTCTATGTAAGCCTAGTGCAGTATGAAGATCATGCACACCATCTGTTTGACCAAATGCCATGTACACAGGCTATTCAGTGAAGTGTCATGTGCATAGACTTATATGAACAGTTGTACCAGACTTTATGCAATGCTTATACAGAGACATCCACAAACATGCACATGTGTAGCAATTCATTCCATGTAATTCATCTATACAGTAATAAGAGCATTGTATGCATATAACAAACACTGTATGTAACAAAGCACATACTGTATGCAATAAGCACATATGGAATCATAAAAACACAAATGACATCATACACATGAGTCATAGTGTTTGTCATCATCAAAACACAATATCCAATAAGAGTGTCAAGGAGGGCTGTACGTATAAATACACTCAAACATGTAGGGATATAAATACACACAAAGTATTGAAAGTAAGTACATACAATATGCATGTTAATCTACCCTTTATGCATATGAGGTTCTATAAGTGCAATTCTTACCCTAAGTACAAACTTAAGTATGTATGCTCTCACCCTTCCACATGCGAAGTTCTCTTCTTATCTTGCTGAATTGATCCTGATTTAGGGGTTTTGTGAAAATGTCAGCTAGCTAATTGTGTGTGTCAATGAAATTCAATTCAAAGGCCCCTTTTCCTACATGATCTCTCAGAAAATGATGTCGAATGTCAATGTGTTTTGTCCTAGAATGTTGAACAAGATTTTTTAAGAAATTGATTGCACTGGTATTGTCACACGGGATTGGAACACATTTCATTTCAACATCCAAATCAAGCAATTGATTTTTGATCTAAAGTACTTGGGCTCTACAACTTCCGGCGGCTACATATTCAGCCTCGACCGTTGAGAGAGCTACTGAATGTTGTTTCTTGGAGGCCCATGAAACTAGGCACCAACCAAGAAACTGGCAGTACCCACTAGTACTTTTGCGATCTACAATACATTCGGCATAATCCACATCGGTGTATGCAATCAAATCAAATGAACTTCCGATGGGAAACCACAAGCCAAAATCTATTGTGCCAATTAAGTATCGAAAAATGCGTTTAACAGCCATTAGATGAGATTCTTTAGGACATGACTAAAAACGAGCACATAGACATACGCTAAATTGAATGTCAGGGCGGCATGCTGTGAGATACAGTAGTGATCCGATCATATCTCGAAACAGTGTGGGATCTACTATTTTACCATTTTCATCTTTATCTAACTTCGTGGTTGTGGCCATCGGAGTTGACAGGGGTTTTGCTTCAGCCATCCCATACTTCTTTATCAGCTCCAATGTGTACTTAGCTTGATTTATGAAAATACCTTCTGACGTTTGCTTAACCTGTAATCCAAGAAAGAATGTAAGCTCACCCATTAAACTCATCTGAAATTCTCCTTGCATAATTTCTACAAATTCATCACATAAGGCATTATTAGTAGCTCCAAAAATAATGTCATCCATATACACTTGAACTACTAATATGTCTTTACCTGATTTTCTCGTGAAGAGTGTTTGGTCAACCTTACCTCTTTTGAAATCATTTTCAATCAGGAAGGAGGTGAGCCTTTCATACCATGCCCTTGGAGCTTGCTTCAACCTGTACAAGGCCTTCTGCAACTTGTACGTACACATGCTTTGGATGTTTTGGGTCTTCAAAACCTGGAGGTTGCTCTACAAAAACATCCTCTTTTTTTGTACCTATTTAGAAAGGCAGATTTAACATCCATTTTAAATAGTTTGAAGTTCGATGAGCAAGCATAGGATAAAAGGATCCAGACTGCTTCTAGTCTAGCAACCGGGGCAAAAGACTCATCAAAATCAATGCCCATATCCTGGCTACACCATTTGGCTACGAGCCGGGCCTTGTTCCTAACAACCAATCCCGTGTCACTCAACTTGTTTCTAAAAATCCAACGGGTTCCTATTACGGGTTGATTCTTAGGATGCGGCACAAGAGTCCATACCTCGTTTCTTTCAAACTGGTGCAACTCTTCATGCATAGCCTGGATCCAGGATTCATCTTGAAGAGCTTCATGAATATCCTTAGGCTCTTCTTGGGAGATAAGGGCCATCAAATTCTCTTCTTCAACTTGTCTTAGAGAGGATGTAGTTCTTACCCCATCTTCAGGATCACCTATGATATTTTCAGTTGGATGATCTTTCATGAACATAGAGGAACTTGGCAAGTCGGGGTGCTTCACTTGCTGTTCTTGAAGTGTTTCAATTGATGGGTCTTCATTGTTGTGCCCCTATGGTCACTTGAGTTCATATGGTCACTTGGGTCATTCGACATCATTCTATGGTCATATGAGTTCTAATGTATTCTTGGTTTTGATAATGGCTAAACACTATTAGTCATTGATGTTTTTCACCTTCATGTGATTGACATACGTGATGTTTTTGTTCACGACAGGTGCGCCAATGAATGGACAAGGAATCAAGTGGAAATGACGAACGTGAAAGCTCAATGTTGCGCCCTCGCACGCGGATCGACCTGCGCGGTCAGGTTGCGGGGATCGACCTGCCCGGTCAGGTCGCGGGGGTCAAGGGGGCAGCGCCCCTTGCGGGGGTTTCCGGGGGCGGAGCCCCCGGAACAAAATTTAGAAATGCTCAAAGCATATTCTATGTTGATTTCAATCCCAAAATACATGAAATTGATGAGGACATGAATATCTTGACTTATGAACATGTTTCATTGGTCTAACACTTCATTTTTGCAGGTATAGGTGTTTCCGGTCGACCTACACACCTTGGCCGGTCGACCAGATTTGCCAGAGCCTAAGAATTCCACGTTTTACAGGTTTCGGTCGACCGCCCCTGCCTTTCCGGTCAACCGGATCTTCCAGAAACGAAACACTCCAGGAATTACACATTTCGGTCGACCGCCCCTACTTTTCCAGTCGACCGGTTTTCCCAGAACCGACAAGTTGGAGATTTTACAGATTCCGGTCGACCGCCCCATGAATTCGGTCGACCGCCAGCCCCGATGCAGCCTTGTTTGACTTCGAAATCAACCTCGTGGCTAGCCCCTTTCCATGGATTTGTTTAATCAAACCTTACCTAATCTTCCATGATTTGTGGATCTGGTCTAGGGGGCATCTATGGACCATTCAAGGGTTATAAAACTAACACATGAGGGGTTAGAAACCCTAATGCTTTAAGGGGCTTCTTGTGAGATCTAGGGTGGCTGCAAGAGAGCTTGGAGACGAGCTACTGTTCACGTGAACAGTAGTTCGTGAAGGTGTTCTTCATCCAATCAAAGGGGACTCAAGCTCAAATCAAAGCCAACAAACCTCAAGGAAGATTACATCAAAGCAAGGCTATCAACGTGATCCAAGGAAGCCGGTTTGATTCAAGTTCTTCAAGGGAAATCATCTACATCCATTCAAGCTCTTTCAAGCTCATCCAAGGTGATCTTTCAAGCATTCAAACTCCTAGGAGCTAAAGAAGCAATCAAGATTCAAGGTAGCTTCATCATCTCCTTCATTCATTCAAAGAAATTCAAAGAGAAGATCAAGAGAGAAGAATTGAAGGAAGAGGTACTGTTCACGTGAACAGTACTCCGTGAAGAACATTCATCCAATCAAGGGTGAATCAAGAAGATTGAGTTGAAGCCAAGAGGAGCCTTGTTGCTGATCAACATTCCATACAAGGGCCAATTCATTTTCACTCATAACTCAATCTCTTGTTTTAGTTCATTCACATTTGTTTCATTTTCATTATTGTTTAAACATTGAAAGTGTGATTCATCCCTACCGGTGGTTAGTAGGAAGGCAATTAGAGGTTGTTCCAATTTGCGGTTGACATCCCTACCAGGTGGTGAGTAGGAAGGCAATCGGTGGTTTCCGATTTGCGGTTCTGTGCGCTGCACAAGTGAAGCCTCACCGGGTTTTGGTGAGGGGTGGACGTAGGGCTGAGGATTCAGTCCGAACCACCTTAAAATCCTGTCTAGTGTGGTTTGCTTGTGTGATTGATTCGTTCTAGATGCATGCTTAGGATCGAATTGTTATATATCTTGCTTATCTTGCTAAGCAAATCATAACGCACTTGGAAGCTAGTTTCTATTCCGCTGCAATTCATTTTAACTAGCTATATAGAGGGCCACATTGTGAAAAGTGGGGCTGATCTATTCACCCCTCCCCTCTAGATCCGCTGTCCACTACACAACAAGTGGTATCAGAGCCTAATCTCTCATTATGGGGTCCAACGACCTTGAGGGAAATGGTGGATCAACGTCCAAGGGTTTTCTACCCGAAGGACATGCTGTGAATAGGCCTCCTTACTTTACTAGAACTAACTATCCTTATTGGAAACATCACATGCAGGTGTTTATTCGCGCCCAAGACTACGAACTTTGGCGAGTGATCAGCAAAGGTCCGTATGAGCTTACAGATAAAGAGGACTTGTGGACCAAAGAACAGATAAGGCAATCCACTGTCAACTGGAATGCTAAACACATCATGCAATGCTCACTCCATCCAGTAGAATTCTCAAGAGTGGCTACTTGCGCATCTGCAAAACAAATGTGGGATAAGTTAGAGGTAATCTACGAAGGAACCTCTCAGGTACGAGAAACGAAAGCCAACATCTTAGTTTCTGAATATGAAATGTTCCGCATGAAGCCTGATGAGTCAATTCGAGATATGTATGCTCGATTGACTGTGCTTACTAATAGTTTAACTGATTTGGGAAAGAAATACACAGAGCAAGAAATTGTAAGAAAAATTCTCAGATCATTAACTCCAGCATGGCACACGAAGGCTACCGTGGTGGAAGAATCCAGAGATCTTTCCACTACAAAGGTAGATGAACTCATTGGGTCACTAATGACCTATGAGATCAACCTTAAGAGCAAAGAGGTTGAGGCACCAAAGAAAAAGTCTTTAGCTCTTAAAGCAGGACCTAGCCGTCAAAACTCCTCCGATGAAAGTGAGGATTCAACTAGTGAGCGAGATGAGGATGACGTGGCCATGCTTACACGTAAGTTTGGAAAATTTCTGAGAAAGGAAGGTAAGAGGTTCTTGAGAGGAAGATCTAAGGTGAGAAATGGTTTCAAAACTAATTCTGAAAATTTCAAGAAACCTGACAAAATCATTTGTTACTCTTGCAATAAACCAGGGCATTACAAGACTGATTGTCCTGACAGACTCAAAAATGCTGACAAATGGAAGGGCAAGAAGAAAAATAAGGCCATGGTGTCCACTTGGAGCGACGAAGAAGAAAGTGATGATGAAACCAGCTCCTCGGACAAGGAAAGAGGAGATCTTTATCTTATGGCCAAAGGTGACGAAGAAACCGAGGTAACTTCTCCATTTGAAGATTATACTGTTGATGATTGGGAGGAAGCATATATACAACTGATGGAAAAATATAACATGTACAAAAAGAAAAATAAATCATTGAAAAAGAAAATCAATTCTTTTGTGCATGATCATGAAACCAATCATAAGAATGCTATACTTGAGACTGAAGTTGAAGATCTTAAGAAAATGATTGAAAATTTGGAGGAAGGAAGAAAAGAAATGGCTGACTTGGAAACTGAAAATGAGGATTTGAGAAATGAAATTGATAGCATGAAGCTCAAAATGCAAAGCTATGAAAAAGATAGTAAATTGAGCAATGAAAAGTATGAAGCTGTCAAACAAGTCAACATTCAACTTCTTCAAAATATCGAAAACTTACAAAAAGAGTTGAAGGATAAACAACAATCTTTAGAAAAGTTTATGGATGGAAGAGAAAACCTACATGCACTGCTAGGTACTAGAATGAACTTCAACAAGGAAGGGTTAGGTTTTGAACCAACAAACAAAAGGCCAATTGGGCTCAAAACTGTTACATTCATTTCATCTTCCGAAGCCTCCACCTCGAACACAATTCCCACACAAAACCAGCAAAAACAAAAGGAGAAAGGGAAAGAAAAGATTGAAGAGGCAATCACCAAAATCCCCAAGAAGACTGCCCAAAAGCCTAAGAAAGGCCAATCTTCCCAGCAGCATAGGTCAACACATTCTTGGCCTTCACCTGCTCAGCCTTCTAGGTATCACTATAACTGGGGTGCTCCATCACTTAGGCCAACACCACCACACTTGTGGGGTAATTGTGATTTCTGTGTGCACCAATCCCCTAGGTGGCAAAATAATCATTTTCAATCTAAAACCAGCCAACGGCCTCAATGGTTTAAGAAGCAAGCCTTTTCAAACTTTCACAAAGTTCAACAAAGAACCTCCAAACAGAAAATGAATGTCAAAGTTGAAAAGAAAATTCCTGCATTAAGCAAAGAAAATATGAATGCTAGAAAGGTTTGGATTCCGAAAGAGATGGTATCATGTTTTGAAAACTTGAAGAAGTTGGTGGGACCCAAGTTTTGCTGGGTTCCAAACCCCATTGCTTAATTCTTTGTGCAGGAGTGTCTTGCAGCCATGCATAACAGGTGGTACCTTGATAGCGGCTGTTCAAGACACATGACGGGAGACAAATCAAAATTTTGTCTCTTGGAGGAAAAGGAAGGAGGATACGTCACATTTGGAGGAAACAACAAAGGAAAAATCATTGGAACAGGTAATGTAGGTAAGAACCTCTCCAACTCCATTGGAAATGTGTTGTTAGTTGAAGGATTGAAATACAACTTGCTTAGCATAAGTCAATTGTGTGATAAAGGTCATAAAGTATTGTTTGACTCTCATGCATGTAAAATCCTTGAACCAAAATCTGACAAGGTAAAATTTTCTGGTAAAAGAGTCAACAATGTCTACATGATTGACTTAGATGATCCTGCTCATGCAAATCTTTATCTTGCTGCACCAAAATCTGAACTTGCATGGTTATGGCATCGTAGACTAGGACATGCTAGCTACAATGTTCTACATAAATTGTTAAAGCATTCAATGGTGAAAGGTTTGCCTGAATTATCTTTTAAACAAGAAAACAAGTTGTGTGATGCATGTGCCCTTGGTAAACAAACTAGAAAATCCTTCAAGGCTAGATCCTCATATTTGTCTTCCAAATCACTCGAGCTAATTCATATGGACTTATTTGGTCCAATCAGAACTGCTAGTTTAAGTGGTAGAAAATATGGATATGTCTTGGTGGATGATTTCTCTAGGTTCACATGGGTTTTCTTCCTCACACATAAAAATGATACTTTTAATGAGTTTCAGGCACTCTATTTGAAGATAAAGCAGGACGGTGAGTTTAAGATTTCCAAGATTCAATCTGATCACGGTGGTGAATTTGAGAATACTGATTTCTATAATCTTTGCAGGTCAGAAGGCATTTCACACCGATTCTCTTCACCAAGAACCCCCGAGCAAAATGGGATTGTTGAAAGAAGGAATCGAACACTCATAGAGATGGCGAGGACAATGCTTGCCGAACGGCAACTTCCAAGGAAATTTTGGGCCGAAGCGGTAAATACGGCGTGTTACATTATCAACCGGTCAATGGTAAGGTCTCACACCAAAAAGACTCCCTATGAGTTGCTCAAAGGTAAAATGCCCTCTCTGCATCATATGAAAGTTTTTGGATCAAAATACTTCATTCACAATAATGACAAAAGATATTTAGATAAATTCGAGCCCAAGAGCGATGAAGGTATATTTCTTAGATATTCTGATAGATCTAGGGCTTATAGAATTTATAACATTAAAAGTCAAACTGTGGAAGAATCACCCCATGTTTCCTTTGATGAATATCATGATTCTAACAATGATAACTCTTGCAGGAAAAATGATGAAGATGGGGAATTCCTAAGCATAAAGGACAAGAGTGATTCTCCACAAGAAGAAATAAAAGAAGACAGTGACCTAGCTGAATCAAGCAATGCAAGGGATCAAGCTCCAGGAGAAGGTAACGATTCTACAAACATTAGAACTCATAAGGATCATCCCTTGGAGAATGTCCTTGGCAGCTTGAATGACCCACCTAGAACAAGGTCACATTTTAAAATTGTGGAAGAATTAGATCAACTTGCTCTTGTCTTGCAGCATGAACCCAAAAACATTGATGATGCTTTAAAAGATGAAAACTGGATAAATTCCATGCAAGAAGAGTTAAACCAGTTTGAGAGAAACAAAGTTTGGCATCTTGTTCCTAGACCATCATCACAATCTGTCATAGGCACTAAATGGGTTTTTAGGAACAAATTAAGTGAGGAAGGTAAGATAATCAGAAACAAAGCTAGATTGGTGGCTCAAGGGTATAATCAAGAGTTTGGGGTCGACTTTGATGAATCTTACGCCCCAGTTGCTAGACTCGAAGCCATCAGAATTTTACTTGCCTTTGCATGCTCCCTTAGAATAAAGCTTTATCAAATGGATGTTAAAAGTGCTTTCTTGAATGACTTGATCAAAGAAGAAGTCTATGTTGAGCAGCCCCCTGGCTTTGAGAACTCTAACAATGCAGATTTTGTATACAAGCTAGACAGGGCGCTTTATGGACTTAAGCAAGCACCAAGAGCTTGGTATGAAAGGCTAAGCTCATTCCTCATTGAAAAAGGATACACACGAGGTAAGGTAGATCAAACACTCTTCACCAAGAAGTAAGGTAAGAACATCTTGATTGTTCAAATTTATGTTGATGATATTGTGTTTGGTTCTACAAAATCTGAAATGTGTGAGGAATTTGCTAACCTCATGACTAAGCATATTGAGATTAGGCATCACTTCATTAGAGATGAGGTCAGTAAGAAAAACTTTGAACTGCATTTTGTTGATACATTGAATCAGATTGCTGATATCTTTACCAAGCCCTTGTGTAATGACATGTTTTCAACACTAAGAAGGGAGCTTGGTCTTTGCCGATCTCAGGCCAATAAGAATTTGAATTGATAATCCTGTTCAATTAGTTGTATGTTTTACGTTCATGCATTGTTTATATGTCAATATGTCTTTTTGCATATGGTGTCGCATTGCATGTAGTTGCATAATAATGAATTGAGTTCATGTTCATAATGCATTGTATGGTTTGTGTAGCATCATTCTCGCATGGCCATGGTATATCAAATGTTGATGTATGGAAGGGCAAGTTATGCTTATCACGAAGCACTCAATATGCGTGAGGTTTACCTCCGCCAAGTACCATGCGTCAATGTCGCATATAGGCCATATAGTAAGGGGGAGTTGTCCTTGTGCAGCATTCATGCATATATTTCATCTTCATTCTGTTGCATTTAATAAGTGTACAACCATGGGTTGAGTCATACATTTCATTTCTGGCACCTTCATGAGTGACTAGGCCAACCTCATTTGTCATTCAACTTGATTATAAATATAACTCCTTCGCGCATCCATTGCATATCTTTAGGGGGAGTTTTGCTGATTCTCTTAACCTCTTGCAATCTACTTCTTGACTTATAGTCTGGTTTGAGCTCCTGAGATTGTCGAATATATGGTGTAAGAGCTTTTTATTATATGCCCTCATGATTGTCCAATCAATGAAAATGGTTCAGATTTAATGATTTCCTTGCAGCTCTGAAATATTCATTTTGAAATCATCTATGTTCTATGGTTTTAATAGACCTTAACTAAAGATTGCATATTATGCTTTGAATGACTATCTTGATATCTGAAAATCCAGACTTCATGACAATCTTGGTGATACTCTAGAGCTTAGTATTGTTTTTAAACATCTTGATGAGCTGGACTTCTTGAAAATCTATTTGCAGAGCAATGATATTGTTGCACGGAGAAATATGTCACGTCATCACATCAAGTGACGAATGATATGTCATGATGTGCCTCTATTATCTCCGTCTTACTTATATTTGGACTCTAGGCAGAGCACTAGCATAATTGCTGAGAAATATATCTTCTCATCATAGAAATGAGATCGGATATGTCATGACGCGACTCTGCTATCTCTGTTCATTCTGAAGCATTACAGTCAGTCTTGCCAAATACCTAGGGATATTGGCGTCTAAACAACGTGTATTCTTACGGCTAGGAGGCATGTACTAGACTTGACTGCTCGTAAAATATGAGTCATGTGCCTTCATATACTACAGATATTGAAAATCAAAATATGAAACCTCTTGCCTCAATCATACAATTCCATGCTCTAGTCATGATTGTTTAGCCTCAATACGAGTTCTTGTGTTATTCCCTTTCTAGTTATTGAATATGGATATATAAAGACAAGGGACGGTTAAGCACTGCCATGATATGCCTTTTTGGTTCATTTCTATTAAATCTTGGATGTAGCTGCTTTTCGAACTCTGTTGATGAATTCGGATTTCATTAGCTTTGAACCATACATGCTGCTCACAATCTGCTTCAGGTTTGTATATAATGGCTTGCTCTTCACTCCTTTCCGCTCTGGTCTCACAGATATTTCACTTTATTGCTCCTTTTTGCTGTTGGCAAAGGGGGAGAATTCTTGTTGTGAGTCCTTGTTGAGGTTGTGGACATGGGAGTCCTTGTTGAGGGGGAGAGCCTTCATCTGTTTCATCTGTCATCATGCAACCGTCACATTATGCATAGCATTCCCATATAGCATTCACATGCTTTGATCATCATAGTATTCCCATATAGCATTCACATGCTTTGATCATCCATGCATACAAATCCGCATTCCCATGTTTTACTATCATGGATCTTGAGCTGCGTAGGTTGCATATGTCATACACTTTGCCATATTGGATATCTCTGCCATATAATGACTCACAGTGTTGCCATCATCAAAAAGGGGGAGAATGTTGTGCCCCTATGGTCACTTGAGTTCATATGGTCACTTGGGTTATTCGACATCATTCTATGGTCATATGAGTTCTAATGTATTCTTGGTTTTGATAATGGCTAAACACTATTAGTCATTGATGTTTTTCACCTTCATGTGATTGACATACGTGATGTTTTTGTTCATGACAGGTGCGCCAATGAATGGACAAGGAATCAAGTGGAAATGACGAACGTGAAAGCTCAATGTTGCGCCCTCGCACGCGGATCGACCTGCGCGGTCAGGTTGCGGGGATCGACCTGCCCGGTCAGGTCGCGGGGGTCAAGGGGGTAGCGCCCCTTGCGGGGGTTTCCGGGGGCGGAGCCCCCGGAACAAAATTTAGAAATGCTCAAAGCATATTTATGTTGATTTCAATCCCAAAATACATGAAATTGATGAGGACATGAATATCTTGACTTATGAACATGTTTCATTGGTCTAACACTTCATTTTTGCAGGTATAGGTGTTTCCGGTCGACCTACACACCTTGGCCGGTCGACCAGATTTGCCAGAGCCTAAGAATTCACGTTTTACAGGTTTCGGTCGACCGCCCCTGCCTTTCCGGTCGACCGGTTCTTCCAGAAACGAAACACTCCAGGAATTACACATTTCGGTCGACCGCCCCTACTTTTCCGGTCGACCGGTTTTCCCAAAACCGACAAGTTGAAGATTTTACAGATTCCGGTCGACCGCCCCATGAATTCCGGTCGACCGTCAGCCCCGATGCAGCCTTGTTTGACTTCGAAATCAACCTCGTGGCTAGCCCCTTTCCATGGATTTGTTTAATCAAACCTTACCTAATCTTCCATGATTTGTGGATCTGGTCTAGGGGGCATCTATGGACCATTCAAGGGTTATAAAACTAACACATGAGGGGTTAGAAACCCTAATGCTTTAAGGGGCTTCTTGTGAGATCTAGGGTGGCTGCAAGAGAGCTTGGAGACGAGCTACTGTTCACGTGAACAGTAGTTCGTGAAGGTGTTCTTCATCCAATCAAAGGGGACTCAAGCTCAAATCAAAGCCAACAAACCTCAAGGAAGATTACATCAAAGCAAGGCTATCAACGTGATCCAAGGAAGCCGGTTTGATTCAAGTTCTTCAAGGGAAATCATCTACATCCATTCAAGCTCTTTCAAGCTCATCCAAGGTGATCTTTCAAGCATTCAAACTCCTAGGAGCTAAAGAAGCAATCAAGATTCAAGGTAGCTTCATCATCTCCTTCATTCATTCAAAGAAATTCAAAGAGAAGATCAAGAGAGAAGAATTGAAGGAAGAGGTACTGTTCACGTGAACAGTACTCCGTGAAGAACATTCATCCAATCAAGGGTGAATCAAGAAGATTGAGTTGAAGCCAAGAGGAGCCTTGTTGCTTATCAACATTCCATACAAGGGCCAATTCATTTTCACTCATAACTCAATCTCTTGTTTTAGTTCATTCACATTTGTTTCATTTTCATTATTGTTTAAACATTGAAAGTGTGATTCATCCCTACCGGTGGTTAGTAGGAAGGCAATTAGAGGTTGTTCCAATTTGCGGTTGACATCCCTACCAGGTGGTGAGTAGGAAGGCAATCGGTGGTTTCCGATTTGCGGTTCTGTGCGCTGCACAAGTGAAGCCTCACCGGGTTTTGGTGAGGGGTGGACGTAGGGCTGAGGATTCAGTCCGAACCACCTTAAAATCCTGTCTAGTGTGGTTTGCTTGTGTGATTGATTCGTTCTAGATGCATGCTTAGGATCGAATTGTTATATATCTTGCTTATCTTGCTAAGCAAATCATAATGCACTTGGAAGCTAGTTTCTATTCTGCTGCAATTCATTTTAACTAGCTATATAGAGGACCACATTGCGAAAAGTGGGGCTGATCTATTCACCCCTCCCCTCTAGATCCGCTGTCCACTACACAACATTCATCATTTTCACTCTTACTCGAGGTCCCTTCAGTTGGTTCATCTTTAACCTCAGATGTTCCAACATCATTTAATTGTTTAGGAGCTTCATATGCATCCAAAGTAGAAGAAATTTGATTTTTTAGTTTTAATTCAGATTCATCAAAAATGACATGAGGACTTTCTTCAACAACCAAAGTCCTTTTATTAAATAACCGGTACGCTCTAGAATTTGATGCATAACCTAGGAAGATTCCTTTGTCACTCTTTTCATCAAACTTACCTAGGTTGGACTTACCATTATTCAGGATGAAACATGGGCACCCAAAGGATTTAAGATAAGAAATATTTGGTTTCTTACCCTTGTAGAGCTCATATGGTGTTTTTTTCAAAATGGGCCTTACCATTGCCCTGTTGATGATGTAACATGCTGTACTTACCGCCTCAGCCCAAAAATATTTGGGTAGAGAGTTCTCACTCAACATGGTCTATGCCATATCTATCAAGGTCCTGTTTTTCCTCTCCACTACTCCATTTTGTTGAGGCGTCCTGGGTGATGAGAAGTTGTGCATATATCCTTGTTCCTGGCAAAAACTGCTGAAATCATGATTTTCAAACTCACCACCATGATCACTCTGAATTGTGGTGATGAGGTATCCTTTATCATTTTGGATTTTCCTACAAAACACTTGAAACTCCATCAAAGCATCACTTTTATTGGCTAAAAATAACACCCATGTAAATCTTGAGTAATTATCAACAATTATAAATCCATAAGATTTTCCTCCTAGGCTGGATGTCCTAGTAGGACCAAAAAGATCAAGGTGGAGCAGTTCTAAGGGCCTAGCGGTAGAAATAATGTTTTTATTTTTGAAAGAGATACATGTTTGCTTGCCTTTTGTGCAACCCTCACAGATCTTATTGCTTTCAAATTTTAATTTAGGCAACCCATTTATCAAGTCATGTCCAGACAATTTGGAGATAACTCCAAAACTAGCATGACCTAGTCTTCGGTGCCACAACCATGCGTTATCATGATTGTTTGCTACCAAGCATACATCATCACCGGCAACATCATCAAGATCAACAGTATACACATTATTGTTCCTTTTGCCAATGAATCTGATTTCATTAGAGATTTTATTCAGGACATGGTAATGAGTTTCGTCAAAAATAATTTTAAAACCCTTATCACACAGTTGGCTTATACTTAAAAGATTGTGATTTAAATCTTTCACCAAGAATACATTTTCGATAATAATTTAGAATTCTTACCTATGTTGTCAATTCCAATAATCTTACCTTTGTCCTTTCCACCAAAGGCAACCAAGCCTCCTGTAGCACCCCGTATAAAAAAGAAAGGATAAAAAAAATTTAATAATATTTCTCCCAAAAAAAAAACTTTAGATAACTCTATAGGAATGTTATTAAGAAGTTGGAACATGGAGTCATCATATATAAAGGCTATTCACTTAACAAAGTGACTTTCTAGTGTAGTTGGTTAAGTGATGTGCCATTTAACCTAGTGACTAGGGTTCAATTCCTGGCATCCACCATTTGCCTTTTGTGCCAAATAATTATACGTTATATGCTCTAGCAAAACTTGCACTGAGTTTGACCTCCTATATAGGCTGGAGATAGAAAGTGCACCAAGGTAGAAAAAACTTGCACCGAGTTGACCTCCTATATAGACTAGTAAAACTTGCACCGAGGCAGAAAGCACCAAGGTAGAAAACTTGCACCAAGGCAAAGTGCTTTGAGCAAAACTTGCACCAATGCACCAAGTTGAAACTTGCACCGAGTTACATAAATCTATAGGCTTGAGCAAAACTTGCACCGAGGCAGAAAGTGCATTGTACGTCTAAGCATTTCGGGTCTAAGCAACATAAGGTCAGTGCAATCCAAGGTCCCAAGCAACATAAGGTCAGTGCAATCCAAGGTCCAACATAAGGTCAGTGCAATCCATAAGCAACATAAGGTCAGTGCAATCCATAAGGTCAGTGCAATCCAAGGTCCAACATAAGGTCAGTCCAACCTTGACAGAAACTTGCACCAACCTTATTAGACCTATATCTACGCTTGAGCATGTTTTGCACCAACCTCAGGTACATGAATAGTGTCAGTTTTATCTAAAGGAAATTTTGAGAAATAAATTTTATGAAAAATAAGAGAAAAATATAAGGATCCTAGCCATGAAATTTCATAAACTGATTTCATCAATTTTCAAAGATAAAAATCGTTGAAGTTAGATACGGAGTTTCGGGTTGAATTTTATTCTGACATATTTTAATAAAATAAAATTTTGATAAGTATCAGAAAAATCTAGGGATCATAAAAATATGTAATTTACTATTTTTATTAACATGGTTCATTAGATATAAAATTTCTAAACGTGAAGTTAGATGCAGAGTTTTCGGGTTGAATTTTATTCTAGCATATTTTTAATAAAATAAAATTATGAAAAATAGCTGAAAAATCTAGGGATCATAAAAATATGCAATTACTATTTTTATTAACATAGTTCATTAGATATAAAATTTTTAAACGTTGTAATCAATGTTAACATATGATGGTGCGCCCATGTAATTTAGCTTACACGACCCCCTCTAGGTTGTGACTTTTTCCAGACAAACCTTCGTTGGCATCCCATTATCCTCTGTCCTTTTCAGACATGAACAACACGTTTGAGCTGGCATCGCACTATGACGCGATTATCTAGGATCTTGTTTCCCCTCCTGTCTACCCAAAACACTATAATATTCCCTATATTGAGGCTCCCTCCATTCTTCCGAAGGCTTGCTGCAGAGAAGGGGGAGCATTCTCTGAAGTTGCAGAGGTTGCAGAGGAGGGAAGAAAGCTTCCCTTTTCTTTTGCCTGTACCTAGTGGTCATCTCAGAAAGGTAGGTGTTCTCAGGCTTTTAACCAAATACTAGCTAATCTAAGGTAGCTAATCTAGAAAAAAAAATAGTATTAGCTCATCTCCATGCGATGTTCCACGCGATAAACCATGTTTACAGCAATTTCTATCATACTTTCACATAGATCAAGTAAAGGTTAGCTAATCTGTTAGAATATGTTAGCTAATCAATTAGATTACCTAATCTAATCACATGATGTATTAGCTTTTTACGCAATCTATTAGCTTTATCAATCTATTTGCTTTATCATATATTTTTTATGTAATCTATTAGCTAATCTGTTAAATAATCTGTTAGCATAACTGGTAAATCTGTTAGCCTAATCTAATTACTTGTTAGGCTAAACCTCCATGTTACTTACTTTACCGACATGTTTTACGCTGAATAACTACACCAGATTTACTACAGATCATGCTTTAGTAAATGACCTGTCATTATGTCATGTTCTGTTAAACGCTTGAACCACCATGTTTAATATATATATATATTTATATCAGGAAAATTAAAGCATGAAACTAAACAAATGACCATATTCTGTTAAACACTTGAACCACCATGTTAAAATTTTATATTAGGGAAACTAAAGCATGAAATAAATGACCATGTTCCGTTAAACACTTGAACCACCATGTTAAAAAATCTATATTAGGGAAACTAAAGCATGAAACAAACGACCATGTTAAATTTTTATCAGAGAAGCTAAAGCTTGACATGGTAGCCCTGAGAGGTGCCACTTAACCCCTGACAGGGTTCTCTAAACCTGTATAATTCACAGAAGAGGCATTCCTCTGTGAGGATGTCATTTTTGAATATGTCCGGAAGCCTATAAGGCACCAATCTCACCAGTTTTTCCGTGTATCAAACGTTGCTGGTTTTACTCATAGTTCGTCCCTACATAACAGTACGCCATTGGATTCCATTCTATAAAATCTACCTTATAAATCCTACATGTTCAATCATCGGAAATCTCATATTGGCTATAATGAGAGTGGATGTCGACAAACATGACTAATGCCATGCATATAGGGCCCGGTCTGGTCCTGGGAGGAGCACCCGAAGCTACTTGTGCCAATGGGAGTTTATTGACCACGATGTTTGGCATTGCACCGGAATATTTGCTTGCTAAACTTTAGACATTCCACTCATTCACGTGATATTACTTGATTGATTGACTTGAAGCCCGCAGAAGGGTAAAAGTATTTGCTTGAATGAAATTGATAAATAGCCAATTCTAGTTATACACACTTGAAATTACGTTGCTTACTATTGCTTGCTTGACATGAGTTCTTACCTTCCTGGAAAATTGTTGTTAATTCCAGTTCCTACTTGCTTGATATCTCTTGCTATTGCTGTATTGAAGCTGAAATCTACATACTCTCACTTGTTTTTTTCCTATACTGCTCCTGTCGATTTTACAATCCTTGACGTCTACTTGTCTACATGCATAGATTTACCTACATTAATTGAACTTGTAAACCACTTAAAGCATGTTAAATCTTGAGATGTAAACCCTACTGAGCGATTTGCTCATCTAGTTATTTTCTAATATTTTCATGTAATTTGGATGTCGACCAACACTCGGAAGGGAATGAGACTGAGTGATGAGTGTAGAGTGAAGTTATCAAAATTGTCATATCATTTGTGTTATTATATTAGTTCACTTATGTCAGTTGTATCAGTTCATCTATGTCACTTGTATTAGTCCACTTGATTAGAACTGCTCAAGGTTTGAAGCCCAGTCGTTGGACCCTGGGAACGTATGTATTTGTCCTTTGATTAGTTGTGACAATTGTCAGCTCGTACTATTTGTATTAATTTCAAGTTAAATCTTAGTGATTTGCGCACTCTGATATTTACATGATTGACACGATCTATATAGACGCGTCACACCTCCGAGTAATCTTCCGCGCTCGGGGCGTGACAGTCTTCGTGGTATCAGAGCCTAGTATTACGATTTCCTAGGTAAAACCTAAGTCTAAGGATAGATTTGTACCTTACCCAGTGAGATGGGTAGAGAGATGGGTTAAGTTATATAATGGCATTTAACCTCATAATAAAACCTGATATTTATGACCCTTAAACTCTTTTGTAGATCATGGCTACTGAACGAGCACAATGGCGCGAGATGCAGCACACCGTGCTAGGCCTTGTACATGCGCTACAACAAGTGGCGCAAGGTGGTGCTAAATGTGGAGCCGGTGATCTCCACCAAGGTTCGTCTGACCCCGAGGATGCTGAAAATTGGCTAAAGGAGATGGAACGAATTTTTCGTGTAATGCAATGCACAGACGAGGAAAAGGTTCTACTAGCTATTTTCCAACTAGAGCGGGACGCTCGATGTTGGTGGGAATCCATAGAAGGAACATTGCCAGAAGGCCATGTCACATGGGTTGAATTCACCGAACATTTCAACAACAAGTACTTCTCTGACCATATTCTGGAGAAGAAGGCTACGGAATTTGCCGCACTGAAACAACGTGACTTGAAAGTGGCAGAGTATGAAGCTCAGTTTTCAAGACTGTCCAGGTATGCACCCCACTTGGTATGTACGGAGAAGATGAAGGCAAGAAGGTTCCTCAACGGGCTTCGGCCCCACTACATTACGTAACTCACACCGATGGACATTCAAGTCTACTCAGAAATGGTTCGGCGTGCGCAGTTGCTCTAGGATGCCACCGAGTTATCGGAGAGGATCCAAGGAAATTTCAAGGCAACACTCAACAAGAAGGAACATGTCACAAGCCCAGGAAAATTCAAAGCAACATTCAACAAGAAGCGGCCCTATATGGGAGGAGAGTCTTCCAAAGGGAAGAAATTTCAGAAGAATGATAAGCCTTTCACTGCCCCCACACCCACAAAGGAAATTTGTAATTATTGTGATAAACCTGACCATAAGACTGAGGAGTGCTAGAGGAAGCTAGGAGCCTGTCTTCGATGTAGAAGTCGAGAACATCGGATCCCTAACTGTCCGCTGATGAACGAGCAAGCCGTTAAAGAGGAAAAGCTCCCAGTAAAGAAGCAAGGCCGTCTGCAAGCTCTCCAAGAGAGGTAACCAACAGAAGGAGGAATCGTGGAAGGTACACTAACTATTTACTCTAAGAATGCTAAAGTTTTATTTGATACGGGAGCAACACATTCATTTATTTCCAAGAAATTTGCTGCTATATTCTCTATGGAGCCTGAATTGTTGGACTTAGTCATATCTACACCTATCGGGAACAAGGCCGACCTCACACATCAATACCCAAACTGTGAGGTTATGGTTAAAGGAAATAATTTACCTGTCGACCTAATTTGCTTAGATATGGAAGTGTATGATGTCGTACTAGGTGCTGATTGGGTATCCACATACCAAGCAACTGTTGATTGCCGGAATGGCAAGGTAACTTTTGTGGGTTACCCGGAACTGGTTTACATGAGCCCTCAGGCTAGATGACCTCTTATATCAGCCCTCCGAGCTAGTAAACTTATAAGCAAGGGATGTATGGCGTTCATTTCCCTTGTCATTGCCCCGAACGTCGAGGAGCCTAAGCTTGAAGACATCAGCGTAGTTCAGGATTTTGCTGACATTTTTCCAGAAGAATTGCCCGGCTTACCCCCGGAGCGAGAGGTGTCATTTACCATCGACCTTGTCCCTGGTGCTGGACATGTGTAACACCCCGTATAAAAAAATGAAAAAAAAATTATTATTAATAATATTTTCCAAATAAAAAAAATTATATTAGATAAACCCTATGGGAAGCTTAAGTAAGAAGTTGGAACACGGATCTATCATATGTAAATGTTATTTACTTAATAAATGGCTTCCTAGTGTAGTTGGTTAAGTGACTTGCCTTTAACCCCAATGACCAGGGTTCAAATCCTAGCATCCACCATTTTATATGTTTTGTGCCAAATAATTATATGCTATAGGCTACTTGCACTGACACAGGGCCACAAGGCCCTATAATTTAGCTTACATGACCACAAACAAACCTGAGATGCGAATTATGTAGCATCTTATCCCCTCGTGACTATCCCAAAACACTATAATACTCCCTATATCGAGACTCCCTTCATTCTTCGAAAGGGTTGCTGCTGCTGCAGAGAAGGGGGAGCCTCCGACGTTGCAGAAGAAAGCTGCCCTTATACCTGAGGTAGGTGTTCTCAATTTTTAACTAAACTAGTGGCTAATCTAGGTAGTTAGTCTTAGGCTCATCTCCATGCGATATTTAATATTTATACAGCATGTGTTAGCCTCGTAGTTAATATGCAATAGCTTAAATCTGGAACACCTAGATAATTAACATGTATTAGCGTTATTAACTAATCTATTAACAGCATATAGCATGTTAAATGTCGACACTTCCATGACACCCACTTACATATATATATATATATATGACAGCAAGTGTTGACAGTTCCATGACACATGTGTCGACACTTCCATGACACATGTGTCGACACTTCATAGCATGTACATACGTGAACACATAAGTAACTCATGTGTCGACACAGGTGTCGACACCGGTGTTGACACCGGTGTTGACACAGGTGTCGACACACAATACTTACATGAACATATAAACCTCATGTGTCTACACAGGTGTCGACACCGGTGTTGACACCGGTGTTGACACAGGTGTCGACACACAATACTTACATGAACATATAAACTTCATGTGTCGACACAGGTGTCGACACCGGTGTTGACACCGGTGTTGACACAGGTGTCGACACATAATACTTACGTGAACATATAAGCACATGTGTCGACACAGGTGTCGACACCGGTGTTGACACCGGTGTTGACATAGGTGTCGACACATAATATATGTTAACTTATTACCCGCAGAGAACCTCATGTGTCGACACAGGTGTCGACACCGGTGTCGACACACAAAATATTGTAATACGAACTGTACAACAGAGACCAAAAATGAATAGTAAGTGTCGACACTAGTGTCGACACATGCTGTGAACTTAATGAAAAATAACTAAAACCCCTCAAAACAAGTGAAGGAAAATGTGAACAATTTATGAATCTCCATTAATAGTATATATGTAACACCTCCATTATACTTCCATTAATTGTATATATAAAACACCTTCATTATATAATGTTAGACAAGAATATATATATATATATATATATATATATATATATATAATGTCTACACCTCCGGTATATGCTGTTAGAACTAATGTCTACACCTCCATTCTCACCTAATATATATAGAGAACAGAATATAATAATAAAATGGACTCCTTCATTCTTTGTAGAATGAAATTATAATTTTTTTTGAAAAATCTAATTTTCACTACATTAGTTTATACATACTAAAAATTAAACTATTTTCAGCATGTTAAAAGTGACTTCCAATATGATAGAATTATTTTATACATACGGAGATATAAAAATCATTTTCAGCATGTTAAAATCTATTTAAAGCTATTTTGTGCATATAAAACTTACTTTCCTATTAAATAAAGTAGTAAGTTATGAAAATTACTTCCAGCATGATAACATTTCTTCCAGTATGGTAAAAAATTATTCCAGCATGTTATAATTATTTTTTTGCATGTTATAGTTATTTTCAGTATATTAAAACTATTTTTCAGCATGATAATTCTATTTTCCTATCAAATAATTAGCAAATAAATATAGAAAAATAATTTTTAGCATGATAAAAATTATGTTGGTATCAGCAAATTTCTGTAATCATCATGGCAACCTTATCTTATCATCCTATCAGTAAGTTAATTAATTTTAGCATGTTAATAATTAATTTTCAACATGTAAAAAAATTAAATCCAGCATGAAAAATTTATTTTTATCATCTCACCAGTAAAGTAACATATGAAACTCATTCTCAACATGTTATTATCATTTTTAGCAAGTTAGAATTATATTCAACATAAAAACTTATTTTCATAATTAAATTCTAATTATTTTAATAATTCACCATTTTGGCTAATTCATATATGTATATTGGACAGAAGATATACATACCTATAACCTCCATTATATTAGACAGAATTCTATAATCGGATATATATATACATATACATATTGGATAAAAATAATATATATATAACTAATATCGACAATTGTGTCAACACCAGCAAGTTAGTCTCAAACTCCTATTGTCATTAGCATGTATCGAACGTTGCGGGTTTTACTCCTAGTTCGTCCCTACATAACGATACACCTTGGATTCTATTCTATAATCTACCTTATATACATCCTACCGGGTCAATCCTTGAAATTCCATATTGGCTATAAATGAGAGTGGATGTCGACAAACACGACCAATGCTGTGCATATAGGGCCCGGTCTGGTCCTGGGAGGAGCACCCGAAGGTACTTGTGCCCATGGGAGTTTATTGACCACGGTGTTTGGCATTGCACCGGAGTACTTGCTTGCTAGACTTTAGGCATTCCACTCATTCTCATGATATTACTTGATTGATTGACTTGAGACCCGCGGAAGGGTAAAAGTTTTATTTGACTGCATTGATAAATAGCCAATTCCAGTTATACATGTTTGAAACTACTTTGCTTACTATTGCTAGCTTGATTAACATGTTGCTATTCCAGTTATTACTTCTCAGTTATCACTGACTTGATATCATTTGCTATCACTTGCTACTGCTGCTTGAAATTGTACAATCTATATACTCTCACTTTCTACTCCTGTCGATTTTACGATTCTTTGATATCTATCTGTCTGCATGCATACTTTACCTACATTAAATAAATGGGTAATTCACTTAAAGCATGTTAGAACTTGAGATGTAAATCCTACTGAGCGATTCGCTCATCTAGTTGTTTTCTAACCTTTTCAGGTAGTGCGAATATCAGCCAGAACTCGGAAGGGAATGAGTCTGAGTGATGAGTGTAGAAATGGAGTTATCATGTTGTCTTGTTAATTGTGGAGTAGTAATTATGTCATTTGTATCCAGTTATGTCAGATGTCAGTTGTATTAGTCTAGTTTATTAGAACTGTAATAAGGGCTTGAAGCCTAGTAGTCGGACTCGAGAAATGTGTGTAATTATCTTTTGGTCAGTGGTAACAACTGTCATCTCGGATTATTTGTATTAATTTCAAGTTAAATCTTAGTTATCTGCGCACTCTATTAACTATCAAAATGAAGAATTCATTGAATAGCTAGCTCGCTTTGGTTCTATATAAAACTGTCGCGCCACGGGTAAGCTTCCGCGCTCGGGACGTGACAGCTTTCTTGGTATCAGAGCCTAGGATTAAGAATTTTCCTAGGTAAAACACGTATTTAGTCTAACTAGAAATGTCTATCTAGGTAAACCCTAGAAAGGTCTAATTAGGAGATAAATCTAGAAATGTCTTCTTAGGCAAACCTAGAAACTTCTATAAAAAAAAATTCTTATTATAGGATAGAAAACTTCTAGGAAAAATGTATATATATATATCTAATCAGGGAAAATATATATATGTTATTTTTGGAAATGTCTAAGGATAGAATTGGTTAGATCCTACCTCGTGAGATGGGTAGAGCCATGGGTTAAGTTATAATAATAAATGTCCCCCTTAACCTTAAAGCTCAATATCATTTATCTTAAAATTCTTTTGTAGGAAATGGCCGCCGAGAGGGCACAATGGCGCGAGATGCAGCGCACCGTGCAAGGGCTTACTGAGGCGCTACAGCAGGTGGCACAAGGCGGTGCTCGCGGAGCTCACCGTGGAGCCGGTGACCTTCACCGGGATTTCCGTAACATGAACCCACCCAAGTTTGCGGGTTCAGTGGACCCCGATGATGCCGAACATTGGCTAAAGGAGACTGAGAGGATCTTCTGTGTAATGCAATGCATGGACGAAGAAAAGGTCTTATTGGCTACATTCCAATTGGAACGGGATGCGCGAAGCTGGTGGGAGTTCGTGGAAGCCACACTGCCCGACGGTTATGTCACGTGGACGGAATTCGTCGAGCACTTCAACGGCAAATATTTCTCAGACCGGGTGCAAGAGAAGAAGGCCGCGGAATTTGCCGCACTGAAGCAATGGACCCGGAGGGTGGCCGAATATGAGGCCCAGTTCTCGAGATTTTCCCGTTATGCACCACACTTGGTGTGTACGGAGAAGATGAAGGTGAGGAGATTTCTCAACGGGCTACGGCCCCAATATATTACTCAGCTTGCACCGATGGACGTCCAAGTCTACTCGGAAATGGTTCGTCGTGCTCAACTGCTGGAGGATGCCACCGAATTTTCTGAAAAGATTCGGGGCAAGGACAAGAAGGAGCATGTTACAAGTCCGGGAAGCGTCAAACCACCCTTTAACAAGAAGCGAACTTTTAATGGAGGCGAGTCTTCCAAGGAGAAGAGGTTCCAGAAAAATCACAAGCCATTCCTCGCTATCAGCAACAAGCCCTTCCCCGACGTTACGGCTTCTAAGGATATTTGCAAATTTTGTGATAAAGCGGGTCATAAGACCGAGGAGTGCTGGAGGAAACTAGGAGCGTGTCTCCGATGTGGTAGTCGGGAGCACCGAATTCCCGACTGTCCGTTGATGAAGGAGCAAGCCAACAAGGACGAGAAGCGTCCAGTTAAAAAGCAAGGCCGTCTGCAAGCTCTTCAAGGGACGGAATATGTGGAAGGAGGAATCGTGGAAGGTACATTGACTGTTTGCTCTAAACCTGCTAGAGTTTTATTTGATACTGGAGCAACTCATTCATTTGTTTCCAAGAAGTTTACTGCTTCATTTTTCAAAGAACCTGAACAGATAGATTTAATTATATCTACACCTCTTGGAAACAAATCGGATATCATGCATCACTACCCAAGTTGTGAGGTGATGGTTCAAGATAATAATCTACCTGTCGACCTGATATGCCTTGACATGGAATGTTATGATGTCATATTGGGAGCCGACTGGTTATCCACCTACCAAGCAACGGTAGATTGTCGGCATGGCAAAATTGCTTTTGAGGATTATCCCGAGCTAGTTTTTAACAAATCTCGGAATAAAACCCTGCTTATCTCAGCTCTCCGAGCTAGTAAACTGGTGAAGAAAGGATGTATGGCTTTTCTGGCTTTTGTAACTACCACAGGAGTTGAGAAGATGAAAATTGAAGACATCCGAGTGATTCAGGACTTCTCTGACGTTTTTCCAGACGAATTGCCTGGTTTACCCCCGGAGAGGGAAGTGTCATTCACAATTGATATTGTTCCGGGTGCCGGTCCTGTTTCTAAAGCACCCTACAGGATGTCTCCTGCGGAACTGAAAGAGCTGAAGGAACAGTTGATGGATTTATTGAAGAAAGGGTTTTTTAGGCCGAGTACTTCCCCATGGGGAGCACCCGTGCTATTTGTTAAAAAGAAGGATGGCACATTGAGATTATGCATTGATTATCGACAGTTAAACAATCTTACAATCAAAAATAAGTACCCACTGCCGAGAATTGATGAGCTGTTCGACCAATTATCAGGAGCAAAGTATTTCTCCAAAATAGATCTTCGGTCTGGTTATCACCAATTGAGGATCAAGGAGGAGGATATTTACAAAACTGCATTTCGAAGTAGGTACGGGCATTACAAATTACTGTTATGCCTTTCGGACTAACAAATGCGCCTGCAGCTTTCATGCAGTTAATGAACAGCATTTATCGGCCTTATTTAGACCATTTTATTATGGTCTTCATTGATGATATATTGATCTACTCAAAGACTGAAGAAGATCATGAGGAACATCTCAAGAAGGCATTACAAGTATTGCGGGACAATAAGTTATATGCAAAATTCAGCAAATGCCAGTTCTAACTGGAGGAAGTGTCCTTCTTGGGACATGTTATCTCTAACAATGGAATTTCTGTTGATCTTGCAAAGGTCGAAGCCGTGCAAAACTGGGGACGACCGACGAATGCAACGGAGATTCGTAGCTTCTTGGGCTTAGCTGGTTATTACCGACGTTTCATCAAGGACTTCTCCAAGATTACTGTTCCTCTTACCAAATTGACTCGCAAGGAAGTGCCTTATGAGTGGAATGAAGACTGTGAAAAGAGTTTCTTAACTTTGAAGGATCTATTAACCACTACACCGGTCTTATCTCTTCCGATTGAAGGGGAGAAATATGAGATATATACCGATGCATCTGGTATCGACCTCGGATGTGTATTGATGCAGAATGGGAGAGTCATTGCATACTCGTCCCGGCAATTGAAGAAACATGAAGAGAATTATCCTGTGCATGATCTGGAGCTAGCCACTGTAGTATTGGCTTTGAAGATCTGGAGGCACTATCTCTATGGAGAATAATTTACAGTCTACTCTGATCATAAAAGCCTCAAATATTTATTCTCTCAGAAGGAGCTGAACATGCGGCAACGGCGTTGGCTCGAGTATCTCAAGGATTTTGACTTTACTATACAATACCATCCCGGTAAAGAAAATTCTGTGGCAGATGCCCTTAGTCGGAAGCCGAGGGTCCTAGTAGCCAACTGTATGGTTCAGGAATGGAAATTGCTAGAAAAATTTTCTGAACTCGACATCAACATGGGTGAGAATGATGGGTGTATCACTTTATCCCACTTAAGTGTACATCCGGATTTGCTAACTGAAATCAAGAGATTGCAAGAAGAAGACCCGATGTTGGTGGAAATCAGAGAAAAGCTGGATGAGAAGATCGACTTCAAGTTGGCACCTGATGGCAGAATCTTATTCCATGAAAGGACATGTGTGCTCGACAGTCTTGAGCTGAAGAAGGAGATTCTGGAAGAAGCCCATCGATCGAGATACACGATACACCCGGGAGCCACTAAAATGTACCAAGATATAAAAAGGACATTTTGGTGGCCCAACATGAAAAGGGAAATAGCGGGTTTCGTGTCTCGATGTTTAACTTGCCAGCAGGTGAAGGCCGAACATCAGAAGCCCGCAGGGAGACTGCATCCACTGGATATTCCCAAGTGGAAATGGGAGGATATCGGCATGGATTTCATCTTGGGTTTGCCCAAGTCTAGGGGCGGATACGATGGCATATGGGTAATCATCGATCGCCTTACTAAATCGGCTCATTTCTTGCCTATTAAGAGTCGATGGTCGGTTGATATTCTTGCCGCTGTGTATATTAAGGAAGTCACTAGACTCCATGGAATTCCTGTGTCTATAGTATCTGATCGAGACCCTCGCTTTACATCTCACTTCTGGAAGGGTCTACAATGCTCTCTAGGAACGAAGCTTAATTTCAGTACTGCTTTTCATCCCCAGACAGATGGTCAGATGGAAAGGACTAATTAGGTTGTTGAAGACATGTTGCGAGCATGCATTATAGATTTCGGCGGGAGTTGGCATGACCACTTACCACTAGCCGAATTTGCCTACAATAACAGCTACCAAGCCAGTATTCAAATGGCACCTTTCGAGGCACTGTATGGTAGAAGCTGTAGATCTCCGGTATGCTGGGAGGAGGTCGGTGAAAGACAACTCCTAGGTCCTGATATGGTGAGAGATTCTACTGAGAAGATTCTCCTTATCAGAGAAAGACTCAAGGTAGCTCAGTACAGGCAAAAATCTTATGCTGATAACAGAAGGAGAGATTTAGAGTTTCAAGTGGGTGACCATGTATTTCTCAAAGTATCTCCCGGCCGAAGTATTAGAAGATTCGGTGTTAAGGGCAAGCTTACACCAAGGTTTATCGATCCATTTGAGGTACTGGAGAGAGTGGGCGAGGTGGCTTACCGTATTGCCTTACCCCCTCAACTCTCGGAAGTGCACAACGTATTTTATATATCTATGCTGAAGAAATATGTGCACGGCCCTTCTCACGTCATCAACCATACTGAATTGGTGATTCAAAGGGACCTCACTTATGAACAAAGGCGGATGCGGATCCTCGACCGAGAAGTCCGAGTTCTAAGAAGCAAGACGATCCCTATGGTAAAAATCCAATGGAATCGATGCTCGGAGCAAGAAGCTACTTGGGAGACCGAGGAATCTATGAAAAGAAGATACCCAGAACTATTTTAGACTGTGAGTATCCTATACCCTCTATAATATTCGCATGCAGTTGAATTTGGGGACCAAATTCTTTTAAGTAGGGGAGGGTGTAACACCCCGTATAAAAAAATGAAAAAAAAACAATTATTATTAATAATAATTTTTAAATAAAAAAAATTATATTAGATAAACCCTATGGGAAGCTTAAGTAAGAAGTTGGAACACGGATCTATCATATGTAAATGTTATTTACTTAACAAATGGTTTCCTAGTGTAGTTGGTTAAGTGACTTGCTTTTAAACCTAATGACCAAGGTTCAAATCCTAGCATCCACCATTTTATATGTTTTGTGCCAAATAATTATATGCTATAGGCTACTTGCACCGACACAGGGCCACAAGGTCCTATAATTTAGCTTACATGACCACAAACAAACCTGAGATGCGAATTATGTAGCATCTTATCCCCTCGTGACTATCCCAAAACACTATAATACTCCCTATATCGAGACACCCTTCATTCTTCGAAAGGGTTGCTGCTGCTGCAGAGAAGGGGGAGCCTCCGACGTTACAGAAGAAAGCTGCCCTTATACCTGAGGTAGGTGTTCTCAATTTTTAACTAAACTAGTAGCTAATCTAGGTAGTTAGTCTTAGGCTCATCTCCATGCGATATTTCATATTTATACAACATGTGTTAGCCTCGTAGTTAACATGCAATAGCTTAAATCTGGAACACCTAGATAATTAACATGTATTAGCGTTATTAACTAATCTATTAACAGCATATAGCATGTTAAATGTCGACACTTCCATGACACCCACTTACATATATATATATATATATATATGACAGCAAGTGTTGACAGGGTTCAAATCCTAGCATCCACCATTTTATATGTTTTGTGCCAAATAACTATATGCTATAGGCTACTTGCACCGACACAGGGCCACAAGGCCCTATAATTTAGCTTACATGACCACAAACAAACCTGAGATGCGAATTATGTAGCATCTTATCCTCTCGTGACTATCCCAAAACACTATAATACTCCCTATATCGAGACTCCCTTCATTCTTCGAAAGGGTTGCTGCTGCTGCAGAGAAGGGGGAGCCTCCGACGTTGCAGAAGAAAGCTGCCCTTATACCTGAGGTAGGTGTTCTCAATTTTTAACTAAACTAGTAGCTAATCTAGGCAGTTAGTCTTAGGCTCATCTCCATGCGATATTTAATATTTATACAGCATGTGTTAGCCTCGTAGTTAACATGCAATAGCTTAAATCTGGAACACCTAGATAATTAACATGTATTAGCGTTATTAACTAATCTATTAACAGCATATAGCATGTTAAATGTCGACACTTCCATGACACCCACTTACATATATATATATATATATATATATATATGACAGCAAGTGTTGACAGTTCCATGACACATGTGTCGACACTTCCATGACACATGTGTCGACACTTCATAGCATGTACATACGTGAACACATAAGTAACTCATGTGTCGACACAGGTGTCGACACACAATACTTACATGAACATATAAACCTCATGTGTCGACACAGGTGTCGACACCGGTGTTGACACCGGTGTTGACACCGGTGTTGACACAGGTGTCGACACACAATACTTACATGAACATATAAACTTCATGTGTTGAAACAGGTGTCGACACCGGTGTTGACATCGGTGTTGACACAGGTGTCGACACATAATACTTACGTGAACATATAAGCACATGTGTCGACACAGGTGTCGACACCGGTGTTGACACCGGTGTTGACACAGGTGTCGACACATAATATATGTGAACTTATTACCCGCAGAGAACCTCATGTGTCGACACAAGTGTCGACACCGGTGTCGACACACAAAATATTGTAATACGAACTGTACAACAGAGACCAAAAATGAATAGTAAGTGTCGACACTAGTGTCGACACATGCTGTGAACTTAATGAAAAATAACTAAAACCCCTCAAAACAAGTGAAGGAAAATGTGAACAATTTATGAACCTCCATTAATAGTATATATGTAACACCTCCATTATACTTCCATTAATTATATATATAAAACACCTTCATTATATAATGTTAGACAAGAATATATATATATATATATATATATATATATATATATATATATATATATATATATATATATATATATATATATATATATATAACTAATGTCTACACCTCCAGTATATGCTGTTAGAACTAATGTCTACACCTCCATTCTCACCTAATATATATAGAGAACAGAATATAATAATAAAATGGACTCCTTCATTCTTTGTAGAATGAAATTATAATTTTTTTTGAAAAATCTAATTTTCACTACATTAGTTTATACATACTAAAAATTAAACTATTTCCAGCATGTTAAAAGTGACTTCCAATATGATAGAATTATTTTATACATACGGAGATATAAAAATCATTTTCAGCATGTTAAAATCTATTTAAAGCTATTTTGTGCATATAAAACTTACTTTCCTATTAAATAAAGTAGTAAGTTATGAAAATTACTTCCACCATGATAACATTTTTTCCAGTATGGTAAAAAATTATTCCAGCATGTTATAATTATTTTTTTGCATGTTATAGTTATTTTCAGTATATTAAAACTATTTTTCAGCATGATAATTCTATTTTCCTATCAAATAATTAGCAAATAAATGTAGAAAAATAATTTTTAGCATGATAAAAATTATGTTGGTATCAGCAAATTTCTGTAATCATCATGGTAACCTTATCTTATCATCCTATCAATAAGTTAATTAATTTTAGCATGTTAATAATTAATTTTCAACATGTAAAAAATTAAATCCAGCATGAAAAATTTATTTTTATTATCTCACCAGTAAAGTAACATATGAAACTCATTCTAAACATGTTATTATCATTTTTAGCAAGTTTGAATTATATTCAACATAAAAACTTATTTTCATAATTAAATTCTAATTATTTTAATAATTCACCATTTTGGCTAATTCATATGTGTATATTGGACAGAAGATATACATACCTATAACCTCCATTATATTTGACAGAATTCTATAATCGGATATATATATACATATACATATTGGATAAAAATAATATATATATAGCTAATATCGACAATTGTGTCAACACCAGCAAGTTAGTCTCAAACTCCTATTGTCATTAGCATGTATCGAACGTTACGGGTTTTACTCCTAGTTTGTCCCTACATAACGATACGCCTTGGATTCTATTCTATAATCTACCTTATATACATCCTACCGGGTCAATCCTTGAAATTTCATATTGGCTATAAATGAGAGTGGATGTCGACAAACACGACCAATGCTGTGCATATAGGGCCCGGTCTGGTCCTGGGAGGAGCACCCGAAGGTACTTGTGCCCATGGGAGTTTATTGACCATGGTGTTTGGCATTGCACCGGAGTACTTGCTTGCTAGACTTTAGGCATTCCACTCATTCTCATGATATTACTTGATTGATTGACTTGAGACCCGCGGAAGGGTAAAAGTTTTATTTGACTGCATTGATAAATAGCCAATTCCAGTTATACATGTTTGAAACTACTTTGCTTACTATTGCTAGCTTGATTAACATGTTGCTATTCCAGTTATTACTTCTCAGTTATCACTGGCTTGATATCATTTGCTATCACTTGCTACTGCTGCTTGAAATTGTACAATCTATATACTCTCACTTTCTACTCCTGTCGATTTTACGATTCTTTGATATCTATCTGTCTACATACATACTTTACCTACATTAAATAAATGGGTAATTCACTTAAAGCATGTTAGAACTTGAGATGTAAATCCTACTGAGTGATTCGCTCATCTAGTTGTTTTCTAACCTTTTCAGGTAGCGCGAATATCAGCCAGAACTCGGAAGGGAATGAGTCTGAGTGATGAGTGTAGAAATGAAGTTATCATGTTGTCTTGTTAATTGTGGAGTAGTAATTATGTCATTTGTATCCAGTTATGTCAGATGTCAGTTGTATTAATCTAGTTTATTAGAACTGTAATAAGGGCTTGAAGCCTAGTAGTCGGACTCGAGAAATGTGTGTAATTATCTTTTGGTCAGTGGTAACAACTGTCATCTCGGATTATTTGTATTAATTTCAAGTTAAATCTTAGTTATCTGCGCACTCTATTAACTATCAAAATGAAGAATTCCATTGAATAGCTAGCTCGCTTTGGTTCTATATAAAACTGTCGCGCCACGGGTAAGCTTCCGCGCTCGGGACGTGACAACATGTTTCCAAGACACCCTACCGAATGTCCCCTGCTGAGCTGAAGGAGCTAAAGGAACAGCTGATGGAACTATTGAACAAAGGTTTCATCCGGCCGAGTACTTCCTCATGGGGAGCGCCTGTGCTATTCGTCAAGAAGAAGGACGGATCGATGAGACTCTGCATTGACTATCAACAGTTAAATCACCTTACAATCAAGAACAAGTACCCACTACCGAGGATTGATGAATTGTTCGATCAAATATCTGGAGCTAAATATTTCTCCAAGATCGATCTTCGTTCAAGTTATCACTAACTGAAGATCAAAGAAGAAGATATTCATAAAACTGCATTCCGAAGCAGGTATGGGCATTACGAATTTACTGTTATGTCTTTCGGACTAACAAATGCCCCCGCAGCTTTCATGCAGCTAATGAACATCATATTTAGGCCTCACTTAGATCAGTTCATTGTAGTCTTTATCGATGATATTTTTATTTATTCAAAGTCTGAAGAAGACCATGAAGAACATCTTAAGAAGGCATTACAGATATTGAGGGATAACAAACTATGTGCCAAATTCAGCAAATACAAGTTCTGGCTCGAGGAAGTATCCTTCTTGGGCCATATAATTTCAAAGGATGGAATTTTCGTTGACCCATCAAAGGTCAAAGCCGTGAAGAATTGGGAACGACCAACCAACGCAACGGAGATTCGTAGTTTCTTGGGACTAGCTGGTTATTATCGGCGTTTCATCAAGGACTTTTCAAGAGTTGCTGTTCCTCTCACCCAATTGACTCACAAGGAAACTCCTTATGAGTGGAAGGAAGACTGTGAGAAGAGTTTCCAAGCTTTGAAAGATCTCTTGACCACTGCTCCAATCCCATCATTGCCAGTCGAAGGAGAGAAGTACGAGGTATATACCGATGCTTCTGGTATTGGCCTCGGGTGTGTATTAATGCAGAATGAGAGAGTCATTGCATATTCTTCCCGGCAACTGAAGAAACATGAAGAGAACTACCCGGTGCATGACTTAGAGCTGGCCGCGGTAGTATTTGCCTTGAAGATCTGGAGACACTATCTCTACGGAGAACAATTCACGGTATACTTCGATCACAAAAGCCTCGAGTATTTATTCTCTCAAAAGGAGCTGAACATGCGGCAAAGGCGTTGGCTCGAATATCTCAAGGATTTTGACTTCACTATACAGTACCATCTCGGTAAGGGTAATTCTGTGGCTGATGCTCTTAGTCGAAAGCCGAGAGTAATATCAGCCAATTGTATGATCCAAGAATGGAAGTTATTAGAAGAATTCTCTCAACTCGATATTAGCACTGATGAACAAGACGGGTGTATTACTCTAGCCCATATGAGTTTACATCCGGATTTGCTGTCAGAAATTCAGAAGTTACAAGAGGGATATCCTACACTAGTGGAGATAAGGGACAAGCTGGGTGAAAGACCAGATTTTAAGCTGGCACCCGATGGGAGATTGCTATTCCATGAACGGACATGTGTACCCGACTGTCCCGAGCTGAGGAAAAAGGTCCTCGAAGAAGCTCATAGATCGAGGTACACGATCCACCCTGGAGCTACCAAGATGTACCAAGACTTGAAAAGGACTTTCTGGTCGCCTAATATGAAAAGGGAGGTAGCGGATTTCGTATCTCGCTGCTTAACATGTCAACAAGTGAAGGCAGAACATCAGAAACCCGCCAGAAAGTTACATCCACTAGACATTCCCAAGTGGAAGTGGGAAGACATTGGCATGGATTTTATTATGGGTTTGCCCAAGACTAGAGGTGGACATGATGGAATCTGAGTAATTATCGACCACCTAACTAAATCGGCTCATTTCTTACCTATCAAAAGTCGATGGTCGATTGATGTCCTTACTGCCCTATATATTAAAGAGATAGTTAGATTGCATGGAGTTCCCGTCTCGATCGTATCTGACCGAGACTCGCGCTTCACCTCTCATTTCTGGAAGAGTCTACAACAATCTTTGGAGACGAAACTCAACTTCAGCACTGCCTTCCATCCTCAGACAGATGGACAGACAGAAAGGACAAATCAGGTTGTTGAAGACATGTTAAGGGCCTGCATTATAGACTTCGGTGAAGTTGGCACGACCACTTACCCCTATCCGAGTTCGCATACAATAATAGCTATCAAGCCAGTATCCAGATGGCACCTTTTGAGGCGCTCTATGGTAGAAGTTGTCGATCTCTAATATGTTGGGATGAAGTTGGTGAAAAATAAATCCTAGGCCCAGAAATGGTAAGAGATTCAACGGAGAAGATATACCTCATTCGGGAAAGACTAAAGATAGCACAGTCCAGACAGAAGTCATATGCTGACAATAGAAGAAGAGATCTGGAATTTCAAGTTGGAGACCATGTTTTTCTTAGGGTATCTCCAGGTCGAAGTATTAGAAGATTTGGTGTTAAGGGCAAACTTACACCGAGGTTTATTGGTCCATTCGAGGTGTTGGAGAGAGTGGGTGAGGTAGCCTACCGCATTGCCTTGCCTCCACAATTATCAGAGGTGCACAATGTATTCCATACTTCTATGTTGAAGAAGTATGTGCATGATCCTCTCCACATCATCGATCACACTGACTTGGTGATACAGAAGGACCTTACCTATGAGCAAAGGCCAGTAAAGATCCTCGACCGAGAAATCTGAGTTCTAAGGAACAAGACGATCCCTATGGTTAAAAGCAAATGGATTAATGCTTAGAACAAGAAGCTACATGGGAAACCGAGGAGTCCATGAGAAGGAGATTTTCAGAATTATTCTAGTCCGTAAGTAATTCTCACCCTCTTTGTCTCCATATATGCAATTGAATTTGGGGACCAAATTCTTTTAAGTGGGGGAGGGTGTAGCACCCCGTATAAAAAAGAAATGATAAAAAAAATTAATAATATTTCTCCAAAAAAAAACTTTAGATAACTCTATAGGAATGTTAAGCAAGAAGTTAGAACATGGAGTCATCATATATAAAGATTATTCACCTAACAAAGTGACTTTCTAGTGTAGTTGATTAAGTGATGTGCCATTTAACCTAGTGACCAGGGTTCAATTCTTGGCATTCACCATTTACCTTGTGTGTCAAATAATTATACGTTATATGCTCTAGCAAAACTTGCACTGAGTTTGACCTCCTATAGGCAAAGTGCTTTGAGCAAAACTTGCACCAATGCACCGAGTTACAGAAATCTATAGGCTTGAGCAAAACTTGCACCGAGGCAGAAACTTGCACCGAGTTACAGAAATCTATAGTTACAGCTATAGGCAAAGTGCTTTGAGTAAAACTTGCACCAATGCACCAAGTTGAAACTTGCACTGAGTTACAGAAATCTATAGGCTTGAGCAAAACTTGCACCGAGGTAGAAACTTGCACCGAGTTACAGAAATTTATAGTTATAGAAATCTATAGGCTTGAGCAAAACTTGCACCGAGGCAGAAAGTGCATTGTACGTCTAAGCATTTCGGGTCTAAGCAACATAAGGTCAGTGCAATCCAAGGTCCCAAGCAACATAAGGTCAGTGCAATCCAAGGTCCCAAGCAACATAAGGTCAGTGCAATCCAAGGTCCAACATAAGGTCAGTGCAATCCATAAGGTCAGTGCAATCCAAAGTCCAAGCAACATAAGGTCAGTGCAATCCAAGGTCCAACATAAGGTCAGTGCAACCTTGACAGAAACTTGCGCCAACCTTATTAGACCTATACCTACGCTTGAACAGGTTTTGCACCAACCTTAGGTACATGAATAGTGTCATTTTTATCTAAAGAAAATTTTAAGAAATAAATTTTATGTAAAATAAGAGAAAAATATAAGGATCCTAACCATGAAATTTCATAAACTGATTCCATCAATTTTTAAAGATAAAAATCTTTGAAGTTAGATACGGAGTTTCGGGTTGAATTTTATTCTGGCATATTTTAATAAAATAAAATTTTGATAAGTATCAGAAAAATCTAGGGATCATAAAAATATGTAATTTACTATTTTTATTAACATGGTTCATTAGATATAAAATTTCTAAACGTGAAGTCAGATGCGGAGTTTTCGGGTTGAATTTTATTCTAGCATATTTTTAATAAAATAAAATTATGAAAAATATCAAAAAATCTAGAGATCATAAAAATATGTAATTACTATTTTTATTAACATAGTTCATTAGATATAAAATTTCTAAATGTTGTAATCAATGTTAACATATGATGGTGCGCCCTTGTAATTTAGCTTACACGACCCCCTCCAGGTTGTGACTTTTTCCAGACAAACCTTCGTTGGCATCCCATTATCCTCTCTCCTTTTCAGTCATGAACATCACGTTTGAGCTGGCATCGCACTATGACGCGATTATCTAGGATCTTGTTTCCCCTCCTGTCAACCTAAAACACTATAATATTCCCTATATTGAGGCTCCCTCCATTCTTCCGAAGGCTTGCTGCAGAGAAGGGGGAGCATTCTCTGAAGTTGCAGAGGTTGCAGAGGAGGGAAGAAAGCTACCCTTTTCTTTTGCCTGTACCTAGTGGTCATCTCAGAAAGGTAGGTGTTCTCAGGCTTTTAACCAAATACTAGCTAATTTAAGGTAGCTAATCTAGAAAAAAAATAGTATTAGCTCATCTCCTTGCGATGTTCCATGCGATAAACCATGTTTACAATAATTTCTATCATACTTTCACATAGATCAAGTAAAGGTTAGCTAATCTGTTAGAATATGTTAGCTAATGAATTAGATTACCTAATCTAATCACATGATGTATTAGCTTTTTACGTAATCTATTAGCTTTATCAATCTATTTGCTTTATCATATATTTTTTATGTAATCTATTAGCTAATCTGTTAAATAATCTGTTAGCATAACTGGTAAATATGTTAGCCTAATCTAATTACCTGTTAGGCTAAACCTTCATGTTACTTACTTCACTGACCTGTTTTACGCTGAATAACTACACCAGATTTACTACAGATCATGCTTTAGTAAATGACCTGTCATTATGTCATGTTCTGTTAAACGCTTGAACCACCATGTTATATATATATATATATATATATATATATATCAAGAAAATTAAAGCATGAAACAAATAACCATGTTCTGTTAAACACTTGAACCACCATGTTAAAATTTTATATCAGGGAAACTAAAGCATGAAACAAATGACCATGTTCCGTTAAACACTTGAACCACCATGTTAAAAAATTTATATCAGGGAAACTAAAGCATGAAACAAACGACCATGTTAAAATTTTTATCAGAGAAGCTAAAGCTTGACATGGCAGCCCTGAGAGGTGCCACTTAACCCCTGACAGGGTTCTCTAAACCTGTATAGTTCACAGAAGAGGCATTCCTCTGTGAGGATGTCATTTTTGAATATGTCCGGAAGCCTATAAGGCACCAATCTCACCAGTTTTTCCGTGTATCAAACGTTGCTGGTTTTACTCCTAGTTCATCCCTACATAACAGTACGCCCTTGGATTCCATTCTTTAAAATCCACCTTATAAATCCTACATGTTCAATCCTTGGAAATCTCATATTGGCTATAATGAGAGTGGATATCGACAAACATGACTAATGCCGTGCATATAGGGCCCGGTCTGGTCCTGGGAGGAGCACCCGAAGGTACTTATGCCCATGGGAGTTTATTGACCACAGTGTTTGGCATTGCACCGGAATACTTACTTACTAGACTTTAGACATTCCACTCATTCACGTGATATTATTTGATTGATTGACTTGAAGTCCGCAGAAGGGTAAAAGTATTTGCTTGAATGAAATTGATAAATTGCCAATTCCATTTATACACACTTGAAATTACGTTGCTTACTATTGCTTGCTTGACATGAGTTCTTACCTTCCTGGAAAATTGTTGTTAATTCCAGTTTCTACTTGCTTGATATCTCTTGCTATTGCTGTATTGAAGCTGAAATCTACATACTCTCACTTATTTTTTTTCCTATATTGCTCTTGTCGATTTTACAATCCTTGACGTCTACTTGTCTACATGCATAGATTTACCTACTTTAATTGAACTTGTAAACCACTTAAAGCATGTTAAATCTTGAGATGTAAATCCTACTGAGCGATTCGCTCATCTAGTTATTTTCTAATATTTTCAGGTAATTTGGATGTCGACCAACACTCGGAAGGGAATGAGATTGAGTGATGAGTGTAGAGTGAAGTTATCAAAATTATCATATCATTTGTGTTATTGTATTAGTTCACTTATGTCAGTTGTATCAGTTCATCTATGTCACTTGTGTTAGTCCACTTGATTAGAACTGCTCAAGGTTTGAAGCCCAGTCGTTGGACTCTGGGAACGTATGTATTTATCCTTTGATTAGTTGTGACAATTGTCAGCTCGTACTATTTGTATTAATTTTAAGTTAAATCTTATTGATTTGCGCACTCTGATATTTACATGATTGACACGATCTATATAGACACGTCACGCCTCCGGGTAATCTTCCGCGCTCGGGGCGTGACACCTCCATCCTTATCTTGCGGAGTAGAGAACACTTTCTTGTCCCCTATCATATGCCTTGAGCAACCGCTATCCAAGTACCATTTGCTCCCCCTGGCTTCAAGACATATCTGCAAAAAATAACATTCTCATGCAATTGTTTTTGGTACCCAAACGAATTTGGGTCCAGAGGAGTTAGTCTAATTCTGCATATATCTTTTTCTGGTGCAAATAGCATGATTGCACAGTTATTCTCTTTTTCATGAACATAGGATGTTGTGATCTTGTGCTCAAAAGTTTTTTGGTTCTGGGGAATGTACCCGAAACCTTCATTTTGGAAGTTAACCTTAACTCCCAACAAGTTATCTAAGTTTTATTTGCCTTTGACAAACTTAGATAAGGTGGACTGCAGTTCAGCCACCTCTTCATTTAAACTTTCAGTTTTCTTTTTAAGTTCTAAAATCGTGGATATCAAAACTCCTTTTTCACTTTCCAATTTCTCAGAAATCTTTTCTATTTCAGATATTCTACATGATAATTATTCTTTGAAATTTTCAATATCTGAAACTGTTTGAGACCAAATCTCTTTTTCTTCTGTTAGTTCAAACCATTCTTGCTCAAGTTTTTCAAACTTAGCAGAAGAATCCTCATGTGACAAATCATCAATTTTCTTTTTGAGAGTTTTATTTTCAGATCTGATTTTCCTATATTTTGTATACAGCTTTTCATATTCTGATTCCCATTGTTCATTCGAAATAAAATCAGGATCAGAATTTACCTCTGTTGAATCATCCTCGTGTGCCATAAGGCACAGGCTTTCCATGAGCTCCCCGAGCTTTTCTTCGGACCGCTCTTCCTCTTCGTCGCTCCATGTGGCGACCATAGCTTTTGGTTTCTTGAACTTATCTTTCTTGAACTTTCTCTTTAGTTCTGGGCATTCACCTCTCATGTGCCCGAGCTTCTTGCACTCATAGCATATAATGCTATTTGACTTGCTTGACTCACCCTTGTAGGTGCCGGAAGGGTGGCGTCCGCGTGAAGCTGGTCGCGAGCGTGTTCGATCTCCCTCCGAACTTGTGCTGTTGCTACCTACAGTGCACAAGTTAGAAATGAAGAAAAGGTGTGATCGCCAGAGACCTATACCTGGGCCTTACAGGATGATGATCGTGGATGCCTTAGGAATGGGGAGATAGTGGGTTCTTTTATCCTCGCTCTCGGCCGGCCAAGAACGGGGAGCTCTGCGAGTCGATGACGAAGTTCCTGCAAATTAACCAGCAAATAAAAAGACCATTAGGCTATGACAGTGTAGTATATGCTCAAAATAAAAGAAAACATGCAATTGGGGGCCAATCGTACCGGGAAGGGGGGCGAGAAGGGGGATGACCGAGACTTTCAACCATCCACCTTCCCTATATTTTGTGTTGAAAAACCTCTTTAAACAGGGATTTAGGAAGATCTAGTATGCATGTAATGCAATAAAATGGAGTAAAACGTAGCAAGATAAAGGATAGAGGAAGAAAGATGGGGTTTTCCCATCAACCAAACAGAGGGTGGCCACATGTGTGGCCGCTCAGAGGAGGTGGGCGGCCATGTCGATGGCCGCCCCCTGCAAATTGGGCTCTCTCACCGCGGAGCTCTCCATACTTTGTGTTCTGCTGCTAGGGGAAGATCGGGGAAGGCGCTCTTGTGCTCACAGCTCTCCCTCTGGGCTCCGCACTGTTACCCTCCTCTGCTCCTCCCAAAAAATGTCCAACCTTCGGAAGTGTCCACCTCTCTCCGTCGAAGTCCCCCACTCCCAGAAAAATGTCCAACCCCCCACCGAAAGGATCCCCCCTCCTGAGATGATTCGGAACGGAGTTTTGTATGTGGGGGAATTCCCTCCATGAAAAAATCATTCGAAAATAGAGTGCATGTGAGGCTACGTGGGTCTCGAACCTCTCGGAGTGGGAGAAGTTTTAGAGAACGTGCCGAGAGTGGGCAGAACGTGGGGTTGACGGATGGTTGATAGGAGGTGGCCAAGGTTCTGGCCACCTTGAAAGAGCTGGGCGGCCAAGGCGATGGCCGCCTTGGGATGTGGGCGGCCAGCTCTTCGGCCGCCCTGGAATGGGATGGGCGGCCAGGTGTCTGGCCGCCCTGGGTTCTGGGTGGCCTGCACCTTGGCCGCCCAGGGATCAGGGCATGGAAAGTATATAAAACCTTAGAAAATTCGCCGCGAAAGGACAGGGTGAAGCCTACCTAAACAAGGATGAGACTCCACACTCTCAATCAACCAAGGAAAAAGAATCACTTCTATGATGGTTAGATAAGGGTCCGCGAGATGTCTGAAATTAGGCATCTACAACCCTTGGTTTGAACGGGCTTCCTTTGCCCCTTTCTGAAGTTTCCCTGAAAATTCTTCTTTCTTCTCAAAAATTTCATCACTTGATGGGTCAGCATAGCCAAGTCTTCTTCTTCATTACTCTCCTCGCTGCACTCCTCTTCTTGGGAGTCGTCATAAAACTGGTTGGCTTTCAAGCCAATAGTTTTCTTCTTTTTGGATTCCTCTTCCGTAGTTCTTTTGATGTTAATCTCATAGGTCATAAGTGACCCTATGAGCTCATCCAGGGAGAGTGTAGACAGATTCTTTGAGTCCTCAATGACTGTGGCTTTTGTATGCCAAGCAGGTGGAAGAGATCTTAATACCTTCCTTACGAGCTCAGAGTTTGTGTAATCCTTTCCAAGACTCTTGAGACCATTAGTAATGTCAGTCAGTATTGCAAACATCTCAGAGATGGTTTCTTCGGGTTTCATTTTGAATAGCTCATAATCTCTGACTAGAAGGTTGGCTTTGGTCTCCTAGACTTCAGAGGTTCCTTCATAGATGAGCCGCAGCTTGTCCCACATCTCCTTCGTTGAACTGCACATGGATACACGAGAAAACTCATTAGGATGTATAGCACATTGCATAATGTTCATGGCATTAAAATTAACTATGGATTTCTTAATATCCTCTGGGTTCCACTCGTCTTCATTTTTAGAAAGCTCATATGGACCCTTGTCCACCACCCTCCAGATCTCGTACTCTTGGGCTCTCAGAAAAACATGCATTCTATTTTTCTAATAGGAGTAGATCGAGCCGTCAAAGTATGAAGGACGGTGGATTGAGTGACCCTCAAGCATCATCCCCTTGTTAGCCATTGATCTGGATCTTACTCTAGATTGTTAGATCTGAAAGAATTAGAGCCTTAGCTCTGATACCAATTGAAGTCCCGCGATCAATGACACCCAAGAGGGGGGGGGGGTGAATTGGGTGTTTACAAATTTTAAGAAAACTTTAGTCGATTTAAACAAGTGAGAGGAACAACCACAATGAAGTTCAGATCAAAGGAAAAACTATCAGATCTAGCAAGATCTACCACACTCAACTGATCTTTGGTACCGTGGCGGAGGTGAGAATCTGAAGATTCTACTCACGCAAAGTGGTATCTTCCTGACATGGTTTGCCTTGTCAATCCGAACTCACCTTTTGATATACCAGAGATGTAATGTGAAAATGATAGATTATGCTAAATCTGACTCAATCAATACAACCAAATTAATCTATGTGTGTGCTTGCACAGAATGGTGATCGAAAAAAGATCAAACCACACAAGAGACATAATTTTAGGTGGTTCAGATACAACAACGGCAACCTACGTCCACCCCTCATGATCTGTGAGGATTCCCACACTATCTTGTAAAAGATTACAAGATCAAACCACATACACCCACTCGTGAGAGTTCGGAACTCCCACGAAGGTGCACAAGCACCGAATCACACAGAAAAGTGAAGAAAGAGAAACACACACACACACACACACACACACGGATCTACGTAGATCCACACACACAAGTGTTTAGATATTACAGGAACACACACTTGAAGCTCAATTAGAAATGAAAGAGGAAACACAAAGTAAAAGCTTCAGATTTAAGCTTTCCCTTAGTGGATGAAGAGGATTTTGGATGCAGCTTGATCTCCACTTGACTTGGGTTAATTGGCCTCAGATTGAGCTTGAGAAGCTTGGAGATGGATGAAGAACTTCTTGCACGGAACACTGTTCACGGAGCTACAATAGCAACACTCTTTCTCCCTTGGTAGCCCCCTGTGATCTCCCTTGAGTGATTAGGGTTTTTGACCCAAAAGAGATGGCTTTATACACCTTGGGTGGTCAAGGGACATGCCAGAGACCAGATTTCCAAATCATGGCATGTCTGGTGGCTTTGAGACTAAACAAACCAAGGATAAGACCTTTCCCCGTTCATGAAACAAAAGGTCAAATTTAGCTGTCTTGGGGGGTTCGGTCGACCGGAGGTAGGCGATCGATCGACCGAACTGTAATAGACTATTCATTTTTGATCCCTAGAAAGTTCGGTCGACCGACCCATGCCCTTAGGTCGACCGAACTGTAACAAACTGTTCATTTTTGATCTCTGGAAAAATTAGTCGACCGGCCCCTATCCGTTGGTCAACCGAACTGTTGGAAACCAGTTAAAACAGTCCAGTTCAGTGTATAAATCATATCCATATATTATGAGCTTGTTAGGACTTGATTGGGGTGTTTGTTAAGGCATGATAAGGTTGAACATTTGCTTTGGTGAAAAAGACCTTGAAAGTTGTTTAACCAAGTTATCAACCTAATTGTAATGCGAGGGTTTTGTTATCATCAAAAGCAACTAGAGAGACTCAACACATTTATTCTCCTTTCTTTCCTTTCTATATTTGGTTTGATAGGGTCATTAAATTAAAAAAAAACTTGAACCAATAAAAATCTTTACTTCAAGATTAGCAACCACACCTTCTTGTTTTAGGACATGCATCATTTAGAATTATTTTTTTAGTTGTTTCTCTTTTTGTCAAGTTTCTCTTTGTTGAAGATTGCGTGGGGCAAGGTGAGATCTCTAACTTTCCTAAAAGCATGGTCATGCATTTCCATGCTTGCATAGAACACCTTGTTTAAATTTTATTTGTTGCATATCATTTCAAAATATCTTAAGGGCATTACCCCCTAAACAACATGAGGTGGGGATTTGATCACCCTTCCTTACCCCAAAAATCACAACCCCTTGCATCTCTTACATCAGCTAAGCTCAATAAAAATCCAGTAGACATTGGCCCTAGGGTTCACTTTGAAACTTAGGCTCATCTTGGGCCCATTATCAATTTTGGAAACTGGTGTTTAGGCTAGAGATCCAATGGCAAATACCTTAAGCAGACTTGTGGTTATTTAATTAGGTCCCTATGAGAGTAGGGGAGCCTCCTACAACCCCATATGTTACCTGGCCACCGGACGATCTTGATAGTGGACTTAAGTGGGTTTAGGTTGATTTGTGAGAAATCTCACTCATAGGTGTAGGTCCTCCATTTAGTTATAGGGTAATTATTTGATAACTTGTCTGTGGTTGTTTAAAAAATAAAAAATAATAATAATAAAAATCAAAATCAAAATCAAAAATCAAAAATCAAAAAATGTGAGGTTCGTTTCTTTCTTTTTCACTTTCTTTATTAGTATTTTTTAAAAAATTAAGATGAGAGATTGTTATCTAGGTTAAGTTTGTCTTTCCCTCTTTGACTTTATCTCCATATTTAGTTAGTTTTTTTTCACTTTCCTATTATCAAATCTTGCATAAAAAAAAATCCTTTAGGTCTCATTTATTGCAATCAACATCAATGGCCATCCATCAAGGAGGGAAACCCACGTCTATAATAAAGGAACACTTTATTCCTTCTACTTAGAAACCCTCAACCTGCATTGAACTTCCTGATATTCTTGTGGACCATTATGAGATTGGCCCTAATATCATCCAGATGCTCCCATCTTTTTATGAGAATCCCAATGAAAATCCTTATAGACATCTAGATGGCTTTTTAGAAATTTGCTCCCTCGTCAAAATTCGAAACTTTAGTAATGATGCCCTTAGGTTGATCTTATTTCTGTTCTCATTGAAAGATAAAGTAAAATGTTGGTTAAGGAGTTTTGGAAAGATCATTAGGACTTGAGAAGTTATGCAATTAGAATTTTTAAAAATATTTTACCTCATAGTCCAGACCAACATTCATTGTAGGCTTTACTCAGCTTCCGGGAGAGTAGATTCATGAATCTTGGGAAAGGCTAAAGGATTTGTTACTTCAATGCCCACATCATGGGTTGCCCAAATGGCAAGTTATGTATGCATTTTTTGAGGGGTTATCTGATTATGTTAGATAAATGGTGGGCATATATTGTGGAGGGACTTTCATGAGCAAGAGTGAAGATGAGGCTTATGATCTGTTTAAAATTTTGAGTGAAAATTCGATGAATCTTGCCTCAATCTTATTCATAAAAAATCTGTAGGACCTTTCAGATAGGCTGGGCGTTGTGAGATAGAAAATTGAGTAGGGCCTGACTCTAAGATAGACGTTAATGCCATTGTCCAACTCTCATCAAATCTGTATGAAAGTCCAACCCAAACTTCCAAGGAAGCCTGCGATTTATGTGCTAGTCCCACTCACCATGTGAGTGAGTGTCCTACTATAGTCCATCTCCCATCAGTCATCCAAGCTCAAGTCCAATATGCCCTAGGGTTCTCTCATCTCGAGTGTGATACCTTTTTAGATGATTATAATCTAGGCTGGAGCAATTACCCAAATTTCCCCTGGATGGATCAAACAATCCAACCTCATTTGTCTAAACTTTCACCTCAAGAAGTCCACGAGTAGCCCATGTGTAGTCAACTTCAGTCTAACTCTCTCACCCTAACTTCAACAGCCACATCGATACTAGGGGGCATTCACCAAGTCACTACTCCAAACCTCAAATCATGTACTCTCGATTTACTTACCCTGACCCTCCTTCATTAGTACACCAATCTCCTCAACACGTGAATGATGATGATGATGATCTTATGTCTGTCATTTTGGCTCAAGATGTCAATAGTGGGAGTGAGGAGGAGTGCACTAGCAACACCATGATGAAAGAAGAGAGGAATTAGGGGGTGGATTGAAGGATAATAATGATCATATTGATATCCTCACCCCATCCTATGTTTTGAGGTTGAGAGTATAATTGTGAAGAATAGTGGTCCAAACAACTCATTTAAGGATATACATGAAGAGGAGGATTACTTTGTGGTTAATAATCTTGATGATTTAATAGAAACGGATTCTGAATATCCTCCTTTTAAAGAACATGATGAAGGGGCCTTGTTGAAAAAGTTTACATTTAATTTATCCATCCCATTATTGGATAATTCGATTGATTATTTTCATTCGATTGATAAGTTTGATGAAGGGGCCTTAACAGAAAATTTACATTTGATCTGATCTCTGAGCCTTGTCCCATAAAGTCTGAATCATTGTTTGAATTAGATTTTGGGCTCATGTTTCCTTCCAATTTGATTCCCCTAAAAGTTAAGCCTCTCCAATATGACATTGAAGGACCTGAGAGGGATATGCCAGCTATATTCACCTTTGATTAGACTTCCCATCAAGAAGACCAGTTGATTAATGCTCTTAATGCACATGAGTCTATCGTTGAGGGGAGTGTGGCAAATAATGTCGCTATTATTCATAAGCCACCGGTGCCTTTGCTCAAGTTACCATGGAGGAAGTAGTCAATAAAGGGGTAGTCAAGTGGGTAGATACAGGACAAGGGGACCAATGGGTAAATACTGGGTAAAGATTCCACCCCGATTTTGAATGATTAATGACCATTGATCATTACATGACCCTTGAAGAAGAGAACGGGCTCACAACTATTGTTAATGTTAAAATCAATAATGTGTGGAACCAACTTACTTTCAGCCCATGAACGTACATGCATAATCTTATCTTTGTATGGCACAAACGTTGGAACTTAAAAGAAGAAAAGATCATGTGGTGGATTATTCTTAATGCAACTTGTTGGTTATGGAGCTTTAGTGCGTCTGGTTGAAGATGGTAAACTTAGCGTTTGTTGGGAAGCAACCCAATGTTGAATGAATTGTTTTATAGTGTGTTGTCTTCAGGTATGAAGGGATAGCCATGGTGAAGACGTCGCCGTCAAAGCGCAATCAATACATGAGGAAGCCACACCCTCATACACCAAGTTGTACCCTTCCTTCTCAGCACAAATTCAATTCTACATTATTCTATTGTTCCATATTGTTTATGTCATTGAGGACAATGTCATTCAAGTTGGGGGGAGAGGCAATTCTTGTTGCATTTTTTACAACCTTTCATGCTGTTGAAAAAAAGAAGTGTCAAAAATACCCAATTGACTTTTCATGATTCATGCTTGCATTGAAAGAAAATCTGGAATGGAAAAGACTAGGGAGAAGGACAATGGATTATTATTTGCTCTAGCCCTGGAAAACTAACATTAGAATCTCTTAAAGTCCACAAGCACTTTGAAAAAAAAATCACCTGCACACTAACGAAGCAAGCAGGACAAGCCTTCTGCTATTTAGGTGTGGTGTCTGACACTCTGCCTACTTTAGTGATGAGATATTTTTAGAAAGTTATCTGTCGAGTTATTTGTCAAATAAGTGCAAAAGCACACACACACACACACACACACACACACACACACACACACACAGATATATATATATATATATATATATATATATATATATATATATATATATATATATATATATATATATATATATATATATATATATATATAATATCATGAAAAATGCCCTTGATCCAAGTAACCAGACCTGCTTCTCCTAAGGCAAGAGTTGAGATTCGTGTCAAACAGTGAAGGGATGTGCAGCATCATGTGTGTATTAAAAAAAAGATGAAGAAAGTAGGAAGACAAGAGCTATGGTACTTAATGCTCTAAGCTAGAATCTGCAGAGTTGAAAGACACCTATATGGAATAGCAATATGAGGGATGCAATTGTCTAGCTTTAGATTTAGTTTTTCACGAGCACAAGTGCTGCTGAACTTTGGGGTGTATTCTAAGTCATGTTCATCAATTTTCAATCTAAGGCTAGCACACATTAATATTTCCAAAGTTCTGACCTCTGGTTGATTCTGTGAAGGAGGATCTAGAAATGAGGGTATGAAACTTGTTAAACTCTTTGTTGGTCCTTAATTTTTAAATGTTTACATTGCTAAGGGACTAGCAATGAATAAGTTGGGGGATGTGATGAGTGTCCATTCTTCTATGATAATTCACGTCACACACACCATTTCAAGTGCATATAGTTAGGCAATTATGCATGCTTTATAGTTAAACTCAACTTCCCGCATAAATTGGGCATTTCACGTAAATTAAGTAATTTGGTGTTATCATTCAATAAAAGGGAGTTGAGGGTCATGAGAATTAATTTCCCATTGCATAATTATAAGCATTCTTAATTTATACGCATAGTGTGATAATTTTTATGGACTAAATCAAAATTGTGTGTGTGTAGGACACTGAAGGTAATTACAGGACAAGCCAAGCGCAAAATGGTCTCAAGACCAAAGGAGGGATGCCCTAGGGCGCCCCCCATCTCTCTTGACCAAGTCAAAGGCAGCCGCCATTCACTTTTTGTGAGAGAAAGAGATAAAGAAAGAATTTAATTGGAGATAATTGAGGAGAGAATCATGGAGAGGAGATTGGGGAGGATCACCACCCAAATAGGAAAGGGAGAGAGGAGGGCGCCCCAAACCCTAGAAGAGGGGGTGGCCAACCCTCTCTGCCCCTCCTTCATCTCATTCCCTCTTAATCCTAGCACTCCATCTTCTTCTAATGCAATCTCCACACTCCATTGCACCCATTACCCCTATAAATAGCTCCTTAAAGGGAGAAAAAGGGAGTTCTATTTCTTGTGTGCTTTTTGGTAGAATTTCTTCTTGCCTTCTCTCCCTCTCTCTCTCTCTCTCCCCCATCTCCTCTCCTCTCTCCCTTGAGCACCCTCACCTGTCTCTCATCTCCTCTTCCTTCACCTAGTTAGGTCGCCCCTTTTCTACCCCACTTCTTCCACCTCTTACTATCACCACTCCCATCTCCTAGATCTCCACCAACTAGCTTTCATTTCTCCACATATCCCCCTCTGTTTCTCATCCTAGATCTCTCCTCTTCACTGTTACAATCTCCCTCTCACGGCGGTGTCCACTCCAAGGCGGGGCGGCGATCAAAGGCTCGACGGCGTGGATGACAACGTCTTCCTCATCTTCTTGGCTACACTTTCTCTCTTTTCTTCTTATTATTTAGATTTCATTTGGAGTTGTAATCTTTCTTTTCTCAAGCATAGTGTAAACAATTATTTTGAAGCAATAAATTTGTTTGAGCAATTTCTTTCTTCTTGTTCTTCTTCCTCTCTCTCTATATTTCTTTTTCTCAACCCTCCGCATTTCTTTAGCTAAATTTACTTTGTGCAATTTTAATTTTAACATTAAAACTCATTCAACAATATCTCGTTTCAACGAACACAAGGTTTTCAACTTTAAAAGTTCTAACGTCCTTGTGGGATCGACTCGTATTCATCACTACGCTTTAAATCTTAATTTTGTTGCGTGTGAGTGCGGAACTTTGTGAAATTGTGTGCATGGTATTTTTAACGACGAGCATCTGCTCGCATCAACTGTCCAAAGAGAGCAGAAGGGAAAGGGAATAGAAGAGGGGGAGAGTTGAGAGCTTGTATCCTGAAAAGCATGCTCAGAGAAGGTGGGGAGTGCTCGGAGAGACAGGAGGAGAACAACCGTGATGGGACCTCTTTGTCCATACTATCTAGCTGGAGTCTCCTTCGGTGGCGAGCACGTGGGGAGCTCTCTCTCTCTCCCTTGTTGGGTGTTTCCCTCTACTGGCGATGTGGGTCTCTCAGTTGTCTGGTGTATGTCTCTGTCTCTCCTTCTGCCCCTATGTCCTCATCTAGGGACCTATTTATATTAGGTGTGGTGGCCTCATCCGACTTAGTAATGGCATCGTTCACGGAGTGGAGTCCTAATCGATCGTGGGATTGTGCACCGCCTACTCATCTGTTCCTGGAGGGAAGGCTTCGTGGAGTGTATCTCGATGGTGTGGGGGTGACCTAGGTCACGTCGTGGTAAGTGCGGTGATAGGGACCGAACGTTCATCCATTGGCGAATTTCTCTATGCACAAAATGCCAGCGCACGGGTATCTCGCTCGTGTGCTAGCAATGTGATGTCATGCCCGTGGGCTGGTGAAACTCTCATGGGCTGTCGATTGGGCCTTTGGTGGGTCAGGATGGCCTGTTACGGGCTTGGCCGCCCCAAGCCATAACATGCTTGGCATTATCGGGCCGCGCTGGGCCTGACGAAAATTTCCCATCTTACTAGCTCCCCACTCCTGAGCATCGAACATGCTTGGTGCTCGGGAGGAGCCATACGCTGAGAGAGAGGAGAAGGATCAGGTGATCAAAAGCAGAAGGAGGAAAGAATGGGGAGAGAGGGAGCGGGCTCGGTGTTTAACGGGAAAAGGTTTTGGGGTTTTCCCAAAACCCTGGAAAAATTAAAATTGTAAACACATGCCTTCCTCTCAAATTTTGGGCTAAATACTCGCGAAAAATTCATGAAAAGCCGCAATTTGAACGGAAATCTGAATTTCAACAACTAAAATTTAATTTATTCACAAAAATGAATATGAAACTCAAAGAAAATAGGATTTAAAAACTTGGAGGCATTACAGGGATGGCCTCCAAGGGCGATGGTGGCACCCAAGGATGTCATGCCCCCTCTTCTGCTTCCGCCTGTAGGGTGCAATACGGAAGGCGCGCCGGCTCGAAGGTGATCATCGGTGAAATGGATTGAATGGCAACGACCGTTACATGCGCCACCCCATGCTGGGGAATGTGATCGTGTGGGCGTGGGTCTAATGACCGTAGCATGATCGTCTCAAATCTCAACTCCGAAGGCTCTGGAGTACTTGCAAAGCAGCAAGAGGAATGGTTTGACTCCAATTCGAAAGGAATGGTACCTGTTGTGCCCCTGTGGTTTTGATGATTGGCTTTGATGTGAGTTAATCATTTGATGATTGGTTTTTGTTGTGAGTTAATCACTGTGAGTCATCTTGCTGTATGAGTCATCTTCATATGTTCAGTCAGTCTGCTGTTCTGTTAGTTTATCAGGTCTAAAAGCATTGCATATTTGATGTTCAGCCATGTTATCTGCTGCATGAAGCATTCATATACACATTCATCAGTTGCTTCACTTTGCTTGTGGAATTCTGTTCAGGCTAAACATCCTTGCATCATCACAGTCAGCTTAGTGTGGGTCGACCCCCCTTTCTAGATGGGTCGACTCCCCAGATAAGTGTAGTCTATACACTCTTCGGTTGGCTTCAACTGAAGTCTATACATCAGCTTGCATGAATTCAAAGTGTGTACATTGAAGAGCATGCATTTCATGAAGTCTGTACATCCTGTGTCTCTGTTAAGCTTCAAAGTCTGTACATGGCTCACCGTCTCATGCATAGTCTTCACATCGGTTTTTCAAGTGTGTACATTGGCACATGCATTTCTTGATCATGTCTACACTCTGTCAGCATTGACTAGACAGTGATGGGTCGAGCCCCCAGTTTCGCAAGTCAATACATTGGCCTTAGCTCTCATAGTCTGTACATTGGTCTTCATATTCAAAGTATGTACGTTGGTCTTCACCTGAAGTCCATACATTGGTTTTCATATTCAAAGTCTGTACATCCTCCGCTAAGCCTTCAAAGTCTATACAGCCATTCCTTGAAGATCAAGTCCATACAACGGCACTGTAGCTTGCTCAACTGAAGTCTATACATCCTTCAAGGTGCCAAGTCTGCACATCGCCTCATTTCTTCAGAGTCTATACATCCACAGTGGAACCCCAAGTCTGTACATCGCTTGCATCTTCAAAGTCCATACATAGTCTTCTGTTGCATTTGAAGTCTATACATCCTGTGAACCTTCAAGTCTATACATCAGCCTTTACAAATCGGTTTCCAAGTCTGTACATCGACTTCAAGCCTTCCAAGTATGTACAGCCCAAGTCTATACATCCGATTGCCTTTGCATTGCTCAAGTATGTACAGCCCTCTCGTTGGCAAGTCTATACATCGGTCTGTTTGAGCAAGTCTGTACAGCGGTTGCATTCATTGGAAGTCTATACATTGGCAGCACTGTGCAAGTCTATACAATCCCAACCTTTACCTACATTCAGAACTTCAAGTCTATACAGTGGCAAAGTCTGCACATTGTGCTCTGAAGCTCACCAAGTCTATACATTGCTGAGCCATTCGTCAAGTCTCTACATTGGCTTCGGTTCTTCAAGTCTGTACACCCTTCAAGGGCCTCCAAGTGTATACATCGTTCACAGCACACACGTTCAAGTCTGAAGTCTGTACAGCCAAGGCATGTGCTTCGCAAAGTCTATACAATGCTCAAAGTTTGTACAGCATGCTTCGTTGTTCAAGCTTTCAAAACTCTATACATCGCTATTGAGCTAAAGTATGTACAGCCGTTTCTTGTGCCAAAGTCTACACATCATGAAGTCTATACACTCGACTGCCTTGCTTTGCTTAAAGTCTGTACAGCCCTTCCCTCAGCAAGTCTATACACTGGAGTCGTCAGCTGCAGGGACAGCATGTCTGTACATTGGGTTCTCATGCATGTTAACAGCAAGTCTATACACTGCATTCATACATTGTTCTTCACAGGAAAGTCTGTACACTGCGTTCTCTTGCACGCAATCAAAGTGTGTACAGCCTGTGCTCGCATTGGTAAGTCTATACATGCTTGGCTGTTCATCGTCTGCTACATGCCACTTCAAGTCTGTACATCCATTTGTGCAGTGTGCATTGATCAAGCCAAAGTCTGTACATCGATATGTTGCTTTGATGCCGTTGCATAGTCTATACATTGTTGAGCTTCACACACATATCTTCATAGTCTATACATTGCATCATTGTGCATGCATTGCATTCATTGAAGTCTATACACTGCATACAGTTATGCTTCACAAGTCTACACATTGCTGTTCTTCACAGCAAATATATACACTCTCTCATGTTGTACACACTTGCCTAATTAATGTCTCTAAGTCTATACACTCGATGGCTTCTTACATTTCACAGAAGTCCACACATTCCCCCTTGTTATGATAATGCATTCTTCAGCAAGTATATACACTGAGGTCGCATGAAGACTTACAAGTCTATACACTCTCTCAGTGTACACACTTACTCATTTACTGCTTCTAAAGTATATACACTCGTTGTTAAAAGCCTAAACTAACTAATTCGTTTCATTTCATTTTGTCTCTGTTTGCAGATGACTCAGGTTAATGATTGGGCGCGTGAACCGAGGATGATGCCTGGCACGTGATCCGAGGTGCTCTCTGGGCGGGAACCTGAAGGACACACGCCCTAGCACCTGCTGAAGCTGATATAAATAGAAGCCTTCGTCCACTGAAGAGAGAAAATGAGAATAGAAGAGGGCCGATCGAGACTGTGAGAAAAGAGGTAGAGAGCAGAAGAAGAAAGAAGAAGAAGAAGAAGAAGAAAGAAGAAGAGTGCGAGAGCAGCAAAAGAAAGAGAGAAAAGAAAGAGAAGCAGATAAAAGAAGAAAGAAGAGGAAGAAAGGAAGAGAGGAGAGAGTGCTATTGAAGATCTGTTCAGTCTGTTCGTGGATCAAATCCAGAACGACTATGGTCATTGAGAGCTATATTTCTTGTGTTTCATTTCCAGCTTTTGTCGCTGTGCTTTTTATGTTTTCTTATTTTTCCTTTTATTACTCTGGTTACTATTGTTCTTCCGATTCTCAGTAGTGAGGTCGGGTTCCTCCTGTGGACTCAGGAGAAGGGAGGATTGGTCCTCCAGTTCTGGGCTTGTGGGTTGCAAGTCCAGGGGTCCCTCCTGGTCTGGAGGAAGAGAGACTGTGTGTCCCTGGTTTCCAAGTGGCTGGGAATCACTTGGGGTGTCCCTCCGGTTGGGAGGAAGAGGAGAGGTTGTTCCCTGGTCAAGCTGTGTGGCAGCATCTTGTTCGCAGACTGAGTCTGCAGTTTTCTAGCTTGTGCTAGTGGAAGCCTCACTCCGGTTGGGAGTGAGGGGTGGACGTAGGTCTGTGGACCGAACCACCTAAAAATCTCTTGAGCAGTGGTTTGTCTGGTTGATTGCTTCCGCTAGATGATTGGATATGCGCGCTCCATGTGTTTGTTCATAAGTTCAATTGAATTAGTTTTATTCTGGAACTGTGTTTAGCTTCTGAGTTTTAATTTGGGCATTATTTCTAGAGGGATACATTCACCCCCCTCTGTATCCGGGTCTAGCACTCTATCAGTACCAACAGTAAAGGCCATACCAGACGACAATGGGGGGCTTAATCCCAGTGACCGAAGGAGCACAGGAGTCAACTTCTGGTCGACATCCTGCAAGGGGTGGTGAAGAATGGCCTCCACCATGGCAGCCTCCTCCTTGGTCGGGGCCAGCAATGTGCCGGCCGAGTGAAGCTAGTAGAGGGTGGAGAAACCTTAGTCACTCGCTCGACCAGCACCACCAACCATAGTTAAGAAAATAAAGCACTCTGACTAGCACTTGATATTAGAGACTACGGGGGAGAAGAAGATGAAGGGCCTCCTGTTCCAAAGACGGAATTAATAGGGGGAGACCTCAGAGCTAGGGCAGCATTGAATGCTAAAGAACTGGCAAAAGAGCCAGAGGGTAGGGGTGACACCTACCCGATGACAGACATAAGCGAAGGCGTAGAGGATGCACCAAGAATTGGGTGACATCTCCCACGGTACTCGGCCATAGAAGTGAAGGATAGACTCGAACAATGGAGGAATGGGGACATGTAAAACCCTTGGGAGAAACTCTCCTAAGTATTCATCCTTAGTGGGGAAGACGATGTCGACATCTGTCGGAATCTGAAAAACCACCCTAAGGCCATGGACCACCCGATATGTGACTTCAAAAAAGGGGCAATTGGGGCTGGGACGAGGGCCCGAAGTACTAGCAATGCCACCACAGCTGCTCTCCTCCTTGCCAGAAGACTCAGTGCTACTAAGGATGATCTTCCTAAGGGGGGCCATGAGTTCAGGGGAGAGTAGGAAAAGAGAAGGAGCCTCACCAAGGCACTAATCAAGCAGTAGAAATGCAATGAGCACTAGCGCCGAAGAAGAAGGTTCAGAGGTGCCTCTTTATGCACCCCTCTCTTTGCCTTGTTGGGTTGCGCCAGTAATTTTGATGATAACAAAACCCCGGAATGGCAAATAATTTTGGTACCGTTCGTAATTGCAAGAGTGCGAGCACAAGTAGGCCGACAAAGCCATTTTCATCAAAAGATAATGCTCAAACTTATCTTGCTTCAACAATGCCCAGAATCAGTCAAATAAACTCAAAATGAATGGAACAAAATGTGGATGCAAAGTCTTTTGTATGTGGATATGTGGATATGATTTATGGGCCAACAGTGTTGTTTTTGCAGGTCTTACTGGTTTCGGTCGACCAAGGTTTCCAGCACTCAGAACTCTGTAAACTTACAGAGTTCGGTCGACCAACGGCCCAAGATCGATCGATCGAATTCTCCAGCATTGAAAATTTTCAGGTGTTACAGAGTTCGGTCGATCGACCGGACATTTCGGTCGACCGAACCCTTCGAAGCCCCTTTTGTTGACTTTGTTTCTTCAACGTGTTCAAAGCCTTTCGCTAGGACTTTTGGGTTCCAAAACCACCAGACATGCCTAGATTCCTGGATCTATGTTTTGGCATGTCCCTTGACTAACTCAAGACTTATAAAAACATCTCTTTGGGCAAAAGAAACCCTAATCACTTAAGGGAGATCAAGGAGGCTACCAAGGGGAGAGAGAGAGCTGCTGCAACACCTCCATGAACAGTGTTTCGTCTAGGGATTCTTCATCCATCTCCAAGCTTTTCAAGATCAATCTGAAACTAATCAACCTCAAATCAATTGGAGAAGCAAGCTTCATTCAAAATCTGCATCATCTACTCAGGGGGAGCCTAAATCAAAAGTTTTTCATTTGTGTTTCTTCTTCCAAATTCCCTAAGCTTCAAGTGTGCTATTTGTAATCTTTAAACATTCATGTGTGTGTGGATCTACCCAGATCCGTGTGTATGTATCTTGTTTCCTTCAGATTCGTGTGTGCTTCGGTGCGTTTGCACCTTCGTGGGAGTTCCTATCTCCTTACGAGTGTGTGTGTATTCTGATCTTATAATCCTTTATAAGATAGTGTGTGAATCCTCATAGTTTGTGAGGGGTGGACGTAGGTTGCCGTCGTTGCATCCTGGAGAGGGGGATTTCTGTAGCCCATCTATGAGCGGCCGAACCAGGTCCAGCAAGACCAAACGAGGCCCAGCTCATCAAAGTGACAGCCCCGCAGGGCCCACTTAGCATAAAAGCCCAATAAGATCACTCGGGATCAAGCCCTTCCTTGGTGGCCATTAGGCTCGGATGGCCCGAGCGTCGGTCTGGTCAGAGGAAGACCCAAGCCCGACCTATCCCCCTCGCCAGGATAAAGGCTAGCGCCCCGCGCCCACTCCAACTGAGCCTCACTCGAGCTATGCTGATCGTCCGGATAAGGGTTGGCACTCTTCATGCTTGGGTCGATTGACGATTGCTTATCCACGCTGCCGTTGAGAGCCCTTTATGAGCAGGAGTTCACAAAGATAAGGGACCCACGAGTCCTCAAGATTATAAAGAGCCCACGATGAGAACGTAAAGAGCCCACGTCAAGGACGTAACCCACGCCTAGAACTCCTCAGCTTACACTCATGAGGCTAGCGTACTATTTAAACCGGGGACTCCCTCCAACAAACGGTAAGGCCTAAACGCGCATAAAACTCCCTGAGTAGAAACCACTTCACCACCTTGGTGGAGAGGGATCTCGCGCATCTCATTCCTCCTCCCTTCATAGCTTTCACCACTGCTCTACTGACTTAGGCATCGGAGGGTTTTCCCCAGGGATCCCCCCCTGGGCCCCCTGATCCGTTTCCCTTCCTTGCAGTTCACTGATCGGTGATCATCCCCCAGCTCAGCACTAGCGCGAGATCGCCCCTCTTCATCTGGCGCCGTCTGTGGGAATCGATCAAAATGCCAGCATGGTGCGAAGAAGTACAGGGAGGAGATCTGCCGGCGATAGGGGGAAGGCCATGGTGGTGGGGGGAGAAGGCCCTTCTCAGGCCGCGTAAGACCCCCCCTTCAACGCCAGCACCCCAACCGATGAACCACCTCCACCCGCGGCGGTAGGGCGACCATCCAATGAGGGCGCTGACGCTTTCCAAGCCCTCAACGTAAAATTGGATGTCCTCGTGGAACTCATGAGGACCCAGGTGACCAGGGAAGGATGGTCACGCGTCCCTCCAGAAAGCCCTCCCCGTGGAGACGCGTCCCAGCACACTACTGGAGGTCGCTTCAACCTCCGAGGATGGTAGCTTATTCACAACAGGTCAGGAGGACCTTCACAAGCCCCTCCTCCGGAGCAAGAGGCCTCCTCCACGCCGAAGCGGGGAAAACCTGGGGTACACCATGTGCACCGGGAGACCGAAGTCCCTAGGGAGCGCCAGGACAGCCTGCCATCGCGTCCCCCTAGCCCCACGACACAACGACAACCGGAGTTATCCCTCCGTCTACGAGAGTTTGAGAGGCATTTCACAGAGTAGGAGCACACCTTACGCGCCTTGCAGAAGACCTCCCCAGTAGAGGACGAGGAGAAATCCCCGTTCTCTGACTATATCTTGAAGGCAGAGGTATCTCTTAGAATCCCCATTCCAACCTTCAAGTCTTACGACGGCCAGGGCGATCCGGACGACCACTTCGACAGCTTCGACGCCCTGATGACCCTTCACGGGGCGTCCGACACCATCAAATGCCGAGCCTTCGTGACCACCCTGGTCCAAGGCGCCCAAGCATGGTTCCGAGCCCTCGCCCCCGAATCCATCCGAGACTTCAAGCAGTTTGGGCGAGTATTTAAGGAGAGTTTCACCGGCAACGGCCCCCCAAGGTCGGTAGCGGGGCTATTGGCTCTCAAACAGGCACAAGGGGAGAAACTTCGGGCGTACATCAACCGGTTTAAGTCGGAAGTCCTGAGAATCCCCCACCTGGATGTAGCCTCGGCCATAACCGCGCTGACCGGAGGCACCCGGTGATGAGGACATCACCAGCTTTCCCCTTTGTTCGAGGATCTAGATGCTCGCCAGCTATGCTACATCTTGTCCGCCATTATATTTCGAGTCATATGATGTAATTTTCATTTTCTTACCATGTACTTTTCCTTTTATTTGAGTCCAATACCTAGGTTAGGTAGCTATTTACCTAAGTCTAGAGTCATTATGTTGGTTAATGGGCCCAATTATATGGGCTAGGCCCAAGGGCGCCCCCTTCCCCTTGGTTAAGTGTTAGTAGTCCAAAAGTCAGGGACTTATGTGGAAATGTGGGTTTCCTATAAATAGGACCCCAATCCCTCATTTGGAAGCTAATGAAGTATTGATAAAATTGCCACAAGAATTTATGCCTCTCTCTCTAGCTCTCTCTCTCTCTCTAAAGGGGGCGAACCCCATTCTCTCTCCTCCCCACCCCCAAATTCAAAATTCACTCTCTCTCCTCCCTATTCACCTCTAATTAAGACCCCTCACCCTTCCCCATACCTCCCATTTAAGTCTCCTCCAACCCCTAGGTGGAATCCCCTTCTCCTAGGCACCTCTCCCTCCTCCCAAGCAACCTTTCCCCTTCCCCATACAACCTTTCATTTTCCCAAGGGAGAATCCCTTCTCCCAAGCACCCCTTCCCCTCCCCAAGGCAACCCTTCCCATTCCCTAGGCCCCCATTAACCCCTCCATTAACCCACCATTCAAAACAAAGGAGAGATCTCTCCTCCCTCTCTCCTTCCCAACCCAAATTCGCATCCCCCCCTCCCTCCACTTTCTAGACCACCTCCCAGCCCCCTTTCTGCCCCTCCCACACCTTGAATCACCCCCTAACAGACCCCCACATAGTCAGGTGTCACCCCCACACCCATCCACCCCATTTCCCACCCCATCTACTCCGTCTCCCATCACCTTTCATCACCCTATCCATCTCAGTTCGCAGGCAGCAGTTGGAGCCCGACTTGCAGAGACTGCCCCGGTGCTGTCTGACGTCATCTGGAGGTGCACCATACATCACCGGAAATGCCTTCCAGTCTTCTTCGCAGGCGAGGTGGAATCGTCTCGTTCTGACTTCACTACAAATCATGGTGCCCATTCTCGTCCGACTGCACAACCGGGACCAAAACCTGGACCAGAGCTGTAGTGCAGAAGCTACCACGGCCACACCCCTCAACTTATGAAGGCGCCACTTGGCCGAGAGCTGCTACCACAAGGCATCTACCATCACCAACAAGCGGCGTCCCTTCCGGCATCAGGAAGAGCCTTTTCCAATTTTTCTCTCCCGGGCGCGCAGAACAGATCGTTCAGGTCCTGCCCTGACCCCCCCTCACTCAACGGACTCCTCCTCGCCACCCCGACATCGTCTGGTGCTCTGCTTGGTTGCTACTCGAAGAAGACTCGTCCACGGTCGTCCTCGACTTGGTCTTGCATCAATCGGACTTTGAGAGCGGTCATGGTGACTACATCCATCTGCTGCTGCACCCTGGGAATAGTATGAATCTAAGCGTAGGGGCCCTATTCCAGAGCCTTCCCCAGCTGGTGACGACTTCAGGACTGCCCAAAAAAATTCACAGACGTTCCTGGATCCGTCAGCGTCGTTTCAGCACTAGTCTCGTCAAATTCTGAGTTCGGAGGAGTGCACAGAGATGACTACACCGACCCCCTATCCTGCTGTCCCAGACCTGGGCAGATTCGGCGGGGTGCTTCATCGGCGCTAATCAAGCATAACTCCCTTCCCCGCCTGGCCGGCTTAGCGCCCCTCCCTGCGTGGAGGTAGTGTTTGGTTTGTAACCTCATTTCCCCACCCCTAGTCCACCCCCTCTGTGAGGGCATAGTGATTGTACTAGCAGGTAAGCGGCCGAAGCGTCATCGGCGCGGCGTGCGGGTAGCCCACGCTTCCCCGCTCGCCCTCGTCTCCGGCCGGGATCGGCGTCCTCACGCCGATCAAGTGAGCTTCTGGCCACTTCCTCTGCTGGATTTACTTTTGCTTGTCTTAGTATTGTTTCTAATTGACCGTCGGCGGTGAGGTGAGCGCCCGATCTCAAACGCCATTGAATTGTGTGACCACTGCGGAGTGAGTTGAGAGTGTGACACTACAACCCACGCCCTCAGCGTGCCGGCCGCCCTTGAAATTGGGTATCCCTAGCCCATTGGGGACCATCCCTAGCTGGCCATACCCTTGGAACCTTGAGGTCCAACCTCGGACCCTCACCGCCATCGCCGGTCCTCCTACGGACCCGAGTGTGCCTACGCGAGTGAGTCCGCTTGTGTGACGTTGCCAAATTGTTGTGTTGCTTGCAATTCTAGGTCCGAGGGGTTCGTGTCACATCAAATAGTATCAGAGCAAGTTTTAGACTTGTCTCTACGAGTCTAGTCCTAGGGCATTATCATTTGAGTCTCCCTTGCATCATGTTTTCCATCACTCCATTGCATGACCACCCTAGGGAGATGCCCCAAATATCCATGGACCAATTTGACACTGTCACCAACAAGATTCATAACTATCTAGATACCCTCACCACCCGACTTGACCGGCTCGAAGCAAAAAGGAACCACGACCCTAGAGCTTGGTCACCTCGGGATGAATTTGGATGGGAAACCAAAGGACCCAGATACCCATGGGAAGAGATGAGGATTGAGATTAAGAAGATCTTCACTCCCCCTTTCCCTCCCCGTCAACCCAAGACCTCCCTTTGGGCCCAAACTCCACCACCCCAAATAATTCCAACCCCGATCACCACCACCATTCAAACCAAATTTGCCACCACCCAACCCACAAATCCTCCTCCCACCTCTTTCCAAAAGGAACTTAAGGAGGTGACCGAAGTCTATGAGGCTCCCCTAGATTGGGAAGAAGAATATGAATCCCAATTGGGTCAAGAGAACTCATTCCTTCCCAAAGAGAACCCATTGAGCCAAATTGGGTGCACCCTCCCCTATGAGTTACAAGATGCCCAACCTAGACCTCCACTACTACCCCTCCCCATTCTATCCCAAGTCCCCCATTACCCACCACCCAAAGAGCACCACATGCCAGTCATCATCACCCCACCCACAAAGGACCTACTCACCTCCTTGGTAGAGGAAACCATGATCCCCACACCCGACATCCCAGAACCACTCCCCATCTTGGAGGAAAGTCATGGCCAAAATGAGGAAGAGGTTTCACCTTTCATGCCACCCCCAATTTGGAGTGAACTTATCATAAGTGGGCCCTTGATTAGATGGCTTGTGGAAAACTGGGCTCACCCTATCCTGTCCCATGCTTACCCTTCCATGGAACAACACCTCCCCATAGTACCCTTATCCACCTATCACACCACAATCCAATCATCCTATCAGGTGGAAACATTAGGGGATCTTCTTAAGGGTATAGCTTGGCAAATGGAGCTAACTGGCATGTTGACTACAGTAGCCGACCGACCTAGGAGCCTTGACCTCCTACACCTATGTGTCGGATCCATCTCCTTCATTTACACTATGGGTTGCTACACTAGTGACCTTCTTTTACTCCTCCCTACACCCGACGAGCCCGATGCTATCCACAAACTAGAGTTGCTTGTCTCGGGTAGAACATCCAGTCCTCCATTCATGGCCGACCATCCCACCAAAAACTTTGGCCCGATCATTTTACTAGAGGAGGAGAGTCCGCCATCAAATGGTTGTGAGAACCATGAGGACCTAGAGTTCCTCTCCTTAGGTGACCCTTACCATGACCCCTTCGATCCCTTTCTATGCCCCCCCACCTTACTAACTACCAACCTTTTCCTACCCCAACCGACCTTATTGGACCAAGCCCACTCCATTTTCCTAGACCCCTTTGACCCCTATGAGTGGAAACCCTCACACCAAGCCATACACATAAAAGAAACCATTTGGATGGGAATGCATGTGCCCCTACATTTTGCATCATTTGGTAGGGCTAGTAAGCCCAGTCCTCTCATACATGTCACACACACTTTAGGCCCAATGCATGACTGGCTCACATTTGGATGTGCTGGTCCTCCCTCATTCATCATTGATCATATGCATGTTAGGAGCATCTACGGGTGTCTGGGTCCCCCGGCATTCATCACCACTTTGTGTGATAGGATCCCCTAAAGATACCATGGCGCTCTAACCATTGTTATGAAGCCCATGCATGATAGGGCCACTTGTGGCTGCCCCGGTCCACCTAAGTTCATCAAGGTCCACATGGCATCACAGCATGATAGGTCAATTTACGGTTGCCCCAGTCCACCTTTACACACCAAGCTTTTCACACCCACACCGCATCGTAGTGCATGGCATACGCATACACACAAGCAATTCGTAATGTGTGGTGAGGTTCACAAAGAGCGGATAAGAGCTCGCGAGCGCCACTTGAAATTTCAAGTAGGCGATTTGGTGATGATGGCATCGGAGTGGCTCTATCTTAGGGTCACCTCCCATTCGAGGGCACGAGGACTTGGACCTTTCCCTGTTCCTAGTGGATTTGGCAACACAGCTTGTGGATTGAATTTACCAATGGGTTATGGGATATACCCCACTTCTCACGTGGCAGACCCGGCACCCTATATGGGCACCGCGGTGGATCCTAGTGAGTGCTTTGAGCCTATACCTTCCTTTAAGAGGGACACCCCCAGAGAGCTCCCACAAAATGGCCTTGAGAGTCCGACGTGTACACATAGGGGCAATACTATGCAAGCAGGGTTCCATCGCCAGCAAGAGGGTGTGCCCCAGCCACCATGAAAGGATGAAGGACCATCCCCTGGTCACAGATGCGGGTTGAGTTTGGAGGTTGAGGGTTGCCCTGAGCTGCTTTGGAGGACCGCTCCCCCGGTGGGCCCATACTCGACGGAGTCGAGTTCTCCGCACCCCGGGGGTATGATGAGGACATCATCAGCTTTCCCCTTTGTTCGAGGATCCAGATGCTCGCCAGCTACGCTACATCTTGTCCGCCATTATATTTCAAGTCATATGATGTAATTTTCATTTTCTTATCATGTACTTTTCCTTTTATTTGAGTCCAATACCTAGGTTAGGTAGCTATTTACCTAAGTCTAGAGTCATTATGTTGGTTAATGGGCCCAATTATATGGGCTAGGCCCAGGGGCGCCCCCTTCCCCTTGGTTAAGTGTTAGTAGTCCAAAAGTCAGGGACTTATGTGGAAATGTGGGTTTCCTATAAATAGGACCCCAATCCCTCATTTGGAAGCTAATGAAGTATTGATAAAATTGTCACAAGAATTTATGCCTCTCTCTCTCTCTCTCTAAAGGGGGCAAACCCCATTCTCTCTCCTCCCCACCCCCAAATTCAAAATTCACTCTCTCTCCTCCCTATTCACCTCTAATTAAGACCCCTCCCCCTTCCCCATACCTCCCATTTAAGTCCCCTCCAACGCCTAGGTGGAATCCCCTTCTCCTAGGCAACTCTCCCTCCTCCCAAGCAACCTTTCCCCTTCCCCATACAACCTTTCATTTTCCCAAGGGAGAATCCCTTCTCCCAAGCACCCCTTCCCCTCCCCAAGGCAACCCTTCCCATTCCCTAGGCCCCCATTAACCCCTCCATTAACCCACCATTCAAAACAAAGGAGAGATCTCTCCTCCCTCTCTCTTTCCCAACCCAAATTCGCATCCCCCCTCCCTCCACTTGCTAGACCACCTCCCAGCCCCCTTTCTGCCCCTCCCACACCTTGAATCACCCCCTAACAGACCCCCACATAGTCAGGTGTCACCCCCACACCCATCCACCCCATTTCCCACCCCATCTACTCCGTCTCCCATCACCTTTCATCACCCTATCCATCTCAGTTTGCAGGTAGCAGTTGGAGCCCGACTTGAAGAGACTGCCCCGGTGCTGTCCGACGTCAGCTGGAGGTACACCATACATCACCGGAAAGGCCTTCCAGTCTTCTTCGCAGGCGAGGTGGAATCGTCTCGTTCCGACTTCACTACAGATCGTGGTGCCCATTCTCGTCTGACTGCACAATCGGGACCAGAACCTGGACCAGAGCTGCAGTGCAGAAGCTACCACGGCCACACCCCTCAACTTATGAAGGCGCCACTTGGCCGAGAGCTGCTAACACAAGGCATTTACCATCACCAACAAGAGGCGTCCCTTCCGGCATCAGGAAGAGCCTTTTCCAATTTTTCTCTTCCGGGCGCGCAGAACAGATCGTTCAGGTCTTGCCCTGACCCCCCCTCACTCAATGGACTCCTCCTCGCCACCCCGACATCGTCTGGTGCTCTGCTTGGTTGCTGCTCTAAGAAGACTCGTCCACGGTCGTCCTCGACTTGGTCTTGTATCAATCGGACTTCGGGAGCGGTCATGGTGACTACATCCATCTGCTGCTGCACCCTGGGAACAGTATGAATCTGAGCGCAGGGGCCCTGTTCCAGAGCCTGCCCCAACCGGTGACAACTTCAGGACTGCCCAAAAAAATTCACAGACGTGCCTGGATCTGTCAGCGTCGTTTCAGCACCAGTCTGAGTTTGGAGGAGTGCACAGAGACGACTACACCGACCCCCTGTCCTGCTGTCCCAGACCTGGGCAGATTCGGCGGGGTGCTTCATCGGCGCTAATAAAGCATAACTCCCTTCCCCGCCTGGCCGGCTTAGCGCCCCTCCCTGTGTGAAGGTAGTGTTTGGTTTGTAACCTCATTTCCCCACCCCTAGTCCACCCCCTCTGTGAGGGCGTAGTGATTGTACTAGCAGGTAAGCGGCCGAAGCGTCATCGGCGCGGCGTGCGGGTAGCCCACGCTTCCCCGCTCGCCCTCGTCTCCGGCCGGGATCGGCGTCCTCACGCCGATCAGGTGAGCTTCTGGCCACTTCCTCTGCTGGTTTTACTTTTGCTTGTCTTAGTATTGTTTCTAGTTGACCATCGGCGGTGAGGTGAGCGCCCGATCTCAAACACCATTGAATTGTGTGACCACCGCGGAGTGAGTTGAGAGTGTGACACTACAACCCACGCCCTCAGCGTGCCGGCCACCCTTGAAATTGGGTATCCCTAGCCCATTGGGGACCATCCCTAGCTGGCCATACCCTTGGAACATTGAGGTCCAACCTCGGACCCTCACCGCCATCGCCGGTCCTCCTACGGACCCGGGTGTGCCTACGCGAGTGAGTTCGCTTGTGTGACGTTGCCAAATTGTTGTGTTGCTTGCAATTCTAGGTCCGAGGGGTTCGTGTTACATCACCCAGGATGAAAACCTCCGTCATGAACTTGTCCTCCACCCTTCCTCGACCCTTGTCGAGTTAGTGACTCTGGCCTTACGCCATGCTGAGGGCGAAGAAGTTCTCAGCGCGTGCCGAGGCACAATCGGCTCGGGTCGGGAGGGGGACAAGAAGCGAGCACCTGAGTCAAGCTCGGGCCAAGGAAAAAGGCGGAATCGAGATGGGGAGCACAAAGAACCATCCCGAAAGTACGAGCGGTACACTCCCTTAACCGCTCCAGTGTACGAGATATGTGAAGACATTAAAGGCTCGGGCCTCCTCCGCGAACCCGAGCCAATGAGGTCGAAAAGCCGCAATCGTAGCAAACATTACCTGTTCCACAGCGACCACGGGCACCACACCGGCTATTGCCACCAGCTCCAGGATGAGATCAAGCGCCTCGTCCGCTAACGTGGGATCGAGGCCAACCCCGACAAGGTCCAGGCCATCCTGGACATGCGCCCACCCACTTGCATCAAGGACGTTCAACGCCAGACCGGGTGCATTGTCGCGCTCAGCAGATTCCTTTCCTGTGTGGCCGAACGATGCCTACCCTTCTTCAAACTATTGAGGGGGCCCAAAATGGCATCTGCTACGTTTGCATAGGACGAGGAATGCCAAAGAGCATTCGTCGAGCTTAAGGAGTTCCTGACTTCTCCCGCGGTGCTGTCCAAGCCTGTCCCTGGTGAAGCCTTGCATCTCTACCTCTCGGCAACTCCATCCACAGTTAGCTCGGTCCTGGTCAGAAATGACTCGAGAGTCGAGAGACCGATCTACTACACTAGCAAGGTACTCAACGAGGCTGAAAGAAGGTACCCCGCAATCGAGAAACTCGTGCTAGTGTTGGTTACCTCGGCCAAGCGCCTTCGACCCTATTTTCAAGGGCACTCCATCATCGTGCTAACCGGCGAACCACTGAAGAGGATCCTCGCCCACCCTGAAGCCTCGGGACACCTCATCAAGTGGGCCATCATGCTCAGGGCCTACGATATATCGTACCGGCCCCGCTCGGCTATCAAAGGACAGGCGCTCGCCGACTTCATCGCCGAGAGCACCATCCCGGCCAAAGAAAAATCTCTGTCCGTACCTGGGCCAACCTGGGAATTGTCCGTCGACGGATCCTCCAACTCGGCCGGGAGCGGCGCTGGGATCCTCCTGAAGTCCCCCGAAGGAGCAGAGCTGCAATACGCCTTGAAGTTCAACTTCCAGGCATCCAACAAACGCCTCCGAGTATGAAGCCTTTATCTCGGGAGCCCGCATGGCCCGACGGTTGGGGGCTGAGCGAGTCAGAATTCACACTGACTCCCAACTGGTCGCTAGCCAGGTCAACGGTGATTACGAAGCTTGGGAAGCACCGATGGTCAAATACCTCTAGCTGGTCAGAACCGTGGCACAACAGTTCGAGAGTTTTGAGGTAGTCCGAATAGCCCGGGAGGAAAACTCCCGAGCAGACGCCCTCTCTCAGCTGGCCTCCACTCTTGACCCCGAAGGTACTCGATCGGTCCTTCTCGAAGAGCTAGAGCGACCGAGCATTGATTCAGAGCTCATGACTGTTGACTCGGCCTCCCCAAGCGACTGGCGTACCCCCTATCTGTCATGGCTCCAAGACTCTCAGGAGCCTCCCGACCCTCGGGAAGCCCGGAGATTGAAGTACCAAGCTCGACGATTCATCATTCTGGATGGCACTTTATACCGTATATCCTTCTCCGGTCCCCTCCTGAAGTGCATCAGTGCTGACGAAGCCAACCGAGTGATCCAAGAGGTTCACGAAGGCCTGTGCGGAGCGCATCTAGGAGGAAGGTTGCTCGCCAGAATCCTGCTTCGATAGGGTTACTGGTGGCCCACTCTGCAGCGCGACTGCTCAACCTATGTACAACAGTGTGACCGATGCCAGCGATTTGATCACTTGGTCCATCAGTCGGCAACGGAGCTCGTCACCCTAGCCGAGCCTTGTCCTTTCGCTCGGTGGGGGATCGACATCCTTGGGCCGTTCCCTACGGCTCAGGCCCAGAAGAAGTTCATCATTGATGTGGGACGGACACGCGACCTGGGACTCTAGCTCGCGTCGTCCCTATGCGAGGGAAACGCTGGACTGTGCGCGATTGAGAAACTGGCAGTGAGTCTCGGGTATCGGCCTTTGCGCATTAACTCGGCTTGAGTCACGGGACGGGTTACACTCACTCTCTCGCAGTAATGATAAAATGATAATAAGCTAGATAATCTATCACTCATGCAGTGGCATATACAAAAATATACGAGTAAAGCAATGCCTACGAGGAGGGTGGCGAGTGTACCTCCACGCTCCAGGCGTAGGGAAGACGTTCCCGGCCAAGTACGGTAACTCTCGGTAACAACGGTAATAGTTAATTACAACAGTGAAATCTATTACCCACTCCACGCAGGGAGGTAAAGGGCTATAAGTGTGGCCCGGGAGGACCGACCCTGGGTTGACGGGCAGTAATCTGGAGGTGCGTACGGCACGAACTCGGCCTGCTGGTCCGACTCGGCACTATTCCAACTCGGTGCTGCACCAACTCGGTTGCTGACTCACTAGACAGCAAGCAACGGTTTCTAAAGGAACGTCACCTTCCTGAGATCTTCCGGATGCGTCGCTTGGCTCGGACGATGGCATGACGTCCCTGAACGACTTCCTGAAGTGGCGGCTCCTGAAGTTGATTTTTGATATTTATTTCTGAATTTCTCCTGGGCTACAATTTCAGACCTGCACAGGGAACATATCTGTAGGTCTCGGCGACACGAATTACGACGCTCAGATCCGGAGGCCGATCGAGGCGTGGCTAGTACCGTTGGAAAGAGCACTCATAGATCTACAACATATAATTTTGAAAGCTCCATCCACCAAACGGATTGAAAATGAATAGGACTGTAACACTATTTTTGTTTTTAACTCGGACTGACAGACACACAGGGCAGCAAGGGATCTGCCTGAAACTGACCTTTGACCGAATGTAAAATGAATTTTCTAGACTCTAAGAAAATTATGGTGAAAGGGGATATATGTGTGGAACACTGAGTAATATTTTGGGATTTTTTGAAAATTTGTAAGGGGATGGGGAAAATGTGACAAGGTGACTCTGTCCCGTAGATCTGCAAAAGGGCAGATTACTGAGAGGACAAACAAAAATATGGGAAAAATACCTAATGACTTCCAAATGACACGAAATTTGAACTGGAGATTAGTGGAGATAGACAGAACAAACTCTCAAATTTGGGGCTCGAACAGACTACAAGAAGAAAAGATAAAAATCCGGAGGTGAGGTTCTATCCTGATTTGGATAGAACTCCGATGTAGCGGCGGTGGCGGCGCGATGGTGGCACGAACGGCGGTGGCGGCGGCAGAGAGGGAACTCAGAGGGGCTAAGGAGAATATAGAAGAGGGATTCACACTCTAGAGGGCTGGAGGAAGAAGAAGAGAACCAGAGAGAGAGGAGAGAGGGCACACCCTTCTTGCTTCAAGCAATTTTCACATAATTTCTTCATTAAATCTCTAAGGACACTATACATAGGCTTATATAGAGAATGGCAAGGGGTGGGGGGCTGGGAATTTCGTGGGAAAGAGGCCATTTTCTTCTCCCATGTGGTCAAAAACTCAAAATAAATAAATTACATATGGAGGGGACACTCCTTTGAAAGAAAGGAAGGCATCTTGGACTTTTAAACCCCTTTGTCCCCTTTGAATGTCAAACCATCTAGAAGCCCACCTAAGACTTTGACCAGCCCCACATGGACCCCTATGACTTAGGTGGACCAATGGGAAAGGAGTGAGGGCCCCCTTACTGGACCTACTGATATTTTGCACAAAAACCTAAACAATCCAAGGGAATGACACATTGGCTTATAAAGTCTTACCATTGCACATATACTTTCCCAAGGATATAAAAATAAACTAAAGGACACAAATACAAAATAAAAAGTCAGTGCTCGGCATCGATTCCCATCAACTCTCCCCGGGTGGGAAGAACTCGACCCCGTCGAGTAAGGGGTGCGGCTGCTCGAGTAGCTCCGGCGGATCCGTCATCGTACCATGAAGCGCGGAGTACGCTCCACTCCAAGTAATCGACACCTGCTCATCCCGTATAGATTCGATATGCACATGCTGCAGGGGAAGAGGCTGGAGATGGTCACTCCGGGGTGGGGTCACTCTCAAAGGAGGGAAGGCGGCTCGAAGACTCACTAGGAATCACCGCTTGTCCCTTATGTGACTAGATCCGATATGAAGTAGAACCGATCCCAAAGTTTGACAAGTCCCGCACTCGAAAGGGACTAACAACGCGAGCGTACAAAATAAACTCGACTCGAGGTATGCACAGACATACGACAGACAAACGAAACAAAGACTCACAAAGACCCTAAACAAACCTAAGGTTAGTCCGACCTTTGCATAGGCGATGGTGGACCAAGACACCCGAACATGTGCCATGCATACACTAGTGGCAACCGGTGGTTGGTGGAAAGTGAGACTCCTAGACACCCTACTTTGTCCCTAGCATGCGGCTGCCTATGGGATTTGGGAGACTTGGGAGGGCTAGGAGGACCGAATGTAGGTGGATCGGGCTTGGTGGGCGTAGATGGCCCATCCCGTGGGGAAGGGGTGTGGTAGTGGACTCCCTCAAAGAAGTGAAGTATATATGGTGGGTCACAGGGTCCACTAGAGAATGGGTCAAAGGGATCAAAGAAGGTATGACCCCTTGTGGTGGATTCCCACAAGTCACGGTCCCCAGTGTAGAAGTCTTGAAGGTGTGGATAGTCACTTTCATGCATTGTAGGTGGGACGGTGATCATGTGTAGGATGTATGGTTCCTCCCTCGGGTAAAAGGGTATGAAGTCAGGTTCGGCCGACATGGGGAGGAATAAGAGGATCTCCGTAGTGACGCAACCCACGGTGCATACGGAGGTAATGGATCCTATGGCCGGATGGGTGAAGCTATGACTAGTGGGTTGGTCGAAGCCTCGGGCCAATAAATGCGTCAACTTCCATTGCCAACCTAAACCAAGAATAAGGTCACCCAATGTGTCAACATGGTGACTAGATTGGAATGTAGTATGGTAGGAGTTGACGGGCACTAGAGGTAAGATGGGGTCCATGGATGGATATAGAAGTGGGACCAAGCTATCCTTGAGCCAGCTAAGAAGCGGCTCGGCTATGAAAAGCGTACCCATTAGAAACACGGGTGGCTCGGGATGAGGTGGCTCCAAGTAAGATGGTTCCGGATAAAGTTCGGAAGTAGAAAGTGGCAATGGAGCACTCACGGGTGGTGAAGGAGCATATGTCCTTTCTATCCTTTCCAATCAATCCGAAAGTATTTTCTTGATTTCATCTAAGGTGCGGGTTGGAGTAGGGGCCTCGGGGTGGACTCGCTCCTCATCTCTCGGCTCGGGTTTGGACCTAGGCTCGGCTAGAAGCGGGGCTTCCACTTGGTGGGAGGTGACTGGGTGGATCACTTGATTGGGGTTGCCTTGGAGGGCTTGGACGGGGGTGAAGGGGTGGGGTTGGTTGGAGGTGTGGCCCACTTGATTGCGGGTGAGTTGGTGGGGTTGGCTAGTGGTATGACCCCCGTGGTTGGAGGTAGGTGGGCGAGGAAGGTAGAGCCTCCTAAGTGCTCTCTTCATATCCCACCATGACTCGATGGGCCTTAGCCTCCTATCTTCCCGGAAGTACTTGATGCTCCTATCTTCCCGGAAGTACTTGATGTCCCTCCATGTTTCGGCGGCTTCATAGAAAAGTCACCTTTTGGCAAAGCCAACTGGCGCGGGACCGGACATAAGATAACACTCAAAGTAGTCATCCATAATGACTTCCCACTCTATGTAGTCACTCGGATTATCGGAGCCGTAGAAGTCCCGGGCTACGGGCCTTTTGGGGTGGTCCGGGTGATCCTTCCATTTTAGATAGTATCGCTACCATGTAGAAGATGCGGCCCCTTGGTCATCCATGGGACACGGGGACACTAGTGGATGGACATGCCGACACTTGGACAAGACACTAGACCGACTATGCAAGGTTGGAATGCATGCACACTAAGGACCCCAGACTTAAACCAAGACTCGGTACGTGGTGGAGTTAACCGATCCGAAGATCACTCGCGCAAGTGTGCGGCCTTCCCGATAGGCGTAACCTAACGTTCGGACAACACCTTTTTATATACCGAACAATGGTATGCGGATGAAACCTTAGACCGACTTAGACGATGACTAGACGTAAACGACTCTTTTTTTTATTTTTGTTAAGCAAAGACTAATGACTACCCTAGACTCAACTGGCGCTCTTATACCAAATTGATGCGGGACGGACACGCGACCTAGGACTCTAGCTCGCGATCGTCCCTATGCGAGGGAAACGCTGGATCGTGCGCGGTTGAGAAACTGACAGTGAGTCTCGGGTATCGGCCTTTCCGCGTTAACTCGGCTCGAGTCACGGGACGGGTTACACTCACTCTCTCGCAGTAGTGATAAAATGATAACAAGCTAGATAATCTATCACTCATGCAGCGGCATATACAAAAATATACGAGTAAAGCAATACCTATGAGGAGGGTGGCGAGTGTACCTCCACGCTCCGGGCGTGAGGAAGACGTTCCCGGCCAAGTACGGTAACTCCCGGTAACAACGGTAATAGTTAATTACAACAGTGAAATCTATTGCCCACTCCACGCAGGGAGGTAAAGGGCTACAAGTGGGGCCCGGGAGGACCAACCCTGGGTTGACGGGCAGCAATCTGAGGTGCGTACGGCACGAACTCGGCCGGCTGGTCCGACTCGGCACTATTCCAACTCGGTGCTGCACCAACTCGGTTGCTGACTCACTGGACAGCAAGCAACAGTTTCTAAAGGAACGTCACCTTCCTGAGATCTTCCGGATGCGCCGCTTGGCTGGGACGATGGCAGGACGTCCCTGAACGACTTCCTGAAGTGGCGGCTCCTGAAGTTGATTTTTGATATTTATTTCTGAATTTCTCCTGGGCTACAATTTCGGACCTGCACAGGGAACAGATCTGCAGGCCTCGGCGACACGAATTACGACGCTCAGATCCGGAGGCCGATCGAGGCGTGGTTGTTACCATTGGAAAGAGTACTCATAGATCTACAACATATAATTTTGACAGCTCCATCCACCAAACGGATTGAAAATGAATAGGACTGTAACACTATTTTTGTTTCTAACTCGGACTGACAGACACACAGGGCAGCAAGGGATCTGCCAGACACTGACCTTTGACCGAATGTAAAATGAATTTTCTAACTCTAAGAAAATTATGGTGGAAGGGGATATATGTGTGGAACACTGAGTAATATTTTGGGATTTTTTGAAAATTTGTAAGGGGGTGGGGAAAATGTGACAAGGTGACTCTGTCCTGTAGATCTGCAAAAGGGCAGATTACTGAGAGGACAAACAAAAATATGGGAAAAATACCTAATGACTTCCAAATGACACGAAATTTGAACTGTAGATTAGTGGAGATAGACAGAACAAACTCTCAAATTTGGGGCTCGAACAGACTACAATAAGAAAAGATAAAAATCCGGAGGTGAGGTTCTGTCCTGATTTGGATAGAACTCCGATGTAGCGGCGGTGGCGGCGCGATGGTGGCACGAACGGCGGCCGCGGCGACAAAGAGGGAACTCAGAGGGGCTAAGGAGAATATAGAAGAGGGCTTCACACTCTAGAGGGCTGGAGGAAGAAGAAGAGAACCAGAGAGAGGAGAGAGGGCACACCATTCTTGCTTCAAGTAATTTTCACATAATTTCTTCATTAAATCTCTAAGGACACTATACATAGGCTTATATAGAGAATGGCAAGGGGTGGGGGGCTGGGAATTTCGTGGGAAAGAGGCCATTTTCTTCTCCCATGTGGTCAAAAACCCAAAATAAATAAATTACATATGGAGGGGACACTCCTTTGAAAGGAAGGAAGGCATCTTGGACTTTTAAACCCCTTTGTCCCCTTTGAAGGTCAAACCATCTAGAAGCCCACCTAGGACTTTGCCCAGCCCCACATGGACCCCTACGACTTAGGTGGACCAATGGGAAAGGAGTGAGGGCCCCCTTGCTGGACCTATTGATATTTTGCATAAAAACCCAAACAATCAAAGGGAATGACACATTGGCTTATAAAGCCTTACAATTGCACATATACTTTCCCAAGGATATAAAAATAAACTAAAGGACACAAATGCAAAATAAAAAGTCAGTGCTCGGCGTCAATTCCCATCATTCATCGTCGCCATCGACTACTTCACCAAGTGGATCGAGGTCGAAGCCACAGCTAGGATCACCGAGACAGTCGTCAGGAGTTTTGTCTGGAAATCGATCATCTGTCGCTACGGCATCTGTGATGTCCCGAGTTTTTCGGATCCTTCTTTTTGGGTCTCGAATCTGGTTTCACGGAGCGTCTGGCTCCGTTGTGTCTGAAATTTCGTTTCGGACATCTTTCGTGTTCGGATCGGTGCGATCCGGAGTTGTTTCGGAGGCCCGGAGTGCATCCGCGGCTTTCCTGCGCGTGTTTTCCGATTTCCGGTGTGTGTTTCGACAATTCCTTCGGAACCTCGTTGCGGGTGAACCGGGTCGTTCACCTAGGCGAGAGTGGTACCGTTACGATCGGTACGTCCTGAGGATCGAGAATATGTAATTTTCTATTTTTTGATATTTTTGGTATTTTCCAGATTTACTATTTATAGCCCTTTTCTTTTCCCTTTTTCTTCTCCTTTTCTTCTTTCTTCTTTTCCCCCCCGTGAGCGCAATGGTCACCTCCTCCCCCTTCTTACCCGTTGGACCTCGCGGCGCCCCTTCCTCCTCCGGCGACGGGTGGCGGACGACGGCGACGGCGCGGTGACGACGGCGGTGGCGAGAGGATCGCGGCGGTGCCCTCTTCGTGGCGCGTGGGTGGAGTTCGTGTTCGAGCTAGATTTGAAGATCGGTGACTTCCCGACAGATTTCGAGCGTCATTGAGGTAGGGGGACGGATCCTTGCCCTCTTTACAGCGTTCCCCATGATTTCTAGGCCGTGGAGAGGCCGAGAGGGGCTAGATTCATGCCGAGAGGGTTATTTTCCATGCTTGGGGTTTGAGCGCTGGATCCATTGATTTTTGAGATTTTTGATCATTTTGGGGCTCTAGATGCATGCTAGGACGTCCTGGGGGTGATTCCCCTTTGTTTTCCCTTCACTAGGGGGGGTGAATGGGCATGGTTTTCCGATTTCCGGACGTATTTCGCGAACCGGGCTCCGCCCGTTGTCGCGCTAGGTACCAGTGGCGCGTTCTGTTTGAACGCGCTGTGTCGTCCGAGCGTGTTCGTCTGAGAAGACTAATAGTATGGAGGTTCATGTTGCGCCTGGGACAGGTAGCGCGTTCTTGGAGAACGCGCTAGCCTTTCCAAATGCGTTCTTGATGAACATGCTAGCTTAGGCTAGCTCCTTCTTGGAGAACATGCTAGCTTCTGCTAGCGCGTTCTTCAGGGGTCGCGCTAGGGGACCATAGTGCGACAGTGTCGCGCCCTGGGTCCCTAGCGCATTAATCCCCCTCCCCGAGCCGCATTCCTTTTGGTAATTGTACCTCCGGTGGAGCGAGTCTTGGATCCAGTTGTGGCGTGTGGCTCGAGGGTTGCCGTGGGCACCCAGTGAGAGCCACAGGAGCGCCCGGGGGTCCCCGGAGAATCAGTTACCTTGGTAGGGGTGCCGCGTGACTTGAGGGACGGTCGGACCTCGTGTGTGTCCCCGGCATCCGTACCTACCATTTGGTTACCGAGAGTCTATCTTAGTGTGTTAGTCGGTGGTTTCCGTGAGTCGAGTCTCACCTCTGGTGACACGTCCACTAGTCATAGCCTTCTTACAGCACGCGGTGCTGACCCACCCGGGAGTGGTGGAGCGGCTGACTAGAGAGAGACGGTGAGTAGGTTGGTTACCGTAGGGCCCCCGCGTACAGCCGAGTCCGGGCTTAGGGGGAATTACCAGCTAGAGGACAGGCCTACGGCGTATGGTCTGAGTGTGCACATGGTGGCTGAGGGTTTCGGACCCGCGCTGACGAGCGCGACCTCAGCTAGTCCTTGTTTTGTGGTACTGGTTACTGTGTGTGTCTGAGCCTCACGCCGGGGGCGTTGTAGCTAGACACTTGTGACGCGGTGTAAGACGTCAGGGGACGCATCCGGTCGTTCTTCTAGTGGGTGGTGCTCCTGCTTGCTGGCAGGTATAGACTCGAGTTTTGTCGGATCGATGTTTTATGGTACGGTACTGTAGCGCAGGCGGCTTTTTCGTTTGTCGGCTTCAGCGTGTAGTTCTACCGTACTTCTACTAGGTGGTGTTACCTTCCGTGGCTGCTCGCGCCTTGCAGCCATTTTTCTCGTTGTGCGGTGGGGGTCCGGGGGATCCCTACTGGGCCAATGAAATGAGGCTCACCCCTGCTTTTCAGGTGAGGCGGGGTCGTCGAGAGGTGCGGCCGAGTTTCAGCGTGGTTCTTCTAGCCAGGGTTAGTCGCTAGTCTGCCAGAGCCGGGGGATGCCCCATGTAGTCGTACGCCGGGGGATGCCCCGTGTAGTTGTACTTTTTCTTTCTGTTGACTGTACTTTATTTGGACATGAGACTCTATGGACCTTGTAGCAGTTTATTTATTTATATTATGCTGTGCATTTTATTCTAGATTATTGTGCTATCTCTGTAGTTGCTTCAGCTTCTCTTGTGCTCCCACACCATCCCTTTTTACCCTTCCGAGTCTTCGGGCTCGTGGGTTGGCGGGCCGAGATTCGAGATGCGCCGGTTCCTTTCCGGTACTCAGATCCCGGGTCGTCACAGTTGGTATCAGAGCGTAGGTTGTTGAGGTACATCAGAACTTGAAACAATTGTAGCGGTCTAAAGGTCCATTAATGTCCTGTACAGTTGGCGACTGGCGTAGGGCTCCGCGTGTTTTTGTTAACATTGTTGATTATTTTGTTAGCAGGTGTTATGGTGCCCAGGAGAGCGACTCTTTCCCAGCAGGGAGAGTCGGGTGGGGGCCAAGAAGGGCAGAGCAGAGCAGAGCTCCCAGCAGATGCAGCTGAGGGGGCGAGAGTTCCCAGACCAGAGGAGTTCTTCCGGGGCATGTACCAGTATGTTATTCAGCAGCAGCAGTATCAGCAGCCGCCGCAGCAGCAGCATGGTGGTGATGCTGGTGAGGGCTCATCCTCTCGGGGTAACCGCGCGCTGAGAGATTTCTTGCAGTATCATCCGTCCACTTTCAGCGGGCAGCCAGATTCAGAGGTGGCCAGAGAGTGGTTAGATGACATGGAGCGATGTTGACGCACTTTTTATTTAAAGTCGTTGTTTATTTGTTTATTGGGTTTATTAAGTGCGTGGGCGTGCCAGTCACGAAGTGACGATTTGTTCGGGCTCCGGAGAGCCCATGGTGCGCTCGATCTAACTCGATCAGACGATTGTGTGGTTCGGGTCGGGACTGAGACCCATTGTGCCATAAAGGTCACAACGTCATTTACATCCCCTTGGAGAGGGGAATACCCTTGATTAATTGCCAGAAATAAGGGCTCCACGGTCGAAAGAAATACTGATTAACGCAAGAAGGAAACACCCGTCGGGCTATGCGGTAAGCCCGAGGTGGGGGCATGAATGCTCGGGTCATGTCGGTCACTGGTGGACCATTTCATGTTTGGACACAAGTTCACACGGAGAACGAGACGATAACCCGGGAGACGAATCTGTACAAATGTTTGCCGAGGGACGGCAATTTCAATATAGGGAGGCAAATCAAATCCCGACGAGGGAGGGGACCCTGATGAATTATCGGCCCGAGGTAAGGCTGGGCGGTCACCATGACAAGAGAGAGAACTCCTGAGAGTGACTTCCGACTTACAGGAGCATCATTAATATCCCCGAGTTCGGAATCGAGGAAGGAGAGACTGCTGCCATATTGTTTTATTCATGATGATCGTCGACGCTTGTTATTATCATTTATTTGTTGACACTACCCTTTCTTTGTTATTATCTTCCCTTGTTGTCATCTTGGTTGGAACCACCCCTTTTATCCCATTATTATTATTAATATTCATTGTTCCTTTATCATATAGCCCCCCTCCCTTTTTATTGCATACATGTGTGTATTCGTAGGGGAGATGATGGAGACTAGGGTGTACCGCTAGGGAGCGTACCGCTGGAAGAATGAAGATGGGCGTACCGCTGAAGGGTAAAGGGTGGAGTGTACCGCAGGGGGACTGAGAGCGTACGTTGGAAGACTGTGGAGCGTACCGCCGGGGGGCTGGGAGCGTACCGCTGGAAGGGCTGGAGGAGACGGTGCGGTGTATAGACTTGGAAATGCTTTGAAGCACATGATGCACTGTACATACTTGAGACGAAGGCATGCTGCGATGTGTAGACTTGAAGAGCGTTCGGTAGCCAATGTATAGACTTACACACTTGTGCAGACTAGCCAGTGTATGGACTTGATGAGCATGCAGCACACAATGTGCAGACTTCGTGCAATGCATGAAGAAGCAATGCATAGACTTAGACAGACTTCGCTAGCGTGGAATGTGCAGACTTCATGCAATGCAACGTACAGACTTTAGAAAGGAATGTGCAGACTTGGTGCATGAAGCAAGCCAATGAGGAATGTATAGACTTTCACAATGTATGGACTTGCCAAAGGAGTGATGCGTGAGCAGACAATCAACGTATAGACTTAGCCAAGATAACTAGACGATGTACAGACTTGAGCAAAGCGAGGTCTGTACAGACTTGAGAGTTCACAACGTATAGACTTATGAGTGCAACATAGGTAGAGCTGGCAGTGTATAGACTTATAAGTGTGTGCGACCAGACAGTGTGCAGACTTCATGCATAGGCTGTACAGACTTCAATTCAAATGATGCAATGCATGAACAAGAAGATGATGTACAGACTTTGAGCGTGAATGATGCAGCGATGTATAGACTGTTGCATCCCTATGGTTTTGATGATGTCTCACACTATAAATCAATCTTCTATCTCTAGATTTATGCTGTTTCATCATGTGAGTGAGTACAGTTCATATGGTTGTTAGATAAGCATGCTATCTTGATTCTGTCTACACTCTGCTTAGTTAGTATTGACAGCAGTGGGTCAACCCACCCTTGCTGATGCATCGACTCATCTGTACATTGGCATAACTTCTTCAAGTCTGTACATCGGGCACCTTCTAACTGAAGTCTACACACTGATCCTAATACTCTAAGTCTGTACATTGCCCGACCAGTTAAGTCTGCACATTGCCAAAGTTAGTTCAGCTCAACCCTATACATCCTTCCAAGCTTCAACTCTATACATTGGAGTGTCAAGCTTAATGTCTATACACTGGTTACTGCACTCTCATGAAGTCTACACATCCGATAGTGTAAGTCTATACAGCGCCCAGTGTCATGCTTGCATAGTCTGTACAGCGCCTGCTTCAATCACTCAAGTCTACACATTGCATGTCAGCAGGCTTGCACACAATAAAGTTCATACATTGCACAATGTCTGAACATTGGTTCAGAGATAGCTTCAGCCAAGTCTATACATCGACTGGCAGTCTTCATGCTAAGTATATACACTCCTTGAGTCCAAGTCTGTACAGCGTCCATTGTCTAGAATTCTTGAAGTCTGTACATCGGACTGCTTCTTTTGAAGTCCATACATTGGCTCGTTCACTTTTGCAAAGTCTGTACATTCAGTTCCTTGGGCGAAGTCTATACATCGCTAAGTCTGCACATTGTCTTCAGCCCAAGCGTTCAAAGCCAAGTCTATACAACGCCAAGTCAATACATTGAACAGTTCTCCAAGTCTATACACTGGACTTCATTTCTCTAAGTCTATACACTGGACTTCATTTCTCTAAGTCTATACACTGGACTGTGTTTCACCAAGTCTGGACATTCGATATCTTTTCCTACGCTTTGCCAAGTCCATACACTCATACATTTCCCTACGCTTTCCTGGCCAAGTCTTTACATCACTAAGTGTGTTCATTGCATTCTGCTCAAACGTTCAAAGCCTCAAAGTCTGTACAACGTGAAGTCTATACATTGAACTGCTCTTCAAAGTCTGTACAGCGTCCGTCTCAGCCAGCGTCTCATGCTGGGTCTTAAGCAAGTCTGTACATCGGCTTCATTCGCTCAAGTCCATACATCCACAGTGGTTCATCAAGTCTATACATTCACTAGTGGTTCTTCCATGTCTGTACAACGCTGAAGCCTTCACAAGTCCATACACTACTTGAGCTTCACCAAGTCTGTACAACGCTGAAGCCTTCACAAGTCTGTACAGTGCTTGAGCTTCACCAAGTCTGTACATCGCTTCAAGCGATTCAAGTCTATACAGCCTGCCTTTACATTCAGAGTCTGTACATCGGTTCAACAGCCAATCGTTTCATTCAGAACTTTGCAAGTCTGTACAGTCGAGTGTCTAATGCATCGTGTCACCCTGGCATAGTCTATACACTGGCTCAAGCATGTTGAAGTCTATACATCACCGTTGGGGTTCAAGTCAATACATTGCTCACCGTCTTATTAAGAGTCTTACACGATCAAGTCTGTACATTGCGTACAGTACATCGCTTCCTCAAAGTCTGAACACTGGCCTCTTGCCTCAAGTCTACACATTGGGTTGTCCAACCACAACCCTATACATTCTGTAGTTATAACTTGAGGATTCAATGCTCACATCACACTCCCTCCAAGTCTGTACACTGGTTAGGCTTCGTGAAGTCTATACAGTGGCTGAAGCTTTGTAAAGTGTACACATTAGTAAGGCTCGTGCGCATTGTTCATAAGTCTATACACTGCCATTCATTTGCATTGTTCATAAGTCTATACACTGCCATTCGTTTGCATTGTTCATATGTCTATACACTGCCTTCACATGCGCTTTATTCATTAAGTCTGTACACTCTCTCACGTTATACACACTTACTCAGTTGATGTTTCTGAAGTATATACATTCATGTTAATAGCCTGAACTAACTAAGTCTATACATTCCATCTATCTCTGTCTGCAGGCGATTCAGGCTGATGATTGGGCACGTGAATCGAGGTTGGCACCTGGCACGTGATCCAAGACAACAGGAACATGACACGTGGATGGCAACCTAGTCAGGATGCTGCCATGTGGTCAAAATTCAAACGATCTGGCAAAAAGTTCATGGGCGGGAACCTGGCAGCCACACGCCCAAAATCTGCTATAAATATGAAGCTTCGTCCTTCAGTAGAAGCTTGATCGTGAAAGGAAAAAGCAGAAGCCATTGGTGTGAGTTTGCACGATACAGAAAAGAAAAAGAACAGAGAGTTCCAGATCTGAGAGGAGTTTGTTCGAGAGAGAGAGCAGTGTCTGTGGTTTGATGAATTGCTTCATTTGAAGCTACATTTGTATTGGTTTCAGAACCGACTGCTTCTTCATTGGTTTTTGTTTCTACTTTGTTTTCGTTTCATTTTGTTCATCCTTCTGATTTGAATTGGTTCCCCTCCGGTGTGTGGAGGAAGGGAGTATTACTCCAGTTTCCCTCTGGGTTGCAGAGGAAGAGAGATCGGTGATCTCTGGTGTTGCTAGTGACAGGTTGTCATTAGCAGTTTCCCTCCGGTGTGTGGAGGAAGGGAGAGGATTCTCCGGTTGTGTTCTAGCTGGTAGCTAGAACAGGTTTCAAGTTCTGTGGGTAGTAGAGCTTGGTTGAGGGATTTGTTTCCCTTGGTTGTTCAAGCTGTGTGGCAGCATGTTGTTCACAGACTGAGTCTGCAGTGGTCTAGCATTGTCTAGTGGAATCCTCATTCTTGTTGGAGTGAGGGGTGGATGTAGATTGCGGACTGCAATCGAACCACCTAAAAACCGAGTGCCTCCTCTATGGTTTGCTGTTGTTATCTGCGCTCTCCATCCGTTTGTCTCTTTGCTTCCATGTGATCAGTTCTTCACTCTCATTTACTTATACTGCCTTGCTTGGTGACTGTATTTGCATTTCTCTGTGTGCGGGTTAAGGAGGGGTGTTAGCAGTAGAATTTATTTTCCGCCTAAGTTTCTACAAATTGGGAGTGATCTATTCATCCCCCCTTCTATATCACTCTTGCTGCGCTAACATAGACTTGATGGAACGCTGGGAGGATGCGCACCGCTCAGACAGCAAGGGGGGGGGGGGCGTACCGCTAGAGGATAGAAGATGTGCTGCTGAAGGTAAAGGAGAGTGTACCGCTGGGAAAAGGTGCAAACGAAACCAGGCAGAGTGTGCCGCTAAAGGGGTGGCCAGGACTCAAGAGAGGGTTCCTTGTTTAGCTCACAATGAAGCATCTTAGATGGTCAAGCTCTTAGTTTTTTGTCATGAGATTGAGTCTCAAGTCGTATTTAGCAATGCAGTGCTTTAAGTCTTGTTCAGTCCAGTTCCTTGAATCTTGCATAGTCCTTTTAATTGATTTGAGTGTTTTTTTACTGTTGCTCATTCCATCTGTTTGTTGCTTCTTTTCATCTTTTTAGATTGGTTGTTATTCCTGGAAAAAATTTGGCAGCACCTCCCCTTGACCCGGGAGGTAAAGGAATAACAAGGAACATGCCCACGGGGGTGGCATGAACCAACAGCTGAGGGGGGTGCCAGAGCAGCTGCCTTTAGGGAAACTTCAGGAAACTCAGAGAAAACATCGAGCGAGGAACCAATAGACTGATGCAAACTATGAGTACACCGGGAAGTGACAGTCAATGTGTGCCGCTGGGCACAGCCAAGAGTGTGCCGCTGGCAGTAGGAGGGAGGGGCATACCGCTGGCAAGAAAAGAGAGGGTGCACCGCTGAATGGCCCTAAGGGGAGTGTTCCGCCAGGCAAACTCAAGGAAGGCTGTACCGCCAAACGGCCGAATGGGAGAGGCGTACCGCTGGGGGCCCTGGGTGGTAGAATGACTGGGAGCTTGAGGGGGCGTGGGCATACCACTGGTCCCGAAGGAGGGCAAAGGAGGATGTTCTGGGCATTGAGTGACTCCAATGTGTTAAAGAGAATGGGCTCCCACAGACCCGTATGGCAAGATCAGGAGTTGTTATGCAATGGAAAGCCATTGAAGAACGACGAGGCTGGCCATACCCTGTCAAGCCAGGAGCAAACCCTATTGACTGCATAAACCGGCGCCACGGGAAATCAGGTAGAACAGGGAGTTGGGAGGTTGAAGGAAGAGAAAGCAAAACCACAAGAGACCGGTGAGGAGAAGACGACAAATGCAGTAAGAAGCAAAATCAAACATTATTTCATTCATGGAGGATTCGATATAACAAAGATCGTGGCCCGAAGACCCCACATCGTACAATGCATCCCTAAACAAAAGAAGGGAAGAAAACTAAGAATAGGAAAGAAAAGAAAGTTGAGGAGAGGGTTGGAACGAGGAAGGGCTGCCATTCCCTTTCCTCCATTCCTTCCCCCTCTTCTACATGCAACGCTTCTCTCTCTTTTTCCTATATTTCTTCTACCTTCTTCTTCTCTTCTCTTCTCTTCGAACGGGCCTCTTCGCACGAAGATCCTCTCTTCTTTCTCTGTCTTCCTCCTCCTAGACAAAAACCCTCTCCATCTCCCTTTCTTCTGTCTGTGGAGGGCCTTTTATATGCGGACGGTTGTCGAGGTCGCCTCATGATGGCACTGCCATCCGAGGTTGACTTTGGTATCTTCCTCGTCAGGTGAAGATCTCCCATCCTCCAGCCAGAAGGTGACACAGAGACAAGCGCTAGCTGGCTTTAAAGTGGCTAGACTGCGCGCCAATGGGTCTGCCTATTGACCGTTGTGTCTTCTGCCGGTGCATGCCATCGGGAGGCTTTCAGCACTGTGCCGCTGGGGAAAGGGCGCATGGCGTTGAGGGTAGAAAGGCTGTGCCGCTAAAGGGCCAAAGGCCTTGCCGCTGAAGGGGCCAAGAAGCCCTGTGCCATGGAAGGGCCAAGACTCTGTGAAGGAGTGTATAGACTTCATGGGCAAGGCAACCGGACGATGTACAGACTTGAGAGTTCACAATGTCTAGACTTTGGCAAATCAAAGGCTGTACAGACTTCAACTCAGCTGCAATGTATAGACTTGCAGGGGCCTGCGTCAAAAGCGGTGTACAGACTTCATCAATGTATAGACTTTGGCAAAGCAAAGGCCATACAGACTTCAACTCAGCTGCAATGTATAGACTTGTAGGGGCCGATGTATAGACTTGGAAGCTCCCCCGGCGGATGTACAGACTTCACCAATGTATGGACTTGGAAGTTGAACTGGTGAATGTACGGACTTGCCACATGAGTGTATAGACTTCGCGTTTGCCTGAACTATGTACAGACTTCAAACATGAGCGCATAGACTTCGTGGTCATAGACTATGTACAGACTTCACACTGTGAGCATGCATGAGCCTGTACAGACTTCAGACATGAGTGTATAGACTTCAACTGGCGGATGTATAGACTTGGTGAAGCGTTGAATGAAGCGTGCCGCTGAAGGGCTGGATGGCCGTGCCGCTGGAGGGCCATATGGCCGTGCCACTGAAAGGCTGAAGGGCCGTGCCGCTGGGGCTTATGGCCGTGCCGCTGAAGGGCCTCAGGCCCGTGCCGCTGGAGGGCCTTTGCTTTTGCTTAAGTAGCTTGAAGACGTGCATTCTTTGGGATATTTCTTCACCGTCAAGGGCCCGAGGGAGGGTCCCTAGCAGTGTGTTAATTCAGGAGGACATTCTGTGACTTCTCGATCTCTTAATGCGCCAGTGCGAATGCGGGGATTCGCCGGGCGGTAGTATCTTCCCGGAGCCCTGGATGGCCAGTCTCTCCGGGTCTTCTTCCTTTGACTTTGACATTAATGCGGAGCTTAGCGGGACATATGGGCGTGCAATTTTATGCGTCCACAAGCGAGTGTTCAGTTCGATGGAGTGTCCTGTGGAAGAGAAGGTGGTGTTGGCTACGTATCGATTGCAGGGGCCAGCCCGGACTTGGTGGACGTCAGAGTGGGGAGCAGTGTTCCAGTCCTGTCCCCTTCGGTAGATCTTGTGGCAGGAGTTCGTCCCGGCTTTCGAGCGTGCTTTTTTTCCGTCTTTTCTCAGGTCACAGAAGCTGTGTGAGTTTTTGGACCTGGTCCAGGGTGACATGACCGTGGTGCAGTACAGGTCCAGGTTCGTCGAGTTGGGCCGTTATGCACCGCATATTATGGTGGATGAGATGGTGCGGACCGATCAGTTTATTGGGGGTCTGAGGTTGGAGCTGAGGCATCCTTTGCTTGCGTCAGGGTTGGCCAACGTGGATGTGGCTTGCAGAGCAGCATCGACATTGGAGAGAGACATGCAGAAGGTTCGAGGTTAGGGTAGTGCGGGCCAGATGCAGATGAGTTTTGGTCAGCCAGTGTCCGTGCAGCAGCAGAGTTATATCCAGATTTCAGCAGGTGGTTCAGGGACGTCCCCGTCCGGGGCGTCGGCATCAGATTCGTCATCTCTGGGATCGAAGCTCAAGAAGTTGCTCAAGGAGGCTGGTTTTGGTAGGAGGCGCCGTGGTCGCGGAGATCAGGCGCAGCAGTCAGTGGGTAGTGTTCAGCAGCCTACCCAGTTCCAGTGTCATGGTTCAGTGAGTGGTTCTCAAGGCGGGTGTCCTCGGTGCGGCGATTCTCATCCAGGCAGGTAGTGCACGGCGCCCGTGATTTGCTTTAGGTGTGACCAGCCAGGGCACATGGCACGTGACTGTCCGTAGAGACAGCGTCAGCCGCACGAGTTCCAGCAATAGCAGCAGTTTCAGCCCCGGAAGATGTCGTCGCATCCGCAGTAGTACCAGCAGTAGGGTCAGTATCCTCAGTTGACTCGGTCAGCTACCAAAGGGAGGCAGAGAGCCCGAGGTAGAGTTACCCACATTACCAGAGCAGAGGCTGAGGCGTCCCAGTTGGTGGAAGGTACTATTTCGATTCTTGGTTGCGCGGCTCGAGTTTTGTTCGATTCCGGTGCATCTCATTCGTTTATTTCAGAGGAGTTTACTCAGAGTGCCGAGGAGTCGGCGACTGAGGTGTCTTGTGATCTGGCAGTGGAGTTGCGTACCGGTGACTTCATGCTGACCCTGTACTTCTTCGAGAAGGTGCCTGTGTGGGTGGATGGGTGTAACTTACCGGCCAGGCTTTATGCGTTGCCGCTTCAGGACTTTGATGTGATTTTGGTCATGGATTGACTCGAGGCCCATCATGCCTTGGTGGATTGCGGCTCGAAGAGGGTCGACTTCCGGCAGCTTCGTGGACCCACCTTTTATTTTCAAGGTATCTAGTCTTCCTCCTCCCGTTTTCTTATTTCGGCTATTAGGGCTCGTAGACTGCTTGACACGGGTTGTCAAGGTTTTCTCGCTTATGTGGTTTTGGTCGATCGACTGTGTCCGGATGCGGAGGACATCCCGGTTGTGTGCGAGTTTTCTGATGTTTTTCTCGAGGAGTTGCCAGGGTTGCCACCGCAGCGAGATATTGACTTTGTGATTGAGGTGGTACCTGGTACGGCGCCTATGTCGAAGGCCCCTTACCGTATGGCGCCAGCGGAGTTAAGAGAGCTGAGGGTGCAGTTGCAGGAGTTGCTGGCCAAGGGGTACATTCGTCCTAACTTCTCCCCTTGGGGTGCGCCGGTGTTGTTTGTGAAGAAGAAGGATGGTAGTTTAAGGCTGTGCATCGACTACTGTCAGTTGAACCAGGCGACTGTTAAGAACAAGTATCCGTTACCTCGGATTGATGACTTTTTCGACCAGCTTCAGTCGGCCCGGGTGTTTTCACGGATTGATTTGAGATCGGGTTATCACCAGCTGCGGATTCGAGAGTCTGATGTGGAGAAGACGTCGTTTCGCTCGAGGTATGGGCATTATGAGTTCTTGGTGATGCCTTTTGGGCTCACCAATGCCCCCACGACATTTATGGATTTGATGCATAGGGTGTTCCGTCCATATCTAGACCAGTTCGTGGTCGTGTTTGTGGACGATATCCTTGTGTATTCGCAGTCTGCCAAGGAGCATGTGCATCATTTGAGAGTGGTGTTGCAGACCCTTCGTGATCACCAGTTGTATGCCAAGCTCAGCAAGTGTGAGTTTTGGCTCCGTGAGGTGCACTTTTTGGGGCACGTGATTTCTGGTGATGGTGTTTCCGTGGACCCGACTAAGGTCAAGGCTGTGGTGCAGTGGCCGAGGCCGAGTTCTGTCATGGAGATTCGGAGCTTTTTTGGGGATCGCAGGCTATTATCGGAGGTTCATCCAGCATTTTTATCGTATTGCGGCCCCGATGACCAGGCTTACACGGAAGGATGTGCCGTTCGTCTGGACGGAGGAGTGTGAGCAGAGCTTCATGGAGCTGAAGAGATTGCTCACGACTGCTCCGGTGTTGGTGTTACCTTCGGGATCGAGAGGCTTTGTGGTGTGTACAGACACTTCCAAGGTAGGTTTGGGTGCTGTGCTGATGCAGCACGGTGGAGTTGTGGCGTATGCATCTCGGCAGTTGAAGCCACATGAGGAGAACTACCCTACTCATGATCTTGAGTTGGCGGCGGTGATTTTTGCTCTGAAGATCTGGAGGCACTATCTGTATGGTGAGAAGTTTGAGATGTTCACTGACCATCAGAGTTTGAGGTACGTGTTTACCCAGAAAGATCTTAACCTCAGGCAGAGGAGGTGGATGGAGTACATGAAGGATTATGATTTTACTCTGTCGTATCAGCCTGGCAGGATGAATGTCGTGGCTGATGCCTTGAGCAGGAAGGTGATGGTCAGTCAGATGTTGTTGAGGAAGTGGAGGTTATGGGAGCAGGTTCCGGCCATGACTTTTAGGCTCAAGATCCCTCGGGATCAGGGTTCGGCTATTCTTGCGAGTTTGACTATCACGCCAGCTATTCGTCGTTAGGTGACTGAGGCTCAGCATGCGGACCCCGAGCTACCACGGATTTTGTCATTGGCCGAGGTGGAGTTTGGTGAGGATGGAGCTGTGAGGTTCCGAGGTAGGTTGTACGTCCCAGCCGAGGAGCAGACGAGACGCGCGGTGTTGCGAGAGGCTCATGAGAGCCGGTATGCCGTGCACCCCGGATCGATGAAGATGTACCAGAACTTGAAGAGGCAATTTTGGTGGCCGGGTATGAAGAGAGATGTTGTGGAGTTCGTGGCTAGGTGCCTGATCTGTCAGCAGGTGAAGGCTGAGCACCAGCGACCGGGGGGTACACTTCAGCCCTTGGATATTCCTGCGTGGAAGTGGGACCACGTGACCACTGATTTCATGGTGGGGTTACCGAGGACATCCAGTGGGCAAGATAGTATCTGGGTGCTGGTGGATAGACTGACGAAGACGGCACGGTTGCTACCGGTCAAGGTCAGTTGGAGCGTGCATCGTTTGGCTCGTTTGTATGTGGAGCGGATTGTTCCGTTGCATGGAGTTCCCATCTCCATTGTGTCTGATCGTGATCCCCGCTTCACTTCTAGATTCTGGAGGAGCTTCCAGAAGGCTCTAGGCACCGATTTGGCATTTAGCTCGGCGTATCATCCTCAGTCGGACGGTCAGTCTGAGAGGACCATCCAGACTTTGGAGGACATGTTGAGGTCGTGTTGCCTGGAGTGGCAAGGGAGTTGGATCCACCACTTACCGTTAGTGGAGTTTGCCTACAACAATGGCTATCATTCGAGCATTGGTATGGCACCGTATGAGGCGTTGTACGGGCGACCTTGTCGGACTCCGCTTGATTGGTTCGAGGTGGGAGAGCATGTCCTGACAGGACCGGATTTGGTGCAGCAGTGCACTGAGGTGGTGCATCTGATCCGGCAGAAGATGTTGGCTGCGCAGAGCCGGCAGAAGAGTTATGCCGATCGGAGGAGGCGACCCCTCAGTTTTGCTGTAGGTGATTGGGTGTTTTTGCGAGTTTCACCCATGAAGGGTGTGATGCACTTCGGCAGGCGTGGGAAGCTGAGTCCCCGCTACATTGGTCCTTTCCTCATTGTCGAGCGTATCGGTGAGGTTGCCTATCAGTTGCACTTACCCCCGGAGCTATCTTCTGTGCATGATGTGTTTCACGTGTCTATGCTTCGGAGGTATATGCCCGATGATTCCCATGTTCTGGAGGATGCCGTTTGGCCTGAGGTGACCCCAGACTTGTCCCTTCCAGAGTACCCTGTCCGTATTGAGGATCGACGTGAGCAACGCCTGCGGAGCAAGGTTATCCCTCTGGTTTAGGTGGTCTGGCAGCGTCACTCTGGTGGTGAGGCGTCGGCGTCGGAGGGCTGTGATGTCCCGAGTTTTTTGGATCCTTCTTTTTGGGTCCCAGATCTGGTAACACGGAGCGTCTGTCTCCGTTGTGTCTGAAATTTTATTTCAGACATCTTTCGTGTTCGGATCGGTGCGATCCGGAGTTGTTTTGGAGGCCCGGAGTGCGTCCACGGCTTTCCCGCTCGTGTTTTCTGATTTCCGGTGTGTGTTTAGCAATTCCTTCAGAACCTCGTTGCGGGTGAACCGGGTCGTTCACCTAGGCGAGAGTGGTACCGTTGCGATCGGTACGTCCCGAGGATCGAGAATACGTATTTTTCTATTTTTTGATATTTTTGGCATTTTCCGGATTTACTATTTATAGCCCTTTTCTTTTTCCTTTTTCTTCTCCTTTTCTTCTTTCTTCTTCCCCCCCCCTGTGAGTGCAACGGTCACCTCCTCCCCCTTCTTGCTCGTTGGACCTCGCGGCGCCCCTTCCTTCTCCGGCGACGGGTGGCGGACGACGACGACGGCGCGGTGACGACGGCGGTGGCGAGAGGATCGTGGCGGTGCCCTCTTCGTGGCGCGTGGGTGGAGTTCGTGTTCGAGCTAGATTTGAAGATCGGTGATTCCCGGCAAATTTTGAGCTTCATTAAGGTAGGGGGACGGATCCTTGCCCTCTTTACAGCGTTCCCCGTGATTTCTAGGCCGTGGAGAGGCCGAGAGGGGCTAGATTCATGCCGGGAGGGTTATTTTCCATGCTTGGGGTTTGAGCACCGAATCCATTGATTTTTGAGGTTTTTGATCGTTTTGGGGCTCTAGATGCATGCTAGGACATCTGGGGGGTGATTCCCCTTTGTTTTCCCTTCACCAGGGGGGTGAATGGGCGTGGTTTTCTGATTTCCGGACGTATTTCACGAACCGGGCTCGGCCCGTTGTCGCGCTAGGTACCAGGGGCGCGTTCTGTTTGAGCGCGTTGTGTCGTCCGAGCGCGTTCGTCCGAGAAGATGAATAGTATGGCGGTTCATGTTGCGCCTGGGGCAGGTAGCGCATTCTTGGAGAATGCGCTAGCCTTTCCTAACGCGTTCTTGATGAACGCGCTAGCTTAGGCTAGCTCCTTCTTGGAGAACGCGCTAGCTTCTGCTAGCGTGTTCTTCAGGGGTCGCGCTAGGGGACCATAGCACGACAGTGTCGCGCCCTGGGTCCCTAGCGCGTTAATCCCCCTCCCCGAGCCACGTTCCTTTTGGTAATTGTACCTCGGTGGAGCGAGTCTTGGATCCAGTTGTGGCGTGTGGCCCGAGGGTTGCCGTGGGCACCTAGTGAGAGCCACAGGGGCACCGGGGGTCCTCGGAGAATCAGTTACCTTGGTAGGGGTGCCGCGTGACTTGAGGGACGGTCGGACCTCGTGCGTGTCCCCGGCATCCGTACCTACCATTTGGTTACCGAGAGTCTGTGTTAGTGTGTTACTCGGTGGTTTCCGTGAGTCGAGTCTCACCTCCAGTGACACGTCCACTAGTCGTAGCCTTCTTACGGCACGCGGTGCTGACCCACCCGGGAGTGGTGGAGAGGCTGACCCGAGAGAGACGGTGAGTAGGCTGGTTACCGTAGGGCCCCCGCGTACAGCCGAGTCTGGGCTTAGGAGGAATTACCAGCTAGAGGACAGGCCTAGGGCGTATGGTCTGAGTGTGCACACGGTGGCTGAGGGTTTCGGACCCGCGCTGACGAGCGTGACCTCAGCTAGTCCTTGTTTTGTGGTACTGGTTACTGTGTGTGTCTGAGCCTCGCGCTAGGGGCATTGTAGCTAGACACTTGTGACGCAGTGTAAGACGTCACGGGACGCATCCGGTCGTTCTTCTAGTGGGTGGTGCTCCTGCTTGCTGGCAGGTATAGACTCGAGTTTTGTCGGACCGAGGTTTTGTGGTACGGTACTGTAGTGCAGGCGGCTTTTTCCGTTTGTCGGCTTCAGCGTGTAGTTCTACCGTACTTCTACTAGGTGGTGTTACCTTCCATGGCTACTCGCGCCTTGCAGCCATTTTTCTCGTTGTGCGGTGGGGGTCCGAGGGATCCCTACTGGGCCAATGAAATGAGGCTCACCCCTACTTTTCAGGTGAGGTGGGGTCGTCGAGAGGTGCGGCTGAGTTTTAGCGTGGTTCTTCTAGCCAGGGTTAGTCGCCAGTCTGCCAGAGCCAGGGGATGCCCCGTGTAGTTGTACGCCAGGGGATGCCCCGTGTAGTTGTACTTTTTCTTTCTGTTGAATGTACTTTATTTGGACATGAGACTCTGTGGACCTTGTAGCAGTTTATTTATTTATATTATGCTGTGCATTTTATTCTAGATTATTATGCTATCTCTGTAGTTGCTTCAGCTTCTCTTGTGCTCCCACACCATCCCTTTTTACCCTTCTGAGTCTTCAGGCTCGTGGGTTGGCGGGCCGAGATTCGAGACGCGCCGGTTCCTTTCAGGTACTCGGATCCCGGGTCGTCACAGCATCCCCCGGGTGATAGTGAGCGATAATGGCCGGCAATTTGATTCTCATGATTTCCGAGACAGATGTGCCGACTTAAGCATTTGTAATCACTTTACTTCGGTCGCCCACCCTCAGACTAACGGGCTGGTCGAAAATGGCAATAAGTCTATCTTGAAAGGCATCAAGACCAGGCTCGGCAAAGCCAAGGGCAGCTGGCTCGAGGAATTGCCAAGCGTACTTTGGTCGCACAAAACGACTCCCAGAATGGCAACCGGTGAAAGTCCCTTTCAGCTGGTGTACGGCACCGAGGTCGTGATCCCGTTGTAGATTGCCAATCCCTCCCTCCGAGTCATCTGTTTCTCGCCCGAGGCAAACGACCAGAAATTACTCGAAAACCTTGACCTAGCGGATGAACTCCGAGAGATTGCCAGCGTCCGAGCAACGGAATATCAACACCGCCTCACTCGATACTACAACGCCAAAGTCCGAGATAGACACTTTCAATCGAGAGACTTCGTTCTCGGGAAAGCTGAAGCCTCTCGACCACTTGAGGCGGCGGGTAAGTTATCCCCTAATTGGGAAGGCCCCTACTGAGTGGTCGAGACGCTCGGGAAAGGAGCATACCGGCTATCTACAATGGAAAGAGAACCCATCCCTCGGACGTGGAACGCGACTACACTACACAAGTTCAATTTCTGAACACCGAGCATTGTCAGAAAGGCCAAGCCAAGACAATACATGTCAAAAAATGGAAAATCCATCTGGCACCGCCGAACAAGCCCATCGCTTGGCTGACTCGGTTAGCCTTCCCGCGTCCAGCCACTGACTCTGCTTCGTGCAGAAACTGGCTCATATTAAGGGTAGTCGACCCCGTTGGCTCGGGTAACTCGGAACAAAGGTGACAGAGGGATTAGGAAGAAGAAGGCTACCTTCCAGAACGTCTTCCATGCTTCAAATTCGACGGCACAACGCTTCATGAAGAAAGAGAGAGGAAAGACTGTCAGAGAAAACCCTAAGCGATGGAGAGGGAGAGATGCCGTTCAGACCTTTTATAGGCGAAGGGAGGTTACCTGCCTTAAATGATTCTCCCCTCGAAAACACGCTAAAGGGACTTCTCCCTACGAACGGTCACCTCAGACTCCTCGGTTCCATCCCAGCGGGACACACGAAATGGCCGGGCAGTTAAAGCATGAGAAAATGGAAAGACACCCTGTCAGACACCCGCCCAACCATCATGCGAGATCCACGCAGAAGGTATCAGCACTTTCCAACTACTGCAGATACGCTGGTCAAACTACAGCAATGGCGATACAAAAGAGTTAAGTTTTCATCATAACGCTACTGCCTTATGTTTTTCCCTTTACACAACAAGAGAAGTTTTTTCTTCAGAAAAAGGAAAAACATACAAGGAGAAAAAGCAAAGCAAATACATTAAACCTCTCGCCCACCCTGAGGCTCGGAAGTGGAAGGCTCAGTCGGTTTGCCCCCGGCACCCTCGGCGATGGCCGACCCTGGCACTGACCCCACCGGCGTGGGAACTGCCTCGGTTGCGCGCCCTCCCGAGGCATCCGGAGTAGGCGATCCCTCGGACGAAGAGTCCCCATGGTCTCTTCCTCCGACGCCGAACCAGAGGAACCGGAGGATGACAAATCTGAGTCATAGCATTGCCCGGATGGAAAATTGATTGTCTCGGACGCCTGCTCCTTCGCATAAGAGATGGCCCGGTCGTAGCCTTGCTTGAATCCCTTGCAGATGCCCCGGCGAAGCGCGGACTCATAGTAGGGGAGGGCAGCCGCCTTGAGGTCGACTTGGTAGGCCTCCGAGCGTTTGTATTGCTCGAGTGACTCCGCCCCAGCCGATTCCACCCTACCAGCAAGTTCGGCCTTCTCCCGCTCCGCCTTGGCCAATCTCCACTCTGCCTCGGCTGACCGCTTCTCCTCCTTGGCCTGATTAGCCTCGGCCTCCCGCCAAAGGCACATGGCTTCCTCCGCCCGGCCCAATAGCTCGGCACGCTCGACCTCCCACTGGCCATCTAGCTCGGTACGGGCCACGCGCTCCTCCTCCAGAAGCCTGTTCTTTTTCTCGAGCGACTCGAGGCCCCGAGCCAGTTGCTCGATCAGTGTTCGGGCCTCCACTTGACTCGCCCGCGCCAGCTCTCTGACCGAGGAGAGCTCCCGCCGAAGCCCATCACGTTTCTCGGAGAGTCGAGCCATCTTCTTGTCAGACCGACCAAGGGTCCAGGCGAGGTTCGCCCGCTCTGACTCCGACCGGGCGTAAGCATCAGCCAGGGTGGACCCATCTCGGCCAGGACCAAGCCACCCTCCATAACCAGCTCGAGAGCCACGGGTGGGGAGCGTTGCCTTTCTCCTCCCTTCACCACCTTCGCTGCTATGCTACAACACGCATGATACAGAGGGCCCTGGATGTCCAGCCTCTCTAGAGCCTCCAAAATAGTGCCCCCCCTCCGAACGGTATCCCCTCGGGAGCCCCGCCGACCAGCCTGGACCGAGCCACTGCTTCATCCTCCCCTCTTGCTTTAGTCGGTCGGGGCTGTGTCGCCGCTCCTCGCGACCCCCCGACCTCCACCGACTCGGCCCCTGCGTCGCCACCCGGAGCGTCGCCCGCCTCGATCGACACCCCAGTCTTGGCCGCAGTCCCAGAGTCACCCGCTTCAACTCCGGCGCTCTCAGTTTCTACTGAGGGGAGAGATGATCCAGTGCCACCGCCATCGGTAGAAGCGGCCCCGGCCCCCTCGGCTCCTACTGAGGGGAGAGCCGATCCAACGCCGCCGCCCCCAGAAGCGGCCCTGGCCTCCTCGGCCCCCTCTCGCTCGACGGATGGGGGAGCCAGCCCAATAGGGTCGGCCCTATCTCACTCGGAAGAGGGGAGAGCCGCCGAGCCAGAGTCATCTTGATGCGGGACAGACCACGGACTCGACTCCAATTGGATATGCAATCCTTGGACTCTACATAAACTCGCAATCGTCCCTTATCGAGGGAAGCGTCGGACGTGCACGGTTGAGAAACCGGCAAGAGGTAGGGTGGTCAACTCACAATTTAGTGTCCAGATCGGGTCACGGGATGGTCTCGCTCTCTCTCGCAACAGCGGTGATATAAAAATATAGCGAGCTAGATTATCCAAACATGCTCTCAAGCAGCGGCATAAAGAAATATTGATGAGGACATCACCTCCCATGCCCACGTTCACATCTCGTCTCCTCGCCCCGGTTGCATCCGGCATGGTCTAGTCATTTAATTTTGAGTCCTCTGTAATTTTTAATTGAGTCATTTGATGTATTTTCCCTTTTATTTGAGTCATGTTCCTAGGTCTTGTGTTCATTTCCCTAAGTTTGAGTGTCATTAGGTTGTCTAGTTAGCTATTGGGCCCAATTCATTGGGCTTGGCCCAAGGGCTCCCCCCTACCCCCTCGGTTATTTGTCATTGAGTCAATTGTCAGGGACTTTTGTAGAAATGTGGGTTTCCTATATATAGGACCCCATTCCCCCCCATTTCAACTTAATGAATCAATGAATGAAAAAACTTGCCATTTTGAGAGTTTACACTTCTTATCTAGTGGAGAGATTCCATTTTTTGGGTGAGAAACCCTAGGGGAGAGATTCCCCACCCTTCCCTCTCTTAATCTCTCTTTTTCACTCCACTTTCTCTCTCCTCAACACCCAAATTCGAATTTTCTTCTCTCTCCTCCCTTCCCAACCACCTCCACTCCCCACCTACCCCATTTAAGCCTCTTCCCATTCCCCACAACCCTCATCAATACTCCTCCCCTTCCCAAGACCCCCTCCACCAATCCTCTCCTCACCATCCAACCCCCAACTACCCCTCCCACTTTCCCAAGCACCCCTTCCCTTCCCCAACACAACCCCCCCATTCCCAAGACAAAAAATTAACCCCACCCTTAAACCTATTTTCGAATATCCTTTCCCTCTCTCCATTCCAACCAAATTCGCAGCCCCCACTACCACCATCTATTGGACCCTCTTCCAGACCTTATTCTCCACCTCCCACACCTTAGAACACCCCCTCCAAGACCCCCTTACAACCAGGGGTCACTCCCACACTCATCTACCCCCTTCCCCTTCTTCTTTCTTGGTCAGTGGAAGCTACTTCGAAGTTGCAGTTTGCTGTCCAGAGGTTGCAGATGAACCAGCAACTTGCAGCAGCCACCACGACTTCCTCCGGACGAGTTTGAAGACCCAAGAGCCACTGTTGGAAGCGTCTACCAGTCTCCTTTTCAACAGAAGTGGTTTCGTCTTCATCCGAGCTGTGTGCTGTTCGGAAGCTCCGTTCTCCCACGACTGCTCAGAACTACCACTGCTGAAGCCCTGAACCTGAGTAGAAGCTCTGCCACGACTCACCCTGGAAGAATCAGTTCTAAGGCTCTTCTACAAAGTTATTTATCGCCTTGTCAACTTTCAGAATCAAGAAGCGGAACTCTGTTCGGCATCCATTAGCAGAAGTTATCAATTTTCTCCCTCTGCTGTACGGATCGGCTTCCCCATAGTCTACACCGATCAGTCATCCTTTTTAGAGCCTCCAGGTCTTCTCCGACATCTTTTAGCATCCCCGTCAGTTTTTCTGTGAAGAGGACTCATCCACAATTCGAACGACTCTGACGACGTTTGATTCCGAGGTCGGGAGCTACTGGAGCATTCTCTGTAATCTGCTGTTAGAAGTCTGCAACTGCAGGTCCGAGAATCTGAAGCTCTGTTCAAACCTCTATCCTGGTCAGCAGCGGCTCCAGAAGAAATTGAAGAAATTCTGAGGCATTCCCTTCCCAGCTACGAAGATTTCCTCACTAGTCTCATCATCAGAGAAATTCCTGAGCGAGTTCTACAGCAGCAACACCGTCTACCTGTCCCTATTCGGAGAGAGCAGGCAGAACCGGTGACTTCATCGTTCAATGCTTTTAACCATAGTTTCCCCTCCCTGCTTGGCCGGCTGAAGGCCCCTCCCTGCGTGGAGGTAGTTTTGATTGTAACTATCATCTTTCCTTTTCCACGATCCCCCCCTTGCATGGGGTGTAGTGTTGTAATAGCTTAAACAGGTCAAGCTGCCCCGGCGCGGCGTGTGGGGAACCCACGCTTCCCCGCTCGCCCTCGTCTCCGAGCGGGACCGGTTTCTTCAAACCGGTCGAGTAAGTGCTCCAAACTTTGCTCTAATTTGTGCTTGTTCTTTCAATATTAGTTCATAAACTCCGCTGGCCGTGAATGAGAGCCCGATCCTTAAGCTCTTGTGCTATAAGTGATCACCGTGGGAAAAGAGAGAAACCAGTGCCTTTGGCACTTGGTCGGCCCCATTGTCTTGGGCTTCCACATCCATTGGGAATCAAGTCTTGGCCTTGCTGGCCCTCTACCAACAAGGGCCCAACCCCTCAACCTCACCTTGGCATTGCCAAGTTACCCCGGGCTTGGGTGAGTGACGAGAGAGCGGCGGCCCAAATTGGCCCATTTAGATTGCGAATGTGCTTGCTTGCTTAAGTCCAAGGTCGTGTCACATCAATTGGTATCAGAGCAAGTTCTAGACTTGTCTCTACTAAGTCTTGTCCTAGGGCCATTGCATGCATCACCCTGTTCCACTATCATGACTACCTCATACATGGCATATTCGCCACTCTTAGGCCCATTAGAAGCCTTTGTGTTTGATGGATCCGGCTCTAGCATATATCTAGAATGGGAGAAGTCCATAGACCAACACTTTGGGAGGTTTACCCTGTCAGGGCTTGTCGAAGTCAACTATGCCAAGAGTTTGCTTTGGGGCCAAGCTAGGAAAGAATGGGAGAACATTGTAGGTTTGAAAGAAGCCAAAGGGGAAGCACCCATTGAATCTTGGGATGAAATGAGGGCCGATCTTAGAAAGATCTACGCACCCCAACCAAAACCTCTTAAACCAACCGATCTTTCACCCCCGAACCCAACTCCCACCCATGAACTTCCCCGACCAAGCCCAACCCAAGTCCACCAATGTTCACCACCCCGAGAGTACCATGCACTGACAATTATCACTCCACCCACCATAGACTATCCTACCCCATTATCCTTGGAAGTTGTGGCCCACACTCCTACCCAAGTGGAGATGGATGCCAATCTGGATTCACCTCCCACCATAGAGAACATCCTAGACCCCCACTTCCACCCACCTCTCCTAGTTCGGGTCCTCATGAGCCGCACACCCTAACCATGAATGAGTCCATACTCCAATGACTTAAGTAAGGCCCCACCATTCCTAGCTCACCACCTTACCTCTTACCCTTGGCATATCAAGTCCAAATTATGCCCACCCGGTCTTCCCATGTCACACTTCAAACCTCCTACTTTGTGGAAGGCTTAGGGGACTTAGTGGACTGTTTACAATGGCAAGTCTACCTGACCAATATGCTAGCCATAGGACCATTGGAGTCTAGCCCCATCTACTCTAGTGGACCCTTCCTAGCTTACCCCGCCACCGGTTCCATCACCTCCATCTACACTAGTGGCCATTATACGAGTGAAATCCTCCTCTTTCTCCCCAAGGATGAGAAACCAATCTTGGCCCACTTCCCACCCATCAAGATTCCAATTGCTTTAATTGGCCAACCCACTAGAGACCTTGGGCCAATTATCTTGGAGGAGGATGACTCACCATTTGGGTACCTTGAAGACATAGAGTGCCACCCTCTAGGAAGACCTTTCCACTACGCCTTTGATCCCTTCCTATGGGAGCCTAGACCCCTATGTGACCCAACCACATTATCCACCACCCACCTTTCCCTAACCCAACCCACCATGTTTGACCCAATCCACCCCATCCTAGACCCGGGTTACACCTTGGGAGCCATGACCTTGGGCCACATATCCCTAGGTAATAAGGTTGTGCTCCACCCCATGATGACCACCTTCTTAGATCCATTCGATCCTTTCCAATGGGAGTTCAAAGGTTGTCCCACATCTATACACAAGGAAGTCACCCTTGGGAAAAACATGCATGTGTCTAGGCTTACCACACCACTTGGCATGAACACTATGTTGGGTCCATTTATTCATATCACCCACATGTCAAGTAAAAAGTATGAGTGGTCCATGTTCGGATGTAATGGTCCACCTTCATTCATCATGGGTCTTAATCATGTCAAAGGCATCTACGGATGTCCGGGTCCCCCGATATTTATCACCACTTTGCATGATAGGGCCACATACGGGTGCCCCTGCCCACCTAGGCTAACCAAAGTCTACACTGCATCATTACATGATAGGTCTACTTTTGGTTGCCCAAGTCCACCCATCACCCCCAGAATGTCTGCATACACAACATTACATAAAGAGATCCGCAAGCACATTAGCAAGAAGAATGTGACTTATAAAAGGCGAGCCGACTCTCATCGACGTCACCAAGAATTTCATAAGGGTGACTTTGTGATGGTAAGGACGGAGAGGCTCTCCCCGGGAGCCATCTCCAAATTGAGGCCACGTGGGGCTGGTCCCTTCCAGGTCCTGAGGCGCATTGGTGCAAATGCCTATGAGTTAGATCTCCCCGAGGAATATGGGGTAAGTCCCACATTCAGTGTCGCCGACCTAGTGCCATACAAGGGACCCACGGTGGTACCTAATGAGGATATTGAGCCTATTCCCTCCGTTGAGAGAGCACCCACCCGTGAGGAGAGTCCACCAGCCAAGAGAGCCCAACGTGAGCGCATTGAACGAATACTGGATGAACAGGTCACTACCACCAGGAGCAAGGTATACGAGCGCTATCTCGACAGGTGGATGGATCGGTCTCGTTCGAAAGACTTGAGGGCAGTACCACTTCTACACCCTCCAAGGAGGGAAGGACACTTACTCGACGGAGTCGAGTTCTCCGCACCCCGGGAGTATGATGAGGACATCACCTCCCATGCCCACGTTCACATCTCGTCTCCTCGCCCCGGTTGCATCCGGCATGGTCTAGTCATTTAATTTTGAGTCCTATGTAATTTTTAATTGAGTCATTTGATGTATTTTCCCTTTTATTTGAGTCATGTTCCTAGGTCTTGTGTTCATTTCCCTAAGTTTGAGTGTCATTAGGTTGTCTAGTTAGCTATTGGGCCCAATTCATTGGGCTTGGCCCAAGGGCTCTCCCCCTACCCCCTCGGTTATTTGTCATTGAGTCAATTATCAGGGACTTTTGTAGAAATGTGGGTTTCCTATATATAGGACCCCATTCCCCCCCCATTTCAACTTAATGAATCAATGAATGAAAAAACTTGCCATTTTGAGAGTTTACACTTCTTATCTAGTGGAGAGATTCCATTTTTTGGGTGAGAAACCCTAGGGGAGAGATTCCCCACCCTTCCCTCTCTTAATCTCTCCTTTTCACTCCACTTTCTCTCTCCTCAACACCCAAATTCGAATTTTCTTCTCTCTCCTCCCTTCCCAACCACCTCCACTCCCCACCTACCCCATTTAAGCCTCTTCCCATTCCCCACAACCCTCATCAATACTCCACCCCTTCCCAAGACCCCCTCCACCAATCCTCTCCTCACCATCCAACCCCCAACTACCCCTCCCACTTTCCCAAGCACCCCTTCCCTTCCCCAACACAACCCCCCATTCCCAAGACAAAAAATTAACCCCACCCTTAAACCTATTTTCGAATATCCTTTCCCTCTCTCCATTCCAACCAAATTCGCAGCCCCCACTACCACCATCTATTGGACCCTCTTCCAGACCTTATTCTCCACCTCCCACACCTTAGAACACCCCCTCCAAGACCCCCTTACAACCAGGGGTCACTCCCACACTCATCTACCCCCTTCCCCTTCTTCTTTCTTGGTCATTGGAAGCTACTTCGAAGTTGTTATTTGCTGTCCAGAGGTTACAGATGAACCAGCAACTTACAGCGGTCACCATGACTTCATCAGGACGAGTTTGAAGACCCAAGAGCCACTGTTGGAAGCGTCTACTAGTCTCCTTTTCAACAGAAATGGTTTCGTCTTCATCCAAGCTGTGTGCTGTTCGGAAGCTCAGTTCTCCCATGACTGCTCAGAACTGCCTCTGCTGAAGCCCTGAACCTGAGTAGAAGCTCTGCCACGACTCACCCTGGAGGAATCAGTTTGAAAGCTCTTCTACAAAGTTCTTTATTGCCCTGTCAACTTTCAAAATCAAGAAGCAGAACTCTGTTCGGCATCCAGTAGCAGAAGTTATCAATTTTATCCCTCTGCTGTACGGATCAGCTTCCCCATAGTCTACACCGACTAGTCATCCTTGTTCAGAGCCTCCAGGTCTTCTCCGGCATCTTTTAGCATCGCCGTCAGTTTTTCTGTGAAGAGGACTCATCCACGATTCCAAAGACTCTGACGGCGCTTGATTCCGAGGTCGGGAGCTGCCGGGGCGTTCTCTGCAATCTGCTGTTAGAAGTCTGCAACTGCAGGTCCGAGAATCTGAAGCTCTGTTCAAACCTCTATCCTAGTCAGCAGCAGCTCCAGAAGAAATTGAAGAAATTCTGAGGCATTCCCTTCCCAGCTACGAAGATTTCCTCACTAGTCTCATCATCAGCGAAATTCCTGAGCGAGTTCTACAGCAGCAAAACCGTCTACCTGTCCCTGTTCGGAGAGAGCAGGCAGAACCGGTGACTTCATTGTTCAATGCTTTTAACCATAGTTTCCCCTCCCCGCTTGGCCGACTGAAGGCCCCTCCCTGCGTGGAGGTAGTTTTGATTGTAACTATCATCTTCCCTTCCCCACGATCCCCCCCTTGCATGAGGTGTAGTGTTGTAATAGCTTAAACATGTCAAGCTACCCCGGCGCGGCGTGTGGGGAACCCACGCTCCCCGCTCACCCTCGTCTCCGAGCGGGACCGGTTTCTTCAAATCGGTCGAGTAAGTGCTCCAAACTTTGCTCTAATTTGTGCTTGTTCTTTCAATATTAGTTCATAAACTCCGCTGGCCGTGAATGAGAGCCCGATCCTTAAGCTCTTGTGCTATAAGTGATCATCGTGGGAAAAGAGAGAAACCGGTGCCTTTGGCACTTGGTCGGCCCCATTATCTTGGGCTTCCACATCCATTGGGAATCAAGTCTTGGCCTTGCTGGCCCTCTACCAACAAGGGCCCAACTCCTCAACCTCACCTTGGCATTGCCAAGTTACCCCGGGCTTGGGTGGGCGACGAGAGAGCGGCGGCCCAAATTGGCCCATTTAGATTGCGAATGTGCTTGCTTGCTTAAGTCCAAGGTCGTGTCACATCAAATATATACGAAAATAAAGCAAAGTGCCAAGCAAGGAGCGAATACGATACCTCCACGCTCTAGGCGTGGGGAAGACGGTCCCGGCCGAATTCGGTAACTCCCGGTAATAGTAATGAATTAAATTACAGCAATGAAATATCGCCCACTCCACGCAGGGAGGTAAAGGGCTACACAAGTGGGCCCGGGAGGACCGATCTCGGGTTGACGGCCTGCGCTTGATCACCACGTCGGGACGGTTCAGACGGCGTATGCTGCTGGTTGTGAGGCCCACGCACTGGTCGGTGGGACCGTGTGGGACCGGGGTGGCACCACTATGGTGGAGACGCCTGGTGGGGCGCTTCCTGGGATGGCGGCACGCTGGTTCGCCGGTCGGAGGCCGGGCGGCTCCGATCGGCACTGGTCGGAAAGAGTGCCCACGGATCTGCTGCTTCAATTTTCAGGCGCGCGATCCGGCGAGATCGGATGCTGCGATCAATCTTGATGTCGGATCGAAGCACAGAAGGTATCACTCGCCTCTTAAGGGACTGACATCAACGAGCTCGCACAAGACACATGCAGACTCCTAGCAAACCACAAACCACACACAAAAAAAAAACAGACTCATGCATGACTCTAGACAAACCTATTGTTAGTCCGACCCGTACATGGGTGACGGCGGACTAGGACACCCGAACATGTGCCATGCATGCATGTTATGTAACCGTAGATGGGTGACATGGGGAACACCTAAACGTCCAAGTATGACCCAGTCATCCATGGACGTCCCTTTGGATTTGGGAGACTTGAGAGGGCTAGGAGAGCCGGGTGTGGGTGTATCGAGGATGGGCTTAGGTGGGCCGGGGAAACCAAAGTCTTCATTATCCCCAAATGATGGTTCGGACTTATGGCTATGTAGAGGTTGCTTGGCCCGAGTGGAAAAGGCATGATAGTGAGCTCCGCGGAGGAAGTGGATTGAAGATGGTAGCTCGGGAGGTTCACTAGTGAAGGGGTCAAAAGGGTCGAAGAAGGTATGACCCCGTGAGATGGGTTCCAACATGACATAGTCCCAAGTTTGGAATTCATAGTCACCGTCATACATTATGATCGGTTGGACGACGGACATGTGTAGAAAATAAGATTCCTCCCTTGGGCAAAAGGGAATGAAGTCGGATTCGGCCGACATAGGGAGGAATAAGAGAATCTCCATGGTGACACAACCCATGGTGCACACGGAGGTAATGGACCCTATGGTCGGGTGGGTGAAGCTAAGACTAGTGGGTTGGTTAAAGCCTCGGGCAAATAAGTGCGTCAACTTCCATTGTGAATCTAATCCCATAACAAGATCATCTAAGGTATCAACATGGTGACTAGACCGAGATGTAGTGTGGAATGAGTTGACCGGCACTAACGATAAGGTGGGGTCTATGGATGGATAAGGAGGTGGGACCAAGCCATCCTTGAGCCAACTAAGAAGCGGCTCGGCTACGTATAGCGTACCTGTTAAAAATACGGGAGGCTCGGACCTTGGTGGCTCCAAATAAGATGGTTCCGAAATAAGATCGGAAGATGAGGTTGACGGTAATGGAGCTCTCATGGGTGATGAAGGAATGTCCTCCTCGTGGAGAAGGGGTCCTTGGTGTGGCACCGAGATGTACCCTTCCATCCGATCTACCCCGGTAGTCAACCAGTCTACCCCTGTAGTCAACCGATCTAGGCTTGTATTCAACCCCTTAATTGCTCCCATAATGGCTCGGAACATTTTGGCCACTTCATCGGGACTATGGACTCGGGGTGTGGCCATGGTGGCCAAGATGGGGTTGGATCCCCTAGGAATGGGTATGCAATACCATTTTTTTTGGTTTTGTTAATGCAAGCACCTAGACACGACTTAGAATGAGATGCACATGCAAAGTTAAAATGAGGCTCGACTACAACCTAGACAAAACCAAGACTCGGTACGTGGCGGAGTTAATCGATCCGAAGATCACTCGCGCAAGTGTGCGGTCTTCCCGATAGGCGTAGCCTAACGTTCGGACAACACCTTTTTATATACATAACAATGGTATGCAGATGCAACCTTAGACCGACTAACACTTAGACTCGACGTAAATGACTCTTTTTGTGTGTGTTTTGTTTCGGACTTAGACACAATGACTACCCTAGACTCAACTGGCGCTCTGATACCAAATTGATGCGGGACGGACCACGGACTCGACTCCAATTGGATATGTAATCCTTGGACTCTACACAAACTCGGGATCGTCCCTTATCGAGGGAAGCGTCGGACGTGCACGGTTGAGAAACCGGCAAGAGCTAGGGTGGTCAACTCACAATTTTGTGCCTGGATCGGGTCACGGGATGGTCTCGCTCTCTCTCGCAGCAGCGGTGATATAAAAATATAGCGAGCTAGATTATCCTAACATGCTCTCAAGCAGCGGCATAAAGAAATATATACGAAAATAAAGCAAAGTGCCAAGCAAGGAGCGAATACGATACCTCCACGCTCTCGGCGTGGGGAAGACGGTCCCGGCCGAATTCGGTAACTCCCGGTAATAGTAATGAATTAAATCAAAGCAATGAAATATCGCCCACTCTACGCATGGAGGTAAAGGGCTACACAAGTGGGCCCGGGAGGACCAATCTTGGGTTGACGGGCTGCGCTTGATCACCCCGTCGGGACGGTTCGGACGGCGTATGCTGCTGGTTGTGGGGCCCACGCGCTGGTCGGTGGGGCCGTGTGGGACCGGGCTGGCACCACTGTGGTGGAGACGCCTGGAGGGGCACTTCCTGGGATGGCGATGCGCTGGTTCGCCGGACGGAGGCCGGGCGGCTCCGATCGGCACCGGTCGGAAAGAGTGCCCACGGATCTGCTGCTTCTATTTTTAGGCGCGCGATCCGGCGAGATCGGCTTCTACGATCAATCCTGACGTCGGATCGAAGCACAGAAGGTATCGTTGGAAAGCTCTTTCGAAGTACTTTGATCTAGGGCCAGAGAAACAAACTGGATCTGCACGGATCTGGCCTTAGTCTATTTTAGAAGTTGCTGTTGAATAGTGCCCGAAATCTTAGGGCAGTAGAGAAGTTTCCTGAGAACTACCTTTGACCGTGGAGTAGACCTCAGATTCAGACCTTGATCTCTTCATGAAAGTTGTGGAGGGGAAAGAGAGGAAAACAGAAATAATTTTTGTGAAAGGTTTTGTTGAGATTTGGGTGGGGAAAAGTATTTTAGACTGGTGAGTGGTCGGATCTGGATAGAGGTAGGCAGAACTGTAGAGGGATCTGAAAGTGAATTTCATAAAATAGGTGGAGGCCAGTGGAAATTCCAAAAAAATTCTTGGGTGGAGGGGATGGTGGGAAGAACCTCCAGTGATTTTTAGGGTTCTAGAAAAAATCAAAAAGGGGACCAAGAAGGCAAAACTCAGGGCGGCTGTGACCGGATCTGAACAAAAGGCAGAACTGGTGGGTGGAGATGCACGAAAATGAAAATTATAAAATGGGACTATAATTTTTTTCAGTTTTTATGGAGGGTTATGATGAACCCTAAAACGTACCTTGAAAATATCATCTCCAGAAGATGAGATAATTGGGAGCTAAAATTCTCGGAGTGGCCTTATGTCCAACAAGACAGAACCTAGATAGAACTTCCGACGGTGGCTCGTGGCGGCTCGATGGCGGCACGAACGGCGGCAGCGGCGGCACAGAATGAAATTAGATGTGGAGGGGCTAAGGTAGAAGGGTTCACAACCCTGAAATATAGAGGGAGGAAGAGGAACCAGAGGGGAGAGAGGAGGGGGGCGCAGCTAGCTTCAAGACAACTCACAATTTCTTCTCTTCATTTTTTTCCAAATAAGAGAAATACAAGGCTTATATAATAAATGGAAAAAGGCCAAGAATGCCCTCAGATCTAGAATTTGGAGGGGCAAATAAGGGACATCACATTTGATTCAAACAAAATAAAGAAAAGAAAATCCTAATTAATTCTAAAGGGGGGGGGGGCGCCCCCTTGACCGAGGGGGAGGGTAGGTGGGAGAATATGGACTTTTTAGTCCATTTGTCTCCCATGTGCTCTTTTGACATTCAAACCTTCTAGATGACCACCTAGGATGGTTGACCAGCCCCACATAGTTTAGGTGGACCAATGGGAAAGGAGGGAGGGCCCCCTAGCTGGACCTACTACACATTTGCACAAAAACCCACACAATCCTAGGGAATGACACATTGGCTTATAAAGCCTTACAATTGCGCATATACTTTCCCAAGGATAAAAAAATAAATAAAAGGACACAAATACAAAAATAAAATGTACATGCTCGATGTTGATTCCCATCACATCTTCAACAGCGAAGACACACCCAGCCTTCTTGGCCCGCTTCTTGGCCTTCACGGCGTCCTGTATCATGCCCTCCACGGGATCTTTGCGCTTGGCCCCCCACGACCTGGAAGACCCCTCCTGGGCCATCCCCTTGCCCTTATCTCGGGCTCGGGAGCTCGTGACTCGTCGACAGCCGAATCATCACCGAGATCAATCACCTCCCGTTCGGCCGCAGGCTCCTCCTCCATAGTCGGCCGCTTGGCGTCTGCGCAAAAGAAAGATATGGTCAGGAAAAGAAAATGGTCTCACCATCCGACGGAGAAGCTGATTCGTGACGTCTGAACCTGTCGGCCGTAGCCACGCGAGAAGGCACCGCTCAATGTTGTCCGGAGTAACCAGCTCTTCCAGGGACTGGCGATGCTTCATCAAAATGGCCGCATACTCCTCCACATCCGAAGAAAACTCGTCCTGCCTCAGAGGGATGTTCTGATGGAAATTGGGGATTACGGGACACCTCCAAGTCTCCTCCACTGAAAAAATCCCCACCCTGATGAACTGAGTCTTCCATCCCTTATGGGAAGAGTCCTTCGAGGCTAAGAAGACACAGCTCCTGTTCCGTCTCACTTGGATGAAATAGAAGCCCTTCCCGGCCGAGGAATGGGCCTTCAACTCGAAAAAATAATGGAAGAGATCCAACGAAGGAGGAACCCCGCATTGGCGGCAGAGGATGCGAAAGGCAGAGAGAAGAAGATAAGAGTTGGCCACCAACTGTATGGGAGCCAACTTAAAGAAATCAAGAAGCTTCAGAACAAACGGGCTGAAGGGAAGGCGGAAACCATTCTTCCACGATAGAAGGAAGGAGCAGATATGGCATGTACGAGAATCCAAGCTCGTTTCGTGGGGGGCAGCCATGGCAAAGTAAAACTTATAGGGCAGGTGAAATTGGTGCTCCAGCCGTTTCATCTCCGCCTCCCCCAGCTCGCTGCAGTTTGGAGCCGGCGGTATCACCATCGCCCTCGCCTCAGGCTCACCCTCCCACTCTTCGACCTCCGGACATTGGTCCGCCATGGGATCTGAAGAGGAACTTGAAGAGAAATGCTCCCGAGACTCTGAAGATTCTAGAGGAAGAGGAAGCTGTCGAACCACCTCCGCGGTTATCTCCGCCAACTCCGCGAATGCCGCCGCAAGCCTCTACTCTTCCATCGTGTCCTCACGACGCATCAAAGAGCCCAAAAGGCAAGCACGAAGGAGAGCAAAAACCCTAAAATAGCGGGAGTCTGGAACGACAACAAGTGCACAACGCCTATATTCCCACGCCGAAGGCGGCGCGTCGTTCCGACCTCCGAGAAAAGGGGGCCCCTTCATTTCAAATCCGTTAGGATTATCATTATTACAGGCCCAGGTGACCACGACACGTGGCTTCTTAACACCGCCAGATCTCCACCCACCCGAGCCACGCTGGTCCAAAACCCTAACGGCTACTCTTTCGAGCCTACCAAGGCTCGGAAGTAGGAGGGGGACAAGTGGAGAGGGGGATTTCTGTAGCCCATCTAAGAGCGGCCGAACCAGGTCCAGCAAGACCAAACGAGGCCCAGCTCATCTAAGTGACAGCCCCGCAGGGCCCACTTAGCATAAAAGCCCAATAAGATCACTCGGTATCAAGCCCTTCCTCGGCGGCCATTAGGCTCGGAAGGCCCGAGCGTCGGTCCGGTCAGAGGAAGACCCAAGCCCGACCTATCCCCCTTGCCGGGATAAAGGCTAGCGCCCCGCGCCCACTCCGACCAAGCCTCACCCGAGCTATGCCGATCACCCGGATAAGGGTTGGCACTCTTCATGCTTGGGTCGACCGACGATTGCTTATCCACGCTGCCGTTGAGAGCCCTTTATGAGCAGGAGTTCACAAAGATAAGGGACCCACGAGTCCTCAAGGTTATAAAGATCCCACGATTAGGACGTAAAGAGCCCACGTTGAGGACGTAACCCCCGCCTGGAACTCCTCAGCTTACGGGACTCATGAGGCTAGCGCACTATTTAAACCGGGGACTCCCTCCAGCAAACGGTAAGGCCTACACGCGCCTAAAACTCCCTGAGCAGGAACCACTTCACCACCTTGGTGGAGAGGGATATCGCGCATTTCCTTCCTCCTCCCTTCATAGCTTCTACCACTGCTCTACTGACTTAGGCATCGGAGAGTTTTCCCCAGGGATCCCCTGATGCGGGACGGACACGCGACCTGGGACTCTAGCTCACCATCATCCCTAAGCGAGGGAAGACGTGGGACCGTGCGCGGTTGAGAAACCGGCAGTGAGTCTCAGGTATCGGCTTTTCCGCGTTAACTCGGATTGAGTCACGGGACGGGTCACACTCACTCTCTCGCAGCGGTGATAAAAATGATATAACGGGCTAATAACCTATCACATGCAGCGGCATATACGAATAAATACGAGTAAAGCAAAGCCGAGTAAGAGAGCGAACACGTTACCTCAACGCTCTGGACGTGGGGAAGACGACCCCGGCCAGTTACGGTAACTCCCGGTACAATGGTAAAAACTTAATTACAACAGTGAATTTTATTGCCCACTCCACGCAGGGAGGTAAAGGGCTACAAGTGGGTCCGGGAGGACCAACCCTGGGTTGACGGGCAGCAATCTGGAGGTGCGTTCGGAGCGAACTCGGCCTGCTGGTCCGAGTCGGTCCTACGTCGACTCGGTACTACGCCGACTCGGTTCTGACTCGCTGGACAGCAAGGTGCAGATTCCAAAGGAACGTCACCTTCCTGAGATCTTCGAAAGGCGCCGCTTGGCTGGAACGTTGGCAGGACGTCCCTGGTCGACTCCTGGGAGAGGCGGCTCCTGAAGTTGATTTTTGATATTTATTTCTAAATTTTTCTCGGACTGAAATTTCGGACCTACACAGGGAACAGATCTGCACGCCTCGGCTGCACGAATTAATTCTCTTAGATCTGAAATCAGATCGAGACAAGACTGGTGGCGTTGGAACGAGGGCTCCCAGATCTACAACATATATTGTTTTCAACATGATCCAAAGAAAGGATGATAATTGGGAGGCTCTGCAAGACTATTTTTTTCTATGGATCGGTTTACAGACACTCAGGACAGAAGGAGATCTACCTGAAACTGACCTTTGACCGAGGGCTAAATGATTTTTCCATGGGTTGAAAACATTATGGGAGGTAAGGGGAACATGAGGAACACTGAGGAATGTTTGTGGATTTTTTGAAAATTTCTAAGGGGGTGGTAAAAATACGAATAGGTGACACTATCCCGTGGATCTGCAGAATGGCAGATTACAGGGGGGGAAACAAGAAATATGGGAAAAATACCAAATGTAAGCCAAATGGCACGGAATTTAAACTACAGACTAGGGGAGACAGGGAGAACAAGCCCTCAAAAATTGGGCTCGATCAGACAACAACAGAAAAAAATAAAATTACGGGATTGAGGTTCTATCCTGATTTGGACAGAGCTCTGGCGATGGCGGTGCTGCGCGATGGCGGCACGAACGGAAGGCGGCGGTCGGAAGTCGCATCCAACAGAGGTTGGAGATCTTGAAGTCACACCAAGAAGAGGGCTTCACACCCTAGAATGGTAGAAATCCATCTGCAAGAGGGGAGGAGGGACACAAGGGGTGCCATTGGGCTTGCTCTTGTCAAAAATACTTAATTCTTCATTAATATCTCTAATGACACTATACATAGGCTTATATAGAGAATGGCAAGGGGTGGGGGGGTTGAGAATTTCGTGAGAGAGAGGGGATTTTCTTCCCCATGTGGTCAAATAACCAAATTAAATAAAAAATATAACATGGGATAAACTATATTATAAGGGGGAAGCATCTTGGACTTTGCTTGGTCCAATTTTGAATTTTCTTCCACCTTGTCCCCTTGAATGGTCAAGCATCTAGAAGCCCACCTTGGACCTTTGACCAGCCCCACATGGGACCCTAAGGCTTAGGTGGACCAATGGAGAAAAAGATGGGGGCCCCTTACTGGTCCTACTAGACTTTTACATAAAAACCAAAACAATCCTAAGGAATGACAAATTGGCTTATAAAGCCTTACTATTGCGTACATTTTTTCCCAAGCATATAAATGTAAATAAAAGGACTCAAATGTAAAATAAAAAGTAAGTGCTCTTGCTCTGATGTCCCCATCAATTCTCCCGGGGTGGTGTGGACGCACTTTTTATTTAAAATCGTTGGTTATTTATTTATTGGGTTTATTAAGTGCGTGGGCGTGCCAGTCACAAAGTGACGATTTATTGTGCGCTCAATCTGACTAATCAGACGATTGTGTAGTTCATGTCGGGACTGAGAACCTGCCGTACCATGAAGGCTACGATGTTAATTACATCCCCTCGGAGAGGGGAAAACCCTTGATTGGTTGCCAGGAAAAGGGGCCCGATGGCCAGTAAACTATATCGAGAGAAACAAGCCGATAGCGGTCTCGAATCGGTCAGAAAGCCGTATGTCTCGGGAAGCAAGCATTCGAAAGATGTCGGTCACTCAAGGGACCATTTTGATATTCGAACGAGCGTTCGGCTTCAGAGAATCATGATCGTCACGGGGAAAACTAGAGCATATGTATGCCGGGGTACGACAAATTTATTGTTCAAAGGGATAGGAGACATTCGGTTGAATCTCGGTTAGAGTGGTCAGAAATCAGCGAGTTTATTGGCCCGGTGCGAGATCGAGTCAGGACCATTCCGGGGGCGCCTCCCGCGGTCCAAACGAGGCTTGCGCGGGCATCGTTAATATTTTCAGTGCCGAAGGGCAGCGGGAAAGTGTCCCGGGACTAGATTCCAAAACAAAGACGTATACAGAGATAGCTGGCTATAGGCCTAGGATGTGGGTTAGGCAATGACCATGGTTGGGACGAACCCGAGGTCCAGACGTGACTCACGAAGGTCTTATTGATATTCCAACACGTAGGGTTCGAGGAAGACGAGAGCCGTCTCGTTCCATTCAGATTTTATTGGTCATTCATGGACCATTTTATGTTCGGACAAAGATCCGTATTGAAGACGTAAACGGAAATAAACCCGTACAAATGTCTACCGTGAGTACGGCAAGTTTAATGCAAGCGCGGGATTAGATCACGGGATATATGTCGGTCACTAACGGACCATACACTGTTCGGACAAGAGTCCACATTTGAAGCATCGAAGATAACGACAAAGCTGTACGGATGTCTGCCGTGGATATGGCAAGTTTAATGTTGATGCGGGGTTGGATCCTGATAGAGGTGGGTCAAGCTGATGAACTATCAGCCCGAGATGGTTTCGGACTATGGCCATAACAGGGTTCCCGAGATCCACGTCCGATGCCATGGGGCGTCATTACTTTTCTCTTCACACACAGTCCAGGGAAACGAAGGTTCCAAGGTATGCGTGGATGTCGGTCACGGTCGGACCATTCATTGTTCGGACGCGAGTTCACGTTTGAAGCATCGAAGATGACGATAAAACCGTGTAAATGTCTGCCGTAGACACGGCAAGTTTAATGTGGGGTTGCGGGATTAGATCCTGGGAGAAGCAGGTCAAGTTGACGAACTATTGGCCCGAGATGTGTTCAGATCATAACCATGTCGGGGGTTCTGAGGTCCACGTCCGATACCCTAAGGCATCATTGATTTTCTCTTTGCACCCAATCCGAGGGAGTGAATTGTTAAGTGTAGAGCCCGAGCTCACCATCGTGCGCCCTGGCACGCGGATCGACATGCGTGGTTAGGTCGCGGTGATCGACCTGCCCGGTCAGGTCGCAGGGGTCAAGGGGGGCAGCGCCCCCAGAACAAAATTTTGATTAAGGCACGGGTGATGGAGTTTCTTTTATTTTTTATTAACATGATTGACCTTTTATTATTATTTTTGCTTGTTTATTCCCTTTTTGTATTAAGGAGGCGTGCCGGTTTGGCGAAGGAAGAGGATGGCGCCGTTTTAGAGTTCAAAGGAGGAAATGGGGCGCGCCGTTTTAAGATGAACAGTGAAGGACAAATGCGCACCGGTTTAGGACGTTAAAAAGGCGGGGCGCGCCGGTTTTGGCCACGTCATTTTAAGGGTTAAACAAGGGGGGCGCGTCGGGTAGATTCCAAGGAGGAGGAGCTCGCCATTTAAAGGATGGGCAACAGAGAGGTTAAACCGGCGCGGCCAGGGGCGCGCCGGAATTGGCCGGCCGGAATAGGAAGATATGGAGTGGAAATGGGAGCGCCGTTTAGCATCCAAAGAAGGAGATGGGGCTATTGTGAGGAGGGTTAAAACGGCGCGGTGGAACAGTGACCGCACCGGATTAGCCCCTCCCGAGGGTTTATTGCTTTTGACTGTGTGTTTTCTTTTCTTTCACCTGCAGGTCGTGTTAATGATCTGTTTTTTCATTCATTTGGTGGATTAAGTTGGTGAAGAGGGGGTTTAATCGTTTTAGTTGTTTATTAAGAGGAATTAGCATGAATGCTTAAGTGTTCGTTCGAGGGGTTTGATTCAAAGAGCTTACTGTGTGTTGTTTTTGTTCTCGGAGGTGATTTGTTCGTTTGTTCTCAGGCGTTCTTAGCCCTGGCGAAAATTCGACAGCACCTCCCCCGGACCGGAACTTGCCAGAGGTGAAGGAAAGTCACCTATCGGATTGCTCTGGGGTAGACTCTAAAAAAAAATCGGAGTGGCCTCACGGTGGTCCGAACCCATGTGTGAATGTGGAGGGCTTGAGGGCTAGCCTTCAAGAGCGACCACGACTCATGGGCGATGAATCTTCGGCGTGGGACAGATGTTTGTCACAAGGGCCATGAATGTTCATCCGGTGACGAACTCCTTCGAAGGCTGTGCTATGGAGAAGCAAGCTTCGAAGGGTCTTGGATGAGGAGGAGGAGGAGAGAAGAAGAAGGAACCGAGGGTTAAAGCAGAGGATACTAAGATTGCAAAAGGCCCTTTTCTTTTTATTCATCCACATAACCGGGGAAGATTTTAAAATGGAAGGGATTCATCTCTTGATAAAGAAGAAATACATCGCGAGGGGGGAGAGAATACATTGACGAGGGAGGGGGAGAGAGCACATGCTCTTCCCCCTCCGACTCACCTCTCCTCTCTCACACTCACTCTCTTCTTCTTCTTCACCTTGCCGGTGCCGGGGGACCAAACTCCTTCTCTCTTCTTCTCTTCACTGCACACAGCCGAGAGCCTTCCCTTCTCCTTTTTTGATGGCCAGCCGGGGGGGAGCAGCCAGCTCGTTGCTCTGTCGAACCTGCAGAGATTATATAGGAGGGGTTGCCTTTCCTTCATCTTGTTTACTGAATAGACGGGCTTGACAGGCCGCGGTGTCGTCCGTTGATTTGCACAGTACGCTGTCGCCATTACTTTGCTTTCCTTCGCCGCTGCAACCATCGCGCTGTCGAGTTGAGGCGTGCACAGCTCCTCAATCTTTAAATGGTTATAGGATGAGCATTGAATGTTCTCTGTGCACTCAGACTGGCGCGAAACTTGTCAGAGTGTGGATGGGATGGCATGGGGTTAAACCGGTGCGGCGGGGAGCACGCCGAATTAAAGCTTTGCAAGGGGGCCACGCCGTGTAAGCATTGCAAGGGGGTGGCATTTGAGGTTAAACCGGCACGCTGTTGTGCGCGCCGGATTAACAACATACAAAGGTGCCGCGCCATTTTAACCGAAGCAAAGGGAGCGCGCCATTTTAACGAAAGCAAGGGTGCAAATGGGAGATGAGGCGCGCCAGTTTTAGGGGTGCCGTATTAAGGTAGTGAAGAGGGGCGCACCGGTTTAGGCCCCACCGTTTTAAGCACCAAATGGATTCTTCTCGGAGTTGCAGCCATTTATATGAATGTTTGCGTTCCCGGAATGCTCTAGTTGCAATGTATGGCCTCCGTAATATTCTGTTCGCAGCCCCTGGGGCTCGGTCCCAGACTTTACGTGACTTTCGATGCATGCTGAGACTGTGCTGGAGTTCCCGGCTCTTCTTTGATTCAGCTCTCGGCACGACCGGCTATAGAGTTGTGGCCGTATCTTCTGCCCGGGGGGCTCCGTCATCGGCTAGCGGACCACCAAACGAGTCCTCGTCTTGATCGGGTGAGGTATGAGGTTTATTCGACATTTCCGTCTTCGACTCATGCTCGAATGTGTAGACGCGAATGTCGCAATGATCATCAACGTCATTTTTTTGGCGTCCACATGTGGGAAGAACTCGACCCAGTCGAGTAAGGGGTGCGACTGCTCGTGACGCCGGCGGATCCGTCATCGTACCAGGAAGCGCAGAGTACGCTGCACTCCAAGTATTCGACACCTGCTCATCCCGTATAGATTCGATATGCACACGCTGCTGGGGAGGAGGCTAGAGGTGGACACTCCGGGGTGGGGTCACTCTCAAATGAGGGAGGTGGCTTGAAGGCTCACTAGGAATCACCGCTAGGTCCCTTTATGTGACTAGATCCGATATGTAGAGGTAGAGCCGATCCCAAAGTCCGACAAGTATCGCACTCGAAAGGGACTGACAACGCGAGCGTACAAAGGACCGACTCGACTCGATATATGCACAGACACACAAGACCCTAGACAAACCTATTGTTAGTCCGACCCATACATGTGCGGTGGCAGACCAGGACGCCCGAATGTATGCCATGCATACACTAGATGTAACAGGTGGTTGGCAGAATGGGGAACTCCTAAACATCCTAAGAGGCACCATGCATGCACATGCTCCCTAGTGGATTTGATAGGTGGAGAACCGAATTCACCTTCTTTGACACTTCTATATGATGACCATGGAACGATCCCCGGGTTGGGTGTTGGTGGACTAGCCCGTGGGGAAGGGGTGTGGTAGTGGACTTCCCTAACAAGGTGTAAGGGAAATGGTGGGTCACGAGGTCCACTAGCGAAGGGGTCGAATGGGTCAAAGAATGTGTGACCCCTCGGCTCCTCCATTACATAGTCCCATGTTTGAAATTCATGAAGGTGATGGTCACCTCCATCCATCGTGGTAGATGGGACAGTGTATAGAAGATATGGCTCCTCCCCCGGGATAAAAGGAATGAAGTCGGGCTCGGCCGGTAACGGGAGGAGTAGAAGAATCTCCGTGGTGACACAACCCACGGTGCACACGGAGGTAATGGATCCCAAAGCCAGATGGGTGAAGCTACGACCTGTGGGTCGGTCGAAGCTTGGGGCCAACAAGTGCGTAAATGTCAATTACAGGTCTAATCCGTTAAGAAGGTCACCCAATGTATCCACATGGTGACTAGACCGGAATGTTGTATGAAATGAGTTGATTGGCACTAGAGGTATTGTGGGGTCCATGGATGGGAAGGGAGGTGGGACCAAGCCATTCTTGAGCCAACTAAGGAGTGGCTCGGCGATGAAAAGCCTTCCCGTTAGAAACACGGGTGGCTCGGGCTAAGATAGCTCTACATAAAGATTGGAAGATAAAGGTGGTGGCAACGGAGCTCTAATGGGTGGGGAAGGAACGTCCTCCCAGAGGGGAAGAGGTCCTTGGGACCCCGGAGGTGGGGCCGGGTTGGGGTTACTGGCTATGACATCCCTAGGCTTGGGTATGGCTACGTCCGATCTCGGAGGTGGGCAAGGGGAGACCAACGACTCAAAATACGCACACCTCCTATCCACCCGATCCGAAATCATTTGCACAAGTTCGGCAACGGTATGGGTTGGAGTACGGGTATCGCGGTGGATTCGCCCGTAATCAACCGGCCTAAGCTTGGGTACCTGAGGGGCTTCTTGCCTCCGGATATGACCCACTTGGTTGGAAGTGAGTTGGTGGGGTCGGCTGGAGGTGTGACCCACGTGGTTGGAAGTAAATGGGTGGGACGGGTTGGAAGGAACCGGATGGGGAAGGTAGACCCTTCTAAGCTCTCTCTTCATGTCCCACCATGATTCGATGGGCCATTGTCTCCTAACCTCTCTCAAGTGCTCAATGTGGTCCCACTTTTCGGCGGCCTCGTGTAGAAGACTCTCCTTGGCAAAATAGAATTGCTCGGCTTCAGACATGTTATAACAATCAAAGTATGTGTCCATGGCGGCCTCCCACTTGAGGTAGTCGCCCGGGTCATTGGAGCCATAAAAATCCGAGGCTTCGGGCCTACGGAAGTGGAGAGGATGGTTGCCCAACCCATGGGTGTGCCAACGGTTATCTCGCCTGGGCGACCAGAAGTCCATTGGAAATGGGGAGCTATAAGACAGACATGAAGACACTTGGACAAGACACTAGACATGACCCTAAACGACAATGCAAGTTGGAATGCCGACTCGACTATGAACCTAAACACAACCAAGACTCGGTACGTGGAGGAGGTTTGACCCGAGGTTCTCCTCGACGCGAGTGTGCGGTCTTCCCGATAGGCGTAACCTAACGTTCGGGTGACACCTTTTGATATACCAAACAATGGTATGCAAATGCACCCTTAGACTTAGACACTTTTTTTCTTTTTGCGGACTTAGACACAAAGACTATCCTAGACTCAACCTTCGCCCTGATACCAAATTGATGCGGGACGGACACGCGACCTGGGACTCTAGCTCGCGATCGTCCCTAAGCGAGGGAAGATGTGGGACTGTGCGTGGTTGAGAAACCGACAGTGAGTCTCGGGTATCGACTTTTCCACGTTAACTCGGATTGAGTCACGGGACGGGTCGCACTCACTCTCTCACAGCGGTGATAAAAATGATATAACGGGCTAATAACCTATCACATGCAGCGGCATATACGAATAAATACGTGTAAAGCAAAGCCGAGTAAGAGAGCGAACACGATACCTCCACGCTCCGGATGTGGGGAAGACGACCCCGGCCAGTTACGGTAACTCCCGGTACAATGGTAAAAACTTAATTACAACAGTGAATTTTATTGCCCACTCCACGCAGGGAGGTAAAGGGCTACAAGTGGGTCCGGGAAGACTGACCCTGGGTTGACGGGCAGCAATCTGGAGGTACGTTCGGAGAAACCTCAGCTTGCTGGTCTGACTCGGTCCTGTGCCGACTCGGTACTACGCCGACTCGGTACTACGCCGACTCGGTTCTGACTCGCTGGACAACAAGGCACGAATTCCAAAGGAATGTCACCTTCCTGAGATCTTTGAAAGGCGCCGCTTGGCTGGAACGTTGGCAGGACGTCCCTGGTCGACTCTTGGGAGTGGCGGCTCCTGAAGTTAATTTTTGATATTTATTTCTGAATTTTTCCCGGACTAAAATTTCAGACCTGCATAGGGAACAGATCTGCACGCCTCGGCTGCACGAATTAATTCTCTCAGATATGAAATCAGATCGAGACAAGACTGGTGGCGTTGGAAAGAGGACTCATAGATCTACAACATATATTTATTTCAACACGATCCAACGAAAGGATGAGAATTGGGAGGCTCTGCAAGTCTGTTTTTTTCTATGGATCAGTTTACAGACACTCAGGACAGAAGGAGATCTGCCTGAAACTGACCTTTGACCGAGGGCTAAATGATTTTTCCATGGGCTGAAAACATTATGGGAGGTAGAGGGGACCATGAGGAACATTGAGGAAGTTTTGTGGATTTTCTGAAAATTTCTAAGGGGGTGGTAAAAATACGAATAGGTGACACTATCCCGTGAATCTGCAGAATGGCAGATTACAGGGGGGAAACAAGAAATATGGGAAAAATATCAAACGTAAGTCAAATGGCACGAAATTTAAACTGGAGACTAGGGGAGACAAGGAGAACAAGCCCTCAAAGTTTGGGCTCAATCAGACAACAAGAAAAAAAAATTACGGGGTTGAGGTTCTATCCTGATTTGGACAGAGCTCGGGCGATGGCGGTGGCGGCGCGATGGCGGCACGAACGGAAGGCAGCGGTCGGAAGTCGCATCCAACAGAGGTTAGAGATCTTGGAGTCACACCAAGATGAGGGCTTCACACCCTAGAATGGCAGAAATCCATCTGCAAGAGGGGAGGAGAGACACAAGGGGTGCCCTTGGGCTTGCTCTCATCAAAAATGCTTAATTCTTCATTAATATCTCTAATGACACTATACATAGGCTTATATAGAGAATGGCAAGGGGTGGGGGATGGGAATTTCATGGGAGAGGGGATTTTCTTCCCCATGTGGTCAAATGACCAAATTAAATAAAAAATACAACATGGGATAAACTATATTATAAGGGGGAAGCATCTTGGACTTTGCTTGGTCCAATTTTGATTGTTTTTTCACCTTGTCCCCTTGAATGGTCAAGTATCTAGAAGCCCACCTTGGACCTTTGACCAACCCCACATGGGACCCTAAGGCTTAGGTGGACCAATGGGGAAAGAGATGGGGGCCCCTTGCTGGTCATACTAGACTTTTACATAAAAACCCAAACAATCCTAAGGAATGACATATTGGCTTATAAAGCCTTACAATTGCGTACATTTTTTCCCAAGCATATAAATGCAAATAAAAGGACTTAAATGTAAAATAAAAAGTAAGTGGTCTTGCTCTGATGTCCCCATCATCTCCCCCTGGGCCCCCTTTTCTGTTTCCCTTCCTTGCAGTTCACTGATCGGTGATCATCCCCCAGCTCAGTACTAGCGCGAGATCGCCCCTCTTTACATCCGAATCACCTAAAAATCTCTGTCTCTTGTGTGGTTTGATCCTTCTCTTCTACCCCCATTCTGTGCTAGCACTCTCGTATATTATCTCTATTATTTTCTTCGTTCAGATCTAGCTTAATTGATCATTTTCACTTTAGATCTTTGGTATATCAAAAGGTGGGTTCAGATTGACAAGGCTAGTCTTGTCAGGGCGATAACACCTTGCGTGAGTTCGGATTCATACCTCCGCCCAGTACCGAAGAATTATCGTGGCGATTTGTTTTGATAGATCTAATTGGTATTGCAATAGATCTGAACCTCTTAGTTTCTATTTCATCATATTTGTTTAAATCGGCTAAGGTTTTTCTAAAACTTTGTAATCACCCAATTCACCCCCCTCTTGGGTGTCATTGATCGCGGGACTTCAATTTGTATCAGAGCCTAAGCTCTAACTTTCACAGATCTAACGATCTAGAGAAAGATCCAGATCAATGGCCAACAAGGGAATGTTGCCTAAGGGTCACTCTATCCAACGTCCGCCCTTCTTTGATGGCTCGAACTACTCATACTGGAAAAATAGAATGCAGGTTTTTCTTAGGGCCCAGGAGTACGAGATCTGGAGGGTTGTGGACAAAGGTCCTTATGGCCTTCCTGATGATGAGGATAAATGGACACATGAAGAAATTAAGAAATCCACAGTTAATTTTAATGTAGTGTGCCATCCATCCTAATGAATTCTCTCGTGTCTCTATGTGCAGTTCGAAAAAAGAAATGTGGGACAAGCTGCGGCTTATTTATGAAGGAACCTCCGAGGTCAAGGAGACCAAAGCCAACCTGTTGGTCAGAGACTTTGTGCTATTTAAGATGAAGCCTAAAGAAACGATTTCAGAAATGTTTGTGAGATTAACTGAGATCACCAATGGTCTCAGGGCCTTGGGAAGGAGTACACCAACTCGGAACTTGTAAGGAAGGTTTTGAGATCCCTTCCACCTGCGTGGCACACAAAAGCCACAATTATTGAGAATTCAAAAAATCTATCCATACTTTCTTTGGAAGAGCTCATAGGGTCACTCATGACCTATGAGATAAACATGAAGAGAATTGTCGGGGAAGAAACCAAAAATAAGAAAACGGTGGCCTTGAAAGCCCACCAATCTGATGATGACTCCCAAGAAGAGGAGTCCTCAGAAGGAAGTAACCAGGAAGAAGACTTGGCCATGTGGACTCGCCAAGTGAATAAATTCGTGAGAAGAAAGAAAAATTTTCAAGGAAATTTTAGAAAGGGGCAAAGAAGACCGGCTCAAACTAAGGGCGAGCTGAGTAAGCCCAATAATGTTATTTGCTATGAATGCAAGAAACCCGGGCACATGAGAGGAGAGTGCCCAGAATTGAAGAGAAAGTTTAAGAAGGACAAGTTCAAGAAATCCAAGGCTATGGTCGCCACCTGGAGCGATGAGGAGGACGTGTAGTCTGAACAAGAGCTCGGGGAGCTCATGGAAAGCCTGTGCCTTATGGCATATGAAGACGACTCCAATGAGGTAAACTCTGATCGCGACTTTATTTTAAATGAACAATGTGAATCAGAGTATGAAAAAATGTATACAAAGTACAGGAAAATCAAATCTGAGAATAAAACCCTCAAAAAGAAAATTGAAGATTTAACACATGATGATACCTCTGTTAAATTTAAAAAGCTGGAACAAGAATGGTTTGAACTTACAAAAGAAAAAGAAACATTGTTGCAAATAATTTTAGATATTGAAAAAGCCAAAGAGGAGTTATCATGTAAAATATCCAAAATAGGAATTTTTTTTGAGAATTTGAATAGTGAAAAAGAAGTTATGATATCCATAGTTTCAGAACTTGAAAAGAAAAATGTGAGGTTGAATGAAGAACTGGCTGACTTGCAGTCCACTTTAGCTAGGTTTGTTAAAGGCAAACAAAACCTAGACAACATGTTGGGAGTTAAAGTTAACTTCCGGAAAGAAGGGTTGAGATACATTCCCCAAAATAAAAAATTATTTGAGCACAAGATAACAACATCTTATGTGCATGAAAAAGAAAACAATTGTGCATCGTGCTCACACACAAAGCCAACACATGTCCAATCTAAATCACACAAATACCAAAGAAGATTTTCAAATGTCAATTGCTTTCATTGTGGTAGATTTGGTCATGTTATTGCCAATTGTTGGTTCAAACAAAACACTCAAAGAAATTATACTGCTTGGACCAGAAAAAGATATCTGCCGAATTGGAATAACTCCTATGGACCCAAATTAGTTTGGGTACCAAAATCAATTGGATGAGAATTCTGTATCTTGCAGATATGCCTTGAAGCCAGGGGGAGCAAGTGGTATTTGGACAGCGGTTGTTCAAGGCATATGACGGAGGACACGAAGGTGTTCTCCACACTGCAGGATAAGGATGGAGCCTCAGTTGCCTTTGGAGGAAAGGATAAAGGTAAAATCATTGGAATTGGCAACATAGGTAAGAATTCTGAAACCTTCATTGAGAATGTTCTTTTGGTGAAGGGCTTGAATCATAACCTTTTGAGCATAAGCCAATTGTGTGATAAGGGCTTTAAAATTATTTTTGATGAAACTCACTGCCTTGTCATGAATAAAATCTCAAATGAAATAAAATTCATTGGAAAAAGGGACAATAATGTATACACTGTTGATCTTGACGATGTTTCATGCGATGATGTGTGTTTGGTAGCTAACAACCATGAAAATGTGTGGCTATGGCACCGAAGACTAGGTCATGCTAGTTTTGGAGTAATCTCCAAATTGTCTAGACATGATTTTATGAATGGACTGCCAAAATTAAAATTTGAAAGTGATAAAATCTGTGAGGCTTGCACAAAAGGTAAACAAACACGTATTTCCTTCAAAAATAAGAATATTGTTTCTACCGCTCAGCCTTTAGAACTGTTGCACCTTGACCTCTTTGGTCCGACTAAGACATCCAGCCTAGGAGGAAAATCTTATGGATTTGTGATCGTTGATGATTACTCCAAATTCATATGGGTATTATTTCTAACAAATAAAAATGATGTCCTGATGGAGTTTCAAGTATTTTGCAGGAAAATCTAGAATGATGGAGGTTACATCATCACCATAATTCAAAGTGATCATGGTGGTGAGTTTGAAAACCATGACTTCAGCTGTTTTTGCAAGGAGCAGGGATACACACATAACTTCTCATCACCAAGGATGCCTCAACAAAATAGAGTAGTGGAGAGAAAAAATAGGACCTTGATTGACATGGCATGGACCATGTTAAGTGAGAACTCCCTACCAAAATATTTCTAGGCTGAGATGGTAAGTACAGCATGCTACATCATTAACAGGGCAATGGTAAGGCTCATTTTGAAGAAAACTCCATACAAGCTCTACAAGGGTAAGAAACTAAACATTTTCCATCTCAAACCTTTTGGATGCCCTTGCTATGTTCTGAACAATGGTAAGTCAAACCTAGGTAAGTTTGATGAAAAGAGTGATAAAGGAATCTTCCTAGGTTATGCATTGAATTCTAGAGCTTACAGAGTGTTTAATAAGAGGACTTTAGTTGGTGAAGAAAGTCCTCATGTCATTTTTGATGAATGTGAATTAAAGCTTATAAATCAAATTTCTTCTACTTTGGATGCAGATGAAGCTTGTAAACACTCAAATGATGTTGGATCATCTAAGGCTAAGGATGAAACAACAAAAGGAACCCCCAGCAAGGTTGAAGATGATGAAGATCCGTCAATTGAAACATTTCAAGAACATCAAGTGCAGCACCCCCACCTGCCTAGAGCTACAACGCTCTTGAAAGATCACCCTGATAAAAATATTATTGGTAATCCTAAAGATGGTGTAAAAACTAGATCCTTACTGAGGCAAGTGGAGGAAGAGGATTTGATGGCCTTAATCTCACAAGAAGAGCCTAAGAATATAGAGGAAGCTCTTCAAAATGAATCCTGGATTCAGGCTATGCATGAAGAGCTACACCAGTTTGAAAGGAACGAAGTGTGGTCTCTTGTGCCGCGTCCTAGGAATGAACCAGTAAGTGGAACCCGTTGGGTTTTTAGAAATAAGTTAAATGATACGGGATTGGTTGTTAGGAACAAGGCCCGACTTGTGGCCAAAGGGTATAGCTAGGAGATAGGTATTGATTTTGATGAGTCATTTGCACCGGTTGCTAGATTAGAAGTAGTCTAGATTCTCTTGTCCTATGCTTGTTCACTCAATTTCAAACTATTTCAAATGGATGTTAAATCTGCATTTCTTAATGGGTACATCAAAGAGGATATTTTTGTAGAACAACCTCCAGATTTTGAAGACTCAAAACATTCAAAGCATGTGTACAAGTTGCAGAAGGCCTTGTACGGATTAAAGCAAGCACCAAGGGCATGGTATGAAAGGCTCACTTCTTTTCTAACTGAAAATGGGTTCAAAAGAGGTAAGGTTGACCAAACACTCTTCACGATAAAATCAGATAAAGACATATTATAGTTCAAGTAAATGTTGATGATATAACCTTTGGAGCTACTAATAGTGCCTTATGTGATGAGTTTACACAGATAATGCAGGGTGAGTTTGAAATGAGTCTAATGGGGGAACTTACATTCTTTTTTGGATTGCAGGTGAAGCAGACGTCGGGAGGCATTTTCATAAATCAAGCCAAATATACCTTGGAACTGTTAAAGAAATACGGGATGGCAGAAGCAAAACCTATGTCAACTCCGATGGCAACAACCACGAAGTTAGACAAAGATGAAAAGGGTAAAACAGTAGATCCTACACTATTTCAAGGTATGATCGGATCACTACTGTACTTAACAGCATGTCATCCTGACATTCAATACAACGTATGTCTATGTGCCCGTTTTCAGTCATGTCCTAAAGAATCTCATTTATCGGCTGTTAAATGGATTTTTTGATATTTAATTGGCACAGTAGACTTTGGGTTGTGGTTTCCCATCGGTAGCTCATTTGATTTGATTGCATACACCGATGTGAATTATGCTGGATGCATTGTTGATCGTAAAAGTACTAGTGGGTACTGTCAGTTTCTTGGTGGGTGCCTAGTTTCATGGGCCTCCAAGAAATAACACTCAATAGCTCTCTCAACGGTCGAGGCTGAATATGTAGCCGTCAGAAGTTGTGGAGCCCAAGTACTTTGGATCAAAAATCAATTACTTGATTTGAATGTTGAAATGAAATGTGTTCCAATTTTGTGTGACAATACTAGTGCAATTAACTTGTTAAAGAATCCTGTACAATACTCTAGCACAAAGCACATTGACATTCGGCATCATTTTCTAAGAGATCATGTAGGAAAAGGGGTCTTTGAATTGAAATTCATTGACACACACAATCAGTTAGCTGACATCTTTACAAAACCCCTAAATCAAGAACAATTCAATAAAATCAGAAGAGAACTTGGCATGTGCGAGGGAGCGAGCATACATACCTAAGTCGACATTAAGGCTAAGTCTTGCATAGGTAGAAAAGTTAGTTGCATAAAGGGTAGATTGCATAAAAAAATATGCATATCTTGTGTGTATATTTCTGGTTGCTTGTTAATATACCACCCTTGTATGCTTGATTGTATTTATACAATATAGCCCCTCCTTGAAATGTTTCTAAGGCTTATAATTCCTTTCTAAATAAATATGGATCTTAAGATCTTAGGATAAGAGGCATTTACTGAGGGGGAGTTTCAAAAAAACTTCTAAAGCAATCGTCTCAGAAGGATCACCCATTACTTCTCTTCACAAACACGAAGGGGGACAAGTGAAGTTTGAAAACAAAAAAAAAGTTACACAAAAAAAGGAAAAAAAAGGAGGAAGGGACAAGGGTTGTATGAATAAAAAAAAAGAAAGTTGAAGGAGTTGATTATTTTTTTTGATGAAATTAGGGCTAGGCCGACCATTTCGGTTGACCGACGCCCAGGTTCGGTTGACCGAAACTGGCGAACCGGGCCGATCGAACAGCGTCCGAACTCCTTCTTAAAGGGGTTTTCACCCCATTTCTCTCACTCTCTCACACCCATTCACCCTCATACCCTCTCCTCAAACCCTAGAACACTAATTATCCCCAATTTCCACCCCAAAAATCTCCTCTTTCTTCCATCCGCACAAGATCCGGCATGTTCGTCATTGTTTCGGGATGAAATCTCCGCGGAGGCTTGTGCGACCTTGCAGCCATTCCCTGAGCTCCAGCTTGTGGAGACGGTTCTTCCACCATCTCTTGGTGTGTCATCCGATCTCCATCTACTCCCGAGGAAAGAGGTTAGCGATCTAAGGGTTTCCACCTAGCTTTCCTATTTAGATGGCGCCTAGAAGAAGCTCTCAAAGGCTTACCTAGGGGGAATCCAGTGCCCGGAGAAATGAGGAACGAGCTCCTCCACCACAGTGGCCAGCCGCACCTCCACGGGCACCGCCGATCCAGCCACGATTGATTCTTGACCCCCGGTTGGTTGATATTGATGAAGTGAATGAATTATTGCCAGATTTCAGTGCTATATTTGAAATTCAAGATGGGTGGATTGATTTTGTTACAAGATACTCCAGGTATTATCCTAGTCTTGTCCAAGAATTTTATGGGCACCTAGATATGAGGAATGACCATTTGTATACGGTTATCAAAGGAGTCGAAATTGCAATCAATCTAGAGTTATTTGAGCGCGCCCTAGGAGTGTCCGCTAGGGGCGCTGATATGATTTTTGGCCATGGTTCTGTTGATGACACTTTTCTACTCATGACCTCAGTGAATACATTCATGGAGTTAGTAACCTGATCAAGCTGAATGCCAACTATTTTCCGCCACTGCAACGGATTATACACCATATGTTTGTTGGGAATGGATGGACTCTAAGATCTTAAGGGGGGGTGATTAGATCTACCCTCTAAAACCTTCTATCCTCTAAAATTTAACTGCAGTAGGAAAAGAGATGCGGAATTGAAAGAATTACTACTGTTGAATTAAGTTCAACTTAAGGACGAATATGTATACGAAAGAAAATGATCAGGTTCTGTATAATCAACAACACGCTGTTGGAACCAAAACTCAAGCACAACGCATGCAAGCTACTAAGCAGAGATCACACAACAATCACACAGAACTCAGAAGATTTTAGGTGGTTCGGCACAGCCTACATCCACCCCACACTCAAACCGAGTGTGGCTTACTGCTGATTCACAGCTTCTCACGGTTGATCCACAGCTTCGGGGATTATATCCCTACACCCGCAGAGCTACACAGCTTGCTACCAGAGGAATCCTCCTCTACCGCTCAGGTTTACAGCTTAACCTTTCCGCTGACACACAGCTTGAAGAACAGTGTTTCAAAGCAAAACGAAGCAAAGACAGAAAACCAAAAACACAATGAGACTGTAGCTCTAGACAATGAGCAAATCAGCTCTGGTTATGAACCAAGAGACCGATGATGGTGACTCTCAATTTCTTCTTCTCTCCAATCTCTCTCTTAGCTCTCTCTCTGAACTTGCAGGCACTAGCTCTACTGGATCGTGTTAGCTCTTCTTCTCTCTGCTTCTTTTGCTTCAATCTCTCGATCACAGATTTCTTCGCTTCCCTTTCTTCTGTGCGAATAGTTTCTTATTTATATGTGCTGCAGAAAGAGGGTGTGTGGAAACCACATTTCTCGCCCAAGCTTTTCGTCCAGATCTGAGATCCAAGGCCACGTGGCAGCATCTGAGCTTAACGGCTTTCCACGTGTCACGAGCATAGCTCAACCTTTAGTCTTGGATCACGTGCCTTCCTTAAACTTTACGAACAAGTGTTCTGTCAAAATGTTAGACACTCAGTCAGCATAAGACAGTTAGACAATCATAGGAATTACACAGACTTAATAGAACATGAGAGCAAAAGTGCACGGACTCAAATATGCTTGAATTATAACGTGCACCGACCTTATTAGGCTGTAAGAGAACCATGCACATACATTATGTGTGCAAGAATCAACGATTGCACCGAGCCAACAAGCTATACACCTATCATGCACAGACCTTGCGCTTGCAAGGGAAAAGGATTGCACAGACCGTTTGTGCACAAACAAGAAATGTGCATCGACTCAGAAGTGCATTTAGTAAGTTATGCATAGACTTCACTCGAGCAATATGAAGGTATGCACCGATGTGATTGTGCACGAAATAGTATTGCACATGCTTTATGTGCATCACACAGTGAATTGCACCGACTTATTATGCAACCTACGCATACGTATGAAAGGCATGCACGGACTCATTTGCGTGCAACAGCAACGGTTGCACCGACCTTGTGTCCCTTAGACACCAACATGCACAGATTCTCTACAGAATAAGCTAGGAATTGCACCGACTCAATTCATACCAGTATTTGACATGCACCGAGTATGAGTGCAGTTCGTCAGGAACTTGCACCGACTCATAGTAAGAATACACCATGAAAGTGTAGAGAAGTTTTAATGCAAGTGACTGATAATTATCTGACATTCATGAAAGATTCATCAAAATACACAAGAAGCTCATTGTCAAGGAAAAGTAGTCAAAGTCAACTCTATAGTCAACCAAGTCAACTCTACTGTTGCCAATTAATCAAAACACATTCAGCACATGCAGCAACACACACACTACTGATCAATCCCAGAGGAGGCCCAACATTCTCCCCCTTTTTGATGATGGCAACACCTAAAAAGTTGCTGGCAACTCCCCAAATGAAATGCAGGAGAAATGATGTATTTTGATGAGACATGAAGCACAGTCATATATTATTGACAAAAGCCCAACTCCCCCTGAATGAAAGACTCTTCCCCCTTAAGCAAAATATCATGAAATCTTTCTCTTCCCTTCTCTCTCCCTTTAGCATCAGAATCTCGCCCCCTATAAGCATAGGCTTTCCTATGATCTCAATCTCTCCCCCTTCGTTCCAGAATAGAGAAGAATAGAGATAGAGAAGAATAGAGAAGGAGAACACCTGAATAATCTCTCCCCCTTTGCCATCAGCAAACAAGGAGTGAGGGAAACAGAATAGCACTCTGTGCAATGGTTCAGAATATAAGCAAATTATTGGACAATTCTTTAGATATAAGGATCAATCATTGTGCATTCTTGACAAATAGCAGGTTTAACTGTTATAGAAGGTAGAGTAAATTTACTGACTTTCTGAAATAGGGTATAGTATCTGTTTATATCAATGAACTTAAGTCACATGATCATGATTGACTAGGTCAAGACTGTGTCCTACTGATTTCAGACTTAATGAATATCAAGGAGAGTGACCTGAAAATGTATTGAGGTTAAACAATTGACACTTAGTGAATTTTGAATTTCAGGGGTTACAACAAGTCTTTTTCACTTCTAATTTTGAATCTGAACTCAGTGAACATACAAGTGTCATTTATACCGTTGACATTAAGGGTACACGAGGGTTAGACGCCAATACCTCCAGTTACTAAGCATAAACTACCATATCCATCTCTGATCAAAATAACTACACAGATGATTTACACCTTTGACATTAAGGATACACGTTTATCAGAGGTCAGTACCCTCAGTTACTCAGTGAAACCAACCCTATAGATTTGACCATATGAACAGAGGTAACATGAAGCACTTCATGACATGAGATCCTCTCCACTGCTTTGATGGAGGGTTCAGTTTCTCAGTGCAATGCAGTCATTGCTTTGCCAAGTTATTCATTTCTTTTAAGAATTATTTTATTGTTGCTGCCCTTTTTAATTTTCAAAGTGACTTGTTTAAAGACAATACAATTTCTGATTTTCTCAGCCTAGTCTTCACTAAGTCTGTCATTTTCAGATACAGTGAGGATCTTATCTGTCATAGTCATGAAAGAAAGGTTGAGAGATATAAAAGGTTTTCTACCACCTTATTTTCTAAAAAAAGTCTTTAAACTTTACAGTCTATTAAAATTAAACCTTCAGTTCATTCAAGGAGTCAATGTGATTCTTATAAAAGAAGAGTTGTAATAATTATCGCTCAAAATAATGAACCAATTTCAGAACAGTCAGCCATTCGGAATGAGGGAATAGACATTGAACCAAAGAAGTAGCTCATAAGGAGTTTCAAGAGGAGTGACAATGCCACACTGTGATGGGAGTAGTTTCAACCAAGGCCAATTGATGTAATTGATACCATGTGATGAGAATTTCTGAGAATGAAGAGAGAGTAGAATGAGTTGTACTCAGATCAGACTTTACTGAACTCCCCCTGACATCATAATGCACCAATCTTAACATGCATAAAGCAGACAATGCACCGACTATTGCATGTGAGTGGTACACAGATGCACTGACCTGATATGTGAAAGACACAAGATGCACGGACCTACATGCTGTAAGGCAGGGACGTGCACTGACCTTGTATGCAGAATGCTCACACTATGCATCGACTATGTGCAAGACATACATTGACTTATACTCTGTGCAAAAACATGCATAGAACTCAAATGCTCATAGAAAAGACCTGCATCGACCTCAGTAGTGCATGAAATGCAGCAGGTTCAGACCTTAGTAAGCAAATGATAAAATCAACTGATGTGTGATCTAGAGGAAAAACTCCCCCTATCTGTATGTAATTTTATTTAACAATGCATCTATGCACAACAATTATTCAAACAATTAGAAATTGTTTATTCAGAGACAAGCTGACACATATTTATTTTTAGACCACTACAAATAGCAATTCAAGAAAGAATTCTGAGTCAATCGTCATGGAAAAATTTACACAAGCCTAATTCTCTTTTTAAGAATTTAAATCTTTCATTACCCAAAGGCTTTGTAAAAATGTCAGCAATTTATTTTTTAGACTTAATGAATTCAAGTTCAATTTCCTTTTTTATGACTTCATCTCTAAGGAAATGATATTTGATTTCAATATGTTTTGTCCTGGAATGATGAACTGGATTTGTAGTTAAGGAAATAGCACTAGTGTTATCACACAAAATTGTGATGCAACCAAGATTTATATGATAGTCAAATAACTGGTGTTTGATCCAGAGGACTTAGGCAGCACAGTTCCCTGCAGCCACATACTCTGCCTCAACTGTGGACAAGGCTACAGTGTGCTATTTTTTAGATGTTTGTTCGCGAGGGTTTTTGTTATGCCGATTACCGGGGTGAAGGAAGGGATACAGCGGGGAAGGAAAATACGGGAGTCTGATATATCTCGGGTATCCTCCTTACGGTTGCATGCCTCTCACGGCGGTATCGGGCACTCTCCTTTCACGGAAAGTCGAAAAAGGGTCGAATGGCACGGAAATATCGGGATAAGAGTTAACCAGACAGGATGCAGGCGTGCCAGTCAGTTTCTCGACAATCACTCATGGAACCAAGGGTTGATCGGGGAAGCGCCTCCAGGGCGCGGCACGTGGGCTCGGGCGATCGGGCGACACGCGGAGAGAAGAGGTTCCATGGGTGCAAGTGCGTAGGCAATTGCGGGAATCGTGTACTCGACGTCTTTCCCCACCGGTCGCAAGCAACCAGTGTTTATTTACATCGGATTGAATCCGAATACCTTCGTTCTAAGCTGAAGAAAAGTATGTATATATGTCTGAAGCCAGGGGTAGGGGGCCGGGGGCATTCTGTAGCTGTGGGTGGACTTTCGACTGGGGGTGTTTGCTGGGGTTAGGGTGTTAGGCACGGATGTCGAGTGGTGTAGGTAGGAAGCTGGGGGCCCGAGTGCGGGCACTTGTATTTCACTGGCTTTATGATGAGCCACATGGGCTTTACAAGCGGGCCTAAGTGGCCAAAGTACAATTGGCGCAAGCCGCGGGATAATTCTGGCACGTGGGTTGGTCCCCGGGTCATTGCGTGACAAAGCGGATATCCGCGTGTTTTACAGGGGCTCTTTACAGAGGAGTTGGTGTGGGTACGACTGCCTTGGTGGCCAGAGCGGACACGGACTGGCGCCTGGTGGAGGTCGGACGCGGCTCGAGGTGAGCGATCGGGTCCGGGTCTCGGATGGTGAATGTTGTAATGCTGGAGAGTCGAGGTCGGCCCCGAGACTATGATTCCCAGGCCAGAGGTCCAACTAGACTTGATATGTTAATCCGAGGGGCCAACGGCCGACTGGGAGGTGAACAGTGGGCACGCGATTCCGTGTCGGGGCCCGGCACGGCATTGTGAAGTGCCCTTTGTCACCGTCGTAGGTTGGCGTACACAGGCGGACCTGGGATGCGGGTACTTTTGCCGTTGGTGTAGTCATGTTACACGCGCCGGGGATGGACTTGGTGGGAGACGGCTAAACACCGCGTGAGGGGATTACGTGGGACATACCCTCGGCGTGTGTGACCCGACTAGCAAGCCAACCGCGCGTGCACTTATCTTCTTACGTTCCCGACCCTTGCCGAAGGCCTCGGGAGTCCGAGGGTGCGACAATTAGGCCGGGGGAGTTCATACGTTCGTGTGTCGTCCTCCTTGCTGTCCTTCTATGCATCCGTGCCTTGTGCCCCTTGAGCTTCTAAGGGGTGGAATTTATAGGAAGTTGAAGGGGTGGGGGTGGGGTTTAGGCAGACCAAGTTAAGGGTTTAACTTGGTCTAGGAAAACCCCCCAAATAGTATTTTTATTTTATTTTATTTGTATTTTTTTGTGAGTTTTTGTGTGTGTAACGGAGTGGAGGGGATGGGGTTTAGGCGGACCAGCCCAAGAGACTGGTCTGATCCGCCAAAACCCCTCCTCTAGGGGGGGTTTAGGCGGACCAGCCCCATGGGCTGGTCTGGTCCACCTAAACCCCTCTTCGGAGGGAGAAAAAACATTTTTTTAAATATTTGATGGGATTTAGGTGGACCAGCCTGGGGGTCCAGGCTGGTCCGCCTAAACCCCTCCCCAGGGTGGTTTGGGTGGACCAAAGTGGCCGCTTTTTTTAATTTAAAAAAATCTTTTTTTATTACCCAGGGGGTTTAGGCGGACCAGCCTGGACCCCCAGGCTGGTCCGCCTAAACCCCTCCCCAGGGGGGGTTTGGGCGCGCCGGGTTGGAAGATAGAGGGGGGAGTGGTCCCACCTCTATAAAATCAATTTTTTGGTATTTTTAGCCCCACTTTGACCCGGTTTGAACGCTAGAAGACAAAGGATACGTGCTTGGACTGGTTGACTGGCTGCTTGTGCGCGTAGACCGAGGGATTGACGTGTGCGACTCGACGTAATACCGGGGCTCCGTCTTCGCGAATTCTTCCACACACGGGTACGACGAATGAACTTTGCACGAACCGTAAAATTAGGAATTTCCACGAACAGGGACTGGGGAAGGCGGTCGGGCCTCCGGGCTGTGGAGAGGGTGCGGCCCCCGGGGAGTTCACCCTCCCTAGGGGGTGCGGCCGCGCCCTGGGGCGAACTGGGCCCGGGCGAGCAGCATCCCCGAGGGATGGCCCCAGGGGGTCTTCTTTCGTCGTCTGGGGACGTCCTTTGAAGGACGCGGAGTTTCGGGATATCGAGATGGTCCATGGGGGTCCAGGCTGGTCCACCTAAACCCCTCCCCAGGGGGGTTTGGGTGGACCAAAGTGGCCACTTTTTTTTAATTTAAAAAAATATTTTTTTTATTACGCAGGGGATTTAGGCGGACCAGCCTGGGGGGCCAGGCTGGTCCGCCTAAACCCCTCCCCAGGAGGGGTTTGGGCGGACCGGGTTGGAAGAGAGAGGGGGGATGGTCCCACCTCTATAAAATCCAATTTTTGGTATTTTTAGCCCCACTTTGACCTGGTTTGAACCCTAGAAGACAAAGGATACGGGCTTGGACTGGTTGACTGACTGTTTGTGCACATAGACCGAGGGATTGACGTGTGCGACTCGACGTAATCCTGGGGCTCCGTCTTCGTGAATTCTTCCACACACGGGTACGACAAACGAATTTTGCATGAACCTTGGACCGTGAAATTAGGAATTTCCATGAACTGGGACTGAGGAGGGCAGTCTGGCCTCCGGGCTGAGGAGAGGGCCCGGCCCTCGCGGAGTTCGCCCTCCCTTGGGGGTGCGGCCGCGCCCAGGGGCGAACTGGCCCCGGGCGAGCCGCATCCCCAAGGGATGGCCCCCGGGGGTCTTCTTTCATCGTCTGGGGACGTCCTTTGAAGGACACGGAGTTTTTGGATATCGAGATGGCCCATGGGGGCCGTCGTTCTTCGAGTCATAGTAGCCGCTCGCAAGGTGTTCGGGCGAATGCCCGACACACCCCGGGTTGCCGAACGAGCACGTATGTCACCGACGGGCCTTGGATTTGGCTTAGGGCCGAGGGTAGAAGTCCATAGGGGATGGGAGGAGGCACCTTGGGTATACGGGCCCGTCCTCATGCTGCGTGCCCCATTGTACGGCGGGTTGGTAGGGTAGCCTCGGGTTGGCATGAGAGCTAAAGTTAAGTGGCTCATTGCCACATGTTTGAGGGTCGGGGGTGGCCCCGGGTTGCTGGGGGGTCGTTGTAGGACCCAATTAGTGTGCTGGAATAATGGGGTGGCCCGTGGGTTGGTGAAGAAGGGTTGAAACATACGTGCCCACAAGGTGTTCGGGAAAATGCCGAACACACGTATGTGAGCCGTATACACGTGCTGCGGGCCTCCCAAGCCTGTGGTTGACCCATTTAGGTCTCCCTTTGACCTTGGAGGGTTGAAGGAAGGCATCTTGGGGTAAGCCCCTGGCCTTTTCACTGAGTGCCACGTGGCGTGGCTTGTAGTCGGGGTGCCCCGGGGTTGCCCCAGGTGGTCGTGCAGAGTGCGGGCAAAGTCCGTAACTTAGGGGTCGGGAGTGGTCCCGATTGATTGCTAATGCCGCCGTATACCTCGGCTAGCGAGTCAGGGCCGTTGGTCGGGCCCACTGGGTTGTCGGAGGGGCCGGGTAGCCCGTGCCTTGAAGGTGTTCAAGGAAATTCTCGAACCCTTATTTTTGGATATTTTGCTGGAGAAATTATCCGGGTACAACAAATACCCCCCACGGGTCATGCGTTGGAGGTGGAGACGAGGGCGTACGGCCCGTGAACCTATCCTTCTGAGTTGTTATAGTTGCATTTTGACTCTTCATATACTTGTGCTTTATTGTATTGCATGTGTTGAATTTCTGGCACGCTGACCACTTTTGTTGTTCTGTCTTGCAGCCATAGCACGATTTGGTAGGGACGAGAGGGTCTCGAGGCGTGTGGTTTGGGAGGAGGACCACTAGGTGAGGAGAATCGAGCGGCCCATGCCCCTTTTGGGTCCGCCAGTCATTACTGTGGCTAATGTGGAGCAGGTGGACTGGGGACACACGGCTGTGGCAGAGGGCCCCGTTGGCGAGCGCGGCAGCGGAGTTGGGGTTGTGGAGCTGGCTCGCACTTCGGAGGCAGGTGGGCTTTACACTTATGATTGCAGCGGCGGTGGCTACCCTGTGGAGCTCCCTTTGGACCGTCACTTGTTCGAGTTCATCAGGCGCTTTGTCCCACCTGGCATGGAGGAGAGTGACTCTCGGGTCACCGGAGCCCGTCGCCGACTGGAGCGGGCGATCTTGGTGGGTCGAGATAGTTTGCACGGAATCATCCTTTGTGGCTTTCTGAGTTTCTCTGTGGTCTACTGGAGGCAGAGTCAGTTTCCCAGTGCCGAGTGCCTGGGCTTCTTCAGCCGAGAGGACCAGTTCGGAGTCCGCGCTCGAGTGATGGGTCCCGCTTTCTGGGATTTGCACGGGCACCACCGGGCAGACACAGAGGGCAGTCCCTGGTTAGTACTGGAGCCATCAGGGCTGGAGTATGCCGGGCAAGGGTATGATGACCACAACCTTCTATCTGGGATATGCGACAGACTGTCGTTAGCTGGTATGGTCGCTGGGCGGTGATTTCGTCACATAGATACCGCCAGGGAGATACTGAGTGGTTGATGGGCATAGTGCACCACTATCGGGTATTGCTAGACCGAGCTGATATCAGATATGCCATGACCGCGACTTTGTACGAGTACCCCTACTACACGGGGCTTCTACGGGCACTGGCAGAGCGCTTCAACCGCATATGAAATACTATGGTGACGGCTAAGGGTGAGACTTCGTTAGATCTATGGTCTCTGTGCAGGATCTCTGGGCTGCCGATCAGCGGCGAGGGGTACGAGGAGGTAGTACTGAATGACCTCCATCGTAGCCACACCGACGGACACGAGAGATATCGGGTTTCTTACAGCTACCGGTATTTGTTGAAGACCTGGAGGGACTTAGCCCTGGCTGGGAAAGAGAGAGCAGCGTAGACTCCCAGGGTGCCGCTGAATGCGTGGGTCCGCCACTTCTGCAACAGACCTTTTTGCTTTCACCAGGAGTTTACGAGGGACTAGACCCCATGGGAGGAGTACACAGAGGTGGAGCTGCGTTTTTGGACATACACCAGGTATATCTACGCACCAGAGGAGGGGGTGGAACCCCCATAGACTTCCAGACGTGACCCACCTGGCCGCGTACTTGGCGTACTGGTTGGTGACGTTCGTGGTCCCCCATGGGGAGGATGGCCAGCTGAGGGTGGAGCTGTTGTGGCCTGCGTGCCAACTGGCGGAGGGACGGAGGCTGGCCTTAGTCCCGACGGCTCTGGCCAATATTTACCAGGGACTGGGGGTACTCGCGGCGCACCCGGCACCACGTGAGCGGAGTCTGCTTCTGCCGGCCCACTACCTTAGTGCATGGGATGGCCTACTGTTTCCAGGATTGGTGTCTCGTGGGTCCATGGTGAACCAGGCAGCACCGCTGTTGTTCAACTTCACCGGGCAGCCGGACGGGGACACGGTTGTACAGTTGGAAGAAGCTAGGAGAGTCTTGTGTTACTTGCCCGGTAGGGGCGAGGAGGGGATTCTTTTTGATGGTGCCACTAGGGACTCCCACCTGATTCTGGTGCCTTCGAATGGCGAGGCGGCCTGCGCCCTTCCTTATCAGCAGGAGCTAGACGTGGCATTATACACAGAGTGGGTGATGAGCACCCAGCCAATGGTGCTGCCTCTACACCGGTCCGTGACGAGCTTCCTAGAGCCCTACTACCCGCACAGGTTCGCTCGGAACTTCGGGTACGAGCAGGGGATCCCGCCGAACCAGGAGTTCCCTTTGCCGGGTCGTCAGTACAGAGGCCAGGACACACATTTGTTAGCTGCGGCGTGGTGGGACTTCTACTGTCGCCGAAAGCCGGAGCGACTACCGAGGCCTATGCCGGGACGTAGGGGACGGTTCGACGTCCACTATGTCAGGTGGTGGTTCGAGCACAGTCACCAGTATCGACAGAAAGCCTTGGCGGTCCGAAAAGCCGAGGAGACCCATCTCTTGAGGGAAGATCTCCCCCTCATTGCACTGGATGATGGGTACCTGCGGACTCGCTTATCTCGGATCTGCCAGGAGGCGGAGCGGTTGGCCCAGCAGGCGCCCCGGGGGAGCCGAGGCTCACTGTCTACAGGGCGGAGCGGAAATGGGGCACTGAAGCCCCTCAGGCAGGCGCGGGCGGCGCCTGGAGGTACTGGAGCGGCGACGCCTCGACCCAGGGCATCGAGGACGTGGTGGACCCAGTTCCTGGCCGACTGTGGGTTCTAGCAGCGGGGGTCACTGGACCGAGTGCTTCCTGAGGGGAGTTTGCGGACGCAACGATTGATGACTGGAGGTGCCATATCGCCCATACGATCGGGTCGGCTGGACCCGTGGAGCTCGTGTCCTTCATCGAGTGCGCCTACACCCTGAGGGACATGAAGGAAGCGGTCGCGAAGGCTACACGGGTCATGGGCTTGAAGCCGGAGCAGTTGGTTCTTCTGCCGTTGACTCCCTTTGTGGCTTCAGGTAAGACCTCTTCGTTAGCCTGTTGTCCCCGCTTTGTTGTTTTCTAGAGTACATGGCAAAGAGATCTTATGTGGTTGTGTTTATTGGTAGGCTCTACGACGGACAGGGATCACCCCTCTACGGGGACGTCTTCTGGGGATGGTGACGGGACCCTTCATCCCCGGCGGAAATGCCCTCGGGTAGAGACTGGAGTCAGGGAGGCCGGTGAGTTCTCTCGGGGGCCCGCGGCCAGGGAAAACATGAAGCGGAACCGGCTCTGAGTAAGTGCTATATCCACCTACTTTCTTTATATTGATTTAGCCGTTATGATTGGCTAACTTTATGCAATTGGATTTGCCTTTCACAGCGCCACTGGAAGCGAGGGCTGACACGGCCTTCTCGCCACCTCCGGAGGTCAACCCGCTACTTGACGACGGGGTCGATCGTGAGATAGACATGGAGGGGCTCCTTCGTGTGATAGACGAAGCTCCTCCCAATATTGGGACCTATCCCGATTTCGAGTAGTGGAAGGTTTCAAAGGGTGCTCAGCCAGGTAAATAACTCTGAGACCAAGCATGTTGTGTTTACGGTTGTACTTGATTCTGGAACTTGACATAGTTGCTGGTGTCATGTAGAGGTGGTCGAGGCATCAGTGACTGCAGCTCCCTCTAAGATGCGAGGCGAGGTTCCCCCATCAATTGATGGGCAGGAGCCCGCAGGTACCCAAGATGGCTTGGGTAAGTGTTGCATTGTTAAGGAGGGGATTGCCCTCGGATTGTACAATTGCTGGGCTACAGACGCTGACTGTTTTCATGTTGCTATTTGCCAGGTGAGGATCCAGCCGCTACCCTAGAGATGATTCAGGAGCTGGTCCGTACCAGCCCATCAGTGTCCCTTCCCTCCTTTGAGGGGGAGCCTGAAGGGAGGAGTGCTTCAATGCCATCCTCGGCCGAAGAAGCATCTAGCCTGTTACCACAACTATTGGCAGGGGTGGAGCAAGTTTCCCTGCCAGCTGTGGTGTCAGCCTGTACTCTGGGGCTGGTCGGGTCTTCGAGCATGGGACCCTCAGGTACGTAGCTGGGGACTTAATCATTTTTGTCAAACCCTTTGTGTTGATTGTCTTCTAGTGCAGAGATCCTTTTGGCATTGTTTACAGGTGCCCCTTCGCCTCTAGAAGAAGGTGAGCTACCCCATGATGGGGCTGGAGTGGTGGAGGAGGGGCCCACTGAAGTGGCTCTGGTTGAGGGCGACGAGGAGATCGTCGACATCAAAAAGGTTTCGGAGGGGAGTGCTCCGGCCGGTGAGTTTTCTATTTGTAATTCTTAGTTGGAGAGCCGCCCTCTTATGAAGCTGGGCCTTGTAGTGACCTCATTCGCTTTGTTAGCTTGCAGGAGCTTCCGGTTCGGCCACCTCCGAGAGTTCGTCAGGGGCCTCGTCGAGCTCTCCGGATGACGGCAGCTTGGAGATGGAGACAGCGGAGAGTTCAAGCTCCTCGCCCTACGGGGTCTCCGCTAGTAAGGAGGTTCCGACGGGGACCACTTTTGGAGGTATATGGTGGTTCTTCCCATCCTTATTTGACACTTGTTAGCCCTATATGGCGGAGTGCTGACGTTCTCAGGTGGCGCGCAGCGTCAGATCTTGGAGAGGGGCACACATTGGCTCCTAACAAGGGCGGACATGAGGAGCCCCATGTCCCATCTGTGCTTGCTGGGAATGACCGGATGGTGGAGGAGTCACTGCCCTCTCCGACCCCGGTCTATGATGCTGTTGAGGCGGACGAGCAGTTGCCCTCCCCAACTCCGGCAGATGACGCCGCAGGGATTACTGGACTTGCTTCAGGTAAGGAGTCAAGGCTTGTCTTTCCTTTTTCTCAGGCTTTTCACCTTATCTATCGAAGGAAGTCTTACGTGTAATGCTCACCCCCTCTGGTGTTCGTTGGAACTATGCAGGTTCCACTGGAGTGCTGGTTGCATCTGGAGACCTCTCCCTAGATTTAGGGGTCGAGTGGCCTACATCTGCTTCTCCGCCGGAGCCACTGTTGGAGATGAGCGCAGGTGCCGCCCTACTCCAGCGGGCGCGAGGATATTCACAGAGCGACCCTCTTCCCTCTCCGAGGGACCTGAGGCAGCGACTGCGGGAGTGCACCCAGGGCTACCATGCGCTAGGCTTCCCACATGAGCTCTGGATGTCTGGCTACGCAAGTACCTGTGACTCCGCGAGGCTCAGGAGCAGAGGGCTCGGAGGCTAGCAGCGATCCGAGAGGCATAGGAGCAGCGGGCTCAGCTTGTGTCAGCCGTAGCTGAGCAGAGGAGTCACGCGAGGCGACTGCGTTGGCATCTCAGGAGCGTGCCACATAGCTAAGGGAGGTAGAGAGCCGGGCTGAGGCCTTGAGGAAGGCCTTAGAGAAGTAGCAGGCAGTCGCCGAGCGCGTCCGAGCTGAGTGGCAGGTGGCCGAGATGACAGCCGGAGCTAGTGCCCAGCTCTTGTCTACCTTGGAGGCGGAGCTTGCGGCTGCGGACTCTCACCTTGCGGCGTTGGAGGGGACCGAGCCCGAGATTTGATTGTATCTTTCTCCTTTCTTGTTTATGATGTCCGGAGTGTACAGATTTTGTCACCCTAAGGGCATGTCTTGGGCTCCTTTTATAGAATATTAATGACAAACTCCAGATCTTTCGTTCACTGGGCTGTTCCCTTCTTTTCTCGATGAAACGGAGTGATGTGCGTGAACTGACGACCACTTATTGTTAGTCGTGCTTGTTTGTTCTACGGTATACCGGTATGAGTGATAGGGAACAACAGGGGCTTGGTTCAGGTTACCTGATGTTAGAGACTGGAGGCTGAGCACTGGGTAGTGGAGGAAAGGAAAGGGCTATATGTGGGGGCCAATCCTCTTGGAGGATGAAAGCCTGGATACCAGGGAACCAACGTAGGCACATAAGAACAGGGCAGTTTACGTGGTTTAGGGTTGAAGAGGTGATTCTGGAAGGTGTATTGACTCTAAACTGGATGGTTGAGTATTGGCTAGCATTAGGCTGTTAGCTGAAAAATGGAATTCGCATGTGTCTGGGAAGCTGGGATTGAGCTAGCTGGGTGTCCTAGGAAGACATGGCAACTGAGACTGGGATTGGGAGAAAAATTGGAAATTGAAGCTGGGACTGTGACTGGAAATGGAGACTGGAGCTAGAGCCAACTGGGTGACCTGAAAAGGTGCGATAGTTGGGAACTGGAGCTGGGCCGGATGACTGGCCTGTAGAGGCATTGTAGCCGAAATTGGCCCTGGGAGCTGAGCGGCTACTCTGTGAGGGCATCGTGACCGAAACTGGGGTTGGAGACTGGGTGGCTGGCCTGTGAAGGCGTTGTAGTCGGAACTGGGACTGGAAGCTGGGTGGCTGGCCTGTGAAGGTGTTGTAGCCGGAACTGGAATCGGGAGCTGGCGGCTAGCTTGCGAAGGCGTTGTCGCCGGAACTGGAACTGGGAGCTGGCGGCTAGCCTGTGAAGGCGTTGTAGCCGGAACTGGAACTGGGAGCTGACGGCCAGCCCACGAGGGTGTTGTAGCCGGAACTGAGACTGGAGGCTGGCAGCTAGCTTGTGAAGGCGTTGTAGCCGGAACTGGAACTGGGAGCTGGCGGCTAGCCTGCGAGGGCATTGTAGCCGGAACTGAGACTGGAGGTTGGGTGGCTGGCTTGTGAAGGCGTTGTAGCCGGAACTGGAATCGAGAGCTGGCGGCTAGCCTGTGAAGGCGTTGTAGATGGAACTAGAACTGGCACTCAGGATGACCGACCCTCGGGGGTGTAGTGGCCAACACTGTAGTGGAATGATGTGAAGGTCACCGTCAGCGAGGTGTCGCAGTTGACGGCTTTCATTAGTGAAGAGTAGAGAGGGAGAGAGTTTTTTTTCTCTTTACCAGCCCTACCGCCCTTGCGGGTTTTCGCCAGGGCTGGCCCCCTTTTGCTTTTTTCCGGTGCGCCCTTGTAGGTTTTCACACCGAGGGCCTGAAAGGGCGCACCGGAAAAAGCAAAATTGGGATTGGTGGTTGAGGTGCCCTTTCGGGTTTTCACCTCAGCTGGGTTGGTGGTAATTTTTGCCCTCAGTAATCCTGTAGAAGGAATTAACCGAGGGGTATCTCTTTTTTTAACCCCGTTTTTTTTGTTCTGAGACTGCCGTCCGTAGCATGTTGCTGTCAGGGGACGTAACCTGAAAGTGGAAGGTGTGGGTGGTCGGATGTTGTTCCTCCATTAATAAGGGTTCTTAGAAATTGTCATGCCATGGCGGCGAAGGGCCACTTTGTCATGGCAAAATATAACTAGAGCTAGGGCTGGTGGGTCAGGGATTGTAGGAGAAGACTGAGATTTTGATGAAACTTGAAGGCTCTGGATTTGCAGGGAATGTAGGATGTAGTGGCATAGAATGATAGGTGTCTGGGAATGTGTCGAGATATAAATCTACTGGGATGGTGACTGGGAGCCCGACTATCACAAGGACTGGCTGGCCTGCGGTGTTGAGGTGAGGGCCTAAGGTTGGCCAAACTGAGTGGGTGTAGTGCAAAGCCAACTGGAGATTATAGGGTTCGTGTTCTAATAGTGTAAGTTGATTAAAAACTAGCTCTTGGGTGAGGCTGATGGCTCACCGAGGTGTAGGTGGAAGGTTGTTATGACTGGTGGGGAGAAGAGGGTTTTCTTGTTATTGGCTCTACCACCCTTTTAGGTTTTCGCTAGAGCCGACCCCTTTTAGCTTTTTCCGACATGCCCTTGCGGGTTTTCACGTAGAGGGGTTTCCCAATTTTGCCTGAGGTGCCCTTTCGAGTTTCCACCTCAGTCGGGTTACTGGCATTTTTGCCCCCAGTCACCGGCTTGTGGTGAGGATGACTGGGTCTGCCGGGGTATCTCTATTTTTAACCACATTTTTTCTTATTTTTTTTGACTTACCTGGGAGCCTGACGGCTAGACTGGTGCTAGTGCAGAAGTGCCCGTGCTCCCGTGGTGAAGGGAACGAGGGTAGGAGATTAGTCCCCGCGGATGCCTGGCGGCGGTTTCGAGGAGCTGAGTTGGCTGGTTGACTGGGAATTGAAGCCTGGGAGGACTGGCCGGGTAGATCCTTCATGGGGAAGGGCCGTCCTTACTAGTAGTAGCTGGGACGTGCGCCTTAGTCTGGCTGGCGCGCGAACTCATGCTCTAGTGCATAGTATAGCTTCATATGTTTGCCGTTGAGAGGCTGGAACGGTCTATGACCATTGTGATCAACGACCGTGTAGGCCCCACCATCGTAGACATTTTGGATAATGTATGGACCTCGCCAATTTGGCTGTAATTTTCCACTGGAGTGCCCTGCCATGACTTCTTTTTCCTTGATCATGAAAAGGTTGCCTTGCTTGAAAGCTCACTGCTTGACGAGCTTATCATAGGCTCGGACCATGCATGCCTGGTATACTTGCAGGTGTTTGTAGGCTTTGAGTCACTTTCCTTCTAGATCGGCAAGCTCTTCTAGCCTTCTCTGGTACTCATTTTCGTCAGGGCCAGCAAGGCCGGTGTAGATCGTCACACGGTAAGAAGCTAACTGGATTTCGATGGGAATAACGGCTTCTATCCCGTAAGCGAGGGAGAACGGCGAGCACCCCGTGGGGGTTTTGTAGACCATCCGATAGGCCCACAATGCTTCGAAGACCTTCTCACCCCAATCGCATTTCCGGTGGCTAACCATCTTAGCCAGGAGCTTGCAAAGGGTTTTGTTGAAGGCTTCCGCTAAACCATTAGCCTGGGGGTTATAGACCGAAGAGGTTCTCCAGTCGATGTGGAATTTAGCTGCTAACTGGTATACGGCCTTATTCTTGAATGGTGTCCCATTGTCAGACACTATGCGACTAGGAGCACCGAATCGGTATACAATATTGTGCCGGACGAATCTAGCAACGATTTCCCCAGTGACCTCTCGCAAGGGAAGGGCCTCCGCCCCGCGAGGGAAATAGTCAATGGCGGCCAAGATGTATTTATGGCCCTTGGAAGATGGCGGGAAAGGCCCCGCGATGTCCATGCCCCACTTAGCGAACGGCCTGGTGGGGGCTGTAGGACGCAGTGGGTTAGGAGGGCTTCTGGGTACTGGGCCAAAGGCTTGGCATTGGTGGCATGTACGAGCATATTGGATGCAGTCCACGTACATAGTTTGCCAGTAGAAGCCTTTGAGCTTGATGTTATGCTTCATTCGATCTCCGACCTGGTGCGCACTGATGCGCACAAAACTCGTCGTTTAAAAGTCGAGCCACAATTTTAAAAATAACCAGACTTACTCACTAAAAAGATATAAATCTAAGTAGAGTGGTAAGTACGGGTCGATCCCATGGGGAGGAAATGTTTCTTTTAAATAAGTTGAAAAAATTCTTATGTTTTGAAAATAAGGTTTTTGAGTGAGTTAAAACTAATGAAAAATAAATTTCGTGAACTTAAGACTAGAAATAAATCAAACTAAAGAATATGAGAGGGTTGAGAATAGAGTTTGGAAGGAGATGGAAAGAGAAAATAAAGAACAATTACACAAATTTAATTTTTATTACTAATGAAGAGTACAACATCTATGAAAACTAAAAATACAACTTGAATAATGCTAAAGGAAGAAAAGAAGAAAGGAGCAATGATAGGGTCATCACCATCCGTCCTGACACTCTCGACCATTCTCGTCACCCCGAAGGCATACATCATGGTCTAGTCATTTATTTTGAGTCCTATGTATGTTTCTTTATTTTATTTGAGTCATATCATTGTAATTTCCCTTTTACTTGAGTCATGTCCCTAGGTCTTGTGCTTATTTCCCTAGGTTTGAGTGTCATTAGGTTTATTAGTTAGCTATTGGGCCCAATTCATTGGGCTTGGCCCATGGGCGCCCCTATCTTGTTGGTTATTAGTCAATGTGTCAAAAGTCAGGGTCTTATTGTAAATTGTTGGATCCCTATAAATAGGACCCCACTCTCTCCATTTTGAGGTAATGAATCAATGAATGAAAAACGTGCCATTTTGAGAGTTCAAACTTCTTATCTAGTGGAGAGATTCCCCACCCATCCCTCTATTAATCTCTCTCTTTCACTCCCCTTTCTCTCTCCTCCACACCCAATTTCAAAAATTTTCTCTCTCCTCCCTGCCCAACCACCACTCTCCCACCTACCCCCATTAAAGGCCACTCCCCTTCCCCACACATCCCATTACTCCACCCCCTAGTCCCAAGAGAGCTTCCACCAATCTTAGCTCCACCTCCCAACCCCCAACTACCCCACCCACTTCCCCAAGCACCCTTCCCACTACCCCAAGCACCCCTTCCCTTCCCCAACACAACCCCTCCCATCCCCAAGACCACCATTGAATACCCTCCATTAAGGAAAATTCAAACTCACCTTCCTTCCACCCACTTGTGCCCCCCTCACCTTCCCCTCTCCCTCCAAGCCCAAATTCGCAGCTCCTCTCTCACCCATAGCAAACACCCCCTTCCAGCCCCCATTCTCCCCTTCCCACACCTTGAAACCCCCCCTCCTAGACCCCCTCACAGCTGGGGGTTGCCCCTACACACAACCACCTCATTTCCCCTCCCATCTACCCCATTCCCCATTACCTATCTCCACCATCTCAAGTTCTAGTTGTAGGCAGCAGACTGGCCGCAGATTGCAGAGGCCACCCCGTCGTCCCCTGGGAGCTTCAGGTGGTATACCATATATCGACGGAAGCGTCTGCCTGTCTTCTTCGCAACGGTGGTGGTTTCGTCCCATTCTGAGTTCATGATCGACCAGGAGAGCCATTCTCCCACAACTGCGCAGATCCCCCCTGGCAGGAGACCAGAGCCGGATTGGAAGCTCGACTGCGACGATCGTGTTAGGAATCGGATCAAGAGTTCTGCTTAAAACATCTTCTACTACAAGTCTTATAACATCTCCAAGAAGTAGAGCCCCATTTGGTGACCAGACCTTAAAGTTATCAATTTTCTCCCTCGGGTGCTCGGTTCTGCTTCCACTTAGTCTGCACCGACCCCTCCTCAGTGTTCAGATTCTACCGGTCGACCCCGACCTCAGCTGGCATCCTCGTCAGTCTTGCTTCGAAGAGGACTTGTCAATGGTTCCAACGACTCTGGCGGCACCTGATTCTGAGCTCGGGAACGACCGTGGTAACCTTTGCTTCCTGCTGTTGGGAACCTGAAGCTGTCAGATCCGAGGGTCTACCACCCTGTTCAAGCCCCTACCCCGACCAGCAGCGGTGCCCAAAGAAATCAGAAAAATTCAAGAATCATCCCGATCTAGCTACGAAGAATCTCCAAGTGGTCTCGTCTGCAACAAAATTCGGTCCTGGCCACAGCGTCCAAAAGCCTGACTGTCTGTCCTGAGACACAGGCAGCAGACAGAACCGGCTTTGGTGTCCTCCATTGCTTATAGCTCGAATTCCCCTCCCCGCTTGGCCAGCTGAAGGCCCCTCCCTGCGTGGAGGAATATTTTGGTTGTAATTTGAACCCCCACCCCTAGTCCAACCCCCTTGCAAGGGGCGTAGTGCATGTAAATCTGAAATTTCAGGATTGAAGCTTCATCGACGCGGAGTGTGGGGAACACATGCTTCCCCGCTCGCCCACGTCTCCGACCGGAGCCGGTTTCTTCAAACCGGCTAGGTAAAATCTCGTCCCTTGCTCTCAATTATTCTTGTTCATTTAATATTCTCCAATTGCGCCGTCGGTAAGGAAAAGAGCGCCCGATCTTAGGCTCCACCACACTTTGTGTGACCACCGTGGGTGTGAGTGAGTGATCCACGTCCCTCGGCCAAGGCCAACACATTGAGTTGAGTATCCGCACCTCGCCTTAGACTTTGCTGGCCCTCTACCAGCAAGGGGCTTGTCTCATTTCCTCGACTCGGCATCCCCGAGTTACCCCCGGGTTAAAGTGTGTGCGCCATACGAAGGTCCGCTTACGTAGGCTTCATAGCCTTGTGGTTGTGCTTGTTAATTTAGGTCCAAGGGTGTGTCACATCAAATTGGTATCAGAGCAAGTTTTAGACTTGTCTCTACTAAGTCTAGTCCTTGGGCACATTTGCATTCATCAACATGGCTACCTCTCTTTGGTCACATTCATCCCACTCGACCCCCCACAAGGGACCGATCAACCCTCCATTTGACATAATCTCTTTTGAGGATCTCCTCTTCGATGGATCATGCTATAGTGCCTACCTAAAGTGGGAGGTCACCATGGAAAAATACTTTGAGAGAACTATGGTTTATGGACCCGCAAGAGTCCGCGTTGCCATGGGGCAATTTCGGGGTCAAGCCAAGGAAAAATGGAGGAACATAGTGGGCTTAAGGGACGTTAGGAAACAAGAACCCATTTCCTCATGGGATGATATGAAAAAAGAACTTAGAAAAATCTACATCCCCAAACATTCCCACCCCTCCTATTCAAGCACCCCTAAACTGAGGAGCACTACCACTCCTCCATCCCCACCCGGCCAACTTGGGGCCGACCTTTGGTCTCCATCTCCACCAACCCCAATAAATCACCTCTTAACCATCATAACTACACTTCGCAACCAAGTCCTCTCCCTTAAGGCCCAAATAAACCAAGCATCCATCTCTCCACCAAATCCCCTAAGGGTCCCCACACTCCAACCAAAACCTCCTTCCGTAAACCTCACTATCCAAACTCAATTGGGCCCCATTTTCCCCCCTCCACAACCGGCCGATCCCAAGGGGAAGAGACCCCTAATCGACCCGATTTCCCCAATAAGGACCACCACTCAACCTACTCTCACCATTCAAACCCAAGTGGACCCCGAGTCCATCCCTCCACCTAGACCCATGACGGCCACCACCACCCAACCCACAATCCCTCACCAAACCCATACCCCACGATTCCCCTTGGTCCCCACCACTACCCCTCCATCATCCCCAAAAAGAGGTACCCCCCCAAAACCCATCAACCCAAATCTCGTCACCCAACCCACCCTCCACTTCCAACCCCAATCCTATCCCAACCTAGGCCTCCACTACTTCCACTCCCAAACCCCACTCTACCAATCTCAATCCAAGTTTCCCTTTACCCTCCACCTCGGGAGCACCACACACCAACCCTCATCACCCCAAAAGACCCCCTCACCTCCTTGGTAGAAGAACTCATACCCGATCCAATAGTTGTGAGCACTCCAAACCCACCCCCCACCTTGGAGGAAACCCAAGTCCAAGTTGAAGAAGAAACCTCACACGATAGTCTTTACCTTACACCACCCTCTCTAGTTGGGGCGGAGCTCATCTTAGGAGAACCCATTGTTAGTTGGCTAAAGGAGAGCCCAATTAGAGAGATCCCGGCCCATGTTTTCCCTCCCATAGAACAAGACCTTCCCATAGTGCCCTTCTTCTCCTATCACACCACAATCCAAGCATCCTATCAAGTGGAGACCTTAGAGGACCTTCTCAAGGGCATAGCATGGCAATTAGAGATGGCTAGCATGTTGACCCCTATGGTCGAACAACCTAGGAGCCTTAGCCTCCTACACCTATGCATAGGGTCTATCACCTCAGTTTGCACCATTGGTTGCTACACTAGCGACCTCCTTCTATTCCTCCCTACACCCGATGAGCCCAACCTTCTCCTCGATTTAGAGCTTCTTATCTCAGGTAGAAAGCCAAGCCCTCCACTCATGGCCGACCCACTTGCCAAGAACATTGGCCCAACTATCATGGAGAAGGATGACTTAGCACATTTTGAGGATCTTGAGGACATGGAGTTCCTCCCCCTAGGTAACCCATTTTATGATCCATATGATCCATTCCAATGGGAGTCAAGAGACTCGTGTGACCCAAACACTTTATACACCACCCACCTTTCCCTACACCAACTCACCATGTTTGACCCAATTCACTCTATCTTAGACCCGGGTTACACCTTGGGAGCCATGACCTTGGGCCACATATCCCTAGGTAATGAGGTTGTACTCCACCCCATGATGACCACCTTCTTAGATCCATTCGACCCTTTCCAATGGGAGTTCAAAGATTGTCCGACACCTATACACATGGAAGTCACCCATAGGAAAAATATGCATGTGTCTAGGCTTACCACACCACTTGGCATGAACACTATGTTAGGTCCATTCATTCATATCACCTACATGTCAAGTAGAAAGCATGAGTGGTCCATATTCGGATGTATTGGTCCACCCTCATTCATCATGGGTCTTAAGCATGTCAAAAGCATCTACGGATGTCCGGGTCCCCCGACATTCATCACCACTTTGCATGATAGGTTCACATATAGTTGTCCCGGCCCACCTAGGCCCACCAAAGTCTACATGACAACATTGCATGATAAGTCCACATATGGTTGCCCCGGCCCACCAAGGTTCATCAAGGTCCATATGGCATCATGGCATGATAGGTGTAGACACGCCAAAATTGATGCTATGTTGATCAAATCTCATGTCACTATGTTGACGCCCCAAAGTGAACTTCAATACATTCATAATATGAAGTTTTTCTATTTTTATGTGTTTTTTGGTTTGTTCTTGCATTTTTATGATTCGCGACCTGAAAAGGGGCGTTATTTTAAAAGCGACCTTACCTAGGGCGTGTTCAAAAGAAAGGACGACCAAATGTCAGGACGCCAATTCTTGGTATTATCCGGTTTCAAAATAAATTCCAATTACTGATTGGCGTCCTTCCTTAGGGCGTGTTTTCAAGTAACACATTTATCTCAGGCGTTTTCTCATAATTTTTAAATAAAGAAAGTTTTATTTCTAAATTTAAATCCAAGAAGTGACGCCCTTGACCAGGTCGTGTTATGGAGTAACGTCTTAAGGTAGGTCGTCAATTCAAATTTGACGCCCTTCTGAAGGTCGCGTTTTATGTTTCGGTGTCCTGTTTGAGTGTGCCTTTCCTGAATAGTTCCCTGCCTTCTTTGGTCACCTTGCTTGATCAGGGAACTGGAGTCCTTGCCATTGATAACCATTGCCCGTTCTTATCTTCCCAAATCTGTGGTTATCTTGATCTAAACCCTATATAAGTATGCTCTGGTTGATCTTGATAGAGGTTATCGAGGTCAGAGGTTATACATATAGATACATACAGGGTTTACAGAGGCTCTCTTCATCTTCTTCCTGTGTGATCTTTTAGAAGAGCTCTCTGCTTCCTCTTCTTCCTGCCAGCAGCATCAACCCCGGTTCCCCTCTACTGTCGTCAGGGACAGCAGGGGTCTTTTGTTTATCTATTTGTGCTTTTCCATCGGTCATCATCCACCGTTTTCTTTTCTTGCATTAGTATCATATTTCTCCTTTCCCTAACTCTTTAGGGGTTTTTAAAACCAAAAAAAAGAGGTGCGCATGTTGTGTTCTCTTTCATCATCGAATCTTCTATTTGGGATTGATACTACATTCACTCTTGGCTGATCCATCTTTTTTACTTGTTTGTTCTTTTTTTGCAAGGATAATCAATAAGGAAAACCCCCTTCATCGGCCGGCCGATAGAAGGAGGAGGAAGGAATTCACAATCCATCCCGCATCCCACTTATCACCAGGTATTCGCGTTCATTTATTTTATTATTGAGGTAACCCCTCTGGCGATCACTCTCCTTTATAGCACCACGTGCTTTCTTTTGTCTTTGTTATCATCTCCATCCTTTTATATATCTCATATGAGTGGTTTGTTCCACATGTGTGGATTTATCACGATCTACAAATTGGCGATCACGGTGGGACCCCTTTTTATTTTTCTTTTGATTACCCTTTACCTTGGGCACCCACGTGTGCCATCTCCCTTTTGCACCCACGGTGCATCTCCTTTTGTGCTCCACGTAGCACACTCCCTTAAGTGATTGGTTGGTTTGATAGATTTTTAGAAATTCCATTTATATATTTAAAAAAAATGATGATGAGCATGCTATATTCTTTTGGTGTTTGATTGTCATGATTTTATTGTGATTGTGAGTGTCTTTGTCTCCTTTCATATTGGTACTTAACTCTGTTTCTGGGGACAGAAGAATTGGCGCCCCTTTCAGAGGCGTGTTTCTAGTGAGTAACGCCTTCACTCAGGGCGTCTTTTCCTATTTAACGTCTTTTGCCAGGGCGTTTCTTTTGTCCCGTGCAGAATTGACGCCCAACATTCTGGGCGCCTCTTGTTTATTAAGCGCCCCTGGAAGAGGCGCCTTTTACAGAATTGACGCCGCACTCCAGGGCGTCTCTTTCCTGTGTGTTACAGTGACTAACCGGTTGCTCTTCTACTTACATTCATCTGTTTATTACATCCATATGTTGCATATATGATTCTGCATTCATCATTTGCTTTTGGTTGAGAGACCTTCTCACATTGTTAGGATCCACACCCCCCTCTTGGTGAAGGAAGGACCCTCCATTGAGCATTCCATCTCTTTGGACCGAAAATTCTTAAACCAAGCCTCCGTAAGTCCCCGCACCCGTGGATTCCCTCACGGACGCCGGGCAGGTTGTACCCTTTGAAGTACCAGGTTTAGTTGGCCTATACGTGGTGAGAGAGTGTTCCTAGTTGTCATCGGAGTTAAACCACATTTGAAACTAGGTTCACCCCGTGAGTGATTATATCAATTTGCATAAAATCTTTTTCACCAAGGTTAAAACAAATAAAAATCAACGGTAGCCATTCCAATTTGTGTGCTTCTTCGCAAAATTATTTTTGGAACTTTGATTGCATAATGGCTTACCTTGATAGACAAAACAACATGTTTAATTCTAATTGTGTTCATGAGGATGCACAACCTAGCACATCTTATACTCCTCAATTTCCACATGTTCAACGTCATTCTCACCCTATTTTTGAGGGACCACGTCCTCATTCCTATGGTATTGTCCGGCCCATGGGCAATGTCCAATCTCATGGTCCCTCGCTTCAATCGCAAGCCACTATTCCTTCGGGACCGTCTCCTCCCAATGATAAGAAGGTCTCTCAAATCATTCATGCATTAGATCATCTCACCCCTCAACAAATCCAAGCCTTAAGGCCGCTGTTGAGGGTGCATCTCATTCTTCTCATCCTCCTTCCAACCCTATGCGGGTTGCCCATCACCCCCTTCCCTCTTCTATTCACATGCCTATTCGGGTGGCCCATCACCCATCTCCTCCTATTCACCCTTCTCCTCGGGTGGTCCGACACCCGCCTCCTTCTATTCCTCCTCCACCACGGCCCCAAGGCCCATTTATTCCTTGCAATCCGGCCCATCCGGGTTCTTCTATGGGTCCTCCCATTAATCTCCTTCCACGGCCTTTTTATACGGCCCCTCCTTTAAGGCCCTGCCAACCCTCGGTTGCTCAGGTCATACCTCTCCAACAAACTCTTCTCGACAAAGTCACTTCGTTGGAGGAACAATTAAAGAGGGTTACGAGCCCACGGCCCGCTCCTTCTACTCCAGTCAATCCCCTCCACGCCGCTCTGAATGACATTACCAAGATGGAGAAAGATTGGAAGAATAGGAGAGACGATTACGGCATCGACAGAGCGAGCAAGCAAGAGCCGGCAGATTTCAACGTTCAAGTGGACGCCGTCCATCCACCACCCATTCACCCACTTCACTCATATGGCCCTCCACCTCCACATACACAATACCATTACATTCCACTGCCCACGTACACACCTTCACTACAGTGTCCACTTGAATCGGCTGATGAAGAACTGGCGATTGAAGAATTTGAAGCGGTATACGATGATGAAGCTATGCAAGCACCCCTTCCGAGCTTTCTTCGCTTCCCTCTCCCCCCGTTACCACTTGATGAACCCCCTGCCCAGGACGAAGCCACCGTCCTCAATCCAACCCCCGTTTATGAGACTAATTGGTGTTACGATGATGGGTCGACACTCCAATCACCCACGCCGGCGCAGCTTGAGTCTCCTTATATCCCTGACACCGTTCACCCCGTTCGGCGTTTTCTCCGCACCAAACCTCCACCAATTACACCTCCACCAGCTATGCCGTTAACCTTCACAACACCAGCCTTCCCCGAGCCTTCTACTAAACCTCCACCCATTAAGCCATTAGCCTCCACACCATCGGCCTCCATCGAGCCCACCATCGAACCTTCCCCAATTAACCTACCATTACCGCCACCTTGGCCCTCCATTATCCCTTTAACTCCAAAACTCACTTTGCCTATTCTTTCGTCTACCCTATCACCCTTACCCGTGGCTGATCCTGAGCAAGGTCCACCCCTTTGTGCACTCGAGCCAACCCTGACTACTTCTGAGCAAAGGGGGAAGCTTGACGTGTTCGAACCTCCACATCCACTCATCCTTTCTCCAACACCTTCCATTACACCTCCACCATCCACTGAGCCTTCCGCCTCCGCTTCACCTTCCTCTACTACTCGGAATGGGGGGCTTTCTTCAAGCACTTGTGCCGAAGATGATCAAGAGACGGGCAGGAAGGATTTGGCTACGGCCATGCTATTCAAGATGCAAGGGTTTGTTTGCCGGATGCCAATCCGGGTTGTTGTGCCAAGCATGGTCGAAGAGGCCAAGTCACTGCCACTGCTCGCCAAGAGAGAATATCAAACCTTGATGCTGTGTAAGGGCCGGGCAGGGCACCCCTTGCTCCAACTTTCAAATCTTGAACCTTTTCTTCCATACAAGGGGCGAATGACCATTTTGTTCAACACTCCATATACGCCACAACCCCTGGGCAGCACGATGCTTCTTTTCCCAATTCTTCAACTCCTTCGCACTATTGCTTTTCACTCTTCAAGGGAGTTGCCATTGACCATTGAAGCTTCATCATGGGCTTTTGCTTTATCCACTGGGCCAATTGGCTATATACTTTCACTACCATGGAAGGGCAGTTATCTTGGTGCCAAGGGGCTTTCCACTATTTTATCCACTTTCTATTCAACGCCGTCCACGTTCTTGTCCATCGCATTTTCTTCATGGGCCACTCCAGGGGTAAGGAGGAGTATCTCATCCTCTCGCCCTTCATGTTCTTCATATTCTTTGCATCTCATGCATTCTGTTGCATCCATGCATTCATCACATCCATTCTATTGCATCCACATGCACTTCTTCTTTCCCGGGTTTCCGGACCCGTATCCTCCCCGCCTTCCAGAACCTTCGGATCTTTCGCATTTCCCATCTTATTCATCTTCATCCTCAGGATCTTCGGGTCCCCTTACACTGCCCGGGTATTGCATCCTCTCTAATCTTTTCTCAGGGCATCGCGCCCCTTTTCAACTCTTGCATCCGGACCCTCCAGATTTCTCTCTTGTCCTCTTGGGGCATCACGCCCCTTGGTGTCTCATTCCTCCGGAACCTCCGGATGTTGCTCTTTGGGTATCGCGCCCCTACACACCCTCAAGTCCGGATCTTATGGGCTCCTTACTGATTCTCCCAGGGCATCGCGTCCCTCGGTCTCTACTTCCTCCGGAACCTCCGGATCTTTCACCCCTCTCTTTATCCCTTGGGCATCGCGCCCCTTTCCGTCTTCTTCCTCCTGAACCTCCGGATCTTTCTCTTCTCCTTGGGCATCGCGTCCCATGGTACCTTCCCCCTCTAGAACCACCGGACTCTCTTTCCTTCCTCCCAGGGCATCGCGCCCTTTCTGATTCTCTTCCTCCGGGACCTCCGGACTCTCCATCTTATTCTTTCTATCTTCTTTTAGGGCATCCCGACCCTTCTAATTCCATTCCTCCGAAATCTCCAGACCCTCCATCTTTCCTCCGTCTCATCTTCCTGCTCCTCCAGGACATCACATCCTTTGTCCTCTTCTTCCTTTTCACCATCTTGTTGCATATTCCTTCCCAGGGCATCGCGTCCCTCGAGATTCTTCTCATCCGGATCCTCCGGATTCGTCCTATCATGATTCTCCTCCTCTATCTCTGGACCCTCCGGATCCGCCTCTTTCCATCTATCAATTTCTTCTTCTAATTCCTCCTTATCATGGGTCCCACCCAACTTCTCCCGCATCCATTGCCTTGGGCATCTACCCATTCTCTCACTGCTTTCGAGCCTTTAGTCCTCACTCCTCCTTCTAAGTCTCCGCTTCTTCTGTAGACCTTTCATGTGATCAGGGTCTCCACACCTTAGTGAGGGAGTTCTAGCCCTCGCCTCTCTTCCTTTTTATCCTTGTTCGTCTGAGTCTGGTCTGAGCACCACTCCTTCTTGTTAAGTCACTTCCAAATCTGCCAAAGAGGACAAATCCCATGATGATCAACCTCGCCTCTTGCGGTAGCTGCTTCAACAAAGATCGCAAGGTAACATATTGGCGTAAGTAAGCATTTTTATGATATCATTTTCTCATTACTTCACGCATAATTTTCAAAATGAAGTGCTTCTTAACAAGATTAAAAGTGGTGTTTTAGACCTTTATCTTAGGCTTTTGTTTAATTAAAATATTCCAAAAAGAGTCTTTATGCTTGCTTTTGCAGCACTTTTGGTTAATAAGAACCCCGCGCTGGGAATTCAACATTCTCTCCCCGCTTGTTAAGAGCAACCCTTAGCTGGGCACCGCACACACTTCATGGCGCCCTTTAGCCGGCTCCTTGATAAAACACCGTTGCTACTTTGGCCATGCCATAAGAATTCCTGAAAGTCTTTTTCTCTTCTTTACTCGGCCGCGTGCAGGGGCAAGAGGTTGACGGATGAGATGACCAACCTCGGTACTCCCCAATACGAGAGGAGTCTCAAATAGGGGCAGTCTTGACCCAAAATCAATACAAATTTCATGATATACATCTCGCCAAAAGGGCTATTATGGAAATCAAATCAGAATTTCGATAAATGCAAAAGTATGAATTGTGGCATGACAAGAGTGGCAAAGTCCCCGCAGGGAAAACCCTGGTCGTATGCATGTCAAGGGTCTAAAAATCAAAGGCACAAAGCCCCGGCACAACAGACTGCCTCTTTGAGGGGAAACACCTGGGAAGGAATTCAAGTCCCGACATCTCCCATCCTGCATAAAGTTTATCCTCAATTATTCTTCTCTTCTCCCTCTAAGACTGAATGTTTCTCGGGTATGGCCTTGGTAGAGGCACCGTTAATCAAGGGCGGTCGGCTATAAGGCGCCACCGTTCAATGCACGCCCGGCTTTGGGCAGTTTTTAGTGAAAGGGGAAGGAACAAGGACCCCTAGCCAGTGGTTTAA